>CM028131.1:1048137500-1048737500 GCA_016271365.2 Neoceratodus forsteri
ATGTATTGGTGAAGGGCTTGGAGAGCGTACAACACTGCCCGAAGCTCGAGTACACTGATGTGGAGAGCTTGTTCGAGCTTGGAACAGGAGCCCTGGGTCCGATGAGGGCCTAGATGGGCTCCCCAACCTTCGCCCGAGGCGTCTGTGGTTACTCTCCAACCATCTACCATTGCAAGTCTCAAAGCATCGGTGAAGAGACCAGAACTGGGTGATCCAGGTCATCCACTAACTGATCCCATTGGGTGCACAGAGTCCACTGAGAGATTCTCATGTGGAGTAGAGTGCGAAGAACTGTCGGGATATCAGCCGTCCATGAGCCGAGGAAGGCGAGGACCGATCAAAGACCCTCCTCCGGGTCGGACAGCAGACTTATTTGGGTCTGGAGGGTGGATGCCCTGTCCGGTGGCAGGAAGGCCTTGCCCGTGGTCGTATCGAGAATCGCCCCAATAAACTGTAGTCTCTGGGATGGGATCAGATGAGACTTGGAATGGTTGATGGTAATACCCAGGCAGGCAAAAACCTGTTAAGGGAGAGGCAGCGCAGGAGTTCCTCCTTGGACGAGGCCGCCAGGAGCCAATTGTCCAGGTACGGGAAAACCTGCCCCCCCCGGTACGCAGGTGGGCCGCCACCACTGCCAGGCATTTGGTAAATACTCGGGGAGCCGAGGATAGATCAAACGGAAGCACCCTGAATTGGTAGTGGTCCCCCTGGAACGCAAAATGAAGGTATTTGCAGTAAGATGGGCGAATGGAAAAGTGCAGGTAAGCATCCTGCATGTCCAGAGCATGCAGCCACTGACCCGGCCAGAGGAGGGGCAGAAGGCTCTGCAAAGAGAGCATCCTGAACCTTTTGTATTCTACGAAAAGATTCAGGGAACTGAGATCCAGAATTGGTCTGAGATCTCCTGTCTTCTTTGGGACCAGGAAGAAATGGGAATAGTAACCCGTCCCTTGCAGATGAAGGGGGACGGGTTCTATTGCATGTTTCAGCAGTAGAGCTGAAATTTCCTCCTGGACCAAGAGAAGATGTTCCCTTAAATACGACGACTTCAGAAGGGGGTGGCGAGGTGGTTTCTGAAGAAACTATCAAGTGTCCTTCTGCGATGAGTTGGAGCACCCAAGAATCTGTGGTTATCCTCTCCCAGCCCGGAAGGTGGAGGGAAAACCTCCCTCCTACCGGTTCCTCCGGAGAGTCCGGAGGCTGTGGGAGAGGGGAGCAGTCAGGTGGTGTGGGGCAGCGCCGCAGCTGAAGCACCCGCTGCATTTTTGGGCGGGGGTGCTTAGCAGCTGTGGGGGCCCGGCGTTTCGCGGCCCGCCTTCCCCGGGGTTTTGCCTTGGGCCAATTCCGTCTGCGAAAGGGACGGTGCTGCTGCTGATGGGGACAGTATATGGAATCAACTGACTTCAGTGCCGTCCCCTTCTCTTGCAAATCGATGATGATGTCCTTGACATCACCCCCGAAAAGCACCAAGCCCCAGAAGGGCGCTTCCTGGATAGCAGATTGCACCTCCGGGACCAACCCTGACACGCGGAGCCAAACATGACGCCGTAGGCCTACAGCGAAAGCTGAGCTCCGTCCAGCAGTGTCCACCGCATCATATGTTACACGAAGCATGTGTCGACTGAAAGAACGAGCAGAGCGGACAAGATCAACCAACTCCTGCTTGACATGGGAGTCTGGCAGGGAGTCCAATTTGGCTTCCACCCGAGTCAGAATGGCCTTCTGGTAGTCCCCCATATGGCCGACATAATTCAGGGCCCCGATCCCCAGTGTGGAGGAAACATAGATCTTCCTCCCATACTGGTCCAGAAGGCGGGATTCCTTGTCAGGTGGCGACGAGCTGAGGTGTTTTGGGTTCGCCGACCGGCCGTGAGCGGCGCAAATCACAACCGAGTCGGTACGAGGGTGAGAATCCAGGAAATAAACACCCTCTGGAGCCTGATATAGCCTTTTCGACTTCCTAGGAAGCAGGGCTAAAGCCGACGGCTGATTCCATATGGTGGTAACGAGGTCGGCGTGAGGCTCTATCCAGGGTGGCACCAAGGTAGGAGCTGTCACTGGTAAATCTAGATGTTCAGCAAGTTTCAGACGCTGAGGATCTGGTTCCAAGGAGTGCCACTGATGAACCTCCTGGATTTTCCTTAGCAACTTCGTAAAAGAAGGCTCTTCCGGAGGAGACTTCGGAGGAGTCCTTGGCATGGGCTTCGACGGAGAGTGTGGCTCGTCGTCCCTCTAGGAGAAACCGTCGGAAGAGTCAGAGGGTGAAGAGGAGGAGGAAGAGGAAGAGGAAAAAGACTCCCTTTCCCAACCTGGGGGAGAGCGGACCCCTTGGGAAGCCCCAAGGGAAGCATGTCCTGCCCCTCTCTGGACCCAGACGGAAGAGCCCTGGAGTCCGGAGGTGGTGAGAGAGTGTGCCGCCTCGGACATACGGGAACCTGAGACGGCACCATTGTCGGAAGGCGGCTCTCGACCTCCCTGGTTAGCTGAGACTTGGCCTCAGCCCACCAGGAGGCCAGAGCCTCCTGCAGGTCCACCGGCGCCTGTGGGGGCGGTGGAGGAGGAGGAGGTGGGGGATAAGGATACGGGCTGCACCCGTATGGAGAGTATCCAAAGCCCGGCGTCGGGTACTGCGGTGCCGGATACTGTGGTCCTGGGTACGTCGGATAGGATGGAGGGTACCCGGGAGCCGGGGGAGCTGCCGGAGCAGACGGCCCGGCCGGGCGGCCCCACAGGCGGTCCAGCTGGAGGGCCCTGAGCCGAGGGCCCGGTGGAAGGGGGACATACGGAAGTGGGATGTCTCCCAGGGTCGGTAGAACCGGCGGAGGTACCGGCGTCCGGGGAGCCGACGTCAGATCCGGCGCACCAACCGGGGGACGGTCTGACGGAGGAAGATCCCCAGTATCGCTGGGATGGAGAGGAAAAATCCCCGGGGTCGGGCTGGGGGGGACTCTGGGTCCCCAGATGGCAGCGAAGGCTGCGGAGAACCGGGTACGACGGACGTGGGAGGGGTTTGTCGTCTGTTCCTTCGCCAGCCGGACGTTTGTCGAGCCGGCGTGCGGCTTGAGAGCACCGTAGGAGCCGGCGTCCGGCTTATGGGAGCCTTCATGGGAGGCAGGCCGAGGAGAATGATCGGCCTGATCTAATGGAGTGGAGGCCGCGCGCCGCGCCGAAGGGCTGTGCGTCTTACCGGCCTTCTCCGTGCAGACGTCTGAGGAGCCGACGCCCGAATTACTGGAGTCGCCCATGCCAGTAGGCTGCGAGCCTGTGGCCGAACCGGGGGCGGAGGCCTCCAATTGCCCGGAGGCACCCGCAAGGCCCAAGTGCAAGCCAGACGGGTGGGCCGACGCCCCCTCGGAAACCTCCGAGGTGGCTGTCGAGGAGCGTTCCCCCACAGGGGACGTTACCTGTGTCCCGGCGGCTCCCGAGGAAGACGCGGTACAGAAGCCCTTGTCCCGGTGCCTCTCCTTCTCCTTCTTCTTCTGATGGCCTTCGGGGGAAGTGGACGCCTGCCTCAGTTTTTTGAGCTCCTTCTCCATTGAACTCATCTTTTTCTTCAAAATATGGGTTTCCAGGGATCGCTGCCTCCTTTTCTGGGTAGCCGCATTGAAGCTGAGGCAGTGCTGACACTTCTCGACCGGGTGATCGGGGCCTAGGCAGAACAGGCACAGGGAATGGCCGTCCTTGTGCGGTAGTTAGGCGCCGCACGAATCGCACTTATATTTGTGCTCGGAGGGCATAGGGGACGACATACACAGACGATGATGCCTGACGTTAGTCGAAAAAACTAATTATTTCGTCAAACCGACGAAGATTGGGCTGATTTAAGCATGAACTTTTTCCACGAGGCTGCACGAGCTAATGGGCGGGAAAGAAATGGAAGGTGGGTGTCAGGGACCGCCTTTATACCGATGTCTTCGACGCCGGGTCACCTGATCGTGAGGGGCGGTCCCTCACCAGGGACTGCTAGCTAGAAATTTTTCCGTGGGGACCTGCCACCTGCCGGCATCAGTCCTATATGTAATTACCTACTGCAAGAGCCCTCTTGAAGTAAGATCTACTGTTCCAGGTGAGTAACACGTTTTTCTAGGGACGTGGATATGATGTTCTATCCACACTTTCTGGCAGACTCTTAGCAGTTCTCGGGGAGGAGGTAGGCAAGGCGTACATCCCCTACTTACGAAATAAGGACTGGAGAACTGAGGCCCCAAAACCAGCATCCCGGCTTGAAGCAAGAACAATGTGATAATGGGAAATGAAGGTGTGTGCTGACCACCAGGTAGCAGCCTTGCAGATTTCCTGGATAGGGAAGTCCCTGGAAGCAGCCACCGAGGCAGCGGTATGGCAGGTGGAATGAGCCCCAAGCCCTATGGGAAGCTCCCTACCCGCCAACCTGTAGCAGAGATCAGTGCAGGATACAATCCACCTGCCAACTGTCCACTTGGCTGCTGGTCTGCGTAGGTGACAAACAGCTGGCGAACCTCTCCCCGAAATCCTGCCGTGCGCTCTTTGTACTAAGCGAGCACTCACCTCAGGTCCAGAGTATGAAGCCTGTGCTCAGCCTCTGAGGTGTGATTGGTGAAGTACACCAGGAGATTATCACCTGGTTAAGGTGAAACTTGGAAAAAACCTTCGGGAGGAACTTCGGGTTGGGCTTAGGACAACCCTGTCCCTGTGGAAGACCAGGTAAGGAGACTCCACTGAAAGCACCTGGAGCTCACTGATCCTTCTGGCTGACATGATAGCAGCCAGGATGGTGGTCTTCCACGACAGGTGAGACATGTCACACCTGTGTACAGGTTCAGATGGCTTGCCCATGAGCTTTGTGAAAACCAGCAACAGATCCCAAGGTGGTGGTGGTTCATGCACCGGAGGGGAAATGTGGCCAAGGCCTTTAAAAAAGTGCCAGAACACCACCTCCTGTGCAGACTGCTGACTGGTCCGCACCCGGTAAGCAGAGATGGCTGCCAGGTGCACCTTGAGGGTCATCGACCAAAGGCCCGACAGAGAGGGACCACAGGTAATCAAGGATGCTGGCCACTGGACAGAAAGTACAGTTACGCAAGAACTTACCGTAACAGTAGATCTTCAAGAGGAGCTCTTGCAGCAGGCTATCACAATAAGGACTATGCTGGAGGCACTAGGACCAACCGGAAAGCTTCTCAGCCAGCAGTACCCAGCAGGGATTGCCCCCGACGTCGGCTCCACCCTGTCAGCCCTGGTTCAAAAGGGGGCGGACCCAGCTCCACCCTTGTTACCCCACCAAGGCCCACCAACGAGCCCTGACAGGAGAACGAGGTGAAGTTCAAAGATGATGCTCTGCACACCTCAAAAGGCAGATGGAGAGCAGGAAAGTAATGCCTGCTGCACGAGCTCCTCTCGAAGATCTACTGTTACGGTAAGTTCTTATGTAACTGTACTATCTTACTTCAAGTGGGAGCTCTTGCAGCAGGCTATCACAATAAGGACTGAATCCCAAGCAGTCCCTCGCCAAGGAGGTAATCAACCCCAGGAGGTGGAAGAGAGGAAGCTGAACACAGAAGCTCAAGACAGGAGTCCCTGAAGAACTGCCAGGCCGAAGCCGGCACGGCGTCTGGAGACAATGTCCAAGCTGTACTGCTTTACGAAAGTATGCACTGAATTCCAGGTAGCAGCCGCGCATATGTCCCTAATCGAGACGTTTCGCATCGCGGCGAAGGAAGCAGACACTCCCCTGGTGGAGTGACCCCTAACCGAGCCCGGAAGGGGTTTGTTGTGCTTCTCATAGCAGAAAGAAACACAGTGGACAATCCATTTAGAAATGGTCTGCTTGGACACTGGTTTACCCAAGTGCTGTGGTGCGAATGCCACAAACAGTTAGTCCGATTGACAGTGATTAGCCGTACGCTTAAAATAATTTAGCGTCCTGTGGATGTCCAAAGTGTTAAGGAGAGCATCCCCAGTGTTAGAGGGAGAAGGGAAATAAATTAGAAGGTCAACCAACTGGTTGAGGGTCAATTCCAAGACCACTTTTGGAAGAAACTTAGGATTCATCCTCAGGGAAACCCTTTCCCTGTGGAAAATTAAATACAGCTCTTTACACATCAGAGCCTGAAGCTCAGAAACTCTTAGAGCTGACGTAATGGCAACTAAAAAGCAAACCTTCCAGGAAAGATATCACAGCTCACAGTCTGCTGCAGGTTCAAACGGGAGAAGAGTAAGCTTCTCCAACACAAATAGGAAGTCCCAGGATGGGACTGGATCCCAAATAGGAGGTCTCATGTGAAGAGTCCCCTGTAAAAAGGTGCGGGCCACATCCAACTGGGCTAAGGCCCTGTCTCCCGAAAGGGCATGACAAGCTGAGATGGCCCACATGTGCACCTTTATAGAGGAGTAGCTCAAGCCTTGCTGGTATAAGGAGAGTAGATACTGTAGAGCTGTGTTCACTGGACAGGTAATGGGATCCAGATGGTGAGATGAGGCCCACAAGCAGAACCGCTTTCACTTCATAGCATAAGTGGAGTGCGTGGAGGGCTTTCTCGCTGACACGAGAACATCCGCCACCTCTGGGGATACCCCATACCTGTAATTTGCTATGTCTGAAGGAGCCAAGCATGAAGGTCTAAGGATCAGAGATCGGGATGGACCAGCGAGCCCTGATCCTGGGACAGCAACTGCAAGCATATTGGCAGCGGGATTGGAGGTTCCGTGGATAACCACTGAAGTAGTGGGAACCAAATCTGCCGAGGCCACAGCAGGGCGATTAGAATCATTCATGCCCCCTCGGCCTATAACTTCAACAGAACTCTCTAGACGAGAGGAAGGGAAGGCGTAAAGAAACCTCCCTGCCCAACAAAGGGACAACGCACCTGGCCAGAAAACACCACGCGCAGGCTCTCACGAGCAGAAAACTGGCAGTTTGGCATTGCGTGGTGATGCAAACAGGTCCAGCTCTGGACGACCCCATGTGTCGAACAGCTGATCCACTACTGATTGCAGTAGCTCCCACTCATGCGCCTTGGACTGAGATCTGCTAAGACTGTCGGCCAAGTTGTTTAGGACACCTGGAATGTGCACCGCGGAGAGAGTGATGTGTCGTTCCAGTGCACAATACCAGACTCTCATCGCCTCCCTGAGCAGGGGGTAAGAATGAGCGCCCCCTTTTTTGTTGATATAGAAGACTACTGCCATGTTGTCCATCTGAACCAGAAGAGAGCCTGGTACAAGGTCCTCCTGAAAGGCGTGTAGCACACTAAGGATTGCTCACATCTCCAGGACATTGATGTGGAGTTCACGCTCCTCGGGGGTCCAAATGCCCTTCATTTCGTGGGCCCCCAGGTGCGCTCCCCATCCCAAATCCGAGACATCTGTTGTAAGGGTCTGATTCGGGGGCTCCGGACGGAAGAGGACTCCTTTTTCCAAACTGAGTGGATCCAGCCACCAAAGAAGTGTTCTCCTTACTGGCTCTGTGACTCTGACCATGTGGCCTAGGTCGTCTGAGCACTGATCCCACTGTACCCTAAGTATCCATTGTGGGATTCTCATGTGGAGGCGGGCCAGAGGAGTGACTGGAATGGCCGCCACCATGTGCCCCAGAAGTCTGAGGAAGGTCTTGCTGGGACCTAAGGAGTTATTAGGACCAATCCAGCTATCTCCCACAAGCTATCGCTCCTCTCTGGGGGTAGAAAAGCCATGCCCTGGACCGAATCCAGGATCGCTCCCATGAAGACGAGTCTTTGGCTCGGTTCTGGGGAAGACTTCTGAAGGTTCAGGGTGATCCCCAGGTCTCGGAAGAGAGTACAGGTGTCTCCGAGAGCTTGAAGCAGGTGTGACCTTGATGGGGCCGCAAGTAGCCAATCATCCAGGTAAGGGAAGACATAATGACCCTGACACCTTAGAGCCGCAGCCACTATTGCCAAGCATTTCATGTAGACTCGAGGAGCAGAAGGAGAGGCCGAACGGAAGAGTTCGAAACTGATAATGTTCCCCCTGGAAGTGGAACCTCAGGAACTTCCTGTGAGGGGGAAAGACCCCGATATGCATGCACGCATCTTGCATGTCTAGGGAGCAGAGCCAGTCCCCTTGGTGCAGCAGAGGAAGAAGTTCAGGAAGGGTCACCATCTGGAACCTTTTGTACTCTATATAAAGATTGAGAGCGCCAAGGTCCAGAATGGGACGAAGGTCTTGAGTCTTTTTTGGGACCAGGAAGAAGTGGGAATAATACCCCTTTCCCCGCTGCCGCAGCGGGACTGGTTACATCACCCTTTTTTGCAAGAGGGCTGGTATCTCTCCTTCTAAGAGGGGGATATGAGAAGGAGGATATCTGGAGAACCTTGGTGGAGTGTCTGGAGGAATCTCCATGAACTCCAGAGTGTGTCCTCTCCTTATGATGTCTAGGACCCATTTGTCCACAGTGATCGAGCTCCATCCCTGAAGGTAAGGAGAAGTGACCCCCTACCACCTCCCGGGGTCGACTGACTCACTGGGCGGAGAGGCCTGGGAGGACTTTGGGGCTACGAGAGCACCTCCAGGCTGCTGGATGCCGGTTCTCCTCTGAAAGCCACCTCTAGCCCTCGTGACTGCCACGGGCTTGACCACCCGAGGGTTCAAATGGCCGCCACGCTGTCTCCATGGGTACATTTGGTGGACAGACCAGATGGATTTGCCTGACTCTTGGAGGCGAGAGATGAGACTCCGTCTCCTGCCCAAACAAAACAGTACCCTGGAACAGAAAGTCCCGGATGACGGACTGCAGATCCTGGTGAAAGCCAGAGACCCTCAACCAGGCATGGTGCCTGAGACAGACACTTGATGATGCTGCTTTGGCTGCTGTATCCGCAGTGTTGTACGAGGCACGCAAAACATGTGTGTCTATGTCCGAGCCCGATTTTAGGACGTCCAGAATCTGTCTTCTCGGAGTCTGGCAAGGCATTTACCAGCTCTTGTCCCCACTCCCAGAGCATATTCTGGTACTGGACCATATGTGTTAGGAAGTTCAGGGATCTAACTGAACAGGTGGAGGCAGAATACACCTTCTTGTCCACCTGGTCCAAATAACGAGACTCCGGATCAGGAGGCTGTGAGCTCAGGTGCTTGGGTTGCTTAGATCTATCATGAGCAGCCGTAATCACTGAAGAGTCCACTTGAGGGTGTTCGGCCAGAAATGATTCATCCCTTGGGGCTCTGTACAGCCTGTCCGATTTCTTCGGAACTACCGGGACTGAAGCAGGACACTTCCAGGTAATCCGGGTGAGGTTCTGGAATGTGTCCACCAAAGGAGGCACCACCAAGGGTTTAGGCTCCTTCTGCCTCAGGTACCTAGCCAATTGCCGGCGTTCCAGATCCAGGTCCTCCGTATCCCACTCACTGGAGTCCTGTATCTGCCTCATGACATCCATGAAAGTAGGATAATCAGGAGGCAAGCGGGGCTGGTCCTTCTCTCCCGGGGAACCCCTGATTCCCGAGATGGAAAAGGTAGAAGAGGAAAAAGAGGAGGAAGGGCTACTGGGTGTTGAGTAGCCAGACCTATCCCTGTGACTAGCCCCACTCGAAAGTCGGTGACTCACCGACCGATGACTGTCCGAAGATCGACATCTGTGACGGGACTGGGGAGCGATCCCACCTAACAGAACGGGAACGGCTCCTGGTGCGAGACCTGACCCAGCGTCAGCTACCAGATCTTGTAAAGCACCGGTGTCGTTTATGGACCGTGAACGGAAATGAGCCTTGGGAGAAGGTGTAGGCGGCAGCCTCGGGTGGGGGTGGGGGTCTTCAGTGAAGATTCACCTCCTGGCTGTGGTTCAAACCAGTGACAGGGCCGGCTCGGGGCGCTTCTGGACCTACCCCACCAGAAGGAAAAGGATCCTGGAGCTCGCCCTTCGTGAATACTGAGGCCGCTTCCCGGAAAGGGAATAACCGAACCGCCGGTCCCAGTGAGCTCTCCTGGAGCCCCGGGGTTGGGGATGGAGACGCAGTCCTTCGCCGGTTGTGCCCAGATCCGTCAGCTTCTTCACCCGCATCGGTGTGGGGACCGACGACGGAGTACCACTGGGGGGCGCTGGAGTGTCCTTCGACCCCAAGGGTTCGCTCTTGACTGGCGGCACCAATGCCCTGGAAGGTGGGGCCGAAGCTTACGCCTCCGAGGACTTAATGGTGACTCACAGCAGAGTCACCTTAGGCTTTGCTGGCTTCTCCCCCGAAGGCCCAGCCTTAGGCTGATCCTTAGATTTTGGACGCTCACCTGAGTCCGTAGAACCACGGGCTTTCTTCGGAGAGGGCCGCGAGCGGAAGCCAGACCTGGACCGACTACGGTCTTTGTAGCAGGAGCCGCTTGTTTTTTTCCTTGTGCTTTGCCTTCTCCCCTGAAGTGTGCAGATACATTTTCTTTTCAAGAAGGTACGCTTTCAGGGCCTTTCAGGCAGCGGATCCGAGTCTGGCTGGTGAAACTCTGGTAGGACGAAAAGGCCACGGTGTCGTGCTCAGGCCCCAAGCAAAAGACGCACTTCTTGTGGCCATCCTTGGAAGGTATCTGGCGGCCGCAACCGCACTTGTTGACATGGGGTCCTGACGAGGAGGCCGAGGACGGTGAAGACATACGTCAGTAGAACAAAACAGTCAGAAGACTGGAAAGGGAAAAAAAAAACCAACGTTTTTTTTAGCTGGGCTGGCAAGCCAAGATTGTAGCACTCTTCACGTGCATGGGACGCAGCAGGAAAAGAACTGCGGTGGAGCTGGGTCCGCCCCCTTTTGTACCAGGGCTGACGGGGCGGAGCCGACGAAGAGGTCGATCCCTGCTGGGTACTGCTGGCTGAGAAGTTTTCCGGTGGGCCCTAGTGCCTGCGGCATAGTCCTTATTGTGATAGCCTGCTGCAAGAGCTCCCACTCGAAGTAAGATCAAAGAGTCCAACCCCTTGCCCTTTCACCACATGGAGAACCTCTTCCACTTCAAGGCATAGCATTTCGTGGTTGACTCCTTCCTAGATGCCTTCACAACAGTGAGGACATTTTCAGAGAGACCCAAAGCCTGGAGCTCTAGCCGCTCAGGAACCAGGCTGTCAGGTGCAGGGTTGAAGGTCTAGATGGAGTACCTTCCCCTGACTGGTGGAGAGCAGGTCCAGGTGGAGAGGAAGACGCCTCGGGAGCATGCTACTGAGGACACTGGGGTATCAGAACTGGCAGGGCCAGTCCGGAGCCACCAGGATCACCTGTGCCTTGTCCCTCCTGACCTTAAGCAACACTGTGTGAATCAAGGGAAGGCATAGAAGAGGCCCAGGGGTCCAAGGCCTCGAGAAGGCATCCCCTGGCAGCGTTCCCTGCTTGTGGGGGGGGGGGGGCACAAAACAGCCTCAGCTTTACGTTCTCCCTGGAGGCAAACAGGTCTGCCTGAGGGGGTGCCCCACTGGGAGAACACACTGTCTACTACCTCTGGGTGAAGAAACCACTCGTGAGACGCCTTACCCACATGGCTGAGAGCGTCCGCCAGCTGTCTGGAGGCCCCTGCTACATGGATGACTAGGAGATCGGCCCAGAGGCTGCACATGAGGGTCCACATATGGAGAGCTTCCTTGCACAACGGCAGGGAGTGTGTCCCGCACTGTGTTGAGGTAGTACATGGTCGTGGTGTTGTCTGTAAGGACCTGGACCACCTGACCCCGAATGTGAGAAGCAAAGGCAGTCAGTGCCAGCCGAACTGCTCAGAGCTCCAGCAGGCTGATGTGGCACTGGGACTACTCAAGGGTCCGAAGCCCATGGAATCTGGGGGTTCCCCCAGATGGGCACCCCAGCCCACGAGAGAGGCATCGGTCATCAGGATGACTGTCGGCGATGGGCGGACAAACGGGATACTTTCTTGCAGATGTTCTGGGACTAACTACCACTGGAGAGCATCCCACATCCACTGGGTCACAGTGACCAACTGGTCATAGTGACCCTTGAGCTGAGACCACTGGCTGGCCAGCTATCACTGCAGAGAGCGCATTTTCCATCGGGCCAAATGGACCACACTGGTGCAGGCCGCCATGCAACCCAGCAGGCACAGGAAGTCCCGGGCAGAGCACAACTGCCCAACCTGAAATGATCAGGCAAAGGAGGAGAGAGCCTCTGCCCTTTCCGCCAGGAGCCCGGCTCTGCAACAGTCTAGCTCTGCCACAATGAAACTGATCACCTGTGAAGGCATGAGTTCCGACTTGGCCTCCCTGGGAGTGTCTCCCCGGTCCAGGATCTCAGTTAAGGGGTAGCGGGCCCGTGTTGGAAGGCTCCATCTTCATACCCATGGATTCAGAGATCAGATGAGCCCTCTCGAAGTAAGATCATGGGCTGCGCTCCGGCATTCAATTTGGTGGAGTTCAAGGGGGTGGGTAGATGTAGGGTTACTCCAACTTTGCATTTCCTTTTATTGCTCAGTAATAAACCCCTAATTTGTGTATTAATTTTTTTTGCAGTAGAACATAAACCCCTAATATATGGAGTTGAATAATTTTTACAAAGTTTAAGAATCTCATGTTACAACTCTTGGTCCTACACAGCATTTAAGGGGATAAATATTTGCATTTTATGTATTTAAACAATTCACCAGTAACTAGTATAGTGAGCAGTGGTTAAATCAGAAATATTTAGGTAGGGGAACCCTCACATCAGAATTTCAATGTGGTGGAACAGTCATTATTAGGTGGTGGAACTCTCCTACAGAGGTCAATGAAGAAAGATGACAGAGGTGGTGGAACTCTCATACAATCTTAAGAGGCAGTGGAACTGAGCTCCTGTGGGTTCCTTCCTGCCCAATCTAACCCCGGACAGTGAGTAAATAAAGTTATTTACAAGCACTGTACTTCCTGGAATAAAGCAGAGGGGCACGATCTGAGGAAAGGAAACAAACCCATAGTATCACGCCACAAGCCTCAAATGACATTCTTGCATGGAAAAGGACAAAACACAAGAGTCTGCATATTTATGTCATTTCTGAAGAAATGCTAAAACCATGCCACATCAAATTCTATTACTTGCTTTAAGGACCAGGTGACTGGAGACCAGGTATTTTTAAAAGTGTGTTTGCATGTGTGTAGATTCAATTAATTATGAATATTAAATGCAGTTTACTCAAATTTTAACAAAATGCTGCGTCATAAAGGCAGCTGTAACTGTTGCATCCAGACTCTCCATTTACCTTTTAAAGGTGCCCTGTCAGCCTTTTATTGAATTCTGACTCCCCTAGGCTCCTGTATCCTTCAATAAGGTTGCTGCATTGTAATATGGGCCCCTATTTTAACATTTGGTGATTTCCCCCCCCCATTCTTTTTTATAATCCCCTAATTCAGATAACCCGCTCCTAGTACGGCCGCCCAGTGCATGTTCACTGATCACCATGAACATGGTGATGTAGCTCCGCTAAACTCATGCACGGACCAAGTTTAGACATTTTTGACCAATACGAGCAGAACACAGCTAAGCTTGCTAACATAAGTCATTTAAAAACAAGTAGTGTAACCCACTAAAATCTATAATGTGCATGCCCAGAATGTCAGCTTGAAATTTAACTGGATTATACGGCTTGTTTTTGAACAAAACTTGTATTAGCAAGCTCAGCTCAATGCCTTCTATCTGAAACTGTGTTTGGCTCATAGTAGTTAAAAATGACTAAACTCGGTCCTTCCATGAGTTTAGCTGAGCTCCAGTGCCAGACTGATCAGTGAACACACCAGAGCATTGGGTGGCCTTGTTAACAGTGGGTCATCCGAATTAGGTGATATTTACAAAATATATAAAAAAATGTAAAAATAGGAGACCATATTACAACAGCATTACTGAAGACTACATAGAGTATATTTGATATGGGGAGTCAGAATTAAATAAAAAAACCGACAGTATCCCTTTAAAACTACTAGCTCGGGAAGAGAGGGACTAACCATGTGTGACTGCTGCTGGCAAGACGACAACCCCAGCAGGTGACCATTTATGGTTTGACTTCTATAAAAAGGTATCATGGATGCCCAACACTGCTCACAATTTCGTACACAAAAACTAATTCGACTGTGTTTTGGAAAAATAGAATTGTTTAGCGCATGCGCAATGCGCTCACGGAGACCATCTTGGGCACGGCAGGGTCTCGTTTCACCTGCAACAGTGGAAGTGACAGGTGAAATAAAGTAGTACCCCTGTTGGGGGGGGGGCGGCGGTAACAGAGACCCATTGTCACACCACTGACCGAAGCACTTAGAAGTATTCATTCAGGTGCTTTCACAGTCCCTTCTCTTTCCTATCCATCGCAATACGTTAGCATGGCTCCACCCACGCAGCTGTAAAAATTACCACATGAACAACACAACAGCCAAGTATAAAATTATAAAGGTTGTTAGAATTACAGTGTGTGAATGAAGAGAACAAAGTAGACAGCAAGGCAGCAAGAATGGATGGTAAATGATGCTACATTCCACACAATTCCCTAAATACATTCTCACACATAGCCTGGAGTCCAACCCCCCCCCCCTTTTAGTTCACAGGCAAGTATAAGGAAAATAGTGCATGCATTTTCAAAGCTTCAAAGTTACCTTCAAAAAGTGCTAATAGTATGTCAGGGTCCGTCTTAACATCTTCAGGAGCTTGCCATGGAATTAAAAATGGTTCTCTGTTTACAATCCTGGAAGGGTTGTTATTAGCAGTATCAAAAAGTTTGTCAGGCAAACTATGGAATTCAACAAGATTAATATAAGACAACCAAGCCAAGCAACAGTCACTTTTTGTAAGGTGTTCTGCAATGCTCCTTTTTCCATCAGTTGACTTTAAAGCACTCTGTAAAATAAATATTTTAAAATAAATAAATATGTAAAATAAATATTGAAAACATAACAAGTATGTAAAATAAATATCATGCTATTTTAAACCATTTCAAAGTTTACGGTAACTTTAGAGTACTTTAACTGACATGTAAATAAAGGTGCCTTTGCCTTTTTTTGTGACTTCAACATTTTAATTTGTGTGAAATAGCTACAACAAATCAGTCAAACTGAACAGCGAGTGGACTCATTTCCTGTGATTTGTTTAGATCAGAGACTGGAGAAGTGTCTTCTGGAGGACATAGAAGAGAACTTGCATAGCCCTGCAAAAGTATCTCCAGGACACATGCAACTGACATGGTCTGGGCCCATCTGACAAAATCTCTGTAGCAACCCGCCCAGAGCATCAGGACAACAATGGGCCTGAAAATGCTCATGTGAGGCTGGCCAGGTGGTGCTGAGGGTTGAGGCACTGGATGCCACACCGGCGACGTGGGTTCGGGAATGGGCTTGGGTTGATTGGGGGTCGGCAGGGGTGAGGAAGGATTGAGCATTCTTCGACCGCTCTCCTTCCGCCGGGGGGGGGCGCGGGGGAGACAGTGCTGCTGGGTGTTGACACAGGTAAGTAGCCCAGAATGGGGTAGGACCCACATCCAGGGTGTAAGGTTGAATCCGCGTACAGCCCAGCCACTCTACCACTGCATGTTTGTGGGTCCCGGGGAACACACACACTTGAAAAAAATGGAGCTGGCAGGCTCTGTTATGGCCCGCCTGTGCCAACCCCCAGAATCTGGACACTGGCTTTCTGGGGGAGAGGAGAAAGTCTATGATCCTCGCCCCTGGCCCTGTCATGGGGGGTACCCTTGAGGGATTTACTAGAAGGACTGGTGCAGGGTGCCGGGCCGGAGAGGAGCTATAGCTGTCTACCAACTCCCCGATAAAGTGCATATTAAAGAAATCCTCATGTTGATAAATCACAGGTAACAAGAGACTACCCACTGTGCTGAGATCAGTGACTGCACCCTACTGAATCAGTCATCTGGGTTTAGATGAAAGTGCATATCCTTTTCTTCGATGTCTGCCGCCCACACCACCATGCCCTTCACAAGTTCCTTAGGTGCAGTGCATAGTCCGTAGGGCACAGCTGTGTACTAAAAGTGCTGATCTTGAACACAGAAGCGCAGAAACTGGCAATGTAACTGGGGAATGAGGTTATGCAGATACAGGTCCTGAAAATACAGAGGCACCAGGAAATCCATTGGGTATACTCCGTTGGGCTGGATCAAAGCATTTCCATTTTGAACTGTAAAGACCTGACCCTTCTTTTAAGGTGTTTGAAGTTCAGTATGGCTCTGAAGCCCCATGTCTTCTTTGGAACAATGAATAAGTTGGGAGTATAGGCCTGAGATCAGTTACCAAGAAAGAAGCTGATGGACAGCACACTGATGTTTCAGAGAAGATTGATGGTGGCATGAATCACCCGGCTCTTGACTGGAATGTAGAACCCAGGAGACCATTAGAAAAAATCTCTGGCTGGAGGGTTTCAAAACCAGAGTAACCGCTGTAGACAACGTCCAAAACTCTGATCTGTGGGGAGTTGTCTACTGGTCTGCAAACAGCAACAGTCCAGCACCTTTAGGGATGTTGGGGGCCAGGGACAGATCTGATGCCAGTATGACTGATTGCCTTTAAAATCTCTGTTGTCCAGGCAGTTTCCACTGCTCTTGCCGCTTTTTTATAGTGAAAAAATCCTTGGTTGAAGAAGTTTATGTCTTGTCTTCTGAGAAGGTGAAAAAGTGTCCAGGATGGTACTCATATGCCTCATGAAAGGAAGGTCACCCCCCAGGTTTTCTATCCTGGGGGAGTGCCATCTTGGAAGACACCTGCTTGATGACACTCTCCAACTATGAGCTTAATAGTAAGCCCCCTGAAATGGCATATTCAACAGAGATGCCTTGGATGAATTATTGACTGACCAAGGGCGGAACCAATGAGCCCTGCACTCCATCATATTCTAATACAGGAACGAATCTGCAGACAGCTCCAGCAGATTGCAACATTTGTCAGCCAGGAAGGATGCACCTTTAGATAAGAAAGACAACTGTACTGCCACTTTGGAGCTATGGGGCAGATCAAAGGAGACATTCAAAAGCCATGGCTCTGGAGACAAAACTGAAGCCAGTGCTGCCTGCATGGAGAGTACTGCCACCTTATATGCCTTCAACAGGGGCTCCATAAGGGGAACTAACTTTCTAATGGGGGAGTCCAGTTAATAGCCGCCACTCCTTGAACATAGTAATAGTTTTAGTAATGGCTGCTAGAAGCTGTATATCTTTGCCCTTGAGTGCTGGAAGATATCTCAATGAGAGCTTATCATCAAGCGGTGTGTGGGAACCACAGAGGGGCAAAGTCTCAAATTCCAGAGGCAACCCCAAGCCCATCACTTCGAAGAGCCATTTGTCTTCAGCAACAGAGGATCACTGTGGAGAGAGAGTGGGAGAGTTAGCCACTGACTGGGATCTGCAGCAGAAACAGAGGCATGGAGGCCATAGGGCCTCTCATACAGTCACTGTTTGCTGCGGGGGCTTCAAGAATTGGCCTCCAGAGGAACTACCACCTCTACCTCTGTGCTGGCTCCATCCTCCACTTTTACTAACGGACTTGGTCAGGCTGTGCCGCTGAAACTGCTGCCTCGGTAGCTGCTGTTGCCCTCGTACACACCAATAGCAGCCACGAACAGAACTCATGCTTTATGACCATTGTTGCTTGGGGTTAGTGACCAAGAGACCAATCCAGGGGGACAATGAACTTCTATGTCTGCAAGATGCTCCTTCACCCCTGGCATGTACACATATATCCCCATAAAGGAAAGATCTGCCACCTTCTGCTGGATATCCTGAGAAAAGAGTGAGAAATGCAGCCAAAAGTAACAGCATGGAGACCACCATGCCACAACCTGAGCTGCCAAGTCAACAGAATTCAGGGCTACCTGCCACTGGTGTTTAGACAATGCTAACTATGTGCCAGATATCCAGGATTTCCCTCTGGCTCCTCCGCTGAGGGCAGGTCAGAGAGACCTGTAATAACTTGTGGCTACACCTACCCATAAGAGCTGCACAGCTGGACTGGCTAACACCTAGGCATGCTTCTGTATAGACCTTTTGGCCAAGGTGATACTGCTTCTTGGACTCGTTGCCTGTCTGACCTACTCTGCACCTTAGCTTTGCAGAACACAGTAACCGCCACTAGCCCCTACGATTCCAGACAACCCACCTGTAGGAACTACATGCTTGCGGTCTGTACGATGTAGGGCTTGACAAGAGGCTGCCAAATGCAGAGTGCTAGACCTAACATAGCTAATTTAGTCCTTTGATCAAAGCAGATGGCTTCTCTCATATAAAATGCCTTGATCTTACTGGAGAGGTGTCATGGGAGTAATAAAAGGAGCTGTGCAGCTGACACAGCTTTACTTCAACTTTCTTTCACACCTTTTCCTCCTGCTGCATTGCTTGTGTGCACTTCAAATTGGACATTCTGCGCTGGGCGGGGGGAGAGTCAGAGGTTAATTTTTCTAAGTCTGCCTGCTGTTAGTGATGTCTGGGACTGTGGAGATATCCAGAGAGAGCAGGGCTTCGAAGAAAAGATGTAATTTGAAGAAAAAAACAAAAAGATGAAGCAAAGTCCCTGGAAGGCAGTGAGCGTCTCAGCTGCATTTTAAGTACATAAACTGAGGGATCATGTACAAAGCCACTAAAAAGTCCAAAGTCTACTTTCTTTCTTTCTTAGCTTTTAGGGGCAATACCCATCTCCTTCTCCCTGCCCATAGGAGCAGACACACAAACCTGATCATACAATCAGGGTAAGTGTAATTATCCCACACATTTAAATGTGAAAAGAATACATTTTATATCCACTTTCTAATGTCTCAGTTTGATACAAGTAGAATATTAGACTTACCTGTACTCATCTTTTTTTTTTTTTTTTTTATATAATACGGACATGTACTGCATCTTATAGAACATTTATAGACATAAAAAGGTTAAGAAAAACAAATTTGCAAAACTGTACTGTGTAGTTATCCTTTCATAATACATTTTTAAATTATTAGGTAACAAACTGGCGATACTGAAGGATTAAGGCCAGTTAGCATAGTAAATGAAATATTACGGTAAGGAAGCTGCGTGCAGCGGCAGCCACTCTGTCACATACTCTTCACGTCCTATGCCCCAGTCAACTTAACAGTTCATAGAATAGTCATATAATAGTTATAGTAATGTACAGTACAGTGTGTGAAGTACCACATTGGACTCGAGGGGGGGTGTGAAGAGTGGGCCCACAGAAGAAAGAACAAATATTGTCTTGATTATTTTAAAAAGTCTAAATACTGATTGTTTCTTTCTTCTGTGGGCGCCCGCCTCCCCCACCCCAACACTCGGTTCTCAGTGTTATTCTGGTATTCAGTAATATGGTATCCAAGATAAAAAATAATTTCACTGCATTTACTGTCATGCCTGCTTGCTTTCTTCTGTGGGGGCGCTCCGCCCCCCACACTTCCCTGGTCCTCAGTGGTTATTCTGTATTCAGTAATATTGTATCAGAGATAAAAATAGTTTCTTTGCATTTACTGTCATGCCTGCTGTGTTAGTGGTGACTGTAGAAAGTGAATGCAGTTTCACTAGCTCTCCGGCTGTTTTCACTCGCTCACGCAGCTTCAAGATGCACATTACCATGAAGCCAATGAAAGCTGCGCAGCAACGCGATCTGGTCTTAATCCTTCAGTATCGCCAACAAACTTGTAAGGATAAATCAAAAGTAAAATTAAAGCAGTACCAAAAATAATTCCTGTTTTGACACTGACCTGCAATAATGCAAGAGCATTCTGATGTCTTCCTGAAAAAAGGCTTAGATGCACCCTGATCAACAGGGACTCTAATAGCTGAAATGACAGAAGATCAGATTTCTTGGCTCCCTCTGCTGCATCCATAAGAAATTGCTGCATCCTGTCACATACATAGTCCTTGCCATCAAAGGAGGTCTCCAGATTTAAAAACTGTAAAGAAACATTTCCAATACATTTTGAAACAAGAATGTCATGCAGAAAAGTTTGACTAACCACTACCTCCTCTAAACTACTGGCAATACAGGGCAAGCTGCTCAATAATTTAAAAGAGCACCAGCTTTGGAGCTTTAATCAAGCCCCCCCAATATGGTAGCTTAACTAAAACAGACTTCTTATCCAGCACTTACACCAGGAAGGGAAAGAGACTGGACAGCCAAATGGAATTTAGCCCTTTCCCTGCAAAAACTAACAATATGAAGTTTCAGCAAAGCGGACCGTAAGTCAGTTTTAGGTAAGCTACCTTTGTAGGGGCTTGAGGGATTGTTTAAAAATTTTCACAACTGTTGCTTTTTAAAATGTTAAACATCAGCCCGGTGGCACAGAGGGATGAGGCGCTGGATGCCTTACTGGCACCTTGATCTCGAACAACCCAGGGTTGTCGGGAGCGGACTGGGGTGGGGTGGGGTGGAGGAACAGGATTGAGCAGCCGTAAGAAAAAATTACTCACCTTAGTAATGTCGTTTCTTCTAATGGAGTCTTGCTATATTATAGACATTAGCAGTTTGATCCAGCTCTAGAACTGCCCCGGAGTGAAATGGTTAAAACCATTCCAAAATAGAATTTTGGCACGAGAGCAGCTCTATCTGTGTCATTTCAAACTTGAACTGTCAGATCTTTATGAGCCAAACTCACTAAGGTCTGTGTGGAAGCTGTAACCTACACTAGCCAAATGGCTACCTAAATAATAACAACCATTGATGGTCCCAACACCCAAGACTCAAGTCAGGGGACCAGAAATACTAACACCATTCTAATAATATGAAAATGGAACATAAGTATAATAAAACACACACAGCGTACAACACACCCCCAAAGTCCCAAAGGGACAAAATGCTAACAGGACATAAGTAGTGCCCACACTAAGTTGCCCGCACCCACCAAGTAGAAGGTTCTGAGAGAGGCAGGTTGGGGAGGTCTATAATATAGCAAGACTCCATTAGAAGAAACAACATTACTAAGGTGAGTAATTTTTCTTCAAACAACATGAAGTCTTGCTATATTATAGACATTAGCAGAATACACAGCAGTACCTTCATGGAGGAGGGCAGAACCTACTTAGGAATAGGCTCTCTGAAGAACAGCTGTGCTAAACCGAGAATCTCTCCTGGCCTGGACATCCAGGGAGTAATGCTTGTAAAAGTGTGTACCGCTTTCCAAGTAGCAGCCTGGCAAATCTCTAATAAAGGGATATCTCTGGCAGCAGCTAGAGACGGCTAGCCTGCCCTGAGAATGAGCCCTCAAACCGGGAGGAGGCTCTGCCCACTTTCTGATAACAAAATTGGATACAAGAGACAATCCACCTGGCTACTGATCTCTTAGTGGCAGGTTTGCCTTTCCCAACTTCACCATAGGTAAGGAAAAATTGGAGGGATTCGAACCTGTGACCTTTGGTACGCGCTATATAATAACTAAGAGCTCTCTTAACATCCAGGCTGTGCAACCTCCTCTCACCGAAGAGGAGTGATCAGTGAAAATACTGGAAGGAGATAGATTGATTAAGATGGAAATCTGAAACCACCTTAGGAAAAACTTCCTATTAGTCCTAAGGACTACCTTATCCCTGTGGAAAGAAATAAAGTCAGTCTCAACTGACAAGGCTTCAATTTACTTATGCGTCTGGCAGAAGTGATAGCCACTAGAAAAACAGTTTTCCAAGTTAGGTACTTAAGCTCTGCAGAAGACAGAGGTTCAAAAGGGGTTGCATTAACTGGGCAATGCAAACATTAAGGTCCCAAGCAGGGCCGGTTCGAAAGGGAGGATTAGTATGGAGTAATCCTTAAAAACTTGAAAAACACAGGATGAGAGGAAAGGGGATGACTTTCCTGCTGACACAAAAGCAGACAGCTGCCAAATGAACTCTCAGGGTAGCTGGTCTGAGACCCAAGGAATTAAGATGTACCATGTAATCTAACAAAATGGGCAATTCAGCAGATTCTGGGGAAATATTTTTCCCAGCACACCAAATGGAAAACCTTTTCCATTTAGAACTATAAGTAGCCCTAGTGGAAGGCTTTCTGGAAGCCTTTAGGATCTCAAGAACACCCTGAGAGAGGTGTAAATCAGCAAACTCTAACTCCTCAAGAGCCAGGCCTTGAGGTTGAGGGATTTGAGGTCCGATACAAACCCTTCCCTGGGCACAAGTCAACAGATTGTGATTCCTGGGGAGGCACAGGGAAGATGGACTGTCAGCGACAGAAGGAGTGGGTACCAGGGCTGCCTGGCCCAATCTGGGGCAATCAGAATCACCCTGCAAGGCTGAGATCTGATTTTGACTAGTACTTTGAATAGAGAGAGAGAAGGGAGAAGCATAGAGGAACTTCCTCCCAATCCAGAAGAAGGGCATCCAGGGAACTGAGCCCAGCACTGGAGGCCTGCAACAGAACAGAGGAAGTTTGTGATTGTCTGGGGCTGCAAAAGATCTATCTGAGGGATGCCCCACCTGGCAAAAACTATCCCCAGCACTTGAGGATCCAGGGACCATTCGTGATGGCCCTGGGAAATCCCTGCTGAGGGCATCCGCTAGGACATTGTCCTTCCCTGGAAGATGAACTGCTATGAGGGAAGTGTTCAGGGAATAGGCCAGAGACCACAACTTCATTGCCTCGGTGCACAAGGCCGAAGACCGAGTGCCCCCTGTTTGTTGATGTACCACATTGTTGTGGTGTTGTCTGTTCTGACTTGTATCACCTTGTCATGGACAGATGCAGAAAAAGCTTGAAGAGCTAAAAAGACAGCTCTGAGTTCCCGCAAATTGATGTGGAGCAGAGATTCCTGGGGGGACCAAACTCCCTGAGTGGAAAGGTCGCCCATGTGGGCTCCCCAACCCAGAAGGGAAGCATCTGTAGTGAGAGTCAAGTCGTGAGAAGGGGAAAGGAAGGGGACCCCCGCTCTTAAATTGCTCTGATCCTGCCACCACTGGAGAGCTAGGATCAAGGTTGAGTCACTGGGACCAACTTGGAAGGGGTCTCTTCTCTGAGACAAAGGTTCTCAAGTGAAACTGAATGTCTCTCATCTGGAATCTGGCTCCCTGCACAACAGCTGTGGATGCAGCCATGCCCCAGGAGCTGCAGAAAGTGTCTTGCTGGTCGAGAGACCTGCAGAGTGAAGGAAGAGGCCAGAGCCACTAAATTCCTTACCCTTTCTGGGGAAGAAAGCTCTGGCTAGCTTTGTGTCCAATTCTGCCCCTATAAAGGTGAGTACTGGACTGGTTCCAGAACCGACTTTGGTAGGTTTAAGAAAACCAGGGAGGTGAGAAGCTGCTGGATGACCTGCAGGTGAGATTTTACCTGTTCTGGGGACTGGCCTACAATGAGCCAGTCGTCCAGATAGGAAAAACAGCAATCCTCTGCCTCCTTAAGTGGGCCACTGCCACTGCTAGACACTTTGTGAATACCCTTGGAGCAGAGGTAAGGCCGAAGGGCATTGCTCTGAACTGGTAATGACCTGAGGGCAGTTCGAATCTGAGGTACTTTGATGGGATCTTCTGATTAGGACATGGAAATAGGCATCCTTGAGGTCCAGGGAGGCTAGCCAGTCCCCTGGCCTTAGGGAAGGTAAAATCATTGCCAGAGTTACCATTTTGAACTTTGGTTTCAAAAGATGCTTGTTCAGATATCTGAGATCTAAAATGGGCGCCATTCTCCTGTCTTTTTGGGGTAAGGAAATATCTGAATACAGACCCCTGCCCTGATGCAGGAGGAACCTTTCTACTGCTCTGAGAGCTAACAGGGATGAGACCTCTGTTTCCAGAGCGAGGTCTCTGAAGCACTTGCAGGTAGAAAAATCTGCTTCTCAACTTGGGAAACTTTTGAGCTGAGAACCAGACCCTGGCTTACTACTTCCAGAACCCACTTGTCTGAGGTTAAAAGCCCAATTCTGACTGAAGTAAGCTAGCCTGCCCCCACTGGTACAGGAGAATCGGCCCTGGGCACCCCATCAGGGTGCCTGTTTACATAGGGAGCTTTAGGCTGGGGGTGGGAGCAGGTCTGCCCACCCCTCGTCTGCCCCTGCCTCTGAAGAAGCCCCTCTGAGCATAGGCAGAGGAGGCCTGAGTCTGGTAGAAAGGCCTGTGAAAAGGCTCACCCTACCCCTGGGGCATGCCTTGAGGAGTGGCTTGCCGCTCCTAGCCTGGGCACTCTTGTAAGTAGTCCTACATTCATCCATCTTTTCATGTAATTCTCTGTCTGCTCTCCAAACAGAGAATTTCCCACCACAGGAAAATCCATAGCCTTAGTTTGGGTATCCTGTGACAAACTAGTACACCTGAGCCAGGCCAACCTACGAAAAGCTACAGATGTGGCCATGACCCTAGAGGAAACATCATTAACATCCACAGCAGCATGAAACTGAACCTTAGAGGCTTCAATGCCATCAGCAGCCACCTGTTCTAGTTCACTAGCACAGCTGGCCATGGCCTGCTTGGCCAATTGCATAACAGTATCCCATCTAGATTTCTGATACCTAGCTACATAAGCCATATAATTTGCTTGCCTGAGTCCCAGAGGCTGCCATATACTGTTTTGCCATGGCATCAATCTTCCTGGAATCCTTGTCAGGAGGATGTGAAGCCAAGGAATATTAGCTTTATCACAGGCAGCAGCCTGAACTACTAACATGACTGCATTGCTGAGAAAGGAATTCTGTATCAGGGCCTGACAATGTATACCTTCTGTCCATCTTTTTATCTACAGGAGGCACAGAATTAGGAGCTTTTAAAATTTTAATTGTTTGTTTCCTAAAAGACTTATGTAAAGGAATAGACAATCTCCTAGACTCTGGAATATCCATCATTTCTACAAAATCAGGCTCCTCTTGCTCATCCCAGCCTCTTCTAAAGGAAGTTGGAGGTTTCAGCAACTTTTATAAAACATAAAATGAGATGGGGACTCAGACAGCATGGGGAAATTCTAAAGGTCTGTCTGGGAGATGTCCGGTTCAATGGGCACACCAGACCTTCCCAGCCACATTCATACTGTTCATAATCCTCCTCTGGTTCATAAAATTCCTCAATATCATAATCCTGAACCACTGTGACTGGACGAACTGACCTTTTACCAGACAGTGGTGGTTCGGACGGACCCCGAGACAGTGACTGGACAATCTGTATGGCTTTTGCCATCTCTGCAGCAGTTGGAGAACGAATTTTGGACTCCAGACCTGCTGATTTTCTTGTTTTCTTTACTGGAATTGGTTCCTCAGAACCAGCTTTTCTTTTGCCCGAGGAAGTCTGGCCCTGGTCAGAAGGCACTCCCTCTGGTTCGGTTGGCACCGAACCGGGCTGCCATCCGGGTCAGCGACTTTTGACCTCGTTCCCTGAGCCTGCCCAATCTTTTTCCAGGGTGGCTGCAGGGAAATTCTTACATACCTGGCAGTCTGACTGGAGGTGGTCAAACCCCAGACAATAAACACATGTGGTGTGTGGGTCAGCCTTGGCAAAGACTTCCCACAAACATCACAGTGTTGAAACCCAGTGGGCCGGTTTTCTTTTGGGTTTCTCAGACATAATGCCAGCCTAACCAAAACTTGCCCTTTAACGGTGAAAATAGGCAAGACACCCTTATCGGTTCCTAACCGTGTCACGGTATTGGAAAAACGAATAAATCCGCTTTTTAGGAACCATGAAGAACCGGGAACCGCACTCTAAAATAGTAACTTTTAGTTTTAAATGAGTTTTAAATCCACTGATCGGTTCAAACCGAACCGATAACTTACAAGTTCCACACAGACAAAACCTTCATTTACTTACGGTTACCACAGATAGAGCTTGAACCGAACGGTTTTGGCGGTTAAATAAAACTATTCTCGGTTAAATCCAACCGAGAAAACACTTTTAAACCGAGAAATGAACCGAGCAGAAGGAGAAATCTCGGGCGACTGTTCACTAGGAGGAGTAAAGAATCTGACAGTTCAAGTTTGAAATGACACAGATAGAGCTGCTCTCGTGCCAAAATTCTATTTTGGAATGGTTTTAACCATTTCACTCCGGGCAGTTCTAGAGCTGGATCAAACTGCTAATGTCTATAATATAGCAAGACTTCATGTTGTTTGAATGGCAGCTCTCCTCTCTTGAGGAGGATCTGTGTGGTCCCCCCCCCCCGCAGTTCTGCTGCCCTTGGGTAGAGGTCTGACAAGCAGCGTAGGCAGGCAGGGGCGGCAAGAGGCGGGAGAGTGCACTGGAGTCGCATTGTGCACGTACCTCCACACGTGTGCGCGATTGGGCATGGGGAAGGGTGAAAGGGGGGGGGGAGCCAGGGAATAAAATATAAATTACAAAAATATATATGTGCCTTAAATATTTCACTACTTCTTTTAATGCGGTATACCTCTACACTGTGTCCACTTCCTCTGTTCTCCCCAACTTACATTTTGCCTACCTTGTTAACAAAAAACAAACAATGCTAGATCAAAACATTCATGTCATAACCTGCTTAAAGGGTTAAGAGCCCTGCGGCAAAAGTAATACCTCAGTTTTCAAAAGTCACACTTCTCGTCAATGCATTTAAACTCTTAGGTCCTTTCTTACCACATTCATTTGGCAAATGCAGAACTGTGGCTCCACCAAAAAATAAAACAAACTCTGGTCAGAGCCGATATGGCTGTGAAAAGCTTTTGGGATGCTTTTACCCATTATTTCTCATGATTTGCTCAATGCAGATCTGTGGAGTCACTTTCAATGTGGTCTTCCTTTTAAACAATTTTTATGTTTGCTTGCACGCATGTGCAAGAAACATAGTGCCATCAAAGTTTTCGGAGGTGTGGTACCTATCTTCCAATTCAGTCAGTGTGTTTGCAGGTGCGGCCGCAGTTCTCCAATGAAAGCTGCAGCTGTCTATGATAGCAGCTGAAAATGCAGTGCCATACAGTTGAAAGGGAGAGCTCCACTTCAGTGAGCAGCGCTCCCCCCTTCCACACGCATGCATGCATATTGCATGCTCATGCGCCCCCCCCCCCACGCACATACTGTATGGCCGACAGGGTGCCCAATCCACGTTGGTTCCACGCCCTAAAAGCTTTCCAGGTGCCATGCTGGGAGCCCACCCCAGCGTGCAGTAAAATTGTTACGGCCAACAAGGGTGCCCAATCCCGGTCGGCCCAGGACCCTCCCCCAAAACAGCCTTCCAGCTGCCACGCTGGGAGCCCACCCCAGAGTGGCTAACGTCCTCGTCATCTTCCTGAAAAAAAAAAAAAAACTGTAAACAAAAAATGTTCCCTTGGTGGTCTCCTGCCCACCCACACCTACCTCATACTTACCTCCGGAGCTCAGCGCGACAATCTTGTGGACCGGAACACGTCTGCACTCTTCAAAGCCGACCGCGAACTAAGGAAATGCCAGTAAGCTGTATAATGCAATAAATAGGGTTTTTTCAACTTTAATGCATCTCTCAAGCATTTTTTGAAATGTTGGCACCAAATTTTCAACACGGGGTTTCTGGGACCCCTCCTCATGAATTCTTGAACTGTCATGGTGTTAATCAGGCCCGTAGCGTGATTTCGCAGTCACTGCTCGAAGTCACCTTTCGGGGCCGATTAACGAAACGACAGTGCCAGTGTTCATAAGGTGAGCTCTCAAAATGCCTATGTTGCAAATTTGGTGAAAAAATTCCTAAAAATGACCGTTTCTGATGTGCGTTGCACAGTTCCTCAACATGCTAAATAAGTTCGCGAGTATTAATAATTGTACTCTGGCTTTTCAACATTGCCATTTTACACACCTCCTTATGAGCAGTACAGCTGTCATTTTCACATCTCGCCTAAAATGCGTTTCCGCGCCATGTAGCGCACAATGGCACAGTCGGTGTGTGAAATCAATGTATGGGACACATTAAGAAAATCCCAGTGACACTGTTCATGAGCAGAGGTCTTAAAATGGCTATGTTGAAAATTTGGTGACAAAACTCCATAAAATGACTGTGTTACGAGTGAGCATTACGCAGTTTCCACGCACCCTCATGAATTAGTAATATTTTCAGTCCAGATTTTCAACAGTGGCATTTTTCCACACTTCCTCATGAACAGTACAGCTGTCATTTTTCACAACATGGCCGAAATGCGTTTTCACACTTTCAGCGCAGAAATGTGTGGTTGCTGTGGGAAATCATTGTTTGGGACAGATAAAGAAAATCACAGTGACACTGTTCATGATCGGAGGTCCCAAAATGCCAGTGTTGACAATCTGCTGTAAAAAAAAAAAAATCCCCAAACTAATTACATTACGGGTGTGCGGCTGTACAGTTTCTCGTCGCTCATGACTTCACCAGTTTTTAAATATTTTCACTGCAGATTTTCAACATTGCCATTTTTTTACACCTCCCAATGAACAGTACAGCTGTCATTTTTCACATCCTGTTCAGAATGTGTTTTTGCACCTGTGGTGCTAAATGCCATAGTCGCTATGCAAAAGCAGCTTTCAGCTAACAAACTGATATTGCTACTGTTCATGAGGTGGGGGTTACAAAAAAACCATGTTGAAAATTTGGAGTGAAAATACCAACGAATGCCTGAGGCGTTAAGAGTTTCAGACCATAACGTCCCACCCTGTAGAGAATGACAGGCATCAGGGGTGTGACTTGGGATTCTCGCCTGTAATGCTAATACCATTCCACACCCGGCAGCCAGTGAGAGGCATCGAGGTGTGCCTTGCACTCTTTGGCTCCAAAGTTCACCCCATTCTCCTATACGGACCCATCTCACCGTATTTCCTGATGGAATGGGGTGCGCATAAGGGTCAAAGACCCCAAGGCACACCATGACACTTCTCTGTGTCTGCAGGGTAGGGCGTGGTGAAATGGCGTGGCCGTTATGCCTGACGACCCAAAGGCATACCCCAATGCCTGTCAGTCTCTGCAGGGTGGTGGTGGGGTTGGCTTCAGTTCAATACTTCACTGCCATTCCTATTATGCAGCTCTGTAACTCCTACACTACTAATGCCAATGCCAGCAAGCAAACATTCGGCATTGACAAATGCTTGTTACAATGCATTTTCCTGGAATATGTCTGCTGAATGCTATATATTTAGCCTGGATAGTTCACAGAAGAAATGGCATCTTATTTTCAGTGAGGCTCTACATCTACACAATATTATGCTGCACTGTATAAAATCAGAACGCACTAAAAATAATATTTTACATCTGGGGGAATATATTAAGTGCTGGATCGATGCATAAGCAGAAAGATGCGTCGCACAAAGAGGGTGCACCGGTCGGCACTGATACAATAGTCAAGGAGAATGCACCATCGGCACAGGGTGTGCATACAGTGAGGCCCACCAGGATGAAGTACAGCACTGCAGAATTCTGCAGTTGAGTAATTGCAGCAAACAATGCAGTTTCAAAGGGAGTAAATCCCTTTTGTCATGCAGTAAACCTGAGTTACTGCGCTTCATCTTGGCGGGCTTCACTGTTCCTGTTGAAAATGTGACCCTGGACAGGAGTCGCAGTGCAAGCGGCCGCCAAGACAGGTGCATCCAGGGTGACCCTAACCCAATACTTTCCATGTGTGGCACATACCGGTATGCACTGCAGCTCCCATAGGCTATATTCAGTCCAGGAAAGCAAATGAACTAATTGAGCATGCAGGATGCAAAGGGGCCTTATGCATGCTCATTACCAGCCCATTTGCCTGTTGGTATGCGGATGAATGTGCCGGAGCAGCTCTTGCCCCCAAGCCCTGACCCCGATCACTCCCATGTGTGACAGGCCCTTAAGTCTCTGGTGGTACAGTGGCACCCCCCCACCCGTTCCACCAGCCCTGACTGTACCGGAGTCCAGGCTCTACCTGTTCCATATTGTAGGGACCCCAATGCCATCCCTAACTGCACCTGAATACACCTACAGTCCATATCCATAGTGTAGTGGCTCCCGCTCACTCTCAACGGTGCACAGACACTCCCCTCCCTGCCCATCCCATTGTGACTACTGGCTCTGTAATGGGATCGTACCACTCTATCGGCGGGCGGCAGAGCACTCGCAGTAGGATGCTGAAATGTGTTGTATGTAGGTATGAGCTGTGTGTGGGTGATAACATCCAGTGGACATACTCCTCAGGCACTGGCATGCAGATCCATCATCCCGGTGCCACTGCACTACTCAGTGTGGGTGATGCTCGATGCTGTACCCACTGAACTGGCATGTTACAGCTGACCTCCCATCAGTTTGTAAAACTGGGGAACAGCAAATCTATCTATAGCCTGAAGCGTACACTGCAAATGGTATTACAGGAAACCATACCCCACAGCACCCAGGACACTTCAGCAGTCTGGAGGGTGGCATGTTACACAGGGAAATGGGAAAGTATGGACTTGCAGTGGTGTATGACAGCAGGAAGATACAGTATCGGCAAGGCATGCATTGGAGGTATGTAAATTCCTTCTTTAGTTTGCCAGGGACATAAACACAGCTACATACACTGGTGGATCCACAGCTGGCATGGTGCCCCAATGCACAGTACAGCCCTTATGAAGCCTTAAGGAGAAGGCGAAGTGCTGGGGTTTTTGTGCCTGTGTAATTGACCAAATTTAAATTTGTACAGCAAGCTGGCTCAGTAATAAATATTCTAAATGTGCAATATTTGATGGTTGCTGCGCATATCTTTGTCTCTGGAGTACAGTTAATTTTTTCTGCACGGTACAGCCAGTTGGGTCATTCCACAGTGCAGGTCCCCAGCCTGGGTTCAGTGCAGTCAGTGGCTGGCCATGGCAGGGTGTGGAGAGCAGTGCCAGTCTTTGTAACAAGCTGGGTATAGGGGAAGTTAGGGTGTCGGTGTACGGTGGATAGAGTCCTCTAGACTATGGATATGGACCATGGTTACCTCTGTTGCAGTCGGGTTGGGGGGGGTGCTACACTATGGAGCTCTTCAGGGATTGCAAGGGGGTACCTCTAGTCCACCAGGCTGCTGTGCACCTGGGTGCACATCTGCAGTGTGCCTGGCCGGGTTAGGCCAGCTATTCATGGCCTAACTGTGGGTCGCGATGCTCTGGACTGTGAGGGGCACATTTCCACTGAATATGATGCAGCACAGCATATGCATGGGATTGACCCCTCGACTTGAACAGCATACCATTTGTGTGTGCCCTGGCCCATTCCCTTTAAGCCTGTGCATCCCACACGTTTGAATATCGCGCTGCTGTGCACTGTTGGAGTTGTGCAGCACATCTCCCTTTTCCACTGGGATGCACTGTGCATCTCCATTGAATACGGGGGCCCTGGACTAGGTAGTCTTAATAAATACATTATAAAAATGGTACAATCATGACGCCACTGAAAACAAGATATTGCATTTAATCTGGGACAGCCTGAGTAAATACATTGCAAAAATAACCATTACTCTGTAAGAAATAATTTTCCCCGTTTTCCCCACAAAGGCAGAATAAAATCCCTGTACATTTTTCCATAAGCCACTGGTTCCTTATTTGTGACTTTTTTATTTATATCAGCAGCCTTTTATTAGGAAAACAGCTATGATTTGCTACTCAGTATTAATATTATGTGTCACGATGGCCTTGGAATGATTAGGATTTATATGCTATGCACAAGGCATAATGGGGACTATATAAATATCTAGCTCATTATTTCATGAACTATACTCAAAATTAGTAGTCACAAGTCAGACAATCTTTCAAAAGATAGTAGTAATGCCTGTAAATAAATTTATTGCAAACAGAAACATATATATATGTATATTAGAGGCAAAAAACTCCGTTTAATGCATCAGTTAGGGTTGTTCCACAGCGACAAAAGCGAGGAAATTTGATGTTAGGGTTGAAACCCCCTTTGCACCCCTCCAGCCAACCCCCCCCAACTGGAATCGGGGTGCGCATTGGGGTCATCGGCCCTAAGTGTCACCCCATCACATGTGGAAAGAAGCTGAGGAATAGGAGAATGGGGTGACAGTTAGACCGATGACCCCAATGCACATCCGATTCCAGTTGGGGGGTGGGCTGGAGGGTGCAAAGGTTTCAGCTAACATCCAATTTCCTCGCTTTTGTCACTGTGGAACAACCCTAACTGATGCACTAAACGGAGTTTTTTGCCTCTAATTTCCCTTCTTTTTCAGAATGATAATGAGAAATAGTGAATAAAATGCAGCGGCAGGAGCGCGGGGCCCCGAGTAATGCAGCAGCGGGAGCGCGGGGCGGTCTTGTCACATAGTAACATTGTGCCCGCAAACGCAAATCGTAATGCGCATGGTATCGCAAAGAGAAACAGTACTGGAGACAGAAATGTTAAGAACAATGCAAACGCAACCGCAAATGAAAACGCAAAGGGTAGCACACATGGTGGCGTAAACGTGAACAGTAAGTGAAACGGGTACGGAACCTCAAGCAGAAACAGTAATGGTAACAGTAATGTAAGCGCACAGGCTGGTTTTACCCAAAAGCTGTAGAGAGAAAGACAGTGAGTACAAAGAATGTATGCAAAATAATGACTCTCGGAACACAAAAATGAGGACTTGGAATAGTAAATTGCTTATATCTCAGTAACCGTATGACACAGAAAAATAATTTTAAAGTCATATGAATTATCACTTTCCTGGCTAGTTTTGTACTTAGCACCTATGAGGGGGCTAAGAAATTTTTCGACAAAAAGTCCGTATCTCGCACCGTTTTCGAGATACGGGCCCTGAAAGGTGCGGTGAACGCCATAATGTTATCCAATGGGAAAAAAACAGAAGTTCGGACTGCCATAACTTTGCCTCCCTGTAATATTTTTTCACCAAACCACTGAAAGGCACATCTGTGGGATGTTGGCTGTCTTCCCTGCAAATTTCAGCCCAAAAGACTAAACTGTTATGTTGCAGCAGGGCGCCAAACGATTGCTGCAATGCGTTGTACGCCGTAATGTTATCCTATGGGAAAAAGTGTCAACTTTGGAGTACCGAACTTGCCGCCATGTAATACTTTTACAATGAAACACTGAAAGGCACATCTGTGAGATGTTGGCTCGTTCCTCCAAATTTCAGCCCAAAACTCCAAACCGCTCTTTTGCAGCGGAGTGCCAAAGAATTACTGTTATTTTGGGCATATGGTAAGTGTGTCGCAGTTCCATGCGTAAACTGCAAAATTGCGACACTTTTGTGAGTGCGACACTACTTTGCAAAAGTACTTTTTCCAGACATCTGAAAAACATATTTTTGGGGGGTTTTACCCCAAAATAAAGACATGGCTAGCATCCTCAGGGCCCGACTAGGTGAATACAAAAAGAATTAGGTTGCTAGAGGGTATCAATTTTAAATGCCAAGCCTTTTTCGGATCACTAACTGAAAACAAAATGGCGGATTTGCGATAGTAACAGGGCCATTTGCGACAGTAAAAAGTGCATTTGCGACACTGTCGAACTTTTTGTTAACTTTTCCCATTGACTTATAATGGGAAATTGTTTTCTGAATAACTTTTGAACCGTTTAATATTTTTTCACGAAATCTTCGAAAGGCACATCGGGGACCCCAGCCGCACGTTCCCTGAAGATTTAGGGCCGGTCGCGCAAACCGTGCGACCTGTATGAACGTAGAATTCCAGAAAGCGTAAGCGACACGCAATCAACCGCTTTAATAACTCCGCAGCCGTATATCCAACCGTACGTAACTTGGCAGATCCCAAGGCCTATCGGTCTTGGATCAGGCATTCCAAATTTCAGGTAACCACAAACGTTGCAAAGTTAATTAGGTGCAAAATGTTGGGTTTAACATGTAAATGGCTCCTCTACCATAATATACAAACACATGCTATATTTGCATCTTATAGTAGTTGGTTTTCAAACAAACTCTTATACACTTGTTTCTGTCCACCTGATAGAATCTTGAATGAGATAAGTAAATATTTTATCAAGGCTCTGATCCAGCAACTCAGTAAATGCACACTCAGTGTATCATATTATAAAATGACAAAAAAACATTCTTCTGTTTGCAGTTGTTTGATCAGGAATTTTGTAAATGGTATAAGTTCTTGTTACATCTATGTTGGTCCCATAAAATATATCAAATCATTTGCTTCTGTCTCACTCATGGTCTGTCAGCAGTTAATTCACTAGATAAGGTCTCCCTTGCCAGAGTTTGACTGTTTCTCCACCACACACTCACATGAAGATATCTCAGTAGCTCTTATTTGTTATATTTGGGAAGCAGGCCGCAGCCCTTTCTGTCAAAAAGAAATATATGTATTTAGTCTGGGTAGTTTATTGAAAACCTGGCATTTTATCAGATAGGTCTTGAGAGGTTAAAAATGGTGTAAATATTTACAAAATTTGTGGGGAAAGGGTAACATTTATGAGATATGAATCTTTCTTTAAATATATTCATCCCCAACTGAAGTTAGTAGCAAAAAATCTTTAAATGCTAATTATTTAAATGTACAAGTTGTTGCATTTCGAAGGGGGTAAACAAATCTCCAGGTGTTCCAGCAGCAAGCAGAGTGCACCTGAACATTCTAAGTGACAACAGAATAGAATGAGTTAGTAGGTAACCAATATTTAACAAGTTGTTTCAGTTTCCTAATGGCCATCAGATAAGAAGCTTGGAGTCATGCCCCCAACATTCTAAACAGAAAGAAGGGATTATTTTATGTTAGTTGTCATAGTGATTTGTAGATGTGGAAGGATACATTGAAAAGTCCAAAAAAATGTGTTCCACGAAACTCCATTTTCAAACTACAGATAGCAAAATGGCTGTAGGCTCCGCCCACAGCCATAATGACAATTTTCTTTTAACAGGACAACATTAATGATCTTATTTTACAAGATATCGCAGCCTGGAATAGCTGCGATGTTATATCTCGTTACCAGTGGGGTCCTGCCTCTATCCATTTTTGCAGCCAGGTGGACAGGAGCACTGTGAGGTTAAGTGACTTGCCAAGCTCCTCAGTGAGCAACTGATACTATTTCCCTCTAGTCAGGTTTTGATCTGTAATCCTTGTTCCCAAGGAAGTGCTCTAATCACTAGACCACAGTCTCCACTTTCTGGACACAACTGTGGCTTTTCACCATCACCAGGGATTGCTTAAATACATACACGTGTTAACAAACAGCAACCTTTTTTCTTCAAAATATCTGATCTTCTGAGCACGAGTATAGAACAACGATGTACTTACCATAACAGATCTTCTAGAGACTCTCGTTCATCAGGCCACACCCATGGAACTATAAGTTGCCAGGCACTAGGACCACACAGAGACGTTTGCAAGTCGACCACCATGGACCGCTCATGACATCAGATGTCAGCTGCTACATAAAACGTGGGAGGGCCCCCCTTGCCTCAGTTCCCCGCTGGAGAACATGCTCAAAGGAACTCTCTGTAGGAATGAGGACAGAACATAGTGCTCTGTGAATCAGACGAGGTAGAGAGCTATAGGTAGACCATTATGGAGACGGAACAAATTAGAGTCACAGGACCCTCAGGGAGGAAGGAGGGTGGGACGGCATGACCTGATGAGTGATTCTAAGATAGTACAGTTATGCAAGAACTTACCATAACAGCAGATCTTCGAGAGGATCTCTTGCAGCAGGACATCACCAGTAGGACCAAGCCATCAGGTGCCAGGACCACATGGAAACCTTTCTAGCTAGCAGTCTGCCAGAGGGAACCGCCCACTTCTGAAGTCAGCAGCTGACGTCAGCCAATTCTATATAAGGTGGGTGGCCCACACACCCTCCTCAGTTCTCCTGCTGGAGACCATAAGCAGGATGCCAAAAAGGGGAAACTGAGGAGAACTCCGAGGTAACCCAATAACAAAGGAAAAAAAGCTGAAGGCTTGCTCCTATGGAAATGGAGAGAGACACGGGAGAAGGGAGAAGGAGGGAAAGCAGGGCCTGCTGCAAGAGATCCTCTCAAAGATCTACTGATATGATAAGTTTTTGCGGAACTGTACTATCTTACTTTGAGGGTATCTCTTGCAGCAGGCCAGCACCAGTATGACTGAGTCCCAAGCAGTTCTGGCAGAACAGACCATCCAGATGCTGGGTAAACGAAAGAGCAACCTAAGAAAGGAGGCCTTGGAGAACAGATAGGCGGAAATTGGCCCTAAGCTGAGAGGCGATATCCACACTGTAATGCTTGGTAAAAGTGTGGACAGTACTCCAGGTGGCAGCAGCACAGATGTTAGCAGCTGACACATAATGGAAGCAGGCCACTGAAGCAGCCATACCTCTTGTAAAATGTACTTTAACACTCTTCAGGAAGTTCCTTGTCATACTTCTGGTAACAGACAATGCAACTGGCTAACCACTTAGACGGACACCTGGGGGTCATCTTTCCCAGGGGTAACAAACCAAACTGACTGGGCTTCCGGGAGTCCTTGGTCTGGTGTGTTTAGTACCTCAGGATTCTATACACATCCAAGGTCTGGAGCAATGCTTCCCCTTGACTGGAATGCTCCGGAAAATAAACAGGTAGGTGGATGGACTGATTCATAGTAAACTCAGACACCACCTTAGGAAGGAAAAAAAAGTGGTTACTCACCTGTAACAGTAGTTCTAGGAGTGGTATATGTTATTCATCCACAATTGTTGGCATGTCCCTTTCTCTTTAAATCTTGCCAGATGTGACAGGGTGGAACAGGACCTTCTCCCAGTTGTTATGGAAAGAGTCAATGCAGGGATCTGTTCTATTCTACTCCTTTTGTCTCTTCTTAGTCTGGTTGAGCAACCAAATGTTCCTGTGGGACCTAGGATTTGATCACCCCCGACAGTCTCACAATTATTTGCCTCTCACTGTCTCTCAAGCTTCCCTTGCTGTTCTGTCTTTTCCCCCCTTGCATATCTGCTGGTATAAAAATATATGCAAAGCATTATGTGGAAATGTAACTGATATTGGGATCCCGTTTAGAAATTATATAGTGTTACTTTTGAAATGTATATAATTACAGTTTGCGATGCTTGCAGAAAGTTATTGGGAATGCAAAGGGTTAACCTGAGAGCAGTTTTAAAGCCCTTTTTCAGAAGCTATGGGGAAGGGGCCTCAGTTCTGGGACATTGTGTTTTTTGCTGCACTTGCCTGAAATTTACAAGAACATTTTAGAAAAAAAAAAAACAGGATGCTTGTTATTGGGGGTTACAAAGACTTCGTGAGAGCTGCAGTGTTTTGGGAGACACAGGGAGACTGAAGAAAAACTCAGACTTTTTCTATTTTTTTGGCCTTTATAAACAGTTATACTGAGCAAGTTTATTTTTTTATGTTGTTGCTAAGGTAAATAAATGTTTTTGGTGAATTCTACAACTGCTTCTGGTTTTCCTGTGCTTTGACGACAGATGATGTCAGCCTAAGTGGGATTTATGCCCTGCATACTCTAAACCAGAAGTTTTGTGCGTGGGTACTGGACCTAGTACCAGGGAAGCACAGAGAAAGGTATGGATTCTGCAGCAGCAAGTCCAGGATTAGGTTACTAGGAGAATGGCAGTCAAACTAGCAGAGACAGAACTCCAAGATGAGATTGTACAGCCAGCACAAGTTATGGAAAAAGAACAGGCAGTGACAGACCCTAAAAGCCTGATGGACTTTTTCAAATGGTGGGCTATACAACAAAAAGAGATGGAAAAGCAGAAAGAAAAAGAGATTCAACATTTATTTATTTAGCTTCTGTTGACCAGGTAGGTACACTAGACAAATTATATGCCTATTGTCAGGTACGACCCGGGAGAGTACAATAAAAATACAGGTTCAAACAGGGTACATATTTTTTTGTTTGTTTTTCTAGTCTTTGGTAACCAGGTAAGGCCCACTAGGCACAAGTGCCTGTTTCCAGGGGTGACCTGGAAGCACTGGGCGGTTAAGTGACTTGCTCAGAATCACACAATATGCCAGTGGAGGTTGTGAGAATCAAACTCAGGTCTGGTCTGCTGGATGTTCCAAGCTCGTTCACACTTCATTCCTCTAACCTCTAGGCTATACTGCCATAACAACAAGAGGGTCAATCTACAGAGTAACGAAAGAGCCAGGTGAACATAGATAATCTACAGTAAGCAGTAACAGAATAAATAAATAAATACACACACACACACAGAATAAAATAGGCCAAGTCATTCAATGGCAATAGCAGTAATTACAATGTGTTAGTGACCCTTTTATCAGAGTCACAGAAACAGATAATTCCTGAGAAGATAAACAAGCAAATTGCATGCTTCACAGAGTTAAAGGACAGTAGGCAGCATCATTAGAGCCTGCAAGGGGTACCCCAGGGTTGGGTGAGACCAATTTAGGGACCTGATTAAGGTGGCTTGGAACATCCACACACAGAGGCCAGTTCCAAGTACTCCCACAGGGAATTCCGGAGGCTCAAGTGGGACAAAGAGGAACGAACGTGGTCAGGTAGGGAGTTCCATAGTCTCGGAGCACACCTAAAGTCCCTTTCCCTCATTTGAGTACGAGTATAAGGAACTTTGAGCACCCCAGCAACCTGAGACCTGAGGGAGGAGGAGGAGGATTCAGAAAGCTTGAGAAGCAAGCACAGAGGAAAGAAGAGATGCACGACAGGAGCAGCGATGGCTGGATGCCTTGTAAGCTGTCAAAGGCTGAGAATCTGACACAGATCCAGATGAGCAACAAGACACAAGCAACTTAAAAGCCATTAAACTTACAAAGTTGTGTCCCTCGGGTGATATCGAGGCATACCAGACAACTTCTGAAAGAGCTGCCACAGCCTGCCAATGGCCAAAGCAGCAATGGACAATCAGACAGGTACCCAACCTGACATGGAAAGCCCAACTTGCCTACAGCAATATGGACACTGCACAGTCAGAAAACTATGACTTGGTGAAAAGTGAAATCCTGAAAAGGTATGACATCTGAGAAGAGACCTACAGGCAGAGATTTCGATCTCTGAAGTACAACTCAGTCGACAATCCTCGGAAGTCTTCACCCGACTTGGAGAACTCCTGAAAAAATTACTCCAACCAGATGGTAAAACAGTCCCACAGATCGACACATTTGCCATGGAGCAATTCATCAACATCCTGCCTGCAGGTGTGCAGCTTTGGGTAAAGGAACACCGAACAGAGAGTTGGGGGGAAAAGGCTTTTTCTTTGACCGAGGACTGCCAAATGGCCAGACAAACGTCACAGTGGAGAGGTAACAGCCAAGCACTGGTAAGACACTTTTTCCCCCATTTAAACTCCAAGCCTAATAAGAACTCTGGTGGGGTAACAAAATGTGTGCCTGAAGATGTTATCTGCTATAACTGTAATAAGCCAGGCCATATTGCAAGAAATTGTTGTAAAGAGTGGCACTGGAGAAGATTTCTCCTCAGCAACTTGGGGCAAGTACTTAACAGATGTGAAGGTGCAGGTAAGACTGTAAAGGGACTCACTGATTCGGGAAGCAGACAAGACACTAGTGCATGTTGATGTGCTGGGACCACACTGTGCAAAAGGACCAGGTACTGGTGTCATCTGCATCCACAGGGGCACTCGATACTATCCCACCACCCAAGTGACACTGACCATTAAGGGTGTGTCGCACCAAATGAAAGTGGGGGTAGTACCCAAGTTACCTGTACTTGTGATTATTGGAAACAACTTTCCGGGATTTACTGAGTTAATCAAGGAGGGAGTAAATCCTGCTGTTTTAGCAGCAGTGGTAACAAGAGATCAGGCAAAGAAAATCTCAAATCGTGGGGACACTTTTCCTTTCAGTGATTTTGATTCAGACTTGTTTGAGTACAGCTCCAAGATCCAAGAAAAAGACGATGCCTGAAGAAACTGTGACAACAAATGACTGACTGACATAAAGAGTTAAAATATGAAAATGCTGAAACTAAATTGATAGCGGATTGTGATTTTCTTTCAGAACAAGCTAACCGTGTTTCTCTCCAGGGTTATTTTAAGCAGCTGGGGGTGAAACCAAAACAGGGTGGACCAATGTTTAAACAATGTAATGGGTTACAGTACAGAGTTTGGGTTAATCCTCGGGCACAGGAACAGACAGAACAACTGGTTATACCACAGAAGTATAGAACAGAGTTGTTACAGATAGCACATGATAGTCCTATGGCTGGTCACTCAGGGAGGGATCGCACCATTGCCAGATTGCTGTATAGATTTTACTGGCCTGGAATCCATGAAGATGTTGCTACCTATTGTAATTCCTGTGCCAAGTGTCAGAAAGTAGCCCTAGTCACTAGAAAAGACAAGGTGCCCCTACCCTTGATATATATGCCTTTTGAAAGAATTGCAATGGATGTGGTTGGTCCTTTGGACAAAAGTGAAAAAAGGGCAATAGATTTATCCTGGTAGCATGAGGCTATTCTACTAGATACCCAGAAGCAGTTCCAATATGTACTGTCACAGCTTCAAAAGTGGCAGCAGAGCTTGCAAACATTTTTAGCAGAGTAGGCATACCTAAAGAAATTATTAATGATCAGGGTAGTAATTTTGGTGCTACACTACTTAAGGAGTTGTTCAGACTACTAGGCATCACTGCCATAAGAACCTCCCCCATCACCCTCATACGGTCTTGTTGAGCGTTTAGACCAAACCCTAAAATGCATATTAAAAAGGTTTGTAAAAAGGAATGGGAAAGACTGGGACCAATACTTGCCTTACCTACTTTTTGCTTACAGAGAAGTGCCACGGGCATCAACAGGGTTTTCACCATTTAAAATGCTGTATGGTAGGCAGCCAAGAGGGCCACTGGATGTGAAAAGAAACATGGGAAGATAAACCCACTCAGAAACAATTGATAACGTCTTATATGTGTGCCCTAAGAAAGAAGCTGGCAAAATATGCTGAAATTGCCCACTGTAATCAGGAAGAGGCCCAAAACCAGCAGAAGGTATATTATGACCATGGGGTAAAAGAAAAGGTTTTTGAGCCAGGTGAAAAGGTTTTGCTATTGTTACCCACAACAGAAAATAACCTGTTAAAGTGGCAAGGGCCTTATAAGATTCTGAGACGTTACTGGCACCGTTAACCAAGAAATTGAGACCCCTGATAGGAAAAATCCTACTATAATATACCATGCTAACCTCGTCAAGAAATGGGCTGAAAAATGGCAAAAGCTGCTTTGCTAGTTTTACCAGAAACCGACAAGGAAGCTACTGATGCAGCTTATGATACACTGGAACAAACTGAAATTGCTGATGCTGCAAAGGTGAATGTTTCCTTAACCTCAAAACAAACTGCAGAAATTCATAATGTGCTGAAGACATTTAACAGTACTTTTACTACAGTACCAGGCCGATCAAAAGGGGTCGAGCATGTAATAGTGCTAAGGAACGCTCGCCCTATTAGGCAAAAGACATACAGGTTACCAGAGTGGTTAAGAGCTGATGAGGTTAAGGAAATACAGAAAATAATAGAACTGGGTATCACAGAGGAGTCGAGAGTGCTTGGTCATCTCCAATGGTAATTGTAAGCAAAAAAGAAAGTGGTGTTAGAATGTGCCTTGATTTTAGGAAACTTAATCAAGTATCAGAATTTGACAGTTATCCTATACCCAGAATAGATGATTTGGTGGACAGACTGGGTAGTGCAAAGTATATCAGTACCCTCAATCTCACCAAGGGTTACTGGCAAATACCTTTAGCTAAAGAATCCAGAGATAAAACTACATTTGCGACTTCTGTTGGATTCTATCAGTTCACCACCATGCCATTTGGTTTACATGGTGAGCCAGCTACATTCCAGCAGTACATGGATATAATTTTATCCCCTCACACTTGTTACTGTGCTGCATACCTGGATGATGTTGTGGTATACAGTCCAGACTGGAAAAGCCACCTGGAACACCTACGAACAGTTATCCAAGCTATCAAAAATACAGGTCTAACTATTAATCCTACCAAATGTGCATTGGACATGCAGGAAACCAGATATTTGGGCTATGTGTTGGGAAATGGAGAAGCCAAGCCAGAGGTTTCTAAGACAGAAGCTGTACCTAAAAGCCCTGTACGTAAAACAAAGAAACATGTCAGGTAATTTTTTAGGGCTGGCTGGTTATTATCGGAGCTTTGTTCCCAGCTTTGCTGAATTAGCTACTCCCCCTCACTGAACTCACAAAAAAATGGTACCCAAATAATGTGAAATGGACTTCAGAGTGTGATGAAGCTTTTCAAGCCATTAAGGCTGCATTACGTTAAGCCCCCATTTTAAGAAACCCAGACTTTGTAAAAACATTTGTTTTACAAAAAGATGCATCAGAGGTATGAGCCGTCCTGAGTCAAAGTATAGATGGGACAGAACATCCCATTCTGTACATAAGTAGGAAGATGCATGACACCGAGGGAAAATGTATTCCACCACTGAATAGGAATGTTTAGCAGCAATGTGGGCCATGGAGTCCCTTAAGTTTTATTTGCTAGGAACTGACTTTGTACTTATAACATCACAATCCTCTCTGTTGGCTTAACCAAATGAAAGATAAAATTCCAACATGACAAGGTGGTACCTGGCACTACAGACACTTAAATTCAAGGTGATACACAAATCTGGTAAAGAGAAAAGCAATAATGATTTTCTGTCAAGATATTATTAGGAATTGAGGGCTCTGAAAGTTGAAAAACAAACGCATGAGTTTAAACTTTATTGTTTGCTGTAGTTCTAGAGAAAAGGATACTGCACATGTGCTTAATTTCCTAAAGTTAAAAGCTAATGTTAGTAGAGAATTAAAAAGTTTTGGAAACCTGTTTGATAAAACAGATTCCCTCTTAAGGAGGGGGGGTGTATGTGACAGGGTGGAATAGGACCCTGTCCCCAGTTGTTATGGAAAGAGTTTAAATGCAGGGATCGGTTCTGTTCTACTCCTTTTCTTTCTCTTCTCTGTCTGGTTAAGCAACCAAATTTTCCTGTGGGACCTAGGATTTGATCACCCCAACAGTCTCGCAATTATTTGCCTCTCACTGTCTCTCAATCTTCCCTTGCTGTTCTGTCTTTTATCCCCCTTGCATATCTGCTGGTATAAAAATATATGCCAAGCAGTATGTGGAAGTGTAACTGATATAGGGATCCCTTTGTTTACAAATTATATAGTGTTACTGTTGAAATGTATATAATTGTAGTTTGAGATGCTTGCAAAAGGCTATTGAGAACTCGAGGGGTTAACCTTGAGAGCAGTTTTTAAGCCCTGGATGTACGTGTCGCCGTGGACATACAGGAACCTGAACCGGCACCGTCGTCGGAAGACGACTCTCCATCACTCTGGTGAGCTGAGCCTTGGCCTCAGCCAACCAGGAGGCTAGAGTCTCCTGCAAGTCCACCGGCGGCTGGGGTGGTGGTGGTGGAGGAGGAGGAGGGTATAAGGTATGGGTTATACCCATGAGGCGAGTATCCATAACCTGCCGTGGGAATCCGGCGTCGGGTACATGGCGGTGGATACTGCATTCCTGTACGATCATCGAATATAACTGGTCGAGAACCGGGAGCCAGGGGAGCTGCCAGAGCAGACAGCCCCACTGGAGGCCCCGTGGGCAGAACTGGTGCAGAAGGTCCGGGGGGTGGAGGGCCCGGCGTCAGGGCCGCATCCGGAGGCGGGATGTTGCCCTGCGTTGGCACTACCGGCGTCAGGGCCAGCGTCCGAGGTGCCGACGTCGGAACCGTTGTCCGGGGAACCGACGTCAGATCAGAAGTGGGTTGATCCGACGGAGGTGGAACCAGGACCTCAGCCTCTCCCGGGGACGGAGGGGAAAAGTCCCTGGGGTCAGGTTGAGGAGACTCAGGGTCCCCGGAGGGCAGCGAGGGCTGCGGAGAGCCAGGAACAATGGACATGGGAGGGTCCATCATCGGCTCATCCGCTGAGCGGATGTCGGACGGACCGACGTGCGTCTTATCAGCGGGATCCGGGCGGACGTCGGAGGGGCCGGCGTCCGACTTAACAGATCCTTCTCCAGGGGCAGGCCGTGAAGGAGGGGCAGTCTGGCCTGACGGAAGAGGGGTTGCACGCTGCCCCGAAGGATCGGGCGTCTTACCAACCCTCTCCGCCCACGCCGGTAGGCCGGAAACCACGGCTTGACCAGGGACGGAGGCCTCCAAAAGCCCGGAGACGCCCGAAGGGCCCGAGCGTGAGCCAGACGGGCGGGCCGACACCGCCTTCAAACCCTCGAAGGTGGCCATTGAGGAGCGGTTCCCCGGAGGGGACGGTACCTGCAACATGGCGACCCCCGAGGGAGTCGCGGTAGTAGAGGAGCCCTTGTCCTGGTGCTTTTCTTTGTCCTTCCTCTTGCGATGGCCTTCAGGGGAAGTTGATGCCTGCCGGAGTTTTTTGAGTTCCTTTTCCATGGAGCTCATCATCTTTTTGAGAATGTGGGCTTCCAGGGACTGCTGCCGCCTTTTCCGGGTGGCCGCGTTAAAACTCAGGCAGTGCTGACACTTAACTGGATGGTCGGGGCCTAGACAAAAAGGTACAGGGAATGGACGCCCTTGTGCGGAGTTGGCGCACGATGTCGTGACTTATTCTTGTGCTAGGAGGGTGTAGACGACACACACCGACGAATAAAGAGGAAATCAAAAAAAACTCAGTAAAATAATCCGATTTAAAGGCCTGAATGAGGCAGGAACTTTTCCACGAGGTGCTAACATAAGCCAACGTATGGGAAAGAACTGGAAGGCAGGCATGAGGACCACCCCTTTATACCGACGCCTCCTGACACCGACACCTGATGGGTTGGTCCCTTGCTAGGACTACTAGCTAGAAATTTTTCCATGGGGTCCTGACACCATCAGTCCTATATGTAATTACCTACTGCAAGAGCCCTCTCGAAGTAAGATCAACATATACCATTCCTAGAAAGTACAGTTATGTAAGAACTTACCGTAACAGTAGATCTTCGAGAGAGGCTCTTGCAGTAGGTAATTACATATAGGAGTGACGCCGGCTGGCGGCAGGACCCCACAGAAAAATTTCTAGCTAGCGGTCCCTGGCGAGGGACCGCCTCTACGTCAGGTGACCAGCATCACGCGACGTTGGTATAAAGGGGCGGTCCCGGACGCCCACCTTCCAGTTCTTTCCCGCCACAGGCCCGGACGAAAGAAAAGCAGATATTTCCCTCAATGGAAAAGGAGCTGAAGAAGCCTAGGGGATGGAGGGCGGGGAGAGTTTACCTACTGCAAGAGCCTCTCTCGAAGATCTGCTGTTACGGTAAGTTCTTACGTAACTGTACTATCTTACTTCGAGAGGGCTCTTGCAGTAGGTAATTACATATGGGACAGAATCCCAAGCAGTCTGGAACAAATGAAAGGCACCGGGAGAAGGAACTACTCCAAGTAGTAGCAAAAGCCTTGCAAACCTCAAGACAGGAGGCCTTGCAAGACAGCTAACCCGAAGTCTGCTCTACGGCGAGAGGCAATGTCCAAACTGTAATGTTTCATAAAGGTATGGACAGAAGTCCAGGTGTCGGCAGCACAAATATCTGCCGCAGACACATTCTTGAAACAAGCCGCAGAGGCTGCTACACCCCAAGTGGAGTGACCTCTGACTTGACCCAGAAGGGTCGTCTTGTACTTGTCATAACAGAAAGTGATGCAATGAGCCAACCATTTCGACAGGCATTGCTTAGAAACAGCATTGCCTTCCCTTTTGTGAGCAAAAGAGATGAACAGCTGGTCAGTTTTTCTGAGATTCTTAGTCCTGTCGGTGTAGTATTTCAGAATCCAGTGAACATCCATGGTATGGAGTAAATATTCCCCCTGATTAGAGTACTGTGTAAAAAAGGCAGGTAGCTCTATGGACTGATTCAAGGTAGACTCCGCTACCACTTTAGGTAGAAACTTAGGGTTCGTGCGAAGAGCTACTCTTACTTTGTGAAAAATCAAATAAGGGATTTTACACGAGGGCCTGGAGCTCGGAGATTCTTTGAGCGAAGGTAATGGCCACCAAGAATAGCGCCTTCCATGATAGAAACTCAGGTCTGCAGAGGCCGCAGGCTCAAGGAGGAAGGGTAAGTTTCTCGAACAAAGTTCAGATCCCAAGGGGAGTAGGGTCCGGACAGGGGGCCTGAGATGAAGGACCCTCTAAGAAAAATCTTGGATACTTCTAATTGGGCAAAGGCTTTATCAGCGAAAGGGATATGGTAAGCTGAAATAGCTGCCATGTGTACTTTCAAGGAGGAATGACCGAGACCCAGGTCGAAGAGGTGACGTAAATATTCAAGCAGAACGGCCACAGGACAGGAAAAAGGCTCCATATCCTGGCGGCAGCCCAAAAGAAATCTCTCTTCCATTTCATGGCGGCGAGTGGACCTAGTGGAGGGTTTTCTAGACTCCACCAGAATCTCAGCCACCTTTGGAGAGACACCAAAGCGAGATTGGGCTAGGTCTGCAGGAGCCATGCTTGAAGTTGCAGGTACTTGAGTCCCGGATGGACCAGGGTCCCCTGATCCTGGGTCAGCAATCCTCGAGATAAAGGAAGAGGGAGAGGAGGAAGCTCTGAGTATTGTTGTAGAAGAGAGAACCAGATTTGCCTGGGCCAGAAAGGAGTGATCAGAATCATTCTCGCTCCTTCTGTTGATAGTTTCTGCAGTACACGAGGAACCAGAGGAATTGGGGGAAAAGCATAGACGAATCTGCCCTTCCAGTTTAGAGACAGAGCGTCGCTCCAGAAAACGCCTCGCTCTGAAGCGAGCGAGCAAAAGGTGGGAAGTTTTGCATTTTGGGAAGAGGCGAACAGGTCTACCTGTGGAGTCCCCCAAAGTTGGAAGATGTCGTCTAGAACCTTTTGGTCCAACTCCCACTCATGTGGCAGAGCAGAGGAGTGACTTAGCTTGTTCTGCCAGGGTATTGTCGATTCCTGGAACATGGATCGCCGTGAGGTGAAGATTGTGAAGTTATTGCTCAGTCCTAAACCCTCATTGCTTCCCTGCACAGCAGGTAGGATCAGTCCTCCCTGCTTGCTGATGTACCACACCACTACATGTTGTCCTGTCCTGGACAGCTAGGTGACCGGGAAGGATGTATTGGTGAAGGGCTTGGAGAGCATATAGTACTGCTCGTGAGCTCGAGTAATACTGATGTGAGAGCTAGTTCCAATCTGGACCATAAACCCTGGGTTTGTGTGAGGACCCAGATGGCTCCCCAACCTTCACCTGATGCGCTTGTGGTCAGAGTCTGGGAGGGGGAGGATGACAGAAGAGGACCCCGAAACAGGTTCTCTCTGAACCATCCACTATTGCAAGTCTCTTGCCATCGGCGAGGAGATCAGCACCAGATGATCTAGGTCGTCTACGAGTTGATCCCACTGAGAAATCCTCATGTGGAGCCGCGAGCAGGGAAACGTCGGGATGGCGGCTGCCATGAGCCCCAAGAGACGAAGAACAGACCTCGCAGGAACCTTCCTGCGTTTTGATAGCAGAGAAATCTGTGACTGGAGGGAGGCCGCCCTGTCCGGAGGAAGGAAGGCCTTGCTCACTGTCGTGTCGAGGATAGCCCCGATGAACTGAAGTTTCTGGGAGGGGTCCAGATGAGACTTGGAATGGTTGATGGTAATACCCAGGCAAGTGAAAACCTGCTGGGTGAGGGAGAGAAAATGCAGGAGCTCCTCCTGGATGAGGCCGCCAGGAGCCAATCATCCAGGTAGGGAAAGACCTGGACTCCCATAGTACGCAGGTGGGCCGTTACCACCGCCAGGCATTTGGTAAAAACTTGGGGAGCCGAGGAAAGACCAAACGGTATTGCCCGGAATTGGTAATGGTCCCCTTGGAAAGCAAACCGAAGGTACTTGCGCTGCGAGGGACGAATGGAGATGTGCAGATATGTGTCCTGCATATCCAGCGCACAAAGCCACTGACCCAGTCGAAGAAGGAGCAGAAGGGAAAGCATCCTGAACTTTTTGTATTCCATGTAGAAGTTCAGGGAGCTGAGATCGAGAATGGGTCTGAGATCTCCGGTCCTCTTTGGGACCAGGAAGAAATGGGAATAGTAACCCGTCCCCTGAAGGTGAGGAGGAATGGGTTCTATGGCCTGCTTCTCGAGAAGGGCAGATATTTCTTCCCTGACCAAAGGAAGATGGTCCCTTGCGAAAGAGGACTTCAGAGGGGGGTGGTGTGGAGATTTCTGATGAAACTCTATGGAGTGCCCCTCCGCAATATTCTCAAGCACCCATGAATCCATTGTTATCCTCTCCCAACCCGGAAGGTGGACGGAGAATCTCCCTGCTACCAGTTCCTCCGGGGAGTCCAGAGGCGGTGGGAGAGGGGGAGGAGTCAGGTGGTGTGGGGCAGTGCCGCAGCTGGGGCACCTGCTGCTTTTGGGCGGCGGGGGCCTGGCAGCTGCGGGGGTGTTTAGTGGCCCGCCTTTCCTTGGGTTTCCCGCTTGAGGCTGGCTGCGTCTGCGAAAAGGACGGTGCTGCGGGGGATGGGGTCAGTACATGGAATCGACAGATTTCAGAGCTGTCCCCTTCTCCTGCAAATCGGTGATGATGTCCTTGACATTACCGCCGAAAAGCACTGAACCCCTGAAAGGTGCCTCCTGGATTGCTGACTGCACCTCTGGGACCAAACCTGACACGCAGAGCCAGGCATGACGCCGAAGACCTACGGCGAACGCGGAGCTCCGCCCGGCAGTGTCCACTGCATCGTAGGTCGTCCTCAGGATGTGACGACTGGCCGAACGAGCAGAACAGACTAGGTCAGCTAACTCCTGCTTGACTTGGGAGTCAGGTAAGGAGTCACCTTAGATTCCGCCTGGGTAAGGATAGCTTCTGGTAATCCCCATATGAGCTCCATAATTCAGGGCCCGATTCCCAGTGTGAAAGAAGCGATATTTTCCTCCGCATTTGGTCCAGAAGGCGCAGATTCTCATCTGGGGAGGCGAGCTAATGTTTTGGGTGTGCTGACCAGCCGTGAGCGGGCGCTAATCACGCACTCGAGTCTGCACGTGGGTGAGAATCCAAAAATCTACACCTCCGGAGCTTGTATAGCCTGTTGGACTTCCTAGGAAGCAGGGTTGTTAACGGTCGCTTCCAAATAGCTGGAAACAAGGTGGGCGTGAGGCTCGATCCAGGGTGGCACTAAAGTAGGAGCCGAAGGGCAGGTCCAGATGTTCGGCTAGTTTGACCCGCTGAGGATCTGGTTCCAGAGAACGCCACTGATGTATCCTGGATCTTCCTGAGCAACCTTAGTGAAGGAAAGATCCTCCGAGGAGACTTCAGAGGAGTCCTCGGCCGGGTTTGACAGAGAGCGAGGTTCGCTGCCCTCTCTCGAGCATCCGTCGGAGGAATCTGATGAATCCGAGAGCGAGGAAGAAGAAGAATTAGAAGCAGAGTAAGACCCCCTGACCCGTCTAGGGGGAGGAACGTCTTCCTTAGGGGGGATCCCTGGACACGTGTCCTGCCCCCTCTGTATCCAGAGGGAAGGGCCCTGGAATCTGGAGGCGGAGAGGGAGTGTGCAGTCTCGGGGGCTGGGGGTGGCATCGTTGCCGCAAGGCGGCTCTCAACTTCCTTGGTGAGCTGAGCCTTGGCCTCAGCCCACCAGGAAGCCAGAGTCTCCTGCAGATCCACCGGCGGCCCGGGGTGTGGAGGGGGAGAGAATAATCTATACAGAGTATATCTGTAGGCTAGTATCCGTGAACCTGCCGTGGGAAAAACTAAGGTGCCGGGTACTGCAGGCTGGATACTCGCGGACCTGGGTAAGACGGGCCAGATAGGATGGCAGGTACATCGGGTACCGGAGGAGCTGCCGAGCAGATGGCCCAGTAGGAAGCCCTACGGGCGGGTCAGCATTGAGAGGCCTGTGAGGGGTCGGGCCCGACGGAGGGGGAATATCCCCCGCCGGCGTCAGATCCGGTTCTGTGGGAGGAGGGTCTGACGGTGGAAGAATATCGCCAACATCGCCCGGGGACGGAGGAGAAAAGTCCCCGGGGTCAGGCTGGGGTGACTCGGGTTTCCTGGATGGCAGCGAAGGCTGCGGGGAACCTGGGACGACAGAAGATGGAGGGTCTGTCGTAGGTTCCGATGCTCGGCGACGCCGGAGGAGCCGACGTGCGACTTAGGGCTGGATCCCCGCGGGCACTGGAGGAGCCGCGTCCGGCTTACGGGTCCCTCGTCGGAGGCGGGCCGAGATGGGAAGCAGCCCAGTCCGAGGGGACGCGACCGCGCGCCGCCCGAGGGTTGGCGCCTTATTGGTCATTTCCGGCGGACGCCTGAGGAGCCGACGTCCCGACTTATGGGAGATGCCCGCGCCAGTAGGGCCGCAGGTCTGCGGCGGTACTGGGGCAGAGGCCTTTAGCCCGTGGAGGCGCCTGCAGGGCCCGAGCGCGAGCCCGACGGGTGGGTGCGATGCCTCCAAAACCTTGGAGGCTGCCGGCTGACGATCCTCGGAGGGAATAAAGGCTTGAACCGGGCGACCGGGCCGGAGTCGCGGGATCTGAGGGAGGCCTTTCCCTGTGCCTTTTTTGTCCCACTTCTTGTGGTGCCCTTTGGGAGAGGTCACGCCTGCCTGAGCTCTTCAATTCCTTCTCCATTGAAGACATCTTCTTTTGAGCAGATGGGCTTCCAGGGATTGTTGGCGTTGTCTGCGGGCAGCGGCGTTGAAGTGCAGGCAGCGAGGGCACTTAATCGGCTTGGCGTGTTGAGCCTGAATAAAAAAGCGAAGTGGCCGTCGCGTAAGTGGCAGTTGGGCGCATAAGTTGCACTTATTTTGGAAGAGGACGATATACACCGACGCTAACCTGATTTATACGATATATGAAAATACTGAAAGATTTTCGTAAAAACCGACGGAAGAACAGGGCTTTGCTAAGCACAAACTTTACCGTGAGGCGCTGCATGAGCTAACGGCGGGAAAGAACTGGAAGGCGGGCGTCCGGAACCGCCCCTTTATACCGACGTTGCCTGACGCCGGTCACCTGACGCGAGTCCTCGCCAGGACTGCTAGCTAGAAATTTTTCCGCGGTGTCCTGCCGCCAGCCAGCCAGTCCTATATGTAATTATCACTGCAAGAGCCCTCTCAAGTAAGATCTCTTGTTACAGGTGAGTAAATGAAATTACGACTCACCGTAATTCTTGATCTTCTCTTGTATCTTCATCATTCATTACTGCTTGTTAGTGCGAGTCGCGACCTGCCATGGGAGTTTTTTTTTGGAGTCGGCCCAACGGAGCCGCCGAGAGCGACGCATCTAGGCCATGCATGAGGTGCGGCCGTTAGGTGCCGCAGACTCCTCCTCTATCTCAGTTCTGGTAGCCGGAGAGGCGAAAATAAAGGGTAAGGAAAAAAGGAAAGCGAGGCAAGAGAGTCGAGGGACAGAAAAAGGAAAGGATATATATAAACTGAAAAAAGCATAAGCCGGTAGAGGATAGACAGAGGAGAGAGAATTCCTACCCTAAAGGACCACAGGGTCTCCTTTCCGGGGCGGCTCTAGGGGAGGAACAGAGAGAGGGAAAGAGAAGAGAAAAGAAGAAGAAGAAGAAAAAAAGGAAGCATGTTGAGAAGGAGAACAGTGCCCATCGAGCATTGGTTGAGAGGCTTATAAGCTCGAGACTAACAAGGGAGCAAGAATCCCTGTTGATAGGACTGAGAGAAGGTCCAACCGAACCACCTGCACAGATCATATACAAGGGCAGATTCTCTGACCTCTCAACATGCCAGGTCCCTACATCCTAGCTGAGAGCTCACAGACCCCCCGGGCAGAAATCTGTTCTGGAGAGAGCGCCCACCCAGGAAAGGAAGTATGCCCCTTAGCACCCTGTTAAGTGCTAACACAGAAGTGTATGGGGAAAGATTATGCCTTACTGAAGGCAGCTTTGTATGAAAGGATAGAGTGGGAACTCAAGACTCCCTAAGGCAAGGCAAGAGCAGTCGCTCAAGGCTGACAAGTGCAAAGCACCAGCTAGAATGAGCTTAAAGATAATACCTGCCAGGGGAATCTAAATTTTTGTGAGGTCGAGCCAGGCACAGTCTCTATGCTTGTGAAACTGCGTAACATGATCAAGGTACCTAGAAATCGCACCCTAGGGGCAGTCAGAAAGAGTTCCCTCAGAATAAGTGAAAAATACAGACCGTGCCCATCCCTCTTTACCTTGAGGAAAAAAGGAACCATTCACTAAGAATGGAAAACAGAAAGTTTATTTATTTATTTTTTTTTTGGCATAAAGGCCAAAGGAGGAAGAGGAACGAGACGGGAGGGGGAGACGCCACAGTAGGAGGCCACTGAGGGGAAGGTGGGTGGGTATCAGTAATGAATGGTGAAGATACAAGAGAAGATCAAGAATTACGGTAGGTACGTAATTTTCATACCTTCCCTTGTCAATCTTCACCATTCATTACTGCTTGGGTGAGTACCAAGCCCCCCAAAAAAAGGGGGTAGAAACCTGAGGGAACAAGACCCCCAGCCTCCTGTTGGTGAGAAACAGAAGGAGAAGACCCTGGGCTAATCCAGAGAGAAGCCTATGGGGAGAAGAGCTAGAGGTCTCCGCGGACGGGAGATGGAGGAAGCCCTGCAGTACTCCCTAGCTCTGCAGGAAGAGAGATGGGTCCCCCGAAAGCGGAGCGAATCACCCCACGCCGGGCCAGGGTGACAACCTTGATAGTCGAAGCCATGCCGTCCGTCTAATGCAGATCGCTGTCCCCGCAAGCCTGGAAGCCACCTCATTAGCGTCATAAGATGCCCTTGCTTGGTGTCTTGCCAGCTCCAGGCCTATAGCAGAGAAGGCAATAGCTTGTCTGGTTTGCTCCGTATCAGGCATTGATGCTAAGATCTGAGAAAGCATCGACCACAAATGCCTACTGTAGGCAGCGTGATGGGCCTGATGAGATGCAAGACATCGCACGAGAGGAAGAGAACACTCTTCGCCCCCACCGGTCGAAACTGTAGGGAATCCAAGTCCAGTGGACGGTCATGCGCCAGGCGCCCAGAGGGAGTCTCTAGGTATGCCAAACTCGAGGGTGGGTTGAGGAGAGTACCCAGGGATCCCGAAGGGGCACAATACCTACGTCGGCAGTCTGCCAGGGCTGGAGAAAGGGCGGCTGGCGACTGCCAGGAACGGATAGACACCTCCTGGAAGGGAATAGGCCAGGATAGTACCACCAGGTGCTGGGCACTGAATTCGCCAAGGACTTCACACGTCTCCCATTCAGTATTGTCTCGCCTAACATAGGAAATTCGAAGATCCCTCACCATCCTCGAAAGGAATCGCTGATATTCAGTGAAATCAGCATCGGAGGAGAGATGAGCAGAGGGTTCCTCTCCCTCAGAGGAGGGAGACGAGGATGATGGAGAGCTCGAGTGTCCAGAGGATTCTTGTGGCGGTGGGGATAGGCGAAAAACCCGCTCATTCATGCACCTGACATATGAGGGGAAGGCCGCCGCAGAACCTCTGAACGCCTCCTAGGATAATGGGCCTGTTGGACCGACATGGTCTGGGAGAGTGGGGGGTGGCTGCAGAGGAATGGGAGATGGGCACCTACGGAGAGGCAACTGTCCTCTGCTAGGACTCTGAAATCTGGGGAATGGAGCCCGAGCTGGCGGGATCCCAGACAACAGACCAGGTCGCAAAACGGAACCCTGGGGATGCGGAGCCTGGAAGAGCCAAGAAGGGGAACCTCCCCTGTGACGAACCTGGGACTGCATGGATCCAGAAGAGCAGCCCACAGCAACGCCACCAAAGGGGACCCCAGGGTCCAAGAGGGAAAGGCAGGGCCCGGCGCTACGGCTCCTAGCCACACCCCAAGGGGTGGCCAACAGAGACAGAGATGCCTGAACCCTGCCCTCGGACTCCCAGAACGCCCTCCTCCTCGACCCCAGCGATCTCCCACCCCGAGGGGGTGCAGCAGCACCAGGGTCGGTAGCTGCCATGAGCCCCCCAGGAGGGAGAGCCCTTCCCTCCAGCCCCGCTGCATCGCCCCACAGGGACCCCAGACCACCCCTAGCCTGGGGGGCCTCAGGGAAGGACAGCAGCGGGGACAGAGGAAGAGGCCCGCTGGGCTGCCTAGCACCTCATGCCACCAGGGACCCTGACTCAAGAATCAGGTTGCCAGGACGGGTCCACGCCTGAATCATCAGCCTCCAAGAGGAAGAGATCAGCTGGACCACAATACTAGCAACCCAGGGTCCCCTGTGAACGGGCGCCGACGACTGGACACCGCCAGTTAAGCTCGGGTTCTGCTCGCCATCGGCGCTGGGACCCAACGTGGTGCCGCCAGGAGAGCAAACCGGGCCCGCGGCGCCGGGATCCGAAATGGCACCAGAAGGTGGCGTCGAGGGTCCACCGGTGCTGGGCCCAGCAGGCGTGGGTCTCGACACTGGGAGCCTGCACCTCCGAGGAGGTGACTGCCGAGGCACCCTGCCGCTGCCCCGAAGGGACTCCCTTTGACGTCTGGCTGGTCGCAAAGAAGCTTCCTCTTCGCAAGAGAAGATGAGGAAGTTTCCTCCTCACGGACCGAGCAGGCCCCGAGAGGGGACCCGGAGGAAGAGCCTAGAGAGCTTACCTGGGAATCCCTGGAGCAACGCCGTCCCCGAAAGTTGGCGGGGCCTTGCCGATCTTGAACACGAGGACATGACGGTCCATGGAGAAACAGGCGTCACACGCATCCATATCATGGTTGGGTCCCAGGCAACGAAGACAAACATCATGCCGATCCGTGATGGAAAATGCCGCCACAGGAGCACCAACGCATAGGGCACGCCCGCCCGATTTTACCGCTGGCCTCTAACCTGACATGATGTGAACAAATAAGACTAAAATTAGCAACAAAGCACTCCAGCGCCGCTTGGACAGAAGAAATAAACAGAAACAGTCTTACCGGGGGCGCTCGAGAGAAATACAGAATACGAGAAGTCTGGCTTGAGTGACGAGAAGGCCTAGTTCAACTCACCGCAGAAGTGCAGCCTCGACGGCGGGAGAAACAGAACTGAGATAGAGGAGGAGTCTGCAGACGCACGCGCCTCTCAGATGACGAAAAGGCCGTTTCTCAGGGCGGCGCCATTGGAGCCAACTCAAAAAAAAAAATCCCTGCGGTAGGTGCGCGCCTCCGGCACTAACCCAAGCAGTAATGAATGGTGAAGACTGACAAGGGAAGATCCTGTATATCTAGGGATATGGATATGTTGTTCTATCCACACTTACTGGCAGACTCCTAGCAGTTCTCCGGGAGGAGGGAGGCAAGGTGCACACCCCGTACTTAGGAAATAAGGACTGGAGAACCAAGGTCCCAAAACCAGCATCCCGGCGTGACTCAAGGTCGATGTGGTAGTGGGTAATGAAGGTGTGTGCTGACTTCCAGGTAGCAGCCCTACAGATCTCCTGGATAGGGACGTCCCTGGAAGCAGCGGTATGGCGGGTAGAATGAGCTCTTATCACTCTGGGAGGCTCCATGCCCGCCGACCTATAGCAGAGATCTATGTAGGAGGTGACCCACCTGCCTATCGTCCACTTGGCTGCAGGTCTGCCAGGTGCGGCTTCAGCGTAGGTGACAAACAGCTGGCGAACCTCTCCCTGAACTTCAGCCATCCACTCCTTATAATAAGAGAGCGCTCTTCTAGGGTCCAAAGTATGGAGCATATATTTGGCCTCCGAGGTGTAATTGGGGTAGAAGAAAAAATTACTCACCTTAGTAATTATGTTTCTTCTAGTGGAGTCTTGCTGTATTCTGACAATTGCAGTTAGCCCCAGCCTTTAAACTGCCCCGAAGAACAAAGGGTTAACTTTTCCATGCATGGCATAGCATGTTCATCTCAAGCTTGGTTGAAGCCTCTGCCTGTTATTCAAACTGCAACTATCAGATCTTTATGAGCAAAACTTACTAGGTGTTCTGTGTGGAAACTAACATTTTTAACTAGCCAACTGACAGAAAAATTATGTTTTGGGTCCTCAAAGCAAGAATCAAGTCAGGAAACCTAAACACAAAAAACAATCACATGAAATAACATTCCACCCAAAGAAAAAAAGAGGGAGTAAAAGGGGGCACCTCTAGGGTGCCAACACTGTGTCTGCCCACCCACATCCCAAAAATCTAGGTTCTGAGAGGGAAGCTGGGTCAGAATACAGCAAGACTCACTACAAGAAACATAATTACTAAGGTGAATAATTTTTCTTCAAACAAAATGAAGCCTTGCTTTATTCTGACAATTGCAAACTACCAAGCAGTACCTCCATGGAGGAGGGACAGAACCTACTTAGGAAATAGGCTCTGAAGTACTGCTGTGCCAAACCGAGCATCACTCCTAGCCTGGATATCCAGAGAGTACTGCTTGGTAAAAGTATGGACTGTTTTCCAGGTGGCTGCTTGACAAAATTTCTTAGAGAGGGATATCCCTGGCAGCAGCCAGGGAAGCAGCTGTGCCTCTTGTGGAATGAGCCCTCAAGGCCTGAGGGTGGAGTTCTACCCAGTTTTTCATAGCAGAATTGTATACAAGAAACAATCCACCTGGCAACAGATCTCTTGGTGGCAGGTTTGCCCTTCCCAACTTCTCCATAAGTGAGGAATAACTGGAGGGAGTCACACCTATGACCCTTGGTACGCTCTATGTAGTAGCTAAGGGCTCTTTTAACATCCAAACTGTGTAGCCTCCTCTCTCCCGAGGAAGAATGATCAGTGAAGAAAACAGGGAAAGATATAGACTGATTGAGGTGGAAATCTGAAACCACTTTAGGCAAGAACTTTCTGTTAGTTCTAAGGACCACTTTATCTCTGTGAAAAGAGATGAAATCAGATTCCACTGACTGGGCCTGCAATTCACTGATACGTCTAGCAGAAGTAATGGCTACCAAAAAACAGTTTTTCAAGTCAAGTACTTAAGCTCTGTTGAGGACAAAGGCTCAAAAGGGGGTTGCATAAGCTGAGCAATGCAAACATTAAGATCCCAGGCAGGAGCAGGATCCCTAAAGGAGGAGACTGGTGTGAAGCAATCCCTTGAAAAACTTACAGAATACAGGATGGGATGACAGACAGGAAGACTTGCCTACTGACAGGAAAGCAGAAACAGCTGACAAGTGTACCTTGAGAGTACCTGGTCTGAGACCTAGACCACTGAGATGGACCATATAATTCAGAACCGTAGGCAATTCAGCAGAGTCTGGAGAAATATTCTTCTTAGAACACCAAATGCTGAATCTTTTCCATTTGGAGTTGTAAGTCTTTCTGGTGGAAGGCTTTAGAGAAGCCTCAAGGATATCCAGAACCCCTTGGGAAGGATGCAGATCTGCAAACTAACTCTTCAAGAGCCATGCCTTGAGATTGAGAGACTGAAGATTCGGGTACCAAATCCTCCCCTGAGAGGATGTTAACAGGTAGTAATTCCTGGGAAAAGACAGGGGAAGATGGACTGCTAGGGACAGCAGCAAGGGATACCATGGCTGCCTGTCCCAGTATGGAGCAACCAGAATCACTTTGCATGGTTGTGACCTTGTCTTGACTAGCACTTTGAACAGGAGAGGGAAGGGGGGAAAAGCATACAGAAATTTCCCTTCCCAGTTCAGAATCAGAGCATCCAGGGGGACTGAGCCCAAGACTGGGAGTCTGCAACAAAATAGAGGAAGTTGGTGATTGTCTGGGGCTGCAAAAAGATCCATCTCTGGAGTGCCCCATCTTGAGAAAATCACTTTCAACACCAGAGGATCTAGGGCCCATTCGTGATGGCCCTGGGATATTCTGCTCAGTGCATCTGCTAGAACATTGTCCTTTCCTGGAAGGTGAACTGCTATCAGAGGAGGTTTGCAGGGAATAAGCCAGGGACCACAACTTCATTGCTTCTGTGCACAAGGCCGTAGACTGAGTGACTCCTTTCTTGTTGCTGTCCCACATGGTGGTGGTGGTGGTGGTTTGTTCTGACCTGAACCACCTTGTTCTGTACCGATTTGGAAAAAGCTTGCAGTGCCAGAAACACTGCCCTGAGTTCCAAGAGATTCCCGAGGCGACCACAGTCCCTGGGTGGTAAGTTCCCCCAAATGAGCTCCCCAGTCCAGCAGGGAATAATCTGTGGTGAAGACCACTGAATGAGACTGAGTGGCAAATGGAACCCCTTGCCTCAAACTGTCCTGATCCTGCCACCACTGCAGGACTTGGATCAGAGTTCGAGTCACTGGAATTAGTTTGGTAAGGGAATCCTTTCTTTGGGACCAAAAAGCTCTTAAGTGGAAATGAATGTTCCTCATTTGGAATCTTGCGCCTTGGACCACTGCTGTAGAAGCTGCCATGTGGCCCAATAGGTGAAGGAAGTGCCTTGCGGGTCGAGACACCTGAAAGTTGAATGAAGAGGCCAGCTCCATGAGAGCCCTTGCCCTGTCCGGGGGAAGGAAGGCTCTTGCTTTTACCATATCTGGCTCTGCCCCTATGAAGGTGAGGAGCTGCACTGGTTCGAGAACTGACTTTGGTAGGCTGAGAAGAAATCCTAAAGAAGTGAGCACTTGCTGGGTCGCTTGCAGGTGTGACTTGACTTGGTCTGGGGACTGGCCCACTATGAGCCAGTCGTCCAAATACGGAAAAATGGAAATCTTTTGTCTTCTTAGGAAAGCAACAACTACTACCAGGCACTTTGTGAAGACCCTTGGGGTTGATGTTAGGCCAAAGGGCAGTGCTCTGAACTGATAGTGGCCTGAGGGCAACTTGAACCTGAGGTACTTTGTGGGAGCACCTGATGGGAATTTGAAAGTAGGCATCTTTGAGGTCCAGGGAGGCTAGCCAGTTCCCTGGCCTTAGAGAGGGAAGGATAATTCCCAGAGTTACCATCTTGAACTTTGGCTTTAAAAGATGTTTGTTCAGGTATCTTAGGTCCAGGATGGGTCACCACTCCTGTCTTTTTGGGGGGTTAGGAAGTACCTGGAGTACAATCCTTTGCCCCTGTGTAGGGTAGGCACTCTCTCTCAAGCTCTTAGAGCTAGAAGAGAAGAAACCTCTGCCTCTAGGGCAAGGGTTTCTGAGAGATTTGTAGGTAGAAAAGATCTGGCTCTCATCTTGGGAAATTTTTTGAAGCTGAGAACCAGTCCCTGGCTTACTACCTCCAGGACCCACTTGTCTGATAACAGACATCCAGTCCTGGACAAATTAAGCCAGCCTGCCCCCTACTGGGATAGGAGAATCGACCGGGGCAGACCCACCAGGGTGTCTGCTTGGCAAGGGCTTTAAGCTGACGGGTGGATGCAGGCCTGCACATACCCCTTCTGCCTCTCCCTCTGAAGACCCCCCTCTGTGAAAAGGAAAAAGAGGCCTGCCCCTGGACTGCTGCCTTTGAGGAGTTGCTTGCCTTTCCTTGGCCTGAGCACTCCTGTAAGTGGTCCTGTATTCATCCATTTTTCATGTAATTCTCTGTCTGCTCCCCAAACAGAGAATTACCCACTACAGGAAAATCCATGGCCTTAGCCTGGGTATCCTGTGAGAGGCTAGCACATCTGAGCCAAGCCATTCTCAAGAGCCACAGATGTAGCCATGACTCTTGATGATACATCACTGGAGTCTACAGCAGCATGAAACTGAACTTTTGATGCCTCAATCCCATCTGCAGCCACCTCCTCCAGCTCCTTGGCAAGCTGGGGGGGAAGCCTGTTTAGCCAGTGCCAGTAGTGTGTCCCACCTGGACTTCTGGTACCTGGCTGCATAGGCCATATAATTAGCCTGCCTGAGTCCCAAGGATGTCATGTACCGCTTCTCTGCCATGGCATCAATCTTCCTGGAGTCCTTGTCTGGGGGGGTGTGATGCCAAGGGAATGTTTGCCTTATCACAGGCAGCAGCATGTACAACCTCAACATGGCTGCATTGCTGATAAAGGAACTCCATATCTGAGCATGAAAGAGTATACCTCTTGTCCATTTTTCTGTCCACAGGAGGGATGGAATTGGGAGGCTTAAGAATTTTTTTGTGTCTGTTTCCCAAAAGATTTGTGGAGGGGAATAGACAGTCTCCTGGACTCTGGGATGTCCATCATCTCTACATAGTCAGGCTCTTCCTGATCTTCCACTGCCTCCACAGGAAGCTGAGGTATCAGCCACCTTTCTGTAAAACATGAAGTGTGAAGGGGACTCAGAAAGCCTAGGAGGAGAAACACCTGAAGGTCTGTCTGGGGAGATGTCCGAGTCAATAGGCACATCCAGACTTTCACCGTCACCATAATCATCTTCCAACTCTCCTTCCTCCTCAAACTCCAGTTCATAAAATTCTTCCAGGGTATAACCCGGAACCTGGGGAACCAACCGAACCGAGCCCCTGCCAAAAGGTGCCGGATCAGTCGGAACCGATCAAAGCAATTCCACAACACCAATCGCTTTGGCTATTTCATCGGCGGTCGGAGTATGAGATTCTGGATCCGAACCGGTTGACTTGTCTTTTCGCTTTTGTCGGAACAGATCCTCGGAATCGGCTCTCCTTTGTTCAAGAAGCATCGCCTGGTCAGAGGGCACCTTCTGGTTAGGTCGGAACCGAACCGGGCTGGCTATCCGGGCCAGCGGACTTCGTCCTCCCTTTCCCTCAGTCTACCTAATCTCTTTTCCAGGGTAGCTTTGAGAACATTTTTGCAAATTTAGCAGTTTGAATCGAGGTGGTCAAACCCCAGACAATAAACACAGGTGGTGTGGGGATCAGCATTAGCAAAGACCTCCCCACACACACTGCAGTGTTGAAACCCAGTGGGCCCGTTTTTTTTCTGGGTTTCTCAGACATGGCCAACCTAGCCAAACTTACCCTTTTTTCGGCAACCGCCAGGCAAGACTCCCCTATCGGTTCCTGACCGTGTCATGGGTCTTGGAAAAAAACGTACTAAAACCGTTTTTTTTTTTTTCAGAACCGATAAGGACCGGTAACCATACACTAAAGTAAAGTACAAATTTTCCACACTTTTACAAGTTCCACACAGAAAACAGAACAAAACCTATCTAGTACTCATGGTACCACAGACAGAGACTTGAACCGACTATGCGGAAACAATAATTTAGGTAGAAAAAAACAACCGAAAACCGACAGTTCAACCGACTTTGAACCGAGCAGCAGGAGAAATCTCTGGAGCGACTGTTCAGTGAGGCGGAGTAAAGAGAATGACGGTTGCATTTCTAATAATAGGCAGAGGCTTCAACCGAGCTCAAGATGAACATTCTATGCCATGCATAGAAAAGTTAACCCTTTGTTCTCCAGGGCAGTTTAAAGGCTGGGGCTAACTGCAATTGTCAGAATACCGCAAGACTTCATGCTGTTTGAACACCGGCAGAGTCAACACCTGGTTAAGGTGAAACTCCGACACCATCATCAGAAAGAATTTCGGTTGGGGGCGCACGACAACCTTGTCCCTGTGGAAGACCAGATAAGGAAACTCGATGGAAAGCACCTGGAGCTCTCCCATCCTTCTGGCTGACGTAATAGCCACCAAGAAGGCGGTCTTCCACGACAGGTGGGAGATATCGTACCTGTGCATCGGTTCGAATAGCTTGCCCATGAGCTTAGCCAATACCAGCAGTAGATCCCACGGAGGTGGAGGTTCTTGCACTGGAGGGGATATGTGATCAAGGCTTTTGAAAAAGCACCCAACCACCTTCTCCTGTGCCACCGACTGCTTCCCGGCTCACGCCCGGTAAGCAGATATTGCCACCAGGTCACCTTAAGGGTCGTCGACCGGAGCCCTTGCTGAGAAAGGGACAACAGGTAGTCCAGAATGCTGGCCAAGGAGCAGGAGGAAGGGTCCAACCCCTTATCCTGACACCAAATGGAAAATCTCTTCCATTTGAAGGCACAGCATTTTCTGGTCGACTCCTTATGGGATGCCTCAACAACGTTGAGGACCTCGTTGGAAAGACCCAAGGCCTGGAACTCTAGCCGCTCAGGAACCAGGCCGGCAGGTGCAGGGATTAAAGGTCCGGTTGGAGTACCTTCCCTTGGTTGACTGAGATTAGATCCGGGCAGGCTGGAAGCCGCCTCGGGAGCCTGGAGCTTAGGCTGAGGAGATCTGGATACCAGAACTGGCGAGGCCAGTCTGGGGCTACCAGAATCACCTGCACCTTGTCCCTCCTTGCCTTCAGAAGCATCTTGTGGATCAAGGGAAATGCATAGAAGAGGCCCGGGGCCCACAGCCTCGAAAAGGTATCCCCCTGCAGCGAGCCCTGCTGAGGGGGGCGGGCATGAAACAGCCTCAGTTTTGCATTCTCCCTGGAGGCAAACAGGTCCACCTGAGGTGTGCCCAGTGGGAGAACAGATCGGTGCTACCTCCGCAGGAAAGACCACTGTGAGATGCAGCACCTATCCGCCTTAGGGCATCGGCCAGAGTGTTGGAGGCTCCCGCACATGGATGGCTAGGAGATCCGCCTCCAGTCTGCTCACGAGGGACCAAGTGTGGAGAGCTTCCTTGCACAGGGGCAAGGAGTGCATCCCGCCCTGGCAGTTTAGGTAGCACATGGTTGTGGTATTGTCCGTCTGGACCTGGACCACTTGATCCTGTACAAACGGAGCGAAGGCGGTGAGGGCTAGTTGGACCGCTCGAAGCTCCAGCAGGTTGATGTGGCATCGACACTCCTGAGGGGGATCGGAGGCCATGCGCTCTGTGCTCCCCCAGATGGGCACCCCAACCCATCAGAGAGGCATCGTCGTTAGAAAGACCGCGGCCGTCGGGCGGACAAATGGGATGCCCTCCTGCAGATGAGCTGGAACGATCCACCACTGGAGAGCGTTCCACATCTCCTGGGTCACCGCCACTGGCTGGTCCAGAGGACCGGAGCACTGTGACCACTGGCGGGCCAGCGCCCAATGAAGGGGATGCATGTGACAGCGGGCCCAATGGACCACGCTGGTGCAGGCCGCCATAAGGCCCAGGAGGCGCAGGAAGTCCCGGGCAGGGCGCAACTGCCCAACCAGATATGACTGGACAAAGGAGGAAAGAACCTCGCCCTGTCTGCCGGGAGTCAGGTTTGCCTCAAGAGAGTCAAACTTCGCCCCAATGAATTGAATCACCTGTTGGTATGAGTTCCGATTTGGCCTCGCATGAGAAGGCCAATCTGAGAGCAGACCTGAGGCCAGATCCCTGCCTGACCGCTCCAGCTCCAGCCTGGAGGGGGCTGCAATCAGCCAGTCGTCCAGGTAAGGGTACACCCAGACCCTTTGGCGCCGCAGGAATGCTGTCACCACTGCCATGCATTTGGTGACGATCCTGGGAGCTGGAGAGAGGCCGAAGGGCATGGCCCGGAACTCATAAAGGGACCCCTCCGCTCTGAAGCGAAGGCATCGCTGGTGGGACGGACAGATTGGGACCTGAAAGAACGCGTCCTGGAGGTCCAGAAACAGAACCACATGCCTCGTTCCAAGGATAGAATGATCTGTGCCAGAGTGACCATCCTGAAGGTTCGGGACCTTAGGAACTTATTCAGGTCGTGTAGGTCTAGAATGGGGCGCCAGCCCTCCGTTCATTTCGGGACCAGGAAATACCTGGACACAAACCTTGGATCTGGTGGAGGATCCGCTACCTCCTGATCACCTCCTTTGGAGGTGAGAGCAAAATGGCTCGACTGAGCCGACAGAGGCATTGTGGCCTCATAGCCCCCGTGGGCAACGGCTCATTGTGGGTGGGCCTGCCCACACCCAGAAGCAGACCTTTCCCTACCACTTCCAACACCCAGCGGTCCGCGGTGATAGTGGACCAGGCGGAAAAGAAGTGGCGGAGCCGCTCTTCAGGGGGGAACCAAGGGAGGAGTGACGAGGTTGGGGACGACACCCCTCAACCCCTCACTGGGCAGGCTTGGAGGAAGGACCGGCCGAGGGACCTCCTGGGCCTTTTCCTCCTGGCTTCCTGCTGGAGGAAGCTGCAGGCTTGGCTTTGGGGTGCCAAGTGCGAGCCTGCTGGCCCTGATGCTGTTGTTGCTGGGCCGGACGTGCCGCAGGGGCAGAAGGCCGAAAGGGCTTACGCTGCTGCTGGCGGCCTTTGTCCTTCTGGGCAGACGTGACAGAGTCCAAGGCAGCATTGGACTTCTCGATCCTCTGCAAGTGACCCTCCACCCCGGGACCAAACAAGTCGGTACCCAGGAAGGGAACGTCTGCCAGCTTGCGCTGGGTATCCGCCGTAAAGGTGGAAGATCCGCAGCCAAGCTCTGCGGTGCATGGCCACTGCGGCCGCTACTGACCGGGCACAAGAGTCTCCAATGTCAAGAGCAGTTTGGAGCTGTTGCTTTACCACCGCCCTTCCCTGATCCCGCACCTGCATGACTGTAGTCTGGAGATCAGCCGGGAGATGAGGAATCATCTCATCCAGGGAGCCCAAGAGGGCATGGGAAAAGTGTGCCATCAGCATGGCCGAACTGGCCCGATGAAGGCCTAAGGAGGATGCAGCATAAACTTTACGCCCGGAGTAGTCCAGTTTCTTGGACTCTATCGGGTGGCTTGTCCATGTCCCAAGCATTTCCGGAGCTCCGGAAAACACTGTCAGTCACCAACCCCTCCGCAGAGGGGTGCTCCGAGAATCCGGAGAGTGGGCCGTTGGGAACGGCATACTTCCTGGCTGAGGGAGCTGGACAAGAAGCCGGCCGCTGCCATAGCTCCAGGGCCGGACCAACAATGGCTTCGGCCACAGGAAAGGCCTCCGTAGGAGAATCCCCTCGGTCCAGTATCTCTGTGAGAGATTACCTAGTCCGCTTTGACACAGGTTCGAGCTTCATCCCAGTAGATTCTGAGATGAGCCGAAGCAAACCCATGAACGAAGATGGGCTCTCGTCCACCGACTGTCCCCCAGAGGACTCCAGGTCGAGAGGCCTGAAGAACAGGGAAGAGTCATTGTCAGACTCCGAGGAGTCTGCAAACAGCAGCCGAGGGCCTGAGCCACCCTCCACCTGCCGAGGACGATCGGGAGTGAGGGTTACCGACAAACCCATGACCCAACCGAGAATCCTTGGTCGGAGCCCCAGTTTTTGGTTGTGGAGGCGGGGGTTCCACCACAATGGGTGGTACAGCTGGTTTTGGCCGAACAACCGGCGCTGGCTTTGGCTCCTCTATGACCATGAGGAGTTCCCCAGAGGTTGAAGATTTTCTAGCCTACTTCTTTGTGAAGTGTCCATTCGTGCGTGGAGGACCGGCGACTTAGCCAGTCGGCCAGTAAACTGTGACGTCTTGGTAAGTGTACAGCTGTTAAGTGTTAGGTGTTGCTGGATGGATTCTTGCCAGACTGCTAGGGTCTCCCTGCAAAGAGTACAGGATTTCATACTTCCTTGTTTGTTGAGGTAGAACACCACTGCAGTGTTGTCTGGTTGGATCAGCAATGGTCCTGGAGTCAAGTGGGGCTGAAATGCCTGAAGGGCTAAGTGAACTGCATTCATCTCTAGGAGACTGATGTGAGACTGAGGGTGAAAAGTGGTCCACTTGCCTTCTGTCCAATATGGACCCAAGTGTGCACCTCATCCATCCAGGGAACCATTCGTGGTTAATGTTTGCATGGGAAGAAGGGACTGAAAGGGCATTCCCTGACATAAATTGGTTCTTATTGTCCACCAGGTCAGGGCTGACTTCAGGAAAGGAGCGACTCCGATCTTGTCTTCGAACTGTCCTGTTCTTTGAGATCATTGATTCTGAAGGGTCCACTGAATAGGTCTCATATGAACATGGGCGAATGTCACTGTAGGGATGGTAGTGGTCATGTGACCCAAAAGGCACACCGTTTGTCTGACTGTGATGACTTTCAGAGTCTGTACTCGTGATGCAAAAGACATAGGTGTGTCCTGCCAGGCAGTTGGAAGGTAAGCTCTGACAGACTGTATCTAGGACAGCTCCAATGTATTAGAGGGACTGAGTCAGGGTCGGGTTGGACTTTGGCCAATTGACTGTGATCCCTAGCATGTGAAAAATTTTCATGGTAGCTTCTAGGGAGATGAGCAGAGCTGTTCCGGAGTCTGCTGTGATTAGTTGTCTAGATATAGGAAGATAAAATGCCCTTTTCTTCTTAAAGCTGCTGCGACTGCTGCCAGGCATTTGGTGAACACCCCTGGGGCTGAGGAGAGGCCGAATGGGAGTGCTCAAAACTGGTAGTCTTGACCCAGTAGGTGGAAGTGCAGAAATTTGTGGTGCGAAGGGTGAATGGGAATATGTAAGTAGGCATCTTTCATATCTGGGGCACAAAGCCAATCTTCCCGTTTCAGTATTGGCATGATGGAAGCTAGAGTTATCATGCAAAAACGTATGTACTGGATGAAAAGATTCAGTTTTCTGAGGTCCAGTATTGATCTGAGGTCTCCAGTTCATCTGGGTACCAAAAAGAAGTGGGAGTAAAATCCTATTTGATGCTCTGAGGGAGGTACTGGAGAAACAGCGTGCTTGACCAGAAGAGCCCTCAATTCCTCCTGAAGGATGGGTATATGATCTGATGGATAATGAATTTTCCGAGGAGGGCAAGGGGTGGAGAGATTGGAGATGCATTCCAGAGTGTGACCCCTCTGTATAATCTGGAGTACCCATCTGTCTGAAGTGATCGTTTGCCAGGCCTCCAAATAGAAAGCAAAATAACCTCCCACAGTCTCAGAGGCCTGGTCGAGGAAGCATGGGGAAAGCCCTAGTGGGTCACTGGGAACTGGGCTGCCCTGCCCCTCCAGAAGGGTGGGGTTGGGCTCCTCTTGCGGCAGAGGTGTTGCCTCTGGTGGGTTGAGTACACCCTCTGAAGTCGCTTTAAGTATTTTTTGCTCTGTATTTTCCACCTCTTTTGGAATGAGAAGAGTATTGAGTATGGTAGGTTGTATGCAGAGTATGGTACATGCCATGAACCGTACATAGGGTTCTGCCTGATATCTGTAGGTCATCTAGTAAAGTTTGAGTACCTGGCCCAAACAGCTTGGACCCATTAAAGGGGGCATTAGCTAATTTATGTTGCATATCAGGTGCAAAACCTGAAATGCAAAGCCACGCATGGTGACGCAAGGAAATAACCAGTGGCTGACAGTCGGGCTGAAGTATCTACGGCATCATATCCCGACCCGAGAAGGTGACAGGAGACAGAGTTGCTAGTTGACACTGTAGCCAATAATTTTTCCCTTTCTTGTGAGGGAGTTTACTGATCAGCTCAATGGCATAGGACCCCAAGGTACGCTGGTATTTAATCATATGACCCACATTGTTTAAGATCCTTATATTCATGGAAAAAACCTTTTCCCCAGATAGCCATTTTTTGGGGATTCCTTATCAGGAGGCAAGGAGCTCATGTATTTAGGTCTTTTAGTATGATCATGAGTGGCAGTAATGATCACAGAATCTGCTTCTGTGATGGTGGATAGAAAGGGATGGTCCAGAGGAGCTTGATATAGGTGATCTACCTTGTGGGAAAACAGCTGTAGTAGCTGAAGGTTGATGTCAGGCAGCCAGCATGGCTTCTGGTAGGTTGGGATTAGTGGGGGACCACTAAAACGGACTGTTCTGGTAATTCAAGATATTCTGTCATAGCCTTACGCTGTTTGTCATGTTCTGTAGTAGAGAATCCCATGATCTTTTGTATGTGAACCATAATTTCATTAAAGGTTGGGTCATCTGGGAGAGGCTACGGAAGCTCTAGGCAGGTCCTCATCCAGAAGAGATTTCCGAATAGGGAGAGTCACGATTTGGAAAATCCAGTTCTTGGAACTCTTTTGCCAAAATCACCGGGGAAGTCAGACAGTAATTCTTGTTCATCTGAGAAATAGTCCTCCATGTGAGGAGGAAGGGACCAGGGCGGTATGGTATCCCTTTCATTATGAAAACATTTAGGCGGAGGAGTAGGAGATCGGAGACCATCACCATGCTCTCCTGGGGCGGAAGGGTGGGAGTGCTGCAAGACCGGTCGGACTACGTTGGAGATGTACAATTCTTGAGGAGGTGGTTTTCTGGGGGTAGGAAGGGGGGCATGTTGAGAGATAAGTGGAGTGATAGAGGGCATAGGACGCAGAGTCTGAGCAGGTATTGCCCCTGGGTGGTAAAGACCAGGGTCCCGATCTCAGTCTGCCTGACCCCTGTAGGGGGGCCACCTGGGAAGGTGGAGGGGCAGTAAGCAGTGCATAAGCCACAGGTTTCCCCTGAGGAATGCGGGGTCTCGTCGACGGGCCCACAGAGGAAAAAGAACAGGTTACTCACCTGTAACAGTAGTTCTAGGAGTGGTATATGTTGTTCATCTACACTTCTTGGCATGTCCCCTTCCACTTTAAATCTTGTTAGAAGCCTTCAAGCTGGCTCCTCCCACCCACCCAGGTGGTAAATACCTTGGCTCTGCCCCATGACGCCAGATCTCAGCCCGCTGGAAGCAAGGTTGTGCACCTAAAGCCGGGGAGGTCGGGTGGGTGCGTGTGGATGAACAACATACATCACTCCTAGAACTACTGTTACAGGGGAGTAACCTGTTGTTGTTCTAGGAGCGTGGATATGTTGTTCATGCACACTTCTTGGCAGACTCCAAGCAGTTCTCCGGGAGGAGGGAGGCAAGGCACACACACTCCCTAATTAGGAAATAAATACTGGAGAACCGAGGCCCCAAAACCAGCATCCTGGCGTGACTCAAGGTCGACGTGGTGTGGGTAATGAAGGTGTTTGCTGACTTCCAGGTAGCAGCCTGACAGATTTCCTGGATAGGGATGTCCCTGGAAGCAGCCACCGATGCAGCAGTATGGCGGACAGAATGAGCTCTTATCCCTCTGGGAGGCTCCTTGCCTGCCAACTCATAGCACAGAACTATGTATGATGGAATCCACCTTACAATGGTCCGTTTGGCTGCACGTCTGCCAGAAGCAGCTTCAGCGTATGTGACAAACAGCTGGCGAACCTCTCCATGAATTTCTGCCATTCTCTCCTTATATAGGAGACAGCACGTCTCAGGTCCAAAGTATGGAGCCTGTACTCGGCATCCGAGGTGTAGTTAGGGTAGTATACCGGCAGAGTTAATACCTGGTTAAGGTGAAACTCTGATACCACCTTCAGAAGGAATTTCGGGTGGAGGCGCAGGACAACTTTGTCCCTGTGAAAGACCAGATAAGGGGAGTCCACCTGAAAGCGCCTGGAGTTACCCTGTCCTTCTGGCTGACGTGATAGCCACGAGGAAGGCCGTCTTCCACGACAAGTGGGAGAGCTCACACTTGTGCATGGGTTCGAATGGCTTGCCCATGAGCTTTGCCAAAACCAGCAAGATATCCCACGGAGGTGGAGGTTCACGCACTGGAGGGGATATGTGATCCAGACCTTTGAAGAAGCGCCACCACCGTCTCCTGCTCCAATGTCGGCTGACCTGCCCACGCCTGGTAAGCATAAATGGCTGCCAGGTGCACCCTAAAGGTCGATGACTACAGACCAACATTGGAGAGACACCAAAGGTAGTAGAGAATGTTAGCCACAGAACAGGATAAGGGGTCCAGACTCTTACCCTGACACCAAATGGAAAATCTCTTCCATTTGAAGGCATAACATTTCCTGGTAGATTCCTTACAAGATACCTCCACCACGGTGTAGACATCTTCAGAAAGACACACAGCCTGGAACTCTAGCCACTCAGATACCAGGCTGTGAGGTGCAGGGATTGAAGGTCCGGATGGAATACCTTCCCCTGGTTCAGAGATCTCAGGTCTGGGCATGTACAAAGCTGCTCCGGGGGCCTGCAGCTAAGGCTGAGGAGATCTGGGTACCAGCACTGGCGTGGCCAAACTGGGGCTACCAGGATCACCTTCGCCTTGTCCCTCTTCACCTTGAGTAACACCTTGTGGATCAAGGGAAATGGAGGGAAGACGTAGAGGAGGCCTGGGGTCCACAGCCTCAAAAAGGAATCCCCCTGCAGTGAGCCCTGCTGGGGGGGGGGGGCATGGTACAGCCTCAGCTTGTTGTTTTCCCTGGAGGCAAACAGGTCCACCAACGGTTTGCCCCAGCAGGAGAAGAGACTGTAAGCTACCTCTGGATGGAGAGACCACTTGTGGGATGTCTGGCCTATGTGGCTAAGAGCATCCACCAGCTGGTTCGAGACTCCTACCAAATGAATGGCTAGGAGATCCGCCTCCAGCCGACTTACGAGGGTCCAGATGCGGAGCGCCTCCTTGCACAGCAGACGGGAGTGCGTGCTGCCCTATTTGTTGAGGTAGTACATGGTCGTGGTATTGTCCGTCTGGACTTGAACCACTTGACCCCGGAGCTGAGGAGCGAAAGCGGACGGTGCCAGTCTGACTGCTCCGAGCTCCAACAGGTTGATGTGGCATCGGGACTCCTCGGGAGTCCAGAACCCATGGGCCCTGTTGTTCACCATGTGGCTCCCCAGCCCATGAGAGAGGCATCGGTTGTAAGGACGACCGTCGGCTCAGGGCGGTCAAACGGGATGCCTTCCTGCAACCGTTCTGGGTCAGTCCACCACTGGAGAGCATCCCACATCTTCTGGGTTACAGTGATCAGCTGGTCGAAATGCCCATGGCGCTGAGTCCACTGGGTGGCCAGCTCCCAATGGAGGGGGCGCATGTGCCACCTGGCCTGATGGACCACTGAGGTGCACGCCGCCATGTAACCCAGAAGGCGCAGAAAGTCCCGGGCAGGGCGCAAGTGCCCAACCAGAAATGATCGGGCAAAGGAGGAGAGAACCTCCGCCCTATCCGCCGGGAGCCAAGCTCTGCCCCAATGAAGCCCATCGCCTGAGCAGGCACAAGTTCTGACTTGGCCTGGTTGATCAGGAGGCCGAGTTGACAGCAGGTTTGGAGAGCCAGATCCCTGGACCTCTCCACCTCCTGAAGGGAGGATCCTGCCAAGAGCTAGTCATCGAGATAAGGGCAGATTCGTACTCCTCGACGCCAAAGATGGGCTGCCACCACTGCAATGCACTTGGTAAAGACCCAAGGGGCTGATGACAGGCCGAACGGCATGGCTCGGAACTCGTATAGGGTCCCTTCGACCCTGAAGCGGAGGAACCGCTGATGGGACGGACGGATTGAGATGTGAAAGAACGCGTCCTGTAGATCCAGTGAGCAGAACCACATGTTTCGCTCCAGAGATGGTATAATCTGGTTCAGAGTTACCATCCAGAAGGTGAGAGACCAGAGATATTGATTCAGGTCATGGAGCTCTAGGATGGGGCGCCATCCCCCCCCCCCCTGGGCACCAGGAAGTACCTGGACACAAATCCTGGGTCTGTAGGAGAATCTGGCACAGGAGCTACCGCCTCCTTGCGGAAGAGCTCAGCTATGTCATCTCGAAGAGCCGACTGAGTGCAAGCTGAGATCCTTTCCTCCCGAGGGGCACGGTCTCGGCTGAGAAGGTACTGCTCGAACTCTAGAGGCAGTCCTTGAATGACTACTTCGAGAACCCACCTGTCCGAAATGATATTGGACCAGGCGGAATGAAAGTGACGGAGCCAACACCCCATGGAAGGACCCAGAGTTGGCGTGACGGGTGTAGCGGTAGCGACCCCCAACCCGTCACTGAACAGGCTTAGAGGAGGAACCTGGACCTGTGCCTCAGTCTCCTTTACAGGGCTGTTGAGGACCGTGCTTGGGCCGTGGGTGCCAAGCTTGAGCCTGTTGCTGGCCTCCTTTATAGGAGGGCTGCCTGACAGCAGGGGAAGAATGCCGAAATGGCTTCTTTCTTTTCTGCTGGTTCTTGCCCGAAGAACCTTTTGCAGAGGTAGCATCCAAGGTGGCACTGGACTGCTCGATACGCTGAAGGTGACTGGCCACTCCTGGACCGAACAAGTCGGTGCCAAGGAAGGGAACGTCAGCAAACTTGTGCTGGGTATCTGCCGGGAAGGAGGATGACCTCAGCCAGGCCCTGCGGCTGCTAAGGAGCGGGCACAAGAATCCCCAATGTCTAGGGCCGTCTGGAGCTGCTGTTTTACAACAGCACAGCCCTGATCACGGACTTGCTTGACCGTGGTCTGCACGTCCGCTGGGAGATGAGGGAGGACCTCCTCTAATGACCCGAGGAGGGCATGAGAGAAGTGTGCCATAATGACAGCCGAACTGGCCTGACAAAGGCCTAAGGAAGAGGCCGCGTAGACCTTGCAGGCAGAGTGATCCATATTTTTGGACTCCTTGTCCGGGGGTCGGCCTGTGTCGGCTGAGCTACCAGTACGTCTAAACATAGAAGCGGTCACCAGGCTTTCAGTCGAAGGATATTCTGTGAATCTCAGCAGAGACCCCATGGGCACTGCGTACTTGCAGGCCATGCGGGCAAACAGTGCTGGGCAGGAAGCTGGGCGCTGCCAGAGCTCAAGGGCCAGGCCAGTGATGGCTTCGGCCACTGGAAAGGCCTCCGTCTGGGTATCCCCTTTTAGGATGTCCGTAAGGGGGGTACTCTGCCTTTTTCTGGACAGACTCCAGGGGCATTCCGGTAGATTTGGAGATCAGGTGGAAAATGCCTTGAAAGGAGGAAGGACCCTCCTCTAAACCTGCCACGGAAGACTCATCATCCCCAGGATGGAAGCGTAGTCCTGTGACTTCAGACTCAGAGGAGTCACGGTACAACGGTCTCCCGCCTACGTCCCCTTCGATCTGCCAGGGGCGGTTGGGAGTAACCGTGATGGGCAGACGTCTGGGAAGCCCAGTGTCTACATGGTCCTCTTTCGAGGGAGCCCCTCCCTGAGGCTGCTTAGGTGGTGGTTCCACCAGAATCGGTGGAGAGATCAAGATGGGCTGAATCGGGATACGGGCCATCCCCGCGGGCGGGGGAACCGAAGGCTTCAGTTCTGGAGGGGTTGGCGTCTGCCCAGGAGGCGGTAGCCAAGTGATGGCCAGGGTGGACGGCAGAACCGGCTTCTGCCCGGTCAAAATCAGCTGTTGGCACACAAGATCCTCATAGCGTTGACGGAGATTTCGTTGAAGCCGCTCCTCGTCCGAGGAGGATGAGGATCTTCAGCAATGCCTCTTTTTAAGAGTGCTTGTGACTCTTTTTCGGTTGTTTGACTGAGGGGGTTCTGGACCTCGATCGAGATCGGGCTGGCCGACTCAGTCAATCGGGAGTCACCGGGGTCGGTGAAAACCGAGGGTCCGGAACCGTGTCCACGATGGTGACACCAGCAGGTTGGGTCCCCTCATCAGAAAAACAAGGACCGGAGTCCTTTCTAAAGAACTGTCGACCAGAGTTGGCAAAATAGGGTCGATCAGGTCGAGAGATATCTCAAACCTGACGCAGGCACTTCCTCGATTTCTTGGTTGGATGGATGATTCGTACAGCCGGCGGCAGAGGATGCAATCTCGACCGAGACCGCATGTTCCTGGGACTCGGACCTTTCTCGGTCCCAAGAACGTCTCCGTCTGGACGAAGACTTAGGGTCCTTCTACCTCTTCCGAGGGCGGGAGGAGGAGTGTGAGCCCAAGGTTGCATCACCCCTGGCGGGGAGAGACTGGCACAACTCCTTGAAGGAGCCCGAAAAGGTGGAACCAAGGTTCAGAGGAAAAAAAAACCTCCGAGAGGCCGAAGCTTGAGCCACTTCCTCCTCGAAAGCCTTCATTTGCTCCAACTGTTTGGTGGATCCCGCAGCTGCAGAAACCGCCCACCTTGCCTCTTTCGATTTCACCAGCGAGTTCCTTTTCTCCGGTCTCCGCAATTTTAGGCGCACCAAGCGGTCGTCCAGGACGTTGGGATGAAAGGCCAAGCAGAATGTGCAGGTGGAGGTGTTATGTCCGACACCAAGGCAGTAGATGCACATTAGGTGGGGGATTGCTGCGCGACATCTTCTGGCCGCAGGAGCACCGCCGAAATCCAGGAGCAGATTTGTCCTCCATGTCTGATGCACTACTATCGGGATTGACAACTCGAATGAGTTTTACGGTAAGATTCGGTAAGAAATGACATTTGAAATCCAGGGCCTACGAATTGCTGTTAAACACGAGGGAACCTGTATCTTCCAGTGGAAAGGAAGCTCTAGCATCATGGGGCGGAGCCGAGGTTTATACCACCCGGGTGGGTGACAGGACCCAGCTTGAAGACTTCCGGCAAGATTTAAAGAGAAAGGGACATGCCAGGAAGGGTGGATGAACATATCCACGCCCTTGGAGTAAGTATTTTCACTTCAGTTGTCAGACGCCGTCGACGGAAGAGGAGCCCCGGTCAACGAGGCAGCCATGTATCTGACTGCATTTAAAGCGCTGGAAAGCGCCGTTGACGAGAAGGTAAAAACCTCTGTCGATGCAGCAACCGTATATTGGACTGCATTTAAAGTACTGGAAAACACCATTGATGAGAGAATATGAGCCCCCATTGACGAAACAATGTTGTGAAGGCACGTCGTTGATGGAGGGAGACCTGAAACAGTGGCCATCGATGAGCGTCGAGGCAGGGAGTTTGAGGAGGGTTTCTCCTTTTTCTGCCTAGAAAGAGAAACAGTGGTGGGGGAGCCATTGGTACGAGCCCCTGGGTTCTCAGAGATTTTCTGCTCCATCAATAGATGTTGAATTTTAAGCAACCGTTGTCGTCGAGTTGCCTGACTGAATTCCTGACAAAAGCTGCAGGAACTGGTGTCGTGTGTGTAGTTCCCCAGACACCTTACACAAGAGATGTGATTGTCAAAATGGTATTTCTTCCTGCCGCAATGACAAGAATGAAATGGTGCTTATTTGCTTGAAGAGTCTTTAGACATTCATTTAGTAATCCAAATTCTCATCAATGACTGCTGCACAGATGACGTAGCTGCTGCACACAAGCTGAAGACAGCAGGAAAATTAACTGATGATACCAGGGACCACCCATATTTATGTAGAGAACAGGAAGCTGATATCGAGTGAGTAGTCCCTAGTGAAAAAAAGACTGCTAGAAGCTGGCCTGGTGGTGCTGAGGGTTGAAGCGCTGGCCGCCACACCTCGCTCCACGTTGACGACCTGGGTTCAGGAACGAGCCCGGATTGTTGGGGGTTGGCAGGGGAGGACTAGGATTGAGCGTCCAACGACAGCTCTCCCAGTCCTGCAGGAAAGGGTGGGATCCACTCCACGCTTTGGCGGTCACTGGGGACGCCCGGTGGTACTGCAGACACGCAAGTGTCTGGAGGGGGAGCACAGCGGACGTCTGCATGTTTGTGCATGGACGTCATTGCATGTCCATGTTCCCCCATTGGGGAGAAAATGGAAAAGGCTGGGCGCGACCGAGCAGCTTGATGGCCGCGCCCTGCCATGTGGGCAGGACTGTAGTGGCATTGCGCTGGGGGCGGACAGTCCGGCGGAGCTCCTCCGGCGGATCGGTCACGGACGTGCCAGATACTCCCATCATGCGAGCGAGCCTGCTGCTCTCCCAGCGGGCAGGGCTGGTGGCTGGATGCCCCTGCCAGCAGGCGCAAGGGAAAAAGAGAGTTGTGATAAAAAAACTGCTAGATGAGCTGCCGTGCACCACAGCAACCTCTGGCAATGACCCAAGTATATTACATACTGCAAGAGACCACTCCATGGAAGATCTACAATTACACGTGAGTAACCTATTTTTCTAGGATCGTGGATATGTTGTTCTATCTACACTTGTTGGCAGACTCCTAGCACTTCTTCGGGAGGAGGGGGGCAAGGTGCACACCCCCTACTTAGGGAACAGAGATTGGAGAACAGAGACCCCAAAACCAGCATCCTGGTGTGACTCTAGGTCAATGTGGTAATGGGTAATGAAGGTGTTTGCTGACTTCCAGGTAGCAGCCCTGTAGATATCCTGGATAGGGACTTCCCTAGAAGCAGCCACCGACGCAGCAGTATGGCAGGTAGAATGAGCTCTTATCCCTACAAGAGGCTCCTTGTCTGCCAACCGGTAGCAGAGATCAATGCAGGATGTTATCCATCTGCCAATCGTCCACTTTGCCACAGGTCTGCCAGGTGCGGCTTCAGTGTAGGTGACAAACAGCTGGCGAACCTCTCCCCAAACTTCAGCCATTCACTCCTTATAATAAGAGAGTGCTCGTCTCAGGTCCAAAGTATGGAGCCTGTACTCTGAGGTGAAATTGGGGTAGTACACCAGCAGAGTCAACACCTGGTTGACTTGCAACCCCGACACCACCTTCGGAAGGAATTTTGGGTGGTGGCGCAGGACAACCGTGTCCTTGTGGAAGACCAGATTGGGAGACTTGACAGAGTGCCTGTAGCTCCCCAGTCCTTCTGGCTGATGTGACAGCCACCAAGAAGGTGGTATTCCACGACAAATGACATCTCAACACCAGTGCATCGGTTCGAATGGCTTGCCCATGAGCTTTGCCAAAACCAGTAATAGATCCCACAGAGGTGGTGGTTCACGCACCGGAGGGAAAATGTGGTTGAGGCCTTTAAAGAATTGCCAGTCCACCTTTTTCTGTACCACAGTCTGCTACCAGGCCCACACCCGGTAAGCAGAGATGGCTGCCAGGTGCACCTTATGGGTCATAGACCCAAGACCTCCTTTGGTGAGAGACCAAAGGTAGTCAAGGATGCTGACCACCGGACAGAACGAAGGGTCCAGGCCCTTGCCCTGACACCAAATGGAGAATCTCTTCCATTTGAAGGCATACCACCTCCTGGTCGACTCTTTCCTAGAAGTCTCAACTACAATGAGTACACTGTCGGAGACACACAAAGCCTGGAACTCCAGAAGCTCAGGAATCAGGCTGTCAGGTGCAGGGATTGAAGGTCCGGATGGAATACCTTCCCCTGATTGACAGAGAGCAGGTCCGGGTGTGCTGGAAGATGCCTTGGGAATCTGACGCTGAGGCTAAGGAGATCTGGATACCAGAACTGGCAGGGCCTGTCTGGGGCTACCAGGATCACCTGTGCCTTGTCCCTCCTCACCTTGAGTAGCACCTTGTGGACCGAGGGAAGGCACAGAAGAGGCCTGGGGTCCATGGCCTCGAGAAGGCATCCCTCTGCAGCGAGCCCTGCTGAGGGGGGCTGGCATGAAACAGCCTCAGCTTTGTGTTCTCTCTGGATACAAACAGATCCACCTGAGGTTTGCCCCACTGGGAGAACAGGCTGTGAACTACCTCTGGATGGAGAGACCATTTGTGGGACGCCTCGCCCACGGGGCTGAGGGAGTCTGCAAAATGATTCGAGGCTCCTGCACATGAATGGCTAGGAGATCTGGCTCCAGTTGGCTCATGAGGATCCAGATGCGGAGTGCTTCCCTGCAGTGGCCAGGAGTGCATGCCGCCCTATTTATTTAGGTAGTACATGGTCGTGGTATTGTCCGTCTGGACTTGGACCACTTGACCCCGAAGGAACAGAGCAAGTGCAGCCAGCGCCAGCTTAACTGCTTGGAGCTCCAGCAGGTTGATGGGTCATCAAGATTGCTCAGCGGTCCAGAGCCTGTGGACTCTGATTCTCCATGTGGGCACCCCAGCCAGTGAGAGGCACGGTCGTTGGGGGACCGTTGGCTTGGGGCAGACAAACAGGATCCCTCCCTACAGATGTTCCAGGATGGTCCACCACTGGAGGGTGTCCGACATCTGCTGGGTCACAGTGACCAGCTAGTCAAAACGACCATGTCGCTGAGACCACTGCCTGGCCAGCTCCCACTGAAGGGGCGCATATGCCACTGGGCCCTTGGACCACGGTGGTGCAGGCTGTCATGTAACCCAGAAGTTGCAGGAAGTCCCAGGCAGGGCGCAACTGCCCAACCAGAAATGATCAGGCAAAGGAGGAGAGAACCTCAGTCCTGTCCGGCGGGAGCCTGGCTCTGGCTCAGCAAGAGTCTAGCACTGCCCAGATGAAGCAAATCACCTGTAAGGGTATGTGTTTTGACTTGGCCTCGTTGACCAGGAGGCCAAGGCTGAGGCAGGTGTGGAGGACCAGATCCCTGGACCTCTCCACCTCCAGTCTGGAGGGATCCGCTATTACCCAATTGTTGAGATGGGGTACACTCTGACCCCTCAATGCTGAAGATGGGCCGCCACCACTGCGCTGACATAAGGACAGGTATCAGGAGTGAGAAGAGTCTCTTTACGGATGACTCAAAACTGGGGGCGGTGGTGGATGGGGAGGAGGGGAGGGTGGCCCTACAGGGGGACCTGGAGGCTCTGGAAAGATGGTCTAGAAAGTAGAAGCTGAGGTTCAATGCAGGGAAATGCAAGGTACTGCACCTGGGGGCCAGAAACCCGGCCAAGTGTACACCCGGGGGGGGGAGATGCTACAAGTCTTGATGGCTGAGAGGGACCTGGGAATGGTGGTGGATGTCAAGATGAACAACTCAGAGACTTGTAGGAGGGCAGCAGCCAAGGCCAACAGGATGCTGGGATGCATCGCTAGGGGGATCACCTCCAGAAGAAGGGAAGTGATACTCCCTCTGTATAACTGCTTGGTGAGGCCACACCTCGAGTACTGCGTGCAGTTTTGGAGGCCACACTTAAAGAGGGACATAAAACTCCTGGCGAGGGTCCAGAGGAGAGCAACCAAAATGATTTGGGGCTTGGAGGACAGGACCTATGGGGAGAGGCTCGAAGAGCTAAATATGTACACACTGGAAGAGAGAAGGGACCTGGGGGACATGATAGAGGTCTTCAGGTACATGAAGGGGGTAAATAGGGGAGGAGCCGTCAGGGTGCTTCGAAGGAAGGAGGAGGGGGCAACTAGGGGGCATGGGTGGAAGCTGGAGGGGTGGAGATTCAGGGGAGAAAGGAGGAGGTGCTACTTCACTGCGAGGGTGGTGGAGCCATGGAATGCGCTGCCCAGGGGGCTGGTGGAGGAAGAAACGGTGGAGGGGTTCAAGAGGGGGTGGGACAGGTACAGGGGAAGGAATCTGGAAGCAAAATTCAGTGCAGCGAGAATATCCGGAACTGGGAAGGGAGAAGCCAGAGAAGGCGAGGGGGGGCAGCAAGATCAGCTCCCAAGGTGGGGGCTGACCAAACGAGCAGACACGAAAGACCATGAGGCCTATTCTGCTGGCATTTTAGTATGTTAGTAAGACCCTGGGGCCAAAGACAGGTCGAATGGCATGGCTTGGAACTCGTAGAAGGTTCCCCTCCACCCTGAAGTGGAGGAACCTACGGTGGGACAGATGGATAAGGACGTGGAAGAATGAGTCCTGTAGATTCAGTGAGCAGAACAACATGTTCTGCTTGAGGGATGGTATGATCTGGGACAGAGTTACCATCCGAAAGGTGCGCGACCTGAGAAACTGATTCAGGTCATACAGATCTAGAATGGGGAGCCAGCCCCTCGCCCATTTCGTGACCAGGAAGTACCTGGAAACGAACACTGGGTTGACAGGGGGATCCGTGACTCTGACCACTACCTCCTAGCAGAGGAGTTGGGCAATGTAGTCTCAGAGTTGACAGAGTATGTGCGGATATCTTTTCTTCCCGTGGGATGTGCACGCGGCTTGGAGGATACTGCTTGAATTCCAGAGGCAGACTCTGGCCAACCACTTCCAAGATCCACCTGTCTGTTGTGACAGCGGACCAGGTGGAAAGGAAGTGGTGGAGCCGGCCCCCCATGGGAGGACCCAGAGTGGTGGTGATGGGCATCGGGGTGGCTGCCCCCATCTCATCACTGCGCAGGCTTGGAAGATGAAGGGCTGGCAGCAGGGCCATCAGGACCTCTCCCTCCAGGCTTATGGTTCGCTGAAGCCCCCGACTTGGGCCGAGGGTGCCAAGATTGAGCCTGCTGCTGCCCAGTTTGATATTGGGGCTGATTGGACGCCAGGGGTAGAAGGCTGAAATGGCTTCTTCTGTTGTTTCTTAGAACCCTGGGGTTCCTTCTGGGTGGAACTAATAAGAGTCCAAGTTGACACTGGACTTCTCGATACACTGGAAGTGACCATTGACTCCCGGACCGAACAAGTCAGTACACAGGAAGGGAACGTTCGCCAGTTTGTGCTGGGTGTTTGCCGTAAAGGTCGAGACCCTCAGCCAGGCCCTGCGGCGCATGGCAACTGCAGCTGCCACTGAATGGGCACAAGAATCCCCGATGTCCAGGGCTGTCTGATTTGCTGTTTAGCAACACCTCAACCCTGGTCACAGGCCTGCTTGACAGTGTTCTGAAGGTCTGCGGAGAGGTGAGGGAACACTTCATCCAGAGAGCCCAAACGGGCATGGGAGAAGTGTGCCATAATGACAGCCAAGCTCGTCTGTCAAGAGACTGAGCGAAGAGGCAGCATATACCTTTCTGGCTGCATGGTCCAACTTTTTGGACTCTTTGTCTGGAGGTCTATCCGTATCTCCCGAGTTGCCAGAGTGCCGGAACACAGACTCTGTCACTAATCCCTCAGCCGAGGATCTGGGCAAGGCCACAGGTGCAGTATTTGTAGACCTATCCAAGGCCTTTGTCTTAGTAGACCACCACCTTATCCACCTTGCAGTACTTTGGCTGCTTCCCGGATACTGCTGCATGGTTCCACAGCTATCCATCCAATAGGTCCCAATCTGTTTTGATAGGCAGTGCAATGTGCCCTCTGCTTCCCTACCTATACACACTGGAGTTCCACAGGTCTCAGTACTTGGCCCTTTACTTTTCTCTATGTTCATAAACTCTCTCTCTGTGCCGACAGCATCACCTGTAAGGCACGCCTTTATGCTGATTTGATATTATAACACAGTGACAAATCCCTGGACTCAATCTTGTCCATCCTTACAACCAGCAATGGCACCGCCCACAGCTGGCTCCTTTCCAAGAAACTGCTCGTTAATGAAAAAAGACCAAAGCTATGCTCGTTGGCTCAAAGCCTTTTCTAGTCAAGGTCGCCAAATCTAACACATCCCTACTTGTACACTCCCACGCAGGCTCACCCTCGACAGAGTCTCCTCTCTCAAATACCTAAGGTGTGACTCTAGACCCCTCCCTAACATTCAATGAACACATATCAAATACAGTGAGGAAAACGCATAAAAAACTAGGTGCAGCCTACAGAACCAAACTATTTCCGTCTCCAGATGCCTGGCTCACTATTGTGCAAGGTAACCTTCTTCCCCTGTCTGACTACTGCTCTCATCTACTCCTTCGCCTACTCCTTACTTCGCTCAACACAACTTACAATTCCATCTTCCACTTTGTTAATCAAGTACCCTACTCTACCCACACCACTGCACACTTTACAAAACCCTAGGATGGCTCAATCTTCAGGGACATTTCGACTATGCCATGGGCAGCTTAACTGACAACTCTCTTAGGGAACGCCAGCTGTCCCCCTACTCCTCGCTACTCACAGAGTATGGTTCCCAGAAGCCTTGGTACTTCCTCCATTCCTTCTCTGGAAGTCCCAAGCGTTTATTCTGTCATGGGTACTAAAGCCTTCTCTGCATCTGCCCCCTCCCTCAGGAACAGGCTCCCACCATTTATCCGCTCTCTCCCTCCCATATGTCCTTCAAAAACAACCTACGAGCCTAGCTCTTGTCTGAATCTTCCTGCAACTGTTCCCTAGACCATGCCAAGGCCAGATCTGTCCTAGGCCCGCACCCCCCCCCCCAAATAGTAGGTCACTCTTACTGCTGCTGCCTGCCTCTATCCATGGTCAGCTTACATGCCTCACTCTAGTCCTGACTGCACTCATTCGTGTTCTGATGGTGTTTAAGGCCAGCCCATGCAGCAAGACTGCTGTGTTTTTGAATTAATTCATCTTTCTGCTGGGCACCTATATTAAAAGTCAAACCACAGCATACGAAGTTTTGTGTGAAACTGCAGCTCAGTTCTAGTTAAATAACCGCTGTTTGTGTTTGTAAATTGTGTTTGCTCTACATAGTTAGTACTATCAAATTGTTATAAGATCTGCCTTTCTGTATCTTTTTATTTTACTGTATGTACCACCCTAATGGCTCTTTGCTGTATCATGACCGTTCTGCTGAAGTTGTTTTACATATACTTGTACTACTGCTTGGCTATGTTCCATGTAAACACTGTTCTGATGTCACTTTGTGGCCTGGGTTGCGACTGAAAATCGGTGCTTTGAATCAGCTCACTTACCCGGTTATCAGACATAAATAAATAACCCCAAGGGGGAGCCGATGGGAACCGCATACTTGCGGGCCATACGAGCAGGAGACTGGGTGCTGCCAAAGCTCCAAGGTCAGACTAACTATGGCCTCGGCCACTGGGAAGGCCTTAGACGGAGAATCCCCTTTTCTGAAGATATCAGTCAGGGGGTAGTCGACCCATTTTTTCGACAGGCTCCAAAGTCATCCCCGTTGATTTGGAGATGAGACGGAGGATGTCCAGGAAGAACGTGGGACCTTCCTCCGTTTACAGACTCAAGGAATCGTCATCACACAGGTCCGAATCCTCAGACCCAGAGTCTGGGTAAAGCGGCAGACCACCAGCGTCACTCTAGACTTGATGCGGGCGACTGGGAGTAAGGGAGACCGACAGCCCATGCAGGAGTCCCTGAATGGGCACAGACTCCTTGGCAGGAGTCCTTGATGGAGGCTGCTTAGGTGGTGGCTACACCAAAATAGTTGGAGGTGCCAGCTTCAGCCAAGCCGGAAGGGTCTTCACTAGCTCCGTGGGTGGAGGAACGGTGTCAGCCAGCTCCAGAGGAGTCAGCGTTGACCTGGAGGGCGACAGCCAAGTGATGGCCGGAATGGAAGCCATGGTCAACTTTGGACCGGACAGCATGAGCGGTTGCCATACAAGGTCCCTGTAGTGATGACGCAGCTTGCATCAAAGCCTCTCCTCATCAGAGGAGGATGAATGGCGGCGTCGACGCTTCTTGGAGAGCAGCTTGAGACTTCCTCTATTGGTCGGGGGGTCAGAGATCTTGAAGACGCACCATTTTGGGGGAGGCGCGACGGAGCTTCTCAGAAGGGGCCTGGGAGAATCGTGGCCACTCCAGATTGGGGACAGTGACCACGGGTGGATCCCCAGCTGGCTGGGTCTCCTCCTCTGTCGGTAGGACCATAGTCCTAAATTAAGAATTGTCCGCCTCATCAGTCGACAACAGGTCAACGGGGTTGATTATCATTTCGACCTGGTCGTCATCCAGTGTCTGAGCCGTCTGACCTGAAGGGAGTACTATGCAGCCAGCGGAACAGGTTGCAATTTCGACCGAAGTCGAGATAGGAGACTCCTGGAACCGAGATCTCTCTCTGTCCCAAGAGCATCAATGTTGGGAAGACTCTTCTCTTGATTCTTTGTCCTTCTTGCAGGACCGGGAGGTGTGTGAACCGGATGGGCTCTCTCCTTTCGTAGAGAGAGACTGGCACATCTCCTTGAAGGGTTTGGAGAAGGAAGTGCCCAGACTGAGCAGAACAAAAACCAACACTGAGAAGGAATGATCGGCAGCCTGAGCCACCTCCTCCTCAAATGCTTTCATCTGTTCCAGTTGGTCAGAGGATCCCTCAGCAAGGGAGACCACATGACGGGCATCTTTAGATTTGACCGGTGGGTGCCATTTTTCCAGCCATCCAAACTGCAAGCGTACGAGGCGATCATCCAAAACTTACAGATGAAAGTCGCAACAAACCTTGCAAGCCTGGGGGTAATCCACATGGCCTACGAAGCAGACACACATGGAATGCAGGTCAGTAAGGGTCATTTTCTGCTCACAAGGACACTGGCGAAATCTGGGCGAGGACTTGTCCTTCTTCGCGGCTGCAATCACAAATTTACATGGAGAAACTCGAATGAGTTTTATTTTTGCTATATTAGACCAAGTATTAAGCACCAGGGCCTACTCAACACAAAGCGGTAAGGAAGGTACCCGAATCTTCCAAACAAAAAGGAAGATCTGGCATCATGGGGCAGAGCAGAGGCTTATACCATTTGGGTGGGTGGGAGGAGCCAGCTTTCACACCATCTGGCAAGATTTAAAGGGAAAGGGACATGCCAACAAGTGTGGATAGAACATATCCACGATCCTAGGACACAGGTTACTCACCTGTAACAGTAATTCTAGGACTGGTATATGTTGTTGATCCACACTTCTTGGCATATCCTTTCCCTTTAAGAATCTTACTGGAAGGTCTAAAAGCTGGCTCCTCCCACCCTGCCCCTTGACGCCAGATATTGCCCACTGGAAGCAGTGGTTGTGCGTCTAAGCCGGGGAGGTCAGGTGGGTCAGTATGGATGAACATATACCACTCCTAGAAAGTACAATTACTTAAAAACTTACCATGACAGTAGATCTTTGAGGAGTGTTTCTTGCAGTAGGTAATAAACTTGGGTCGTCGCAGGAGGTCACTGTGGTGCACGGCAGCTCTTCTAACAGTCTTTTACTAGGGGCCACCCACACATCAGCTTCCAGTTTGCTATATAAACGTGGGCGGTCCCTGGTATCCTCAGTTCCCCCGCTGGATTCAGCTCACAAAGCAAGGACTGAGGGGAACCCGAGGCACCAAAGGTATCCAACCCAAGAGTCACTGGACCAGAATTTGTTCTCCTAGAGAAGGAGGGGGATGGAGGGCAGGATTAAACCTACTGCAAGAGACACTCCTCAAAGATCTGTTACAGTAAGTTTTTACGTAACTCTACTATCTTCCACGGAGTGGTCTCTTGCAGTAGGTAATACACACGGGATGAATTCCAAGCAGTATACCCAAGATGGGAGGACATTATGACAGAAGGCCTTATAGGACTGCTCAGCCAAAGGCTGTCCTAAGGCGTGAAGCAACATCCAGATTGTAATGCTTTGTGAATGTATGTACTGTGGACCAGGTGGCCACATTGCAGATATCTGAAATGGAGACTCCTTTAAAGCAAGCCTCAATAGTGGTCATGGCTCCAGTGGAATGGGCTTGGACAGGTCCTGGTAAGGATTTGTTGCATTTTTTATAACAAAATGTAATACAATGTGCCAACCAGCTAGAAAGGGCTCGTTTAGTAACTAGGAGCCCTTCTTGGCCTGAGGTAAAGGTGATGAACAATTGAGAAGTCTTCGATTATTTTTGTTCTATTAGTATAGTAACGCAATATAAGATGTACATTTAAGGAATGTAGGAGATGTTCACCGTGGTTGGAGTACTCAGGATAGTATACTGGTAACTCCAGGGACTGATTTAGGGTGTATTCAGACACTATTTTAGGAAGGAAGGAGGGGTTGCTATGAAGCGCCACTCTGTCCTTGTGAAAAATTAAGTAAGGTTCCTTACACATGAGGGCATGGAGCTCAGAAATACGCAAGCCGAGGTGACAGCCACTAAGAATAAGATTTTCCATGAAAGTGGCCGCCGGTTCAAAAGACTCAAGAGTTAATTTTTCGAGATCCCACGGTGGAGTGGGACGTCTAACAGGTGGTTTGATATGTAACATTCCTTTCAAACAGATTTTGGTTAGATGATGTAGGTACAGTAATCTGCCATTGAGTGGTTCATGGAAGGCTGAAACAGCGGCCAAATGGACTTTGACGGAGGAAATGAAAATTACGTACCTACCGTAATTCTGATCTTTCTGTGTATCTTCACCATTCATCACAGATGGGTTATCTGGCCAGAGGTCAGGACCCCGCGGGAGCTTTTTTTTTTTTTTTAAAAAAAAGGGGTAAGCGGAGCCGACACACCATCGGCGCCGCCCTCGAGGCTGATGTACTGCGTGGCGCTCAAGGGTTGGTCGTTAGGCTGTGTCGACTCCGCCTGCCTACCAGTTCTGAGTCGCCAGAGAGGTAAGAGGAAGGGATGGAGGGTGGGACAAGAGAGTCCAAGGGACAGAAAAAGGAAAGGATGACTGAAATAACAACTGAGAGGACAGCAAAGAAGAGGTTAGACTAAGGGGATTGGGTAGGGGGCCCAATCTCTGGAAGCGGAAGAAGGGAGGGGAGAAAATTTGGGAGAGAGGGAGAGGTATTAAGGTATCCGAGACCCTAGTCCTTCACCAGATTGTATAGGAACTGCAAGGAGTAGCAAAGCTCTCTGCCAGGATTCAAGACACAGAATAACTGGCAAATACCCCAGAAGCAGAGTTGGCTATTCTGGAGGAAGGACAGGGTACAGGGATTTAGTACTCTCTCAGGAAAAGATGTTCGGTGAAAAAAAGTTTTTTTTTTTTTTTTTGAGAAATAGTTGGAAGGAAACCAGAAGGAGAACAGAAGGAGGGCAACTACCAACTCCCATCCCATTGGGGTGGAGCCAAAGTAGTAGAGAAGGAGGCCGCCGAGCTGTCTACTCTTCATTGGAAAATACCCCGTGTGTCCTTACTTTACCCTGGCCTCAAGGAGGAGAGGGGAGCCACAGGAGGGGAGGGACCCAGAGACTGAGGCCCCAGGGGATGGTGGTAGGGATTAGGATAAATGGTGAAGATATACAGAAAGATCAGAATTACGGTAGGTACGTAATTTTCATATCTTATCTGTGTCAATCTTCACCATTCATCTGAGATGGTGAGTACCAAGCTCGAAGGAGTTGTTCTTACACCCATGGGACAAAGTCCCTAGCTCTCAGTGGGTGACACACTAAGGGGGCGGAGAGACCTGCAGGGCCTGGAGAGGCCGAGAGTGGGAGAGAGAGAGGGGTTCCCACAGGGGAAGGAAGTTGCCCGACAAGCGCCGCCTCACTCTATGGGAGAAAGAGTAGGTTCCTGGTGGGTGGAGCTAATCACCCTACGCCGGGCCAAGGGTGACAACCGGGAAAGACATAGACATGCCGATCTCCTAGTGCAGATCGTTGTCCCTACGACCCTGGTAGCTACCTCGTTGGCGTCATAAAATGCCCTCGCTTGGTGCCTTGCTAGCTCCAAGCCACGTGCAGAGAGCGCGATGTCTTGTCTGCTTTGCTCCGAGTCAGGCAACGAGGCTAGGAGCTGACCTAGGCTGGACCACAAGAACCTGTTGTAGGCTGCACAGTGGGCCTGATGAGCAGAAATAGAGAGGAGTAACCGTGCCGAGTAGAAGGTCCTCCTCCCCCAAAAATCAAAATCTGAGGAGTCTTGATCTGGGGGCCGGTCACGGTGAAGGGCGCGAAGCCCATCAGGAGTATCCAAGTGCGTCAAACCAGACTGTGGATGAGGCATGGAACCTGGAGACTCTGGGAGTGCAATACCTCTGGCTGAGGTCCCTTGGGGCAGGAACTCCGGAGAAGGGCCTCTGCCAGAAACGCAATGATGCCTCCCGAAAGGGAGCTGGCCAGGGCGGCACCACAAGGGTGGCCTCGCCGAAATCGCCTAGAAAGGCGTGCGCCACGTGCTCAGGATTGCTGATGGAGGACGGTGAAAGGTGCAAGTCCTCCAACATCCTCACGAGGAAACGCTGATACTCCAAGAGATCAGCAGCCGGAGAGATGTGGACAGAAGGTTCCTCTCCTCCTGAAGAGGGGGATGAGGAGCTGGAGGTCACCATGTGTTCAGAGGGTGGCTGCACGGGGGGGAGGTTGAAAAACCTGGCTGTCCATCGCCCTAACGTAAGCAGGGAACTGGGCAGCCACTGCTCTGAACTGCTCCCAGGTGAGAGGGCTGCTAGGACCGAGGATGCCTGGGAACGCAGGAGAATGTGGCAGAGGGATAGGGGCAGAGCCGAGAAGAGAAGTTGGCTGACCTCCGCCAGGGCTAGGAAGCGGACCGTGAGCACACGAGAAGGGTGCCCCGGAAGACCCCACAGCCGACAGCTGCACAACCACATTGGTACTGCCTTGGCTGCGCCCAGAAGAGTCCCCCGAGTGAGGCGACCGGGGCCGTAAAGGTCCAGAAGGACAGTCCCCTGCCTCAAAAGAACGGGACTCCCTCAAGGAACCCGAGGGGAAAGGGTGAAAATCTGCACTACGGCTCCGTCCAGAGCCCGAGTGGACCCCAGAAAAGGGCCGACGGCGCGACCCCACACCCCTCAGAGTCCAAAAGAGTCCTCCTCCTTGAGAGGGCCAGCCTAGGTAGCTGGCATCTCTGGGTAGCCCCCGAAGGGGAGACCCAGGGAGCAGTACCTTCCCCTCCTGCAGGCTTCTCGATGGGCCCCAAAGTCGGGCGATCAAGACACTTCACTGAAGGGGGTACCACCACCGAGGGGTCGGTGAAACCCCCAAGACCAGGCTGCAGAGCTATGGTGGCACGCACCACTGCCTGCTGGTCAGCACCACTGACCCTAGTCTCGGGGGCCACTGGCCTCTCCTCAGTAGGGGGCTGGCTCCAACTAGTCAACAAGACCACAGTGCTGCCCACATCCGTAGCCAACCCCGGGGGGGGGGGGACTGCCCGTCCGACTCTGAGCTCGACTCCGACAAGGTAGAGTCCGAAGCTCTCAGCCAAACCTCAGAAGGGCAGGCAGAACCAACCTTGCCACCGGGCCCAGAAGCCACTGCTGTGCCCGAGTCGGCGCACGCGTCCTCAGCAATCCCGCCAGCGGGACCTGCAGGAGGCACGGTGCCAGCCTGAGCCAGAGGTCCAGTGCCAGGGCCAGTCGCAGCACCATCCAATCCACCGGGAGCGGTACCAAGGACAAGGACGGCGCCAACAACAGCCCCGGTGGCACTCGGCGCCGATCGTCGACACCACCCGCCCCACGGCACCGCGAAAGCACCGAGATCCGTAGTAGCTCTACAGGCCTGAAGGCAGAGACCCAGCGCCAAAGGCGGCGCCCAACCGGCTCCTCAAACGGCGCCGAGAGCGTGATAGCGCCGCAGACAGCACCACAGACTGGAGCGTGAGTGCCCGCACGGGCGCCGAAGCCTTGACGTAACGCCGTGCTCAACTCGTGAGACATGGCGAAGGACAACATTGGATCTGGTCTCACAGCGCCGCGAATAGTGTCGGGCGCCGCGAACGGCATTGACCGAGCCCACGGCACCGGGCAACAAGTCGGGCGCCGACGACTGCCCCGCTTAGGGCCTATGGCGCCGAACGGGCGCCGCGATCGACACCGAACGACACTGGGGAGCTTCGCTTCAATGGGGCGATTGCCATGGCGGTGCTCGGGAGCGGACGGCCTCCGCGCCACGGAGGAGCTTCGGCGATGGCCAGACTAAGTAGCCGAGGCTCCCTCCTCCTCGGTCCGTACAGAACCAGGAGGGGACCCGGAGGAAGGGCCGAGAGAGCGTGGCTTGGCCCGAGTGCAAACCCTACCCCCGAAAGTCGGCGGAGCTCGCCCCACTTGAGGGCCCGGCGGTCCATGGAGAAGCAGGCGTCGCACGAGTCCATGTCGTGAAGCGGGCCAAGACACGCGAGACACCGGTCGTGCTGGTCGGTGACGGAGAATTTTCGGCCACACGGGCGCCAACGTATGGGGGGCCGACCCGCCTTCGAAGACTTCTGCCCTCCGACCGGTGAGCCACATGACTCCCACGGAAAACACTGAAACAGACCTCGACGTCCTAAAATTCAAATAAAAGGAAAGATCTTACCGGGCGACGTCGAGTGGAGACAGAACACAGAACCGCCAGGCAACCGACGGACTGAAAACGCCGAAGGCGAAGGGCTGAAAGGCCTAAAATTCTTGCTGAAGCTTCCCACGAGGCGATCTTGATGGCGGAAGACGAAGAACTGGTAGGCAGGCGAGTCGACACAGCCTAATCAGCCAACCTCGAGCGCCATGCAGTCACGCCGGCCTCGAGGGCGGCGCCAATGGTGTGTCGGTCTGGCTTCACCCCTTTTAAAAAAAAAAAAAAAGAGCTCCGTCCTGACTTCCGGACAGATAACCCATCTGTGATGAATAGTGAAGATTGACATAGATAAGATCAGCTCAGACCGGACTCGGACAGTGAGGCCAGGTAGTCTAGAACTTTTGAGAGTGAGCAGGAAAAGGGATCCAATGATCGTGAGGCAGCCCATATGGAAAAGTGTTTCCATTTGGAGTCATATGTTTCTCTGGTTGCTGGCTTACGTGAGGCCAGGAGAATACTGGCAATCGGAGAGGACACTGGTAATCTGGCTATGAAAGTGTCCTCAGGAGCCAGGCATGAAGTTGTAAAGTCATCAGCTTGGGGTGTAATAGGGTTCCCTGACTGAGTCAAGAGGTCCGGTTTGATTGGCAATGGAACAGGTTCCTGAACGGGAAGTTGTTGAAGTAGAGAACACCACACTTGTCAAGGCCACAGCACAGGGCAGCTATTAGGATAATTGAGGCAGACTCTAGTTGTAGTTTCAGTAGAGTCCTTTGCAGGAGAGGGACGGGGGAAGCATGTAAGAGGAGTCCTGTCCATGGTTGGGACAGGGCATCTATAGACCGTCCCTTTTTGTTCAGGATAATGGAAAAATATTTGGGGAGATGGCAGTTGACTGGGGAGGCAAACAGATCTATTTGTGGAGTCCACCAGAGGATGATGATTTTTTGGAGTACTTCATCGTGAAGTATCCACTTGTGTGTGGATGTCTGGTGACAGACAGTCGGCCAGAAGGTTGTAACGTCCTGGTAAGTGGACGGCTGTTAATATTAGGCGTTGTCGGATGGCTTCTAGCCAGCCTGCAAGAGTTTCCATACACAGAGTACAGGATTTCGTACCTCTTTGCTTGTTGAGGTAGAATACTACTGCAGTGTTGTCTGGTTGGATCAGCAACAGTCCTGGAGTCAAATGGGGTTGAAATGCCTGAAGGGCTAAGCAGACTGCCTTCAGCTCTAAGAGACTGATGTGAGACTGCGGAAAGGAAGTGGTCCACTTGCCTTGTGTCCGAGTGTGTGCCCCATCCTTCCAAGGAAGCATCCCTAGTTAACGTCTACAGGGAGGAAGGGACTGAAAGGGCATTCCGTGACATAAATTGATTCTGATTGTCCACCAAGTCAGAGCGGACTTCAGAGAGGGAGTGACCCTAATCCTGTCTTCGAATTGTCCTGTTCTTTAAAACCACTGAGTCTGGAGGGTCCACTGAATAGGTCTCATATGAAGACAGGCGAATGCCACCATAGGGATGGTAGCAGCCATGTGACCCAGAAGGCACATCATTTGTTGGGCTGGGACTACTTTCTGAGTCTGTATGTGAATTGCCAGAGACAAGAGAGTGTCCTGCTGGAAGGTAAGCCCTGGTTGATGAATCCGAAAAGGGGGAACCCTTGGGATGGGCCCACGTCACCCCCCCCCCCACCAAAGAGACATTTTCTGCTCCATTAATAAATGCTGAATTTCAAGCAATCATTGTCGATGAGTTGCTTGATTAAAGTCCTGACAATCAGTGCAGGAACTGGTGTCATATGTGGGTCCCTGGTACCGTACATAAGAAGTGTGGTTGTCAAAGTGGTATATCTTCCTACTGCAACAGCAGGAACGAAACAAAGCTTGTTTGCTTGAAGATTCTTTAGACATTCGTTTTGTAGCTCAAATTCTCGTCCATGACTGCTGTTTAGAAGATGCTCTGCTGCTGCGCGCGAGCTGAAGGCGGCAGGAAAATGAACTGAGGATACCAGGGACTGCCACGTTTATACAGCAAACAGGAAGCTGATGTCGTATGTGGACGGCCCCTAGTAAGACTGCTAGTAGAGCTGCCGTGCGTCACAGCGACCTCTGGTGATGACCCAAGTGCATTACCTACTGCAAGAGACCACTCCATGGAAGATCTACTGTTACAGACGAGTAACCTGTGTTTCTAGGGAACGTGGATATGTTGTTCTGTACACACTTCTTAGCAAACTCCAAGCAGTTCTCCGGGAGGAGGGAGGCAAGGCACACACTCCCTACCTAAGGAACAGAGACTGGAGATCTGAGGCTCCAAAAACCAGCATCTGGTGTGGACTTTAGGTCAATGTGGTAGTGGGTAATGAAGGAGTTTGCTGCCTTCCAGGCAGCAGCCCTGCAGATTTCCTGGATAGGGATGTCCCTGGAAGCAGGAACCGACGCAACAGTATGGCGGGTGGAGTGAGCCTTTATCCCTATTGGAGGCTTCTTGCCCTCCAACCGGTAGCAGAAATCAATGCAGGAGGTAATCCATCTGCCAATCATCCGCTATGCTGCAGGTCTGTCAGGTCCAGGTTCAGCATAAGTGACAAACAGCTGGAGAACCTCTCCCCGAACTTCAGCCATCTGCTCCTTATAATGAGAGCACTCGTCTCAGGTCCACAGTATGGAGCCTGTACTCTGCCTTAGAGGTGTAGTTCAGATAGAACACCTGCAGAGTCAACACCAGGTTAAGGTGATACTCCGGCACCACCTTTGGAAGGAACTTCGGGTGGGGGTGCAGGGCTACCTTGTCCCTGTGGAAGACCAGACAGGGAGACTCGAAAGAGAGCACCAGTAGTTCCCCAGTCCTTCTGGCTGATATGATAGCCACCATGAAGGCAGTCTTCCACAACAAATGTGACAGCTCACACCTGTGCATAAGTTCAAATGGCTTGCCCATGAGCTTTGCCAGTACCAGCAGTAGATTCCAATGAGGTGGAGGTTCACGCACCAGAGGGGATATGTGGTCAAGGTCTTTAAAGAAATGCCAGACCACCTTCTCCTGTGCCACGGCTGCTGACCAGCCCACGCCCGGTAAGCAGAGATGGCTGCCAGGTGCTTGTTGAGGGTCGTGGACCGAAGACCAACTTTGGACAAGGACCAAAGGTAGTAGAGGATACTAGCCACTGGACAGAACAAAGGGTCCAAAAGCCCTTGCCCTGACACCAAATGGAAAACCTTTTCCACCTGAATGCATAGCACCTCCTGGCTGACTCCTTCCTGGAAGCTTCCACTACTGTGAGTACATCCTCAGAGAGACCCAGAGCCTGGAACTCTAGCTGCTCAGGAACCAGGCTGTAAGGTGCAGGGATTGAAGGTCCGGATGGAATACCTTCCCTGAGTGACTGATAACAGGTCCGGGTGTACTGGAAGATGCCTCGGAGGCCTGCAGCTGAGGCTTGAGGAGCTCTGGATACCACAACTGGTGAAGCCAGTCTGGGGCTATCAGGATAACCTGTGTCTTGTCCCTCCTGACCTTGAGGATCACCTTGTGAACCGAGGGAAGGCACAGAAGAGGCCTGGGGTCCACGGCCTCGAGAAGGCATCTCCCTGCAGCGAGCCCTGCAGAGGGGGGGTGGGCATGCCTCGAGTCGGCTCATGAGGGACCAGATGTGAAGTGCTTCTCTGCACAACAGCTGGAAGTGCGCGTGCCACCCTGTTTGTTGGGACAGTACATGGTCATGGTATTGTCCATCTGAATTTGCACCACTTGACCCCGAAAGAGTGGAGCGAAAGCTGGCAGTGCCAGTCTGACTGCTCTGAGTTCCAGCCGGTTGATATGATATTGGGATTCCTCGGGGGTCCAGAACCAGTGGGCTCTGCGATTCCCAATGTGGGTACTCAAGCCTGTGAGAGAGGAATCGGTCATAAGAGCAATTGTCGGCTCGGGACAGACAAGAGGGATCCCTTCCTGCAAATGTGCTAGGACGGTCCACCATTGAAGAGCATCCCACATATTCCCGGGTCACGGTGACCAGCTGATCATGTTGCTGAGTCCATTGGCTGGCCAGCTCCCACTGCAGGAGGTGCATATGCCACTGGGCCCAGTGGACCATGGTGGTGCAGGCCACCATGTACCCCAGAAGGTGCATAAAGTCTCGGGCAGGGCGCAAGTGCCCAACCAGAAATGACTGGGAAAAGAGAGGACCTCCACCCTTTCCGTCGGGAGCCGGGTTCTAGCTCGGTAAGAGTCGTGCTCTGCCCCGATGAAGCATATCACCTGCGAAGGTACTAGTTTCGACCTGACCTTGTTGACCAGGAGATCAAGTTCGGTGCAGGTCTGGAGGGCCAGATTCCTGGACCTCTCCGCCTCTTGTTTGGAGGAACCTGCTAAGAGCCAGTCGTCAACATAGGGGTAAACTCTGACCCCTCGACGCCAAAGATGGGCTCCCACCACTGAAGTGCATTTCATGAAGACTCATGGGGCTGATAACAGGCCGAATGGCATGGCTCGTAACTCAAACAGGGCTCCTTCTGCTCTGAAGTGAAGGAACCTTTGATGAGACAGATGGATCAGGACATGAAAGAATGCATCCTGGAAACCCAGAGGGCAAAACCACATGTTCTGCTCAAGAGATAGTATGATCCAGGAAAAAGTTACCATCCTGAATGTGCATGGCCTGAGAAATTGGTTCAGGTCGTGCAGATCTAGAATGGGGCGCCAGCCCCCCCCCCCGCTTTGGGACCAGGAAATACCTGAAACAAACCCTAGGTTGACCGGGGTGTTACTCTGGCCACCACCTCCTTGCGGAAGAATTGGGCAATGTCTCAAAGAGCCGAATGAGTGTATACAGACACCATCTCCTCTTGTGTGGTGCTGGTTCAGCTTACTGGGTACTGCTCAAATTCCAGAGGCAGTCCCTGGCTGACCACTTCTAGACCCCACCTGTCCGTGGTAACAATGGACCAGGCGGAAAGGAAGTGGCGGATCAGGCCCCCCATGGGAGGACCCAGAGCTTGTGTCGCAGCTACGGCGGTGGCCATCCCCATTCTGTCACTGAGCAGGCTTGGAGGAAGAGGATCCAGAATGGGGACCACCGAGGGCCCAGACTTGGGTCGATAGCACCAAGGTTATGCCTGCTGCTGCTGCCCTGGTTGGAAACGGGGCTGCTTGGCCGCAAGGTCAGAGTGCCAAAAAGGCTTCTTTTTCTGCTTTTTGGAACCCTGGGATTCCTTCTGAGCAGAAGTCACGGAGTCCAAGGTGGCACTAGACTTCTCGATGCGTTGGAGGTGACCGTCCATACCTGGGCCGAAGAGGTCAGTGCCAGGAAAGGGACATCCGTTACCTTGTGCTGGGTGACCGCTGTGAAGGTGGAGACCATTAACCAAGTCCTGAGGTGCATGGCAAATGCAGCCGCCACCAAGTGGGTGCAAAAGTCCCAGAGATCCAGAGCCATCTGGAGTTGCTGCTTCATTAACAGCCCAACCCTGGTCCAGGACCTGCTTGACCGTGATCTGGAAGTCTGCGGGGAGGTGAAGTAGAACCTCATCAAGAGAGTTCTAGATGGCATGAGAGAAATGCACCATGACGATGGCCGAGCTTGCCGGACGAAGGCCCAGTGAAGAGGCGTTAAATACTTTCCAGGCAGAATGGTCCCGTTTTTTGGACTCTGTCCAGGTGTCTCTCCAGTTACCCGAGCACCTGAACACAGATTCGGTCACCAAACCCTCGGCACAGCAGTGCGCTGTGAATCCCGAGAGGGACCCAATGGGCACTGTGTATTTTCGGGCCATACAGGCAGAAGGCACATGGTAGGAGGCAGGGTGCTGCCACAGCTCCAAAGCTGGACCAACAATGGCCTCGGCCACTGGGAAGGCCTCCGGAGAATCCCCTCGTTTGAGAACGTCAGTGAGGAGCTGTGCAGCTCATTTCTGGATGGGTTCAAGAGGCATCCCGTAGATTCGGAGATGAGAATGAGGATGCCTATAAAGGAAGAGGGACCTTCCTCCGTTGAGAGACTACCGATAGAATCCTCGTCCAGGGGATGGGAATGAATGATCTGAGTCCTTTGGACCCCAAGGCGTCCAGATAAATTGGAGGACAACTGGAGTCTCCCTCCACCTGCCTAGGAAGGTTGAAGTGGGGGTGATGGAAAGCCTACGTGGGAGTCCCAAAACAGGCAGAGACTCTTTGGAAGGAGCCCCCGAAGGAGGTTGTTTGAGTGGCGGCTCCACTGGGAACAGTGGAGAGGTAAATTTTGGCTGAACCGGAATGATTCTGACCAGCTCTGAAGGTGGAGAAACAGTACAGACCGGCTCCCTAGGAGTCTGCGTCATCCATGGGGGCGACAGCCAAGTAATGGCTGGAGTAGAAGTTGGGGCTGACTTCTGGCCAGACATGATCAGCTGCTGCCAGATTAAGTCTTCGTAGCGTTGACAGAGTTTCTGTTGAAGCCTCTCCTCATCCAAGGAGGATGAAGAAGAATGGCGGCGCAGTTTCTTTCAGCGCTTATGCGCTTTCTTCGGCCTATCGTTGAAGGGGACCTCAACCTCTATTGTCGGGGAGACAGAGAGGGTCATGAAGGTGCCAGAGAGGACCACGGCTGCTCTAGGTCAGGACCGGTTCTCCGATGGGATTCCAGGCAGGCCGAGTCTCCTCGTCGATGACAGGCAGGACCGGAGTTCTGAATAAGGAGTTGTCAGCCTAATTGAGCGACAACAGGTCGACTGGGTCGAGAATGAGCTCAACTGGGACGTCATCCTGCATCCGAGCCGGCTGGCCTGATGTGGGAACCGTGAAGCCAGCGGCCGAGGCCAAAACCTCGACTGAAGTCGAGACAGGTGATTCCTGGGACAGATCTCTCACAATCCACAGAACATCGTCGGTGAGACAAAGTTTCTCTTGTTTCCTTGTCCTTCTTATGGGATTGGGAAACATCTGCTCCAGAGGGACCCTTGCCCTTGGTGGGAAGGGACTGGCACAGCTCTAGAAAGGAACAAGAAAAAGTAGAACCCAAGTTGTGTGGAATGAAGGACATAGAGGACCAATCCACAGCCCGAGACACCTCTTCCTTGAAAGCCTTCATTTGTTCGAGCTGCTCAGCAGACCCCGCAGCCATGGAGACTGCCCATCGGGCTTCCTTAGATTTGACCGGCGGATTCAGTTTCTCCAGTCTGCCCAGTTGCAGCTGTGCGAGACGATCGTCTAAGACATTCAGGTGAAATGCGAAGCATATCTCCCAGGCCTGAGTGTCATGGCCGACACCCAGGCAGTACACGCACGAGGCATGCAGGTCGGTGCAAGACATCTTTTGCCCGCATGGGCAGTGGCGGAAACCGGGTGAGGATTTATCCTCCATCGTGGTCGATATCATGAAGCGATTTTCTGCAACTCTAAAAAGTCTAAGTTTAGGTAAATCTGTGGATTTGAAAGCCTGGGCCTGCAGAACACTTGAGCAGTAAGGAGGGAACCTGAATCTTCCAGCGGAAAGGAAGCTCTGGTGTCAAAGGGCAGAGCCGAGGCATATACCACCCAGGTGGGTGGGAGAAGCCAGCTTAAAGACCTTCTGGCAAGATACTTAAAGGGAAAGGACATGCCAAACAGTGTGGATAGAACAACATATCCACAATCCTAGAATAGATGTTTATTAATTCCCTGGTAGTCTAGTGGTACCCCACTCCTTCCCCGAATGCATCAAAATCCATTGTCCAACAGTACTGGTGGTCAAGTGGGTCCCGCCCACCAGGCCCATATCCCCGGTACCATCATTGAACAACGTTCCCTGGTGGTCCAGTGGCACCCCCCACCCACACAGGACCACTGCCCACCCAGTCCCCCCAAAATCATGCGGCGGGCAGCAGCACCCACACATACCACTGTGGCTGCCTGCGAATAACAACTAGAGTAGATCTGTAGCCATTGGCCACAGTGTGACTAATGGGCTTGCAGTGCATATTGTAGTAGTACTTCAGCAAATACGTGAATGAAGTTCATTCACATGTTTGCAAAGTACTATTACATAATGTCCCAAGACCACTAGTCCACACTGTGGACCAATGGGCTAACAGCTGCTACTCTGTTGTTATTTGCGGGCAGCCGCTGTGGTATGCGTAGAGGGTGCTGTCTGCCGATGACCCGGGGACTAGCAGGACAGGGGTCCTGTGTGGTGGGGGTGCCACTGACCACCAGGACTGTTTGACGGATTATGCCGCGATTGGGGCTATGGTGAGGGGACCACAAGGGACGTTATGGGTGCTTTTGAACAGTGTACGGGGGTGGAGGCGCTTTTTGGCGCGAAACCGGTCGGGCGTTTCTTTGTTCTCTGGAGCTGTTGTTGCCTTGCATGGCGCTACTGTATTTTACATCATTTGCTATTTTTCTTGTAAGTCAAATACAGCTTTATATTTGTGAAGTGTTGGTGCCGTGTTTTCTTTGATTTTTGCATCTCAGGAGTATGCCAGCAAATGCGCTGCACATCCAGGGCTGAATATTGGGATGTGCAGCATATGCATGGGCATGCCCCATGGAGATGCACCGCATATATTATCTTTGCACCCTGGAGCATCGGGAATTGCAATACGCATTTCTGGGGCTGCGCTAACGCAACATAGTTGTGCCAGGTGCAACCACTTTGAATATCTAGCCCTTTGACTATCAGTGTCTCCTAAATTTCCTGAGCACCGAAGAAAACATTACTCACCTTAGTAATGCTGTTTTTTCTAATGGAGTCTTGCTGTATTCTGACATATGCAGTGATGTCCAACCTTTGAACTGCCCCGAGGAAAGAGTTAACTTTCCATGCCAGGCATGGAACGCTGAGCTCGAGCTCGGTTGAGACTCTGTCTGTTGCTGTTTGAACTCAAACCATCAGATCTTTACGAGCTATACTCACTGGGTGTCCTGTGTGGAAACTGTAAACTTACACTAGCCAACTGGCTACTAAATATAATAAAAATATTTTTTGGTCCTAAAGCAAAGACTCAAGTCAGGAAACCCAAAAAATAAAACAAAACACACACACCCCCAAACTAAGGGGGTGAGAAAAAAAGGGGGGCACCTCCCAAGTGCCAACACTGCTGCTGCCCACCCACATCCCAAAACCCAGGTTCTGAGAGGGGAGGCGGGGGGGGAGGTCAGAATACAGCAAGACTCCATTAGAAGAAACAACATTACTAAGGTGAGTAATTTTTTCTTCAAACAACATGAAGTCTTGCTGTATTCTGACATATGCAGACTACACAGCAGTACCTCCATGGAGAAGGGACAGAACCTACTTCGGGAATAGGCTCTGAAGCACTGCTGTGCCAAACCGAGCATCACTCCTAGCCTGGATATCCAGAGAGTGATGCTTGGTAAAAGTATGTACTGTTTTCCAGGTGGCTGCTTGACAAATCTCTAAGATAGGAATATCCCTGGCAGCAGCCAGGGAAGCAGCTGTACCTCTGGTAGAGTGAGCCCTCAGGCCTGAGGGTGGGATCCTACCTAATTTTTCATAGCAAAATTGTATGCAAGAGACAATCCACCTGGCAATAGATCTCTTAGTGGCAGGTTTTCCTTTACCAACCTCACCATAAGTGAGGAACAGTTGGAAGGAGTCGAACCTGTGACCCTTGGTGCGCTCTATGTAGTAGCTAAGGGCTCTTTTCACATCCAAGCTGTGCAGCCTCCTCTCCCCAGAGGAGGAATGGTCAGTGAAGAAAACAGGAAGAGACAGACTGGTTAAGGTGGAAATCTGAAACCACCTTAGGCAAAAACGTCCCATTAGTCCTGAGGACCACCTTATCTCTATGGAAGGAGATAAAATCAGGCTCCACTGACAAGGCCTGTAACTCACTTATGCATCTGGCAAAAGTGATGGCCACCAAGAAAACAGTTTTCCAAGTCAAGTACTTAAGCTCTGCTGAGGACAAAGGCTCAAAAGGGGGTTGCATAAGCTGAGCAATGCAAACATTAAGGTCCCAAGCAGGGGCAGGGTCCCTGAAGGGAGGATTGGTATGCAGCAATCCCTTGAAAAATTTACAGAATACAGGATGAGCCGAAAGGGAAGAATGCTTGCCTGCTGACAGGAAGGCAGAGACAGCTGCCAGGTGCACTATTAGTGTGGCTGGCCTGAGTCCCAAGCTATTGAGATGAATCATGTAGTCGAGGACTGTGGGAAGGAATTCTAAGTGCTTCTGGTGGAAGGCTTTCAAGAAGCCTTTAAAATACCAGAACACCTTGAGAGAGATGCAAATCCGCAAATTCTAACTCTTCAAGAGCCAGGCCTGGAGATTGAGAGATTTGAGATTCGGATACCAGACCCTCCCCTGAGAACATGTTAACAGGTTGTAATTCCTGGGAAGAGACAGGGGAAGGTGGACTGCTAAGGACAGCAAGAGAGGGTACCAGGGCTGTCTGGCCCAGTCTGGAGCAATCAGAATCACTTTGCAGGGTTGAGACCTGATTTTGACTAGTACCTTGAACAGGAGAGGGAAGGGGGGGAAAGCATACAGGAACTTCCTTCCAATTGAGAACTAGGGCACCAGGGAACTGAGCCCAACACTGGGGCCTGCAGCAAAAAAGGGAAGTTGGTGACTGTCTGGGGCTGCAAAAAAATCTATCTGTGGGGTGCCCCACCTGGAGAAGATCACCTTCAAAATCAGGGGATCTAGGGACCATTCGTGATGACCCTGAGATATCCTGCTGAGAGCATCTGCCAGGACATTGTACTTCCCTGGGAGGTGCACTGCTATCAGAGAGGTAGTCAGGGAATAGGCCAGAGACGACAACTTCACTGCCTCTGTGCACAAGGCCGTAGACCGAGTGCCCCCTTGCTTGCTGATGTACCACATTGTGGTGGTACTGTCTGTCCTGATCTGAACTACTTTGTTCTGAACAGACTTGGAAAAAGCTTGAAGTGCTAGAAACACTGCTCTGAGTTCTAAGAGATTGATGTGAAGCAGAGATTCTTGAGGTGACCACAACCCTTGGGTGGTCAGGTCCCCCAAGTGGGCTCGCCATCCCAAGAGGGAAGCATCTGTAGTAAGGATTAGAGAATGAGACTGAGTGACAAAGGGAACTCCTTGTCTTAGGTTGTCCTGATCCTGCCACCATTGCAAAGCCTGGATCAGAGTTCGAGTCACTGGGATTAGTTTGGTCAGAGGATCCTTTCTCTGAGACCAGAAGGCTCTTAAGTGGAACTGAATGTCCCTCATCTGAAATCTTGCTCCTTGAACCACTGCTGTAGAGGCAGCCATGTGGCCCACGAGCTGCAGAAAATGCCTTGCTGGTCAAGACACCTGGAGAGTGAATGAAGAGGACAGTGTGACAAGGGTCCTTGCCCTGTCCAGGGGAAGGAAGGCTCTTGCCTTTAATGTATCCAGCTCTGCACCTATGAAGGTGAGGAGCTGCACAGGCTCTACAACTGACTTTGAAAGATTCAGAAGGAATCCTAGAGAAGTGAGCAGTTGCTGAGTTTGTAGGTGTGACTTGACTTGGTCTGGAGACTGACCTACTATGAGCCAGTCGTCCAGGTATGGAAAGATGGAGATCTTTTTTCTCCTTAGGAAAGCAACCACTACTGCCAGGCATTTTGTGAACACCCTTGGAGCTGAAGTTAGGCCAAAGGGCATTGCTCTGAATTGATAATGGCCTGAGGGCAGCTCGAACCTGAGGTACTTTCTGTAGGAGCTTCTGATGAGAATATGGAAATAGACATCCTTGAGGTCCAGGGAAACTAGCCAGTCCCCTGGCCTTAGAGAGGGTAGAATTATTCCCAGAGTCACCATTTTGAACTTTGGCTTTAAAAGGTGCTTGTTTAAATATCTGAGATCCAGGATGGGCCGCCATTCTCCTGTCTTTTTGGGGGTTAGGAAGTACCTGGAGTACAATCCTTTTCCCTTGTGTAGGGGTGGAACCCTCTCTATGGCTCTCAGAGCCAAGAGGGAAGAGACCTCTGCCTCTAGGGCAAGTGCCTCTGAAGGATCTGCAGGTGAAAAGGATCTGGTTCTCATCCTGGGAAATTTTTTGAAGCCGAGAACCAGACCCTGGCTCACTACTTCCAGGACCCATTTGTCTGATGTTAAAGACATCCAGTCCTGGACAAAGTAAGCCAGCCTGCCCCCTACAGGTGGTGGAGAATCGGCCCTGGCAAACCCATCAGGGTGCCTGTTTGGCAGCGGCTTTAGGATGAGGGGTGGTAGCAGGCCTGCTTGTACCCCGTCTGCCTCTCCCTCTGAAGAACCCCCTCTGGGGAAAGGCGGAAGAGGAGGCCTGGGCTTGGTAGAAAGGCCTATGAAAAGGCCTGCCCCTGAAATGCTGACTCTGGGGAGTGGCTTGCCTTTCCTTGGCCTGAGCACTCCTATAGGTGGTCCTGTATTCATCCATTTTCTTTATGTAGTTCTCTGTTTGCTCCCCAAACAGAGAATTACCTCAACAGGAAAATCCATGGCCTTAGTCTGGGTATCCTGAGACAGGCTAGTACATCTGAGCCAAGCCATCCTGCAAGGGCCACAGATGTAGCCATGACTCTAGATGAAACATCACTGAAGTCCACTGCAGCATGAAATTGCACCTTGGATGCCTCATACCATCTGCAGCCACCTGCTCCAGCTCCTTGGCAAGCTGGCTAGGGACCTGTTTAGCCAGAGCCATTACAGTGTCCCATCTAGACTTCTGGTATCTAGCTGTATAGGCCATATAATTAGCCTGCCTGAGTCCCAAAGATGCTGCCATGTACTGTTTCTTTGCCATGGCATCAATCCTCCTGGAGTCCTTATCTGGGGGGAGTGAAGCCAAGGGTATATTTGCCTTATCACAGGCAGCAGCCTGCACTACCCCAACATGGCTGCATTGCTGGGTAAGGAACTCCGTATCTGAGCCTGAGAGAGTATACCTCTTGTCCATTCTCTTGTCCTCAGGAGGTAAAGAATTAGGAGTCTTTAAAATTTTAAATGTCTGTTTCCCAAAAGATTTATGGAGAGGAATAGACAGCCTCCTGGACTCTGGGATGTTCATCATCTCAACATAATCAGGCTCCTCCTGATCATCTACAGCTTCTTCCATAGGAAGCTGAAGAATTTCAGCCACTTTTTTGTAAAACATAAAATGGGAAGGGGACTCAAAGCCTAGGAGGAGAAACCCCTGAAGGTCTGTCTGGGGAGATGTCCGGGTCAATGGGCACATCCAGACTTTCATAATCACCATCACTATCCTCATACTCTCCTTCCTCCTCCTCCGGTTCATAAAAATCCTCTAAATTATAATCTGGAACCGGGGGAACTGACCGAAACGAGCCCCTAACTGATGGTGCCGGTTCGGTCGGAACCGGGATTAGCGACTGAACAATCCTTATCGCTTTGGCTATTTCATCAGCGGTTGGAGAAAGAACTTGTGGATCCGCACAAGCTGATTTATCCATTCTTTTCCTTTTAACCGGAACCAACTCCTCCAAGTCGGTTCTCCTTTTGCCCGAAGAAGTTTCGCCCTGGTCAGAGGGCACTCCTTCCGGTTCGGTTGGAACCGAACCCGGCTGGCCATCCGGGTCAGCGGACTTTTTAGCCTCCCTTTCCCTGAGCCTACCAGCTCTCTTTTCCAGGGTAGCTGCAGGAAAATTCTTGCAAATCTGGCAGTCTGAATCGGGGTGGTCAAACCCCAGACAATAAACACAGGTGGTGTGGGGGTCAGCCTTAGCAAAGGCTTCCCCACACACACTACAGTGTTGAAACCCAGTGGGCCCGGTTTTTCTCCTGGGTTTCTCAGACATGGCCAGTCCTAACCAAACTTACCCTTTTTTCGGCAATCCGCCAGGCAAGAGACCCTTATCGGTTCCTGACCGTGTTATGGGTCGTGGAAAAACCGTAATGAAATCCTTTTTTTTTTTTTTTAGAACCGATAAGGACCGGTTACCACACTCTAAAAGCAGAACAAACTTTTTTGAACAAACCTGATCGGTTCAAACTGAACCGATCCAACGTTTACAAGTTCCACACAGAATAAACAATAATAACCTGTCTAGTACTCACGATACCACAGACAGAGACTGAACCGACAGGTTAAACGCATTAAATTCGGTTAAAACCGAGGAAAAACGACACTTTAACCAACTAAATTGAACCGAGCAAAGGAGAGATCTCTGGAGCGACTGTTCAGTGAGGCAGAGTAAAGAATCTGGCGGTTTGAGTTCAAACAACAGACAGAATCTCAACCGAGCTCGAGCTCAGGGTTCCATGCCTTGCATGGAAAATTAACTCTTTACTCTCCGGGGCAGTTCAAAGGTTGAATATCACTGCATATGTCAGAATACGGCAAGACTTCATGTTGTTTGAAAACAACGTTTTCCAAGACAGAAAGCGTAGCTCGCAAGATGCGACTGGTTCAAAGGGAGGCAGTGTAAGCTTTTCCAACACAAAATTAAGGTCTTAAGGCATCCTGACTGGGGGCTTCAAATGCAGAATGCCCCACAAGAAAGTGGAGGGAGGCAGTATAGTGCAGTGGCTTAAGGCTCTGAGCTGCAAATCTGGAGACCTGGGTTTGAATCCCACACAGCCCCCACTTCCATACTGTGTGACCCTGGGCAAGTCACTTAACTTCCCTGTGCTCCCAGGTTGCACCTGTAAACAAGTTTTCAACTTAGTGTCTCTCACCCGGTTAAACAACTGAAAAAAAATAAATAAATGTGCGGGACACACTGAGCACCCCTCCAAAGATGCAGAGATGGCAGAGAGAGATGTACCTTGACAGAGGAGTATCACAAGCCTGAGTCCAGAGAGGGACAGAAGGTACTCCAGAACCTGATCAACTGGACAGGTGAAGGGATCTAAATGGTGCAATGTAACCCAAACAGTGAAGCGCTTCCATTTCAGAGTAAGCGGCCCTGGTGGACGGCTTCCTGGCCGCCACCAGGACATCTGCTACTCTGGGGGGAAACCACAAATCTGGCTATAACTATGTCCTCAGGAGCCATGCAACGAGATGGAGAGACTTGAGGTCTGGATGGACCAGGTTGCCCTGTTCCTGGGAGAGCAAGCCTCAGAGCACGAAGGGAAGAGTACTGTGGCTAGGCCTGAGGAAGGAGCCACAAAGATTGTGGTCGTCAGTCGAAGCAATCTTCTTTCGGCAGCGACAGAAGAGGGCAGAAGAAAAGAACAGCTATGTAAAAACTTACTTTAACCGTAGATCTTCAAGGGGATCTCAGTCATCAGGTAACACAGTAGGAACCTTCGCAGTCAGTGAAGGGGAATCCACATGAAAGATATTCAGCAGTACAACTGGGGCAGACAACGACATCGACGTCCCCAACCCTATATAGGCATAGGCGACCCAACCCCCTCCTCAGTTCTTTCCCCCGGAGACTAAAGGAGTAAGGCTCTCACCCTTGTGGACCGAGGAGAGAAAGAGGTATCCAGGCCTAAAGAAAAGCTGGATACACCAGATAGCCAGTTCCTGGACAGGAGCCCCAAGAAAGGGGGATGGTGGGAGGGAATATATACCTCATGACTGAGATCCCCTCAAAGATAGCACAGTTACATACGAACTTACCGTAACAGTAGATCTTCGAGAGAGGCTCTTGCAGTAGGTAATTACATATAGGGTTGCCGCCGGCCGGCGGCAGGACCCCACAGAAAAATTCCTAGCTAGCAGTCCCAGGTGAGGGACCGCCTCATCGCCAGGTGACCGTGTCATATGACGCCGGGTATAAAGGGGCGGTCCCGGACGCCCGCTTCTTCCACGTTCTTTTCCGCCACAGGCCCAGAAGGCCCGGACAAGAGAGAAGCGGATGTTTCCATTCCTGGAAAAGGAGCTGAAAAAGCCTAGGGGGATGGAGGCCGGGAAGGTATTACGTACTGCAAGAGCCTCTCTCGAAGATCTACTGTTACAGTAAGTTCTTGCGTAACTGTACTATCTTACTTTGAGAGGGCTCTTGCAGTAGGTAATTACATATAGGACAGAATCCCAAGCAGTCTGGAACAAATGAAAGGCACCGGGAGGAGGAACTACTCCAAGAAGTAGCAAAAGCCTTGCAAACCTCAAGACAGGAGGCCTTGCAAGACAGCTAACCTGAAGTCCGCTCTACGGCGAGAGGCAATGTCCAAACTGTAATGTTTCGTAAAGGTATGGACGGAAGTCCAGGTGGCAGCAGCACAGATATCTGCCGCAGACACATTCTTGAAACAAGCCGCAGAGGCTGCTACTCCCAGAGTGGAGTGACCTCTGACTTGACCCAGGAGGGTCTTGTTGTACTTGTCATAACAGAAAGTGATGCAATGAGCCAACCATTTCGACAGGCATTGCTTAGAAACAGCATTGCCTTCTCGTTTGTGAGCAAAAGAGACGAACAGCTGGTCATTTTTTCTGAGATCCTTAGTCCTATCGGTGTAGTATCTCAGAATCCGGTGAACATCCATGGTATGGAGTAAATATTCTCCTTGGTTGGAGTACTGCGTGAAAAAGGCAGGTAACTCTATACACTGATTGCGTAACTGTTCTGTCTTCTTCAGGGATACCTCAGTCATCCGGCAGCACTGTAGGAATAAGCATAAAGAAGTTACAAGTGTAAACAGACTGTCTGGGAGGCGGACTCTCCATAATCTATGCAGCCCTGCCAAATCCTACACAGGCTCTTGAGGCAATGTCCAGACTGTAGTGCTTGGTGAAAGTGTGGACTGTACTCCAGGTGGCAGCTGCACAAATGTCAGCAGCCAAGACCCCTTTGAAGCAAGCCACCAAGGTAGCAATTCCTCTGGTCGAATGAGCTTTTTTTTTTCTTTTTTCCACTTTGCTGTTTATGCCCCCCTTTCTTACAACATCTGCTCCTGCCTCAGGACCCCCTCAAAGCCACCTACAGGACTCTGCCAGGTATCTTGGGGAATGCAGTGGTGGACCAACCCCCATCCTGCCTCGGATAACCCCCCCACCCCGGGCAGAGTAGGAAGAAGACCGCCAGATCGTCTCTTCCCAGCCAATATCCAACATGTCAGTTGGTCCGATCAGACCTCTCTCCAGATCCTAGTCTCGTATGGCTAAGGTACCGGGACCCATCTCCACAAGCAGATGCGGGGCGTTTCCGTTTTCTGGTCCCTCCCACAGATCACCGCAAGTCAGGAGGTCCAGGGAGACGAGGGCACACAGAGACATGCTACCACTCCGGAGCCGGTTGATGTCAGTCTCTCACAACACTCTGCAATCCCGACCTGCACCTCCACTTGTGGTCACCCAGGTCGCGGTATTACAGTGGGACCTGCAGCCCACTCTCCCCGGAAAAGGAGAGCAGCCAGCCGGCAGCTCAATCCTTCTCCCCCTGCTGGTCCTCCAGCAAACTGGGCTTGCTACCAAACCTGGGTCGTTGGTGTTGCAAGCAGTTATGCTACAGCTGCGCCAGCGGGCCTGCCTGGTGGAATGAGCTTTGACAGCACCAGGCAATTCTTTGCCATACTTGTAGCAGAACACAATGCAATTTGCCAACTATCTGGATAAACACTGCTTAGAAACTGAAATGTCCTCTTTGCCTGGGGCAAAGGAAAAACAACTGCTTTGACTTTCTAGACTTCTTAGTCCTAAGCAGGTAGTACTTGAAAGTTCTGCACACATCTAATGTATGGAGCAGTACTTCCCCTGGATTAGCATGCTTGGGGAAGATGGATAGACTGATTAAGTGTGAACTCAGGAACCACCTTACTGGAGACCTGAGTCGGACAGCGAGATCAGGTAGTCCAGGATATGATTCACTGGACAGGTGAAAGGGTCTAGGTCATGTTTGGCAGCCCAGATCGACCAGAGAAGAGGGGGTCTGGAAAGGAGTCAGGCAGAGGTGGAGCCAGCCGCAGAGGCTGGTCCCTCGCTTCTGGGGTGCTTGGGTGCCGCTCCAGCACCGCAGGGGGCGGGCAAGGAAGGCTGGGCTCTACAGTTTTCCTTAGCATGGGGAGCTGTTCCAGGCCTGTTTTGTTTATGGAAAGTAGGCTGCCCTCTACCCCTTGGCTGAGTGTGGTACAGGGAATGGACTTTTTAGATGGCGGTTCCCAAGGCCTGCAGATCATTTATGAGGTCCTGAACATCAGGGCCGAACAGCTTAGTGCCACTGAAAATGGGCATTAAGCACTCTGTGCTGCACATCAGCTGCAAATTCAGAAACTCTGAGCCAGGAATGCCTATGGAGGCTTATGCCAGTAGCAGCTGCTCTGGCAACGGTATCAGCCATGTCCATACAGTGCTCTGAGGAGACGTTTGCTAACATCCTCAGCCGCCTAGAAACATTGAAGCAATTCCTGCTTTTGTGAGCCATCAGGAAGGGCCTGAGCCATAGCTTTGCCCTTCTTCCAGTCAGCATTTTGGTAACTGACGATGTGAGACAGATAATTTGCAATCTATTTATTTATTTATTGAAAATGTTTCACCAGGAAAGGCACACTGAACAAAAAGATGCTTGTCTCATGGTGCGACCTGGGGGGAGGGGTTACAATGGAGGCAGGTATACAGACAAAAGCTGAACTTAGAAGTAGAGCAATACAGTTAATGTACATAGTTGGATGGGATTACATAGGACTTTTTTCAGTATGAGAACAGTACAGAGCATACAGATAATGTACATAGTTGGGTGGGATTACATTAGCACTTTTTCCAATAGGAGAACAGTACAGAACATGAACATCAAGGACAGGGTATACATATCATGGGAACTCATCGAGGGTAATACATGATTACTTAAGTGCCAATAATAAGACTTGAGTGCCAGTAACAGGACTTGCGCTGAAGCGAGATGCACCAAGTTGACAGTAAGAGCTGGAAAAGAATATGGGGGGTGATTTAGGTGGGGTGGAGGGGAAGGAGAGGGGAGCAGTAGCAGTACGTAAGGCTGAAGAGCGTGGGTTTGTTTAGGAATGAGGGGGAAGGGAGAGATTAGGAGGAAATATGAGAGGGGGGAGTGAGAGTGTAAGTGCGTGGGGCATTGTATAAGCCAGACAAATAGGCGAAGGCCGAGCCGCTGGTCAGGCGCCAGGGGATGGGGGAAAGGAAGCTATCAGGGGTGGGTGGGGCAGTTGCAATTTGGGGCAAGGAAGTTAGTGAGGGCAGAGGATAGGGAGTGTTTGGATGATGAATGGCAGATCTGCGCCGGCAGGCTGTTCCACAGTTTAGGGAAGAGGTAAGAGAGGCTGATTGGCCTCAGTGGTCCTTCGGTGAGGATGACTAATAGCCTGGCATCAGAAGACCTGAGGCATGGGTGGGGGTAGGAGGAAGATAGGGAGGATGCGAGGTAGGAGGAGCCAAGCCAGAAGTTGAAAGCAAATTTAGCACTATGAGTTAGGCGCGGTTGCACAGGGATGGCAGGGCCAGTGAATGGTAGAGCTCGTAGTGATGTGGCAGTGGGGGGCATAGAGGACAAAGCAGCAGAAAGCATTAAAGAGGGATCAAGTCTGGTTAGGGTGGTCTTGGCAGGAGCTGTAAACATCGCAGTAGTCGATGGAGGGTAGGATCATTTTCTGGACTAATACACGTCTGACAGGTAGCGGGAGGCTAGTGCGGTTTCGATAAAGGGCGCCAAGTTTTGGGCGCAGTTTTGAAATTATGTCATCCACGTATGTGGAAAAGGAGAGGTGGCGATCAAGCCAAACCCCTAGATACCTGAAGGAAGGCACTTCATCAAGGATGGTGTTATTTAGGGTATGGAAGATCAGGGGGGAGGTGAGTTTGGATAGATGCTGTCTAGTGCCGAAGGACATAGACAGTTTTCTTGGCGTTTAAGGAGAGCTGGTTGGTATTGAACCAGTGCTGGATTTTGTTGAAGTCGGTTTGAAGTTTGGAGGAGACTTCTTCGTGGGTCCAGCCGGAGGTAAAGAGGACCGTGTCGTCTGCGTTCATGAGGACTGCGGTAGAAGAGCAAGAGTTAGGCAGATTGTTTAGAAGGATGGAGAAGAGGATGGGGCCAAGAACTGAGCCTTGGGGAACGCTGGTGGTGATTGGGGGGGTGCGGGAGGTGTGGTCAGCTATTTTAGTGGATTGGGTTTCATTTAGAAGGTAGGCACTGAACCAATTTGTGGCAGATACTGCTAACCCAGCCCCTGATAGGCAGGATAGTAGGAGAGGATGGGATACCGTGTCGAAGGCTTTTGCTAGGTCAGTGAAGATGGCGGCAGTGATTAGATCTTTATCCATCCCAGTACGGATGGAGTCCGTGAGTCTTAGTAGCTTAAGGTGGAGGAGGCATAAACTCTCTCCCCCCCCCCCCCCAGAGAATCCCATGAACTCCCTTGTCTGGGAGAAGGGAACTAAGGTGTTTAGGCACCTTAGGTCTGTCATGAGCTGCCTTAATGACTACTGAATCAGCTTCTGCCTGGGCAGCATAATAGTGGAGACACTGAGGGTGTGATAAAGTTTGTCCACCCTGAGTGGCATAGATGGCACCATGTCTGGTCTGTACCAGGCTGCTGTGGCTGCATTCTTCAATGCTGGAAGCATTAGAGGAATGATCTTTGGGGGAGATTCTGACATCGAGGAAATCCTCCAGGTCCTTTCTGGAGGCATCATATTCCTCAGTGTGGAAGCCCATGGTTGAGGACAGCTGCTTAATCACATTAAAAAATGTGGGGTCCTCAGGAGAGGACCTGGGAGTATGCTTCACAGAGTCCTCACTGACAGAAGAGGCTGTGGACTTGTCAAAGCACGAGTTTCTCCTCTCCTTCCTCCACCTCACCAAGAAGAATGAGGTTAGGGAGATACTCCTCAACATCGACCTCTTCAACCTCTGGGTCTGGTATCTGGTTTGCCAGTGGTGGCCGACAGGGAGTCTCCCGGGTTCAACGAACAGGCATCAATGACGAAGCTGTTGTCAATGGCGTCGGTGAAGGGGGCCTACTCAAGGCTTCTAGTTGCTGAACAAGCACATTAGTAAACATGATCAGTACTTCGTTCAGGTCGATGGTGGACGTCAATGGCGGAGGATTCGATGGCACAGGTGTCGACGATCCGCCTGCTGTGTCCTGAGAACCAGACGAGCCTGTAGCCCTGGTGGGAGAAACAGCAGACCTAGACAGGAGAGATGATGATGAAAATGTCGTCGACAACGGAGGGACCGGCTACCCTGAGGACGACGGCCAGGCGCCTTGTGAATCTGACGGAGGTGCTGTCGGTATGGATCTGGTTGGCAGAGACCCCTGGACAGCAGTTCTCTTCGTTGGAGCGGCCGCAGCCGATAATGATCCCCCAGAAGGAGGACAGGCCGATGGAGGCGAGATCGGCGCCCGGGGGCAGTCGAGTCTTTGTGACTCCCTGCCCCGGATCTCTCTCGGCCTTGAAGGCCTGGGAGCTCGAATATCCAGTTGGCTACTGGGAAGTCGGGGCCCTAGAGGACCCCTGCCCGGAGCAGACTACCTGTTGATCCATTAGGAATTTTTTTAAGAGCTTTTTTGCATCACCGAAGGGTTATTTAACTAAACTTCTGGCAGAGCTCAGTCAGAAATACAGGTTACTCACCTGTAACAGGAGTTCTAGGAATGGTACATGTTGTTCATCCACACTTATTGGCAGGTTCATTGCCGCTTTAAATCTTGCTGGAAGGTCTTCAAGCTGGCTCCTCCCACCCACCTGGGTGGTAAAACTCCCGGCTCCGCCCCATGACGACAGATCTAGCCCACTGGAAGCCAGGTTGTGCGTGTCGAGCCGGGAGGTCGGGTGGGTCGTGGATGAACAACATACCATTCCTAGAACTCCTGTTACAGGTGAGTAACCTGTATTTCTAGGACATGGATATGTTGTTCATCCACACTTATTGGCAGACTCCTAGCAGTTCTCCGGGAGGAGGGAGGCATGACACCCCTACTTAGGGAATAAAGACTGAGAACAGAGGCCCCAAAACCAGCATCCCGGCGTGACTCAAGGTCGATGTGGTAGTGGGTAATGAAGGTATGTGCAGACTTCCAGGTAGCAGCCCTGCAGATATCCTGGATAGGGACATCCCTCGAAGCAGCCACCGATGCAGCGGTATGGCGGGTAGAATGAGCTCTTATCCCTCTGGGAGGCTCCATGCCCGCCAACTTATAGCAGAGATCTATGCAGGAGGTGATCCACCTGCTTATCGTCCGCTTGGCTGCAGGTCTGCCAGGTGCGGCTTCAGCGTGGTGACAAACAGCTGGCGAACCTCTCCCGAACTTCAGCCGTCCGCTCCTTATAATAGCGGCTCTTCTAGGGTCAAAGTATGGAGCCTATATTCGCCCTCCGAGGTGTGACTGGGGTAGAACACCAGCAGAGTCAACACCTGGCTAAGGTGAAACTCCGACACCACCTTCGGAAGGAACCTGGTGGGGCGAGGACAACCCTGCCCTGTGGAAGACCAGATAAGGAGACTCGATGGAAAGCTCCTGAGCTCTCCCATCCATCTGGCTGACGTGATAGCCACCAAGAAGGCGGTCTTCCACGACAGGTGGGAGATATCCCACCTGTGCACAGGTTCGAATGGCTTGCCCATGAGCATGGCCAATACCAGCAGTAGATTCCACGGAGGTGGAGGTTCTCGCACCGGAGGGGAAATGTGATCAAGGCCTTTGAAAAAGCGCCCGACCACCTTCTCCTGCGCCACCGACTGCTTCCCGGCCCGTGCTCGGTAAGCAGAGATGGCTGCCAGGTGCACCTTAAGGGTCGTCGACCGAAGCCCTTGCTGAGAAAGGGACCACAGGTAGTCCAGAATGCTTGCCAAGGGACAGGCGGAAGGGTCCAAGCCCTTCCCCTGACACCAAATGGAGAATCTCTTCCATTTGAAGGCATAGCATTTCCTGGTCGACTCCTTACGGGATGCCTCAATGATGTTGAGGACCTCGTCGGAAGGACCCAAGGTCTGGAAGTCTAGCCGCTCAGGAACCAGGCCGTCAGGTGCAGGGATTGAAGGTCCGGATGGAATACCTTCCCCTGATTGACTGAGATCAGGTCCGGGCGGGCTGGAAGCCGCCTCGGGAGCCTGGAGCTGAGGCTGAGGAGATATGGATATCAGAACTGGCGGGGCCAGTCTGGGGCTACCAGAGTCACCTGCGCCTTGTCCCTCCTCGCCTTGAGAAGCACCTTGTGGATCAAGGGAAATGGGGGAAAGGCGTAGAAGAGGCTCGGGGTCCACGGCCTAGAGAAGGCATCCCCCTGCAGCGAGCCCTGCTGAGGGGGGCCGGGCATGGAACAGGCTCAGCTTCGCATTCTCCCTGGAGGCAAACAGGTCCACCTGAGGCGTGCCCCAATGGGAGAAGAGATCTTGTACTACCTCCGACAGGAGAGACCACTCGTGAGACGCAGCCCCTATCCAACTTAGGGCATCGGCAAGGGTGTTGGAGGCTCCTGCCATGTGAATGGCTAGGAGATCTGCCTCCAGGCTGTGCACGAGGGACCATATGCGGACAGCTTCCTTGCATAACAGCATGGAGCGCGTCCCGCCCTGGCGGTTTAGGTAGTACATGGTCGTGGTATTGTCCGTCTGGAACTGAACCACCTGACCCCGTAGAAACGGAGAGAAGGCGGTGAGAGCTAGGCAGACCGCTCGGAGCTCCAGCAGGTTAATATGGCATCGGGACTCCCGAGAAGACCAGAGGCCGTGCGCTCTGTGCTCCCCCAGATGGGCACCCCAACCCATGAGAGATGCATCGGTCGATAGAGACACTGTCGGCTCAGGGCAGACGAACGGGATGCCCTCCTGCGGATGTGCCGGAATGGTCCACCACTGGAGAGCGTTCCACATCTCCTGGGTCACTGTCACGGGCTGGTCCAACGGATCGCAGCGTTGTGTCCACTGGCTGGCCAGTCCCCATTGAAGGGGACGCATGTACCAACGGGCCCAACGGACCACGCTGGTGCAGGCCGCCAGGAGGGCAGGAAGTCCAGGGCAGGGGGCGACTGCCCAACCAGAAATGATTGGGCAAAGGAGGAAAGAACCTTGGCCCTGTCCACCAGGAGCCGAGCTCTGGCTCGAAGAGAGTCGAGCTCTGCCCCGATGAAGAGCATCACCTGCTTCAGCACGAGTTCCAACTTGGCCTCGTTGATGAGGAGGCCAATCTGAGAGCAAACCTGGAGGGCCAGATCTCTGGACCGCTCCACCTCCGCTCTGGAGGGGGCTGCAATCAGCCAGTCGTCCAGGTAGGGGTACACCCAGACCCTTCGGCTGCCGCAGGAATGCTGTCACCACTGCCATGCATTTGGTGAAGACCCTGGGAGCTAGAGAGAGGCCGGGCATGGCCCGGAACTCGTAAAGGGATCCCTCTGCTCTGAAGCGGAGGAATCTCTGATGAGACGGACGGATCGGGATGTGAAAGAACACGTCCTGGAGGTCCAGGGAAAAGAACCACACATCTCGTTCCAAGGATGGGATTATCTGAGCCAGAGTGACCATCCTGAAGGTCCGAGACCTTAGGAACCTGTTCAGGTCATGCAGGTCGAGGATGGGGGCCAGCCCCTGTCCGCTTGGGACCAGGAAATACCTGGACACAAACCCGGGTCTGGAGGAGGATCTGCACCTTCCTGATCACCTCTTTCTCAAAGAAGAAGGGCAATATTGGCTCGGCGTGTCAGTAGGCGAGCCGGACCCGTGGCCCTCGGGCGACGGCTCGAAGGGAGGGGTCTGTCAATTCCAGAGGCAGGCCCTTTCCTACCATCTCCAACACCCAACAGTCAGTGGTGATAGCGGACCAGGTGGAAAGGAAGTGGCGGAGCCGTCCCCCCACGGGGGGAACCCAGGGAAGGGTGACGAGGTCGGGGGCGACACCCCTCAACCCGTCACTGGGCAGGCTTGGAAGAGGAACCGGCCGAGGGACCTCCTGGGCCTTTACCTCCTTGCTTCCTGTTGGAGGAAGCCGCTGGCTTGGGTTTGGGACGCCAAGCACGAGCCTGCTGGCCCTGTTGCCGGTGCTGCAGGGCCGGTTGTGCTGCAGGGGCCGAAGGACGAAAGGACTTATACTGTTGTTGACGGTGGCCTTTGTCCTTCTGGACAGAGGTGACCGAGTCCAGAGTGGCATTGGACTTTTCGATCCGCTGGAGGTGTCCCTCCACTCCAGGGCCGAAGAGGTCAGTCCCCAAGAAGGGGACGTCCGCCAACTTGTGCTGGGTATCCGCCGTGAAAGTGGATATCCTCAGCCACGCCCTGCGGCACATGGCCACCGCGGCCGCCACTGACCTGGCACAGGAATCACCTATGTCCACAGCGGTCTGAAGCTGCTGCTTCGCCACCGCCCTACCCTGGTCCCGCACCTGACAGACCGTGGTCTGCAGGTCAGCCGGGAGATGAGGGACAACCTCATCCAGGGAGCCCAAGAGGGCGTGGGAGAAGTGTGCCATCAGCACGGCCGAGCTCGCCTGTCGCAGGCCGAAGGAGGATGCAGCGTACACCTTGCGCCCGCAAAGTCCAGCTTTTGGACCCTTTGTCGGGGGGGGCTTATCCACGTCCTGAGCATTTCCGGAACGCCGGAAGACACTATCGGTGACTAACCCCTCGACAGAGGGGTGCTCCGAGAAACTGGGCAAAGAGCCGGTAGGGACAGCATACTTCCTGGCCATCCTAGCTGAGGGCGCAGGACAGGAAGCAGGCCGCTGCCAAAGCTCCAAGGCTGGGCCGACAATAGCCTCAGCCACAGGGAAGGCCTCCATGGGTGAATCCCCTCGGTCCAGTATCTCCGTCAGGGGATACTTGGCCCATTTGGACATGGGCTCGAGCTACATCCCGGTGGACTCCGAGATGAGTCGAAGCAGACCCATGAAGGACGATGGGCTATCGTCCAATGACTGGCCCCCGGAGGACTCCAGGTCGACCTGCCTGGAGAACAGGAAGGAGTATCATCAGTCTGTGAAGAGCTGCCTCGGACCTGAGCCACCCTCCACCTGCCGAGGACGGTCGGGAGTGAGGGTGACAGACAACCTGTGGGGCAGGCCGTGACCCGACCGAGAATCCTTGGTCGGTGCCCCAGACTTCAGTTGTGGAGGCGGAGGTTCCACCACAATTGGTGGAGCAGCTAGTTTCGGCCGAACAACCGGCCCAGTAATGGGCATCTCGACTGCGGCGAGCGATTGCTTTGGCCGTTCGGGCGACAGCCACTTGATGGCCGGGGGATGAATTGGAGTTGATTTACTCCCGGACAACAGTAACTGCTGCCACATAAGCTCTTCGTAATGCCGACGCAATTTACGTCGAAGCCTCTCCTCATCCGAGGAGGATGAGGAGGAGGAGGAACGGTGTTGCCGCATACTTCGGTACCGAGACCGCCGATGGCGGGAACAGCTTGACCAAGATGAAGTCCGAGACCGGGCCTGGGAAGGGGTGGGGGACACCCACTCTTCCCTCGGCTCGGGCACTTTAGCCAGGGACTGCTGCCCCGAAGGTGCAGGCAGATCCTCTGTCTCCACCGGGGGAACCGGCGAAGATGGGTTGTCTGCTTCACCAGTCGACAACCCGTCTGACGGGTCGAAGAATATCTCGACTGCGTCGACGGGAATCTCGGCAGGCTGGCCTGATGGGGACACTGTGAAGCCAGCGGCCTGAGCCGCAACTTCGACTGAAGTAGACGGTCGGCTGTCCGGGGAAGGAGACCTCTCCCGCTGCCACGAACGCCGACGGTGGACTCTACCTTCGACTCCTCCTCTTGGGCCGAAGGAATGTCCGATGGCCCCTCTCCCTTCGTGGAAAGGACTGACTAAGCTCCTTGAACGAAGCTGAGTATGAGGAACTCAGAGAGTGGGATAAATGTCGTGGCCGAGGAGGAGGAAGATGCGCTTGGGCCGCCTCCTCCCGAGGGGCGCATCATGCTTGAGCTGCTCAGCCGTGAGCCAGCCAGGACACCACCCAATGAGCCTCTTTGGATTTTACCAGCGGTAACGCTCGGGGTGCCCGAAGCTCAATCGGGCAGCGGGTCCTCCAGGACGGTGGCCAAAAGAGCGGCACAACCGCAGGCTCAAGGGTCGTGGCCCAGGCCTAGGCAGTAGACGCACGTGGAGTGCGGATCCGTCCTGGACATCTTCTGCCCGCAAGGGCACCTCCGAAAGCCAGGGATCGATTTGTCCATCGCAGCCGCGAGGGATACTGAAGACCGAAGTTTAGAAAACTTAAAAACTATTTTCGGACGAACCGAAGAGTTAGGACCCAGTCTAAAACGCCGAGCACTAAGGAGGGAACCTGAGCTTCCAAGCAGTAAGGAAGATCTAGAGTCATGGGGCGGAGCCGAGAGTTTTACCACCCGAGTGGGTGGGAGGAGCCAACTTGAAGACCTTCCGGCAAGATTTAAAGCGGCAAGGAACCTGCCAATAAGTGTGGATGAACAACATATCCATGTCCCTAGAAAAAAAAAAAATTACTCACCTGTAACAGTAGTTCTAGGAGTGGTATATGTTGTTCATCCACACTTTTGGCATGTCCCTTTCCCCTTTGAATCTGGATGGAAGTCTTCAGCTGGCTCCTCCCACCCACCCGGGTGGTGTATATACCTCGGCTCCGCTCCATGACGCCAGATCTTAGCCCGCTGGAAGCAAGGTGATGCACCTAAAGCCGGGTAGGTCGGGTGAGTGCGTGTGGATGAACAACATATACTACTCCTAGAACTACTGTTACAGGTGAGTAACCTGTTTTTTTTTTTTTTTGGAGCGTGGATATGTTCTTCATCCACACTCTTTGGCAGACTCCTAGCAGTTCTCCAGGAGGAGGGAGGCAAGGCGCACACCCCCTACTTAGGAAACAGAGATTGGAGAACCGAGGCCCCAAAACCAGCATCCTGACGTGACTCAAGGTCAATTTAGTAATGGTAATGCAGCAGTATGGTGGGTAGAATGAGCTCTTATCCCTCTGGGAGGCTCCTTGACCGCCAACTCATAGCACAGATCTATGCATGATGTAATCCATCTTGCAATAGTCCATTTGGCTGCAGGTCTGCCAGAAGCGGCTTCAGTGTAGGTGACAAACAGCTGGTGAACCTCTCTCCGAATTTCCTCCGTACTCTCCTTGTAGTAGGAGAGCGCACATCTAAGGTCCAGGGTATGGAGCCTGTACTCGGCATCCAAGGTGTAGTTAGGGTAATATACCAGCAGAGTCAACACCTGGTTAAGGTGAACCTCTGACACCACCTTCGGAAGGAATTTTGGGTGGGGGCACAAGACAACTTTGTCCCTGTGAAAGACCAGATAAGGGGAGTCCACCGAGAGCGCCTGCAGCTCCCCTGTCCTTCTGGCTGACGTGATCGCCAACAAGAAGGCAGTCTTCTACAAGTGTGAAAGCTCACACTTGTGCATGGGTTCGAATAGCTTGCCAATGAGCTTTGCCAAAACCAGCAAAAGATCCCACGGAGGTGGAGGTTCATGCACCGGAGGGGATGTGTGATCCAGGCCTTCGAAAAAGCGCCCGACCACTGTCTCCTGTGCCAATGTCGACGGATCAGCCCGCACCTGGTAAGCAGAGATGGCTGCCAGGTGCACACAAAGGATCAATGACCGAACACCCCCTTTGAAGAGAGACCAAAGGTAGTCTAAAATGTTAGCCAAAGAGCAGGATAAGGGGTCCAGACTCTTACCCTGACACCAAATGGAAAACCTTTTCCATTTGAAGGCATAACATTTCCTGGTCGATTCCTTAAGAGATGCATCCACCACAGTGTAGACATCCTCTGAAAGACTCAGAGCCTGGAACTCTAGCCGCTCAGGTACCAGGCTGTGAGGTGCAGGGAATGAAGGTTCAGATGGAATATCTTCTCCTGGTTCAGAGATATCAGGTCCGGGCATGTACAAAGCCGCTTTGGGGGCCTGCAGCTTAGGCTGAGGAGATATGGGTACCAGAACTGGTGCGGGCTACCAGGATCACCTTTGCCTTGTCCCTCCTCACCTTGAGTAACACTTTGTGGATCAAGGGAAATGGAGGGAAGGCGTAGAGGAGGCTTGGGGTCCACGGCCTCGAAAAGGCATCCCCCTGCAGAAAGCCCTGCTGAAGGAGGCGGGCATGGTACAGCCATAGCTTGGTGTTCTCCCTGGAGGCAAACAGGTCCACCAACGGTTTGCCCCAATGGGAGAACAGACTGTAAGCTACCTCTGGAAGGAGGGACCACTCGTGGGATGTCTGGCCTATGCAGCTGAGAGCATCTGCCAGTTGGTTCGAGACTCCTGCCACATGGATGGCAAGGAGATCCGCCTCCAACCGGCTGATGAAGGTCCAGATCCGGAGCACCTCCTTGCATAGCAGACGGGAGTGCATGCCGCCCTGTTTGTTGAGGTAGTACATGGTCGTGGTATTGTCCTTCTGGACTTGAACCACTTGACCAAGGAGCTGAGGAGCGAAAGCTGACAGTGCCAGTCTGACTGCTCTGAGCTCCAGCAGGTTGATGTGGCATCAGGACTCCTCAGGGGTTCAGAACCCATGGGCTCTGTTGTCCCCAATGTGGGCTCCCCAGCCCATGAGAGGCATCGGTCATGAGAACGACAGTCGGCTTGGGGCGAACGGGATCCCTTCCTGCAGACGACCTGGGATGGTCCACCACTGGAGAGCGTCCCACATCTTCTGGGTGACAGTGACCAGCTGGTGGAATTGACCCTGACGCTGAGTCCGCTGAGCGGCCAGCTCTCACCGGCGGGGGCACATGTGCAATCTGGTCCAACAGACCACTGAGGTGCATGCCGCCATGTAACCCAGAAGACGAAGGAAATCCTGGGCAGGGTGCAAGTGCCCAACCGGAAATGATTGGGCAAAGGAGGAAAGAACCTCCACCCTGTCCGCCGGGAGCCGAGCTCTGGCTTGACAAGAGTCGAGCTGTGCCCCAATAAAGCCCATCGCCTGAGAGGGCATGAGTTCCAGCTTGGCCTCGTTGATCAGGAGGCCTAATTGGCAAGAGGTTCGGAGGGCCAGGTCCCTGGACCTCTCCACCTCCTGTAGGGAGGAACCCGCCAGGAGCAAACTGTCGAGGTAGGGGTATATCCGAACCCCTTGATGCCGTAGATGGGCCGCCACCACCGCGATGCACTTATTGAAGACCCGAGGAGCAGATGACAGGCTGAAAGGCATGGCTTGGAACTCGTACAGGGTCCCTTCCACCCTGAAGCAGAGAAACCTCTGGTGAGACAGACCGATTGGGATATGGAAAAACGCGTCCTGTAGATCCAGTGAACAGAACCACATGTTTCGCTCTGGAGATGTATGATCCGATTCAGAGTTACCATCCGGAAGCTGTGAGACCTGAGATATTGATTTAGGTCGTGGAGATCTAGGATGGGGCGCCAACCCCCCGTCCGCTTGGGAACCAGGAAGTACCTGGACACGAAGCCTGGATCTGTAGGAGGATCTGGCACTGGAGCTACCGCCTCCTTGTGGAAGAGCTGAGCAATGTCATCCTGAAGGGCCAACTGAGATCCTTTCCTCCTAAGGGGCACGGGCTCGGCAGGGAGAGTACTGCTCAAATTCTAGAGGCAGTCCCCGACCGACCACTTCCAGGACCCACCTGTCCGAAGTGATACCGGACCAGGCGGAGCCGCCCCAACCCCCCCCCACGGGAGGACCCAGAACTGGCATGACGGGTGTAGGGGTGGCCACCCCTGACCCGTCACTGAGCAGGCTTGGAGGAGGAGGAGGTGGCTCCTGGACTGGCACCTTGGCCTCCTTTGCGGGGCTGTTGGGTACCCTGCTTGGGCCTGGGGCACCAACCTTGAGCCTGCTGTTGCTGCTGGTCCTGCTGACCTCCCTGGAAGGAGGGCTGTCTAACCGCAGGAGAAGACTGCCGAAAAGGCTTCTTCTTGCCCGAAGAACCCTTTGCAGAACTGGCATCCAAGGTGGCATTGGACTGCTCTATGCGCTGGAGGTAACCTGCCACTCCCAGAGCGAAGAGATCGGTGCCAAGGAAGGGCACGTCAGCTAACTTGTACTGAGTATCCACCGGGAAAGAGGATAACCTCAGCCAGACCCTGCGGCGAGTGGCCACTGTGGCTGCTCGTGAGCGGGCACAGGAATCTCCAATATCCAAGGCCATCTGGAGCTGCTGTTTTGCAACAGCAAGGCCCTGGTCATGGACCTGTTTAACCGTGGTCTGCATGTCTTCTGGGAGATGAGGGAGGACTTCATCTAGCGACCCCAAGAGGGCGTGAGAGAAGTGTGCCATGATCACAACAGAGCTGGCCTAACAAAGGCCCAAGGATGAGGACGTATACACCTTCCGGGTAGAATGGTCCATATTCTTGGACTCCTTGTCCCGAGGGCTGTCAGTATCCACTGAGCTACCCATGCGTCTAAACACAGAGGCGGTCACAAGGCTCTCGGCCAAAGGAATGCTCTGTGAAACCCAAGGACCCCATGAGTACAGTGTACTTGTGAGCCATGCGGACAGACTGAGCCGAGCAAGAGGCAGGGCGCTGCCATAGCTCAAGGGCTGGGCCCACAATGGCTTCGGCCACTGGGAAGGCCTCCGTCAGGGTATACCCTCTCTTAAGGATGTCCGTGAGAGGATATTTTGCCTTCTTTTGAATAGGCTCTGAGGGCATACCGGTTGACTCTGAAATAAGGCGGAGGATGCCCTAGAAAGAGGAAGGACCTTCCTCCAAGCCTGTCACTGACAACTCATCATCGGGGTGTGAGTGTAGACCAGTGGTATCAGAGTCCGAAGAGTCAGGATATAAGGGTCTCCCACCTATGTCCCCTTCAATACGCCGAGGGCGATCGGGGACAACAGTGATGGACAGATGACTGGGCAGGCCCTATCTGTCCGGTCCTCTTTCGAGGGAGCCCCTCCCTGAGGCTGCTTAGGCGGTGGCTCCACCCAAATTGGTGGGGAGACCAGAATAGGCCGAACAGGAATGCGTGCCGGTCCTACCAGAAGAAAAACCGGAGTCTTCAGTTCCGGAGGGGTCGGGGTCGGCCTAAGAGGCCGAGATCAAGTAATGGCTGGTGTAGCCAGCTCCACTGGTTTATGACTGGTCAGAATTAGCTGTTGCCACACAAGGTCCTCATAACACCGATGGAGCTTCTGTCAAAGTCTCTCCTCATCCGAGGAAGATGAGGATCAGTGGCAACGCCCCTTCCGAGAGTGTTTGTGACCTTTTTCTCGTTTTTTCGACCAAAAGGGTCCTGGTCCTCGATCGAGACCAATGGGGTCGGCTTGTTCGATTGGGAGAGGCCGGAATCAGTGAAAACCGAGGTTCCGGCTCCTGTCCCTCGATCGGGATACCCTAGGGCTGGGTCTCCTCGTCGGGGAAGGAAAGGATAGATGTCCTCTCCAATGAGTCAGCGACAACGGTTCGATCAGGTCGAGAGAGATCTCGGCCGGTTCAGCAGTTTCCTCGGCCTCGGTGCCTTGGTCTGGCGGAAGGTCCGAAAAGCCGGCGGCAGAGGAAGCAATCTCAACCAAGGCCGAGACCTAAAGGTCCTGGGATTCAGACCCCTCTCGGTCCCAGGAACGTCTTCTCTGAGTAGAAGACTTGGTGTCCTTGTCCCGTTTTTCTAGGGCGGGAGGAGTGCATGCCCGAGGGAGCCTCACCCCTGGTGGGGAGAGACTGGCACAGCTCCCAAAAGGATCCTGTGAAGATAGAGCCAAGGTTTAGCGGCATGAAAAAGCCTCGGCTGGCCGAAGCTTGGGCAGCTTCTTCAAATGCCGGCATCTGGTCAAGCTGCTCGGCGGATCCCACAGCCATGAAAACCATCCACCTTGCCTTCTTCGATTTCACCGGTGGATTGCGAGGCTCCGGTCTCCCCAGCTTAAGGCGCGCCTTACGGTCATCCAGAACGTTGGGATGGAAGGCCAAGCAGATGGTGCACGAAGAGGTGTCATGCACGACACCCAAACAATAGACACACGAGAGGGGGGGGAAATCGGTGCTCAACATTTTCTGTCTGCAGGGACACCGGCGAAACCCGGGGGACGACTTGTCCTCCATGTCCGATGCACTCAGATCTGAATCGTAAACTTGTACGAATTTCAAAGAAAGCGACTCCAGTGAAAACCATCGATTAGTATCCAGGGCCTACGATGCTGCAGAAGTAGCACGAGGGAACCTGAATCTTCCAGCAGAAAGGAAGATCTGGTGTCATGGGGTGGAGCTGATTACACTGGTGGGTGGGAGGAGCTGCTTTAAGATCTTCCGCCAGATTTAAAGGAAGGGACGCTAAGAGTGTGTGGATGAACAACATATCCACACTCCTAGAAATACAGGTTACTCTACCTGTAACAGGAGTTCTAGGAATGGTATATGTTGTTCATCCACACTCATTGGCAGTATCCTTGCCGCTTAAATCTTGCCGAAGGTCTTCTTGCTTCCTCCCACCCACCCGGTGGTATAACTCCGCCCGCCCATGACGCCAGATCTGCCCGCTGGAAGCTCAGGTTGTGCTGCCGGAGCCGGGAGTGTCAGGGAAATGTAGGGATGAACAACATATACCATTCCTAGAACTCCTGTTACAGGTGAGTAACCTGTATTTCTAGGACATGGATATGTTGTTCATCCACACTCATTGGCAGACTCCTAGCAGTTCTCCGGGAGGAGGGAGGCAAGACGACACCCCATATACTTTACTTGGGAAAGAGAGACTGAGAACTGAGGCCCCAAACCAGCATCCCGGGCGTGACTCAAGGTGCGATGTGGTAGTGGGTAATGAAGGTGTTTGCTGACTTCCAGGTAGCAGCCCTGCAGATTTCCTGGATAGGGACGCCCGGAAGCAGCCACTGCTGCAGCAGTATGGCGGGTAGAATGAGCTCTTATCCTCTGGGAGGCTCCATGCCCGCCAACTTATAGCAGAGATCTATGCAGGAGGTTACCCACCTGCTTATCGTCCGCTGGCTGCAGGTCTGCCAGATGCGCTTCAGCGTAGGTGACAAACAGCTGGCGAACCTCTCCCGATTTCAGCCGCAGCGCTCCTTATAAGCGGCAGCCCTTCTAGGGGTCCAGAGTATGGAGCCTATATTCGGCCTCCGAGGTGTGATTGGGTAGAACACCGCAGAGTCAACACCTGGTTACAGGTGAAACTCCGGCACCACCTTCGGAAGGAATTTGGTGGGGCGCAGGACAACTCTTGTCCCTGTGGAAGACCAGGTAAGGAGACTCGATGGAAAGCGCCTGGAGCTCTCCCATCCTTCTGGCTGGACGGATAGCCACCAAGAAGGCGGTCTTCCACAGGTGAGAGAGCACACCTGTGCATAGGTTCAATGGCTTGCCCATGAGCTTTGCCAGTACCAGCAGTAGATCCCACGGAGGTGGGGGTTCGCGCTGGAGGAAATGAGATCAAGGCCTTGAAAAGCGCCAGACCACCTTCTCCTGCGCCACCGACTGCTTCCCGGCCCGCGCCCGGTAAGCAGAGATGGCTGCCAGGTGCACCCTAAGGGTCGTCGACCTAAGCCCTTGACTAGAAAGGGACCATAACTAGTCCAAGATGCTTGCCAAGGAACAGGAGGAAGGGTCCAAGCCCTTGCCCTGACACCAAATGGAAAACCTTTTCCATTTGAAGGCATAGCATTTTCTGGTCGACTCTCACGGGACGCCTCAACTACATTGAGGACCTCGTCGGAAAGACCCAAGGCCTGGAACTCTAGCCGCCAGGAACCAGGCCGCAGGTGCAGGGATTGAAGGTCCGGATGGAACACCTTCCCCTGATTGACTGAGAGCAGGTCCGGGCGAGCTGGAAGCTGCCGCGGAGTCCTGGAGCTGAGACTGAGGAGATCTGGGTACCAGAACTGGCGAGGCCAGTCTGGGGCTATCAGAATCACCTGCGCCTTGTCCCTCCTCGCCTTGAGAAGCACCTTGTGGATCAAGGGAAATGGGGAAAGGCGAAAGAGGCCGGGGTCCATTGCCTCGAGAAGGCATCCTCCAGCGAGCCCTGCTGAGGGGGCGGGCATGGAACAGACTCAGCTTCCCTCCATGGAGGCAAACAGGTCCACCTGAGGTGTGCCCCAAAGGGAGAACAGATGTACTACCTCGGAGGAGAGACCACTGTGGATGCAGCCCCTATCCGCTCAGGGCATCGGCCAGGGTGTTGGAGGCTCCTGCCACGTGAATGGCTAGGAGATCCGCCCAGGCTGCGCACGGAGTGACCAAATGCGGAGAGCTTCCTTGCATAGAAGCATGGAGCGCCCCGCCTGGCGGTTCAGATAGTACATGGTCGTGGTATTGTCCGCCTGACTCGGACCACTTGACCCCGGAGGAACGGAGCAAAGGCGGTGAGAGCTAGGCGGACCCGCCGGAGCTCCAGCAGGTTGATGTGGCATCGGGACTCTCAAGGGACCAGAGGCCATGAGCCCGGTGTTCCCCAGATGGGCACCAACCCATCAGAGAGGCATCGGTCGATAGAGAGACCGGCCGGCTCGGGCGGATTTAACGGATGCCCTCCTGCAAATGATCTGGAACGGTCCACTGGAGAGCGGCTCCACATCCCCTGTGTCACTGGCTAACAAGCTGGTCCAAGGGATCGCAGTTGCTAGACCACTGGCTGGCCAGTCCCACTGAAGGGGACGCATGTTCCAGCGGGCCCAACGGACCACGCTGGTGCAGGCCATGAGACCCAGGAGGCGCAGGAAGTCCCGGCAGGGCGCAATTGCCCAACCAGAAATGATCGGGCAAAGGAGGAAAGAACCTCGGCCCTGTCCGGGCGAGCCGCGCTTCTGGCTCGAAGAGAGTCGAGCTGCGCCTGATGAATAGAATCACCTGCTTGCCTCGAGTTCTGACTTGGCCTCGTTGGATAAGGAGGCCCAGTTGAGAGCAGACCTGGAGGGCCAGATCTCTGGACCACTCCGCCTCCTCCTGGAGGGAGCTGCTATCAGCCAGTCGTCCAGGTAAGTGGTACACCCGACCTCGGGCGCACGAGGAATGCTGTCACCACTGCCATGCATTTGGTGAAGACCCTGGGAGCAGGAGACAAGCCGAAGGGCATGGCTTGAACTCAGAGGATCCTTCCGCTCGAAGCGAAGGAATCTCTGGTGAGACGGACGGATAGGGACGTGAAAAGCGTCCTGCAAGTCCAGAGAGCAGAACCACACCGCTGCTCCAAGGATGGTATTATCTGAGCCAGAGTGACCATCCTGAAGGTTCAGGACCTTAGGAACTTGTTTAGGTCGTGTAGGTCGAGAATGGGCGCCAGCCCCCGTCCGCTTTCGAACCAGGAAGTACCTGGACACAAACCCTGGGTCTGAAGGAGGGTCCACCACCTCTCTTACCACCTCCTTCTGGAGGAGGGGCATGTCGGCTCGATGAGCCGCCAGTGAGGCTGGGGATCCCGTGCCCCAGGGCGACGGCTCTGAAGGGTGGTGCCTGTTTCGAATTCCAGAGTGCAGGCCTCTTCCACCACCTCTAAGACCCACCTGTCCGTGGTAACAGCGGACCAGGCGGAACGGAAGTGTCGGGCTGCCCCACGGGGGACCCAGGGGTGGAGGACGGGATGGGGCGACACCCCTCAGCCCGTCACTGGGCAGGCTTGGAGGAGGACCGGCCGAGGGACCTCCTGGGCCCTTTCCTCCTGCCTCCTGTTAGAGGAAGCCGGGGTTTGGGTTTGGGATGCAAGGCGAGCCTGCTGGCCCTGACGTTGCTGGGCCGGGCTACGGGGCACAGAAGGACGAAAGGGCTTAGGCTGTGGTTTGCGGCCTTGTCCTTCTGAGCGGAAGAGACCGAGTCCAAGGTGGCATTGGACTTCTCGATCCTCTGCAGGTGACCTTCCACCCCAGGGTCAAGAGGTCAGTCCCAAAAGGGAACATCCAACCTGTGCTGGGTATCCAGGTAAAGGTGGATATCCTCAGCCAAGCCCGCCGACGATAGCCACTGCGGCCGCCACCGATCTGGCACATGAGTCCCCTATATCCAAAGCAGTCTGGGCTGCTGTTTGGCCACTGCTCTGCCCTGGTCCGCACTCTGCTTAACCGTAGTCTGCAGATCGGCGGGAAGATGAGGGATGACCTCATCCAGGAGCCCAACAGGGCATGAGAAAAATGTGCCATGAGGACGGCCAACTGGCCTGGACGAGGTCGAGAGAGGACGAGCGACTTTTCGCCCGACATAGTCCAATTTCTTGACCCTTGTCAGGAGGTTTGTCCACATCCTGGCGCTGCCGGGCGCTACCGGAAACGCTGTCGGTAACCAACCCTCAGCAGAGGGTGTTCAAAACCGACAAGGAACCGTAGGGACCGCATACTTCCTGGCCATCCTGGTCAAGGCGAGGGCAGGAAGCAGGGCGCTGCCAAAGTTCCAGTGCGCGGACCCACTATGGCCTCGGCCACCGGAAAGGCCTCCGCCGGAGAATCCCCGGTCCAGAATCTCCGTGAGGGTACACTGGCCCGCTTGAAGCGGGTTCGAGCTCCATCCGGTAGACTCGAGATGAGCCGAAGCAGTCCTAGGAAGGACGACGGGCTATCGTCCATTGACTGACCTCCTGAAGACTCCAAGTCCAGTCGCTTGGAGAAGAAGGAGGAATCATCTTCGGACTCGGAAGAGTCCTCAAGAGCTGCTCTGGCCTGAGCCACCTTCACCTGCCGAGGTCGGTCGGGAGTGAGGGTAACTGACAGCCGATGGGGTAAACCCTTAGCCGACCAAGAATCTTGGTCGGAGCCCCACTGGTGGCTGTGGAGGCGGAGGTTCCACCGAATCGGTGGAGCAGCTGGTTTGGCCGAACAACCGCCTGGTATAGCTCCTCGGACAAGTCGAGGGGTTGTGTCGGCGTTCGGTGACAGTACTTAATGGCGGGAAGGCGGCGGAGTCGGCTTATTCCCGGCCAGGAGGAACTGTTGCAACATAAGGTCTCGTACCGTCGGCGTAATTTACGCGAAGCCTCCCTCATCCGAGGAGGAGGACGAGGACGAGCGGCCACGCCGCTTACATCAGTGCCGAGACGGGACCGCCATGGACGGTGGATCGCTGGATTGGCAAGAGGTCCGAGACCGAGAGTCCCGAATTTCCGAGGTCGGTGCGGGAGGTGCTCGGCCGGAACCGACACTCCCTTCGCTCGATGGTCCATCCGAGGGCTCGGAACCGGAGGCACAGGCGAGCCCACGGGATCCTCAACTCCTCCCGGGGGAACCGGGGAGAGGGGAATCTCGGCTGCTAAAGGCGACAGCCCGTCCAATGGGTCGAGAAAAATCTCGACTTCATCGGTGGGAGTCTCGGTCAACTGACCTGACGGGGACACCGTGAGGCCAGTGGCCGAGGCCGAGCGGTCGACGGAAGCCGACGGTCGACGGCCCGGGGAGAGGGACCTTTCCCGCTCCCAAGAGCGCCGACGGAGGACTTACCTGTCCTCTTTTGACCGAGAATAAGGTCCAGCAGACGAGGCCTCTTCCTTTAGTGGAGAGGGACAGACAAAGCTCCTTAAAAGAAGCTGTGTAGGAAGAACCCAGAGAGGCGGGATAAATGCCGCCGAGGAAGATACGCCCGCCGCTTCTCTTCGAGGGCAACCATCCGCCGAGTCGAAGCTGATCCGGCTGAAATTCGGCCGCCGCGACACCGCTAACCGGCCTCCTGGACTTCACCGAGGGAAACGCTTCTCGACGGCCGGAAGGTAATCGGGCAGCACGGTCTTCGAGGACGTAGGCCGAGAAAGATGAGCACAGGTCGCAAGCCTGCGGGTCGTGCTCAAGGCCTAAGCAGTATACACACGTGGAGTGAGGATCCGTCCGAGACATCTTCTGCCCGCATGGGCATCTCCGAAATCCGGGAGTCGATTTGTCCATCGCAGCCGCGAGGAATAGAAGACTGAAGTCTTTTTGCAAAATTTTATTTTTAAATCCGCAAACGGAGAAATAGGAACCAGTCGCAAACGCAGAGCGTTAAGGAGGGAACCTGAGCTTCCAAGCGGTAAGGAAGATCTGGCGTCATGGGGCGGAGCCGAGAGTTATACCACCCGGGTGGGTGGGAGGAGCAAGCTTGAAGACCTTCCGGCAAGATTTAAAGCGGCAAGGATACTGCCAATGAGTGTGGATGAACAACATATCCATGTCCCTAGAAATGGAAATTACGTACCTACCGTAATTCTTTATCTTCTTGGATGAAGTCTCCACCACTCAGTCACACTAATGGGATCTATGCCGGCGGCGCTAGGACCCAGTGGGAGCAAATTTTTCAAGAGGGCCTGCGCCAGAGATGGTGCCGCAAGGAAGCGGCACCGCAGGCCGAGGCTCATGCAGTAAAGACAATCTCGGCGTCGACCCTCTAACTGCCTCAGTATCTTTTTTCCGAGGAGGTGCACTGTAACTAACCTAAAAAAAAAGAAAATCGGACAAGATAGTCCGAATGACCCGTGTAAGAAGGGTCAACAATAAAATCTTCACAGTCCAGCCACTGAGGCAATGAAGACCAAAAACAGAGAAGTGAGCTCAGGGGATGGTGGGTGGGCATGTGAATGAGTAGTGGAGACTTCGCCCAAGATCAAGAATTACAGTAGGTACGTAATTTCCTTATCTTCCTGGACATAAAGTCTCCATGACTCATTCACACTAATGGAAGAGTACCGAGCTAATAATCCCTCCCGAGATGGGCGGCAGGAGATAAAGAGCTCACATACTTCAGACAGAAGTCCATTAAGAATGGTCCTGCCAAATGACAGATGTCGTCTGGCATGGACATCCAAGGTATAATGCTTAACAAACGTATGCCCTGAGCTCCAAGTAGCCTCACTGCAAATATCTGCAATGGGCACACTGCAGACTTCTGCCAGAAATGCCGCGACTGCTCTGGCAGAGTGAGCATACACTCTGCCTTCCAGCTTGACCTGTACCATAGAATAGCAGTGGCTAAGACATGCTACCAGCCATGCTGAAATTCATCTAATAGTGACAGGTTGACCCAGCTGGGTCTCAATGAAGGAAACAGTTAAGCTTTGCGAATTTCTTTTGTTCTACCTAGATAGAATCACAGAGCTCTCTTAACCTCCAGTGAATGAAGGATACACTCCCCTTCATTGTGGAAGTTCACAAAGTAGGTAATCAGGACTAAAGGTTGGTTTAGATGGAATTCTGGGAGAAACTTAGGGAGAGTCCTAAGAACTACTTTGTCCTTGTGAAATACAGTGTACAGGGGATCTGTGACCAGTGCATGTATTTCGGAAACTCTACGAGCCAAAGTGATGGCCACCAGGAAGGCCGTTTTCCAAGTGAGAAATTTCAAGTCGCAAGTAGCTAGAGGCTCAAAAGGTTTACGAGTGAGCATGTCTAGCACAAGGTTAATGACCCCGGCTGCGACTGGACATCTGATAGGAGGTCTAGTATGTAGAATACCCCCAAGAAACCTCTTAACTACAGGTAACTGAGCCAGTGACATGGAAAGTACCAGCTCATGATTTGCCGAAATGGCACAAAGACGAACTCTGACTGTGAAGTACTGCAGACCTGTATTTGAGAGGTCAAAAGGTACTCCAAGACTTTATTTGGTGGGCAGAAAAGTGTTCCAAGAGGATTTTGCACACCAGATAGAGAAACGCCTCCATTTGGCTGTGTAGGCTTTTCTAGTGGCTGGCTTACGAGCAGCCTAAAGAATATCTGAAACCCTACGAGAAACATTGAACCTATTCACCTCTCTCTTCAGGAGCCAAAGGTGAAGCGACCTCAGATGAGGATGGACCACAAGACCCTGGGTCAGAAGGTTCGTCTGAAGGGGCAGCATCTTCGGGAGGTTTCCGATAGACTGCTGAGCAGCGGGAACCATATCTGCCGAGGCCAGAATGGGGCAATGAGAATCATTCTGCCCCAGAGACTCGAATTTGAGAAGTACCCTCTGAATTAGGGGAAGAGGAGGAAAGGCATATAGAAAGCATCTTGTCCACTGCAGCCTGAATGCATCCTGACAGAAAATGCCAGGTCCTGGATTTCAGAAGCAGAAGAGAGGCAGTTTTCCGTTGAGTTGGGACGCAAAAAGGTCCAGATCTGGAGTTCCCCATTCTTTGGAGAGTGACTGAACGACGGTTAAGTTGACAGACCACTCATGAGGATCTGTCTCCGTTCTGCTGAGACGGTCTGCCAGCTCGTTTTGTACTCCAGGCAGGTAAACCGCCTGAATTAGAGACTCTTGCTCCAGGCACCATTTCCACACTCTCATAGCTTCCCTGCATAATGGGTAAGAGTGTGCACCACCCTGCTTGTTGTCTGTTTGAAGGAGAATGTAATACATCACTGCCTTGTTGTCTGTTTGAAGGAGAATGTTCTTGTGACAGAGTATGTCCTTCAATGCTCGGACTGCACAGAGGACGGCTCTCATTTCCACGACATTTATGTGAAGCTGGGACACGTCCTCAGTCCACGTACCTTGGGTGTGGAGATTCTGGCAAAGAGCTCCCCACCCAATCAGGGATGCATCTGTGGTAATGGAAATCTGATGATCCAGAGGAGCAAAGAGACATCCTTCCAGGAGGTTGTCCTCCTGTGACCACCAGGCAAGTGATCTCTTCAGAGGTTCTGTCTCCTTGATGGGAAAGGACTGAAGGTGAGTGGCTGGGGATCACCAAGTACTGAGCATCCACTAAGAGGTTCTCATGTGGAGATGTGAGAAGGGTACAGTGAACACCGAGGATGCCATGAGACCCAGCATCCACTGCATCGAGATAGCTTGACCCAAGCTGTTCTCTCTGATGTATCGGGCCATCTATAAGATATCGCTCCTTCTGTCCTCGGGGAGAAAAGCCTTCGCACAGGAGGTGTCCAGAAGAGTTCCTATCAAGAGGAGCTTCTGGGAGGGCTGCAACTGCAACTTGTTGAGATTCAGCAGGACTCCCATGGACATGAGGAAGGCTGAGGCCATGGCTACGGCGTCCAGAGTTCCTTGTCTGGAGGAACTTACCAGGAGCCAGTCGTCCAGCTATGGGAACACTTGTATTCCGATTTTCCTGAGATGCACCGAGAGAATTGCACAGCACTCTGTAAAACCTTGAGTCGCTGAGGATAGCCCAGAGGGCAGGACTCTGATCTGATAAGTGTTGACTCAACGCCACACAGACCTTGGGTATCTGTGGTGCTTTAGGGTGTATAGGGATGTGTTAGTAGCCATCCTCCATGTCCAGGGAGGCTAGCCAATCGTGTTGATGAAGCAAAGGTAGCAGGGTACCTAGAGATGATATCTTGAACTTTTCCTTGTGAAGGAACTTGTTTAACTTTCTGAGATCCAGAATGGGGCGTATGCCACCAATTTTCTTCGGGACCAGGAAGTAATGGGAGTAGAAACTGTGTTTCGTTGATCCAGCAGAACTACTTCTACTGCCCTGTTGTTCAGAAGGCCTTGTACCTCGGAAGCAAGAAGGTCTGACTGTAGTGTCGACAGCCTGGGCTGTCATTTGGGAGGATGATCCGAAGGGGTTTCTGAAAGACTGAGCGAGTACCTTTTGCGGATTATGCAAAGGACGCATTTGTCTGATATTATGGATTTCCACTGGTTGTAGAACTGAGTCAGTCATCCTCCCACCACTGAGGAGGAGTCCCCCTCGGACAGCTGAGGTGGGACCTGGGCCAGAAACTCAGAAGGTGGCACTGGGCGCTTTGGGCCCTTGTGCCTTCTGCAGCGTTTCTTTTGTGGCAGAGGGATGTAGTTTTTGTTAAAACCTCCTCTGCCCCAAAAGGACTGAATGTTGTGAAACTGACACTTGTTAGTACCCCCGGGAAGGGGCAGGTGCAGGTCTAGCAGTCTTAATGGCAGACCTAGTCTTCTGTGTGGCCTCCAGAGCTTACTCCACCTGGGTCCCGGACAGATACATACCATCAAAAGGTAAAGCCATGACCTGCTGCTGGGCATCATTCATGAAATCCAAAATATGCAGCCAAAGAGTGGCGACAGGTGCAGATGCCAGCCACTCTGCAAAAGGATTGATCCTTGCTCCCAAGGCACTGTCATCAACATTATCACCCAGTCGAAGATCTGGGTCAGGCTCAAAATCATCTTCTGACAGTCCAGGAGGGACTGTATGGACAGGAAAGGAGTGAAAATCAGGAAAGAACTAGAGTCGAGAACCCCTGGAGGCCGGATGATGCCGCACCTAGCCTTGCGCCAAGCATATGGAACTACGCCATCGGAAATTGCCTACAAGGAAATGTGACAGAGAGACTTCAAAAGGTGGAGAGCGCAAAGAGAGTCCTCAGCGCCGTGGATGGCGCTGAGTGTCTCCCAAGGGCCTGAAAACTGCGATTTGAAGAAAAAGAAAAATTGGCAGGAGATAGAGGCATCGGTGTGCACCCCTGCGCCGCAGCCATGTGAGGGGGGAAAACACCCGAGTGCTAAGTCGACAGCACTAAAGGCGCCATGCAACTAGGAAGGCCCAACCGCCCTACCTGTCCCTCCGAACCAGAATGGCCCGAAGGCCTTGGCGTGACCAAACCAGGCAGGTGGACCAAGCTCCGAGCCCACTGCTCCATAAGAGCAGCCAACTGGTGAAACTGCTCATCAGAAGCCCCTCCAATAGCCGGGGAAGGGCTCCGGTGTCGAGGAGGTCGGCCACCGGAGACAGAAACCGGCGACTCTGACAGAGGTGGAGACTGGTGCCTGACCCCAATAACCGACCGTCTACACGCAGATATATTAGAAGATGACCTCGAGTGATGCCTTTTCTTTTTTGACTTATGTGCCGAAGAAGAACTCGAGGCTCAACGGTGTCGTGAGTGGGACTGTTTCCTTTTATGCTTTCGGGGGGACTGCCCATCTCCGTGAGCATCGGACCATCCGTTGTCAGACCCTCCCTCCGGAGAGGGCGTCGGACTGGACCCAGCCCAGCTGACTGAACAGCTTTCATAAGAAGTCTCCCTACCGTCACCTGAGCCGCTCATGGTTGACTCAGTCAATGGAGGGCTGAAGACTTTCTTATAATAAGTCAAATTAAATATAAATCGGTACTTATTCGCAGATAAACTACAAAACAATAAAAGTGAAAACTAAGCTGCTAGTTTGAAGTTAGACTCCCGGCAGGCGAACGTCGTCACTGAAGTGCACTCGATGGTGGGGTAAAAAGGAACCGAGGCGGCTGGAGGTTGATGCTGAGATGGTCTTTACTGCACGAGCCAGGGCTCATGCTGCCGCTTCCTCGCGGCGTCATCTCCGGCACCGGCCCTCTTGAAAAGTTTGCTACCGCTGGGTCCTAGCGCCTCCGGCATAGATCCCATTAGTGTGAATGAGTGGTGGAGACTTTATGTCCAGGAGGGTCTTCATGATCAGGCCCAAGACAGCAGTCACAAACAATGTTAGTCTGTAGAGGCAATCTTTCCACAGCAGCAGTGATGGAAAAGAGGAAGCAGGAATAACTCACAACATAAACAAAAGAAGGAATCTCTATGTGAAAAATTCCGCAGGCTGAAAAAAGGCGCAAATGCTGCGATGAAGCTTCCGTGGAGACCGATGCAAGAGAGTCGACAGCGGGAAAGAACTGAGGAGGGAGCGAGGCCGCCCACGACTATATAGGGTTGGCGACGTCGATGGCATGGGCGGCCCCAGTTGTACTGCATAAAATCTTCCGTGTGGATTCCCCTTCACTGACGGCGAAGGTTCCTATAGTGTTACCTGATGACAGATATCCCGAAGGAAGATAGTAAAGTTATCTAAGAACTTACTGTAACGGTAGACCTTCGAGAGGCTCTTGCAGTAGGTACTCACATATAGGACTGAGCTGCCAGGCACTGGGAGCACGCGGAAAACTTCTAGCTAGCAGTGTTTGGCGGGGATCGCCCCGACGCCACACCATCAGCGCATGCGAACATGAGGCATGTCTCCACTTCACCTTCCAGTTCTCCCAATGGAGACCTAGAAATGTGACAGGAGAGAAGGAGTGGGCTCCTGGAGCTAAAAGCAATTACAGGAGAAAAGCAGAGGAAACCCAGGGAGTAGGTGGTAGGGAAAGCAGTACCAGCTGCAAGCGCCTCTCTCGAATATCTATTGTTACAGTAAGTTCTTGCATAACTGTACTATGTTACTTCGAGAGGGCTCTTGCAGTAGGTACTCGCATATAGGACTGAGTCCCAAGCAGTGATCTGAGATGAGTCTGAGACATGGGAGGTAGGAATGGGTTTGCAGAAAAGAACAGGGTACTCATGATACGAGTCCCTGCAGAACAGCAAGGCCAAAGCCTGCTCTTCGCCTTGAAGCAATGTCCAAACTGTAATGTTTGGTGAAGGTAAGGACAGAACTCCCAAGCTGCAGCTGCACAAATGTCTGCAGCTGAAACATTCCTGAAGCAAGCAGTAGAAGCAGCCATGCCTCTGGTTGAATGTCCTTTGACCTCCCCCAGAAGGGGTTTGTTGTACTTCTTGTAACAGAAGGTAATGCAGTTTGCCAACCATTTGGACAAACACTGTTTTGAAACAGCAGTGCCCTCTCTTTTGGGTGCAAAGGAAACAACTGGACAGTTTTACGGACAAACTTTGTCCCGTTTGTGTAGTACTGAAGAATTCCTGTGTAAATCCAGAGTGTGCAGTAGTGCTTCACCCCGGCTGCAGTGCGCCAGGTACTACACTGGCAAGTCAACTGACTGGTTCAAGGTGGATTCTGATACCACCTTACATAAGAACTTTAGTTTGGTTCGTAGAGCCACCCAGTCTTTGTGAAAAATCAAGTAAGGTATCTTAAACATTAGGGCCTGAAGCTCAGAAAACCTTCGAGCTGAAGTGACGGCCACTAGGAAGAGCACTTTCCAGGAAAGGTAGTGCATGTCAGAACTCGCTGCCAGCTCGAAAGGAGGCAGAGTGAGTTTCTATAGGATGAAATTCAAGTCCCAGAGTGGAGCAGCGATCCGTACTGGTGATTTTAAATGGAGGATCCCCTTTAAGAAAGTCTTGCTTCCCAGAGAAATGTGGTAGGCAGATAAATGGACTTTCAAAGTAGAGTAACTAAGACCCAGATCGTAGAGATGCAGCATGTAATCCAACCCGTGTGACCGAACAGGAGAAAGGTTCTAGCCCCTTCGAGTCTGCCCATATGGAAAACCTTTTCCATTTCATGGCATAAGTGGCTCTAGTGGAAGGCTTTCTGGCCTCCACCAGAATTTGTGCTACCCTCAGGGAGACCCCGAAACGTGCAGCTGCTATGTCTGTAGGTGCCATGCATGCAGATGAAGGGACCAGGCACCTGGATGTACCAGGGTCTCCTGTTCCTGTGTCAAGAGGTCTTGAGAGACTGGCAGTGGAAATGGAGGCTCCACTGGCAGTTCTTGCAGTACAGGGAACCATATTTGTCTTGGCCAGAAGGGAGCAATGAGAATCATTCGTGCTTCTTCTGCCTGGAGTTTCATTAGTACTCTCTGAATCAATGGAAGTGGAGAGAAGGTGTACACAAACCTCCCCTTCCAGCAATGAGACAGCGTGTCTCGCCAGAAAACACCATGCCCTGGAGCGAGCGAGCAGAAGGTTGGTAATTTTGCATTGAGTGGTGAGGCGAACAGGTCAATTTATGGCATTCCACATCTTCTGAAGATGTCGTCTACCACTGACTGACTGAGCTCCCACTCGTCTGCACTGGCTTGTGTGAGGCTGAGTGCGTCTGCCAGGATGTTTTGAATGCCTGGTACATGGACTGTCAAATGAAGGTTGTGGTTGGCTGTCCAGTACCACACTCTCATCGCTTCCCAACAAAGGGGATAAGAGCGGGTTCCGCCCTGTTTGTTCGTGTACTAGACTATACACATGCCTGTCTAAATCAAGAGTTGACCCGGTTGGATGAGGTGTTGGAAAGCCTTTAGGGTGTTCAACACTGCCTTCATCTCGAGTACATTGATATGAAGGGACAGTTCGTTGTGGGAACAAGGACCCTGTGTCCTGTGGTTTCCCAGGTGCGCTCCCCATCCCAGGCCTGAGACATGTGTAGTCAGGGTTTGGGAGGGAATGTCTGAGCAGAATGGGACACCCTTGGAGAGGCTGTCCTGGTTTTGCCACCACAAAAGGTCCCAAGCCATTGGGTCCAAGACCAGGATCTCGTGGTTTAGACAGTCTGATCTCTGGTCCCACTGCACTCTGAGGGTCCACTGAGAGACTCGTGTGTAGTCTGGCTAAGGGGACCGAAGGGAAGGCCGCAGCCATGAGCCCGAGCAGTTGAAGGATTGACCCGAATGGTATCCTCCTCTGTGATGCTACCAAGCATGCCTGTTGCTGTAATGTTGCCATCCTGTCCTGCGACAGGAAGGTCTTGCCCTGGACTGTGTCCAATACTGCTCCAATAAACTGGAGCTGTTGGGTAGGAAAAAGGTAGGATTTGGCATCATTGACTGTAATGCCCACTCGCTTAAAAACATCCAAGGTAAAGGCCAAAGAGTTGTCCAGAGTATCTCTCGACAGAGCTGAAATCAGTCAATTGTCAAGATATGGGAATACTTGTACCCCCCAACCCCCCGTCTGCGTAGAAAGACTGCCACCACCGCAAGGCACTTCGTGAACACACCGGTTGCCGATGAAAGGCCAAAGGGAAGAGCTTTGAACTGAAAATGCTCTCCCTTAAAAGAAACCGTAGGAATTTGCAGTGCGGCTGAAAAATCGGGATATGCAGGTAGGCACCCTGCATGTCCAAAGCGCAGAGCCAATGACCCTTCTGTAACAGAGGAAGCATGCTGGGAAGAGACAACATTCTGAACCTTTTGTATTCCACATAGAGGTTTAGGGAGCTCAGATCAAGAATGTGTCTGAGCTCGTCTGTCTTCTTGGGTACCAGGAAGAAGTGCGAATAGTACCCGCTCCGGTGATGTTTTGGAACTGACTCTATTGTTGTCTTTGCCAGCAGGGGGTTTATTTTCTCTCTTACCAATGGTAGGTGATGAGGGGGGTAGAATGAGTGACCTGGGGGATTTTTTTGGTGGTCTCTCTGTGTATTCTATTGTGTGGCCTTTTGCCAACAATTGCAACACCCAAGAATCTGTTGTGATTTTCTCCCACTCCTGAAGGTGGAGGGAGAACCTTCGACTTACCAGTTCCTCTGAAAAGCAATCCAGTGGAGGTGGGAGGATGAGAGAGTCAGGAAGCAGTACGCAGGGTGGAAGCTGCACCTGAGGCCTTTTGAGATTTGGCTGGAGGGGCTCTACCAGCCGAAGGCGCCCGACGTTGGTTTTGGCATCGGTTTTGCGGCTGTCTTTGCTGACGATGTTCTCTCCGAAATGGCTGCTTTTGTTTTTGGAGTGGCTAGTACAAAAATTGTACAGAGTGCAAGGCTTTGCCCTTGTCCTGTAACTCAGTTATGATGTCCTCGACATATCCCCCGAATAGAACTGAGCCTCTAAAGGGGGCATCCTGTATGGCTGCCTGTACTTCGTGTGCCAGACCTGAGATCCTACGTCAAGCATGTCGTCTGAGGCTGATGGCCGACACTGAGCCTCTACCAGCGGCATCTACCACATTATAGGTAGCTCTTAGCATATGTCTGCACGCATATTTAGCTAACCTGACTAGATCTGCCATTTCTCCTTTCGAGGTCAAGTCTTGGAGGGAGTCTATTTTGGACTCCAGCTGTACTAAGATGATTTTTGGTAATCCCCCATGTGGGCGACATAATGTAATGCCCTAATCCCCAGTGTGGAAGGAGGATAGATCTTTTTCCCGTACTGGTCGAGAAACTTAAGACTCTCCATCGGGAGGAGAGGCACTAAGGTGCTTAGGTTTTTCGGACCTAACATGGGCCGCACTGATGACCACTGAGTCAGCCTTGGGATGGAGGATAAGGTGGTCCTTGCCCTTTGGAATCTGATAAAGTGTCTGCCTTCCTGGCCACTGGAGCCAGGAAAGAAGGCTGTTTCCAAATTGTGACCAAATCCTCATGTGGCTCTATCCAGGGTGGAATGAGGGTTGGTGATGTATCTGCCAAATCCAGGTGTGCAGCCAATCTCTGTCTCTGTTGATCCTAGGCGACCGTATGCCAGTCGTATGCCACTTGGAGCTTCCAGAGGAGCTCCAAAAGGGAAGGACCCTCAGGTAGTGATCTGGGAGATTCTTTTGGTTGACTGTCTTCCGGTGTAGGGGACTCAAAGTCCGAGCCAGAGGGGACCGAATCACTGTCAGGGTCTGACGATCAGCCTTCATCAGGGGGAGCTGATCGTAGGAGGTGAAATATCCACTGGCCTTGAGAGGTCAGATGGCCGGGAAATATCCGGAGGCTGTGGATTAGGCGGCAATGACTTCATTCTTCTGTCTTGTCGTCGGGATCCGAGGGCCCAACAGCGAAGATGGCAATGGATGAAGAGGCCTAGGGGTCAGCGTAAGGGCTGTCATTTCTTGAGCTCTGACTCTGCTTCTGTCCACCACGATTTAAGGACCGCCTGAAAATCCACTTGTGGTTGTGGGGCGGTGGGTTATAATATCCGTAGCTCGGGTACCTGTAGTAAGGGTAATTAAAACCCGACGGAGGAAAACCTGGTGTCTGAAAATAAAAAATTATTCACCTTAGTAGTTGTATTTCTTCTAATGGAGTCTTGCGGTATTCTGACAATATGCAGTTAGCCCCAGCACTTGAACTGCTCCAGAGAGGAAAGAGTTAACTATGCCAGAGCATAGAACATTGAGCTCGGTTCAAACCTCTGTCTGCTGCACTTCCAAGTGTAACAGTCAGTATCAGCTCGTAAGAATCCAACTAACTACACCTACTGTGTGGAAATTGCAAAATCACTAGCACAAAGGGCAACCAAGTATCTTGGATCCCAAAAGACTCAAGTCGAGAAATCCAAAAGAAAAACTAGGTAGTGAACAACTATAACTACCAAAACAATTTAACATAACCCACTCCCCCTCTCTAAAAAGGGAAAGTGCCAACCAAGTGCACCCCTGAGGTGCAACACCGTGCCTGCCATCCCACTTCCCAAAAAACAGGTTCTGAGAAGGGAGGAAGGGGGAGGTCAGAATACAGCAAGACTCCATTAGAAGAAACACAATTACTAAGGTGAGTAATTTTTTCTTCAAATATGGTCTTCTTGTATTCTGACAATATCCAGACTACCAAGCAGTACCTCCATGGAGGAGGGACAGCACTTATTTTGGGAATAGGCTCTGCAGTACTGCTGTACCAAACCTAGCATCACTACTAGCCTGGATATCCAGAGAATAATGCTTGGTGAATGTATGGACTGTTTTCCAAGTGGCTGCTTTGCAAATCTCTAATAAGGGTATAGTCCTGGCAGCAGCTGTACCTCTAGTCGAATGAGCCCTCAGGCCTGAGGGGGATACTTTGCCTAGCTTTTCATAGCAGAATTGTATACAAGAGACAATCCACATGGTAATAGTTCAGTTACTAGCAGGTTTACCCTTCCCCACTTCACCATAAGTGAGGAACAACTGAAGGGAGTCAAATCTAAGTGCCTTAGTACGCTCAGTGTAGTAGCTAAGAGCCCTTTTACCACCTAAACTGTGTAATCTTCTGTCTCCTGAAGAAGAATGATCAGTGAAGAACACAGGAAGAGACATGGACTGGTTCAGATGAAAATCTGAAACCACTTTGGATAAGAACCTCCTGTTGGTTCTAAGAACCACCTTATCTCTATGGAATGAGATAAAATCAGGCTCCACTGACAAAAGCTTGTAATTCACTGATACACCTGGCAGAGGTAATAGCTACCAGGAACGCAGTTTTCCAAGTCAAGTACTTAAGTTCTGCTGAGGCCAAAGGCTCAAAAGGGGTTGCATAAGCTGAGTAATGCAAACATTAAGATCCTAAGCAGGAGTAGGATCCCTAAAGGGGGATTGGTATGAATCAACCCTTTGAAGAATTTACAAAAACAGGGTGAGATGCCAGTGAGGAGGGCTTTCCCACTGGCAGAAATTCAGAAACAGCTGACAAGTGTACTTTGAGGGTAGCTGGTCTGAGGCCTAAGCCATTAAGATGAACCATATAATCCAGAACTGTAGCCAAGTCGGCAGAATCTGGGGATATGTGCCTATTGGAACACCAAATGCTGAATCTTTACCATTTGGAATTATAAGTTTTTCTGGTGGCAGGTTTTCGAGAGACCTTGAGAATTTCCAGAACCCCTTGAAACAAATTCAGACTTGCATATTCTAGCTCTTCAAGAGCCATGCCTTGAGGTTAAGAGACCGAAGGTTGGGGTACCAAATTCTGCCCTGAGAGGTGTTTAGCAGATTGTGATTCTTGGGAAGACCAAAGGGGAGATGGACTGCCAGGGACAGTAACAGAGGATACCAAGGCTGTCTGGCCCAGTCTGGAGCAATTAGGATCACTTTGCAAGATTGTGACCTTATCTTGACCAGAACTTTGAATAACAGAGGAAAGGGGGGGGAGGCGTACATAAATTTCCCCTGCCAATCCAGAAGTAGAGCATCCAGGGGGACTGAGCCCAACACTGGGGGTCTGCAACAAAAGAGAGGAAGTTGGTGATTGTCTGGGGCTGCAAAGAGGTCCATCTCTGGAGTGCTCCACCTTGAAAATATCATCTTTAACACTAAGGGGCCCAAGGACCACTCGTGATGTCCCTGAGAAATCCTGCTCAAAGCATCTGCTAGCACATTGTCCTTCCCCGGAAGGTGGACTGCTACCAGAGAAGTCTGTAGAGAATAAGCCAGGGCCCATAATTTCATGGATTCCGTGCACAAGGCCGTAGACCGAGTGCCTCCCTGCTTGTTGATGTACCACATGGTGGTGGTAGTGTCCGTTTTGACCTGAACCACCTTGTTCTGTACTAATGCTGAGAAGGCCTGTAGAGCCACGCACACAGCCCTGAGCTCTAGGAGACTGATGTGAAGTAGAGACTCCTGAAGGGACCACACACTCCCTGTGCTTTAAGTGCTCCCAAGTGAGCACCCCATCTCAAGAGAGAGGCATTTGTGGTGAGAACCACAGAATGAGACTGGGTGATGAATGGGACTCATTGTCTGAGGTTGTTCTGGTCCAACCACCACTGGAGAGCTTGGATCAGAGTCTGAGTCACTGGAATTAGTTTGGTGAGAGGGTCTTTTTTCTGGGACCAAAAGGCCCTCAAGTGGAACTGAATGTCCCTCATCTGAAATCTGGTAAGTTGTACCACTGCAGTGGAGGCTGCCATGTGGCCCAGGAGCAGAAGAAAATGCCTTGCTGGTCGAGAAACCAGAAGGCGAAAGGAAGAAGCCAGGTCTGTGAGGGCCTTTACCCTTGCTAGAGGAAGAAAGGCTCTTGCTTGGACGGTGTTCAACTCTACCCCTATGAAGGTCAGGAGCTGCACTGGTTCGAGAACCGACTTTGGAAGACTGAGGAGGAATCCTAGAGAAGTGAGCAATTGCTGAATCACTTGTAGGTCTGACTTGACTTGGTCTGGAGACTACCCCACAATGAGCCAGTCATCCAGGTATGGGAATATGGAGATGTTTTGTCTCCTTAGGAAGGCCACTACTACCGCTAGGCATTTTGTGAATACCCTTGGTGCTGATGTTAGCCCAAAGGGCATTACTCTGAACTGATAATGGCCTGAAGGCAATTCGAACCTGAGGTACTTTCTGAGGAAGCACCTGATGGGAATGTGAAAGTAGGCATCCTTGAGGTCCAGGAAGGCTAGCCAATCCCCTGACCTCAGAGAAGAAAGAATTATTCCCACAGTCACCATTCTGAATTTTGGCTGTAGTAGGTGCTTGTTTAGGTATCTTAGATCTAGGATGGGTCGTCACTCCGGTCTTTTTCGGGGTAAGGAAGTATCTGGAATATAGACTTTGGCCCCTGTGTACTGTAGGAAAGTACAATTACGTAAGAACTTACCGTAACAGTAGATCTTCGAGAGAGGCTCTTGCAGTAGGTAATTACATATAGGACTGACGCTGGCCGGTGTCAGGACCCCACGGAAAATTTCTAGCTAGCAGTCCCTGGCGAGGGACCGCCTCCATGTCAGGGTGACCAGCGCTCATGCGACGCGAGGCAAAGGGGCGGTCCCGGACGCCCGCTTCCAGTTCTTTTCCGCCAAAGGCCCGGACGAGAGAAGCAGATATTTCCTTGATGGAAAAGGAGCTGAAAAGCCTAGGGGATGAAGGGCAGGAAGTATTATTGCAAGAGCCTCTCTCGAAGATCTACTGTTACGTAAGTTCTTACGCACTGCACTATCTTACTTAGAGGGCTCTTGTAGGTAATTACATACAGGACAGAATCCCAAGCAGTCTGGAACAAAGGAAAAGGCACCGGGAGGAGGTACTACTCCAAGAAGTAGCAAGGAAAATCTTACAAGCCTCAAGAAAGGAGGCCTTGCAAGACAGCTAACCCGAAGCCTGCTCTACGGCGAGAGGCAATGTCCAAACTGTAATGTTTAGTAAAGGGATGGACGGAAGTCCAAGTGGCGGCAGCACAGATGTCTGCCGCAGACACGTTCTTGAAACAAGCCGCAGAGGCTGCTACTCCATGAGTGGAGTGACCTCTGACTTGACCCGGTAGGGTCTTGTACTTGTCGTAATAGAAAGTGATGCAATGGGCCAACCATTTTGATAGGCACTGCTTAGAGACAGCACTGCCTTCTCTTTTGTGAGCAAAAGAGACAAACAACTGATCAGTCTTTCTGAGATCCTTCGTCCTATCGTTGTAGTATCTCAGGATCCTGTGAACATCCATGGCATGGAGCAGGTATTCTCCTTGATTGGAGTACTGCGTGAAGAAGGCAGGTAATTCAATAGACTGATTCAAGGTAGACTACGCTACCACCTTCGGGAGAAACTTAGGATTCGTGCGAAGAGCTACTGCTCTTTGTGAAAACTGTGGATAAGGATTTGCACATCAGGGCCTGAGCTCGGAAATTCACAGCACAAGTAATGGCCACCAAGAAGAGCGCCTTCCACTATAAAAACTTTAAGTCTGCAGAAGCCGAGGCTCAAGGGAGGAAGAGTAAGTTTCTCGAGGACAAAGTTTAAGTCCCAAGGGGAGCTGGAGTCCGGATGGGGCCTGAGATGAAGGACCCTCTGAGGAAAGTTTTGGATACCTCCAGATGGGCAAATGCCTTATCAGTGAAAGGGACATGGTAGGCTGAAATAGCCACCATATGGACTTTCAAAGAGGAGTGACTGAGACCCAGGTCGAAAAGATGACGCATGTACTCAAGTAGAATGGTCACAGGACAGGAAAAGGGCTCCACGTTCTTGGACACAGCCCAGATGGAAAATATTTTCCATTTCATGGCATAGGTGGACCTAGTGGAGGGTTTTCTAGCCTCCACGAGAATCTCGGCCACCTTAGAGGAAACGCCAAAACAAGATTGAGCTAGGTTTGCAGGAGCCATGCATGAAGTTGAAGGGACTTGAGTCCCGGATGGACCAGGGTCCCCTGATCCTGGGTCAGCAATCCTGGAGATAAAGGAAGAGGAAGAGGAGGAGCCTCTGAGTATTGTTGTAGAAGAGAGAACCAAATTTGCCTGGGCCAGAAACGAGCGATCAGAATCATTCTCGCTCCTTCCAAAGCAAGCTTCTGCAGCACACGAGGGACCAGAGGAACTGGGGGAAAAGCATAGACGAATCTGTCCTTCCAGCTTAGAGATAGAGCGTCGCTCCAGAAAGCGCCTCATTCTGGAGCGAGCGAGCAAAAGATTGGAAGCTTTGCATTTTGGGAGGAGGCGAACAGGTCTATCTGAGGAGTCCCCCAAATCTGGAAGATGCTTTCTAGAACTTTTTCGTCCAATTCCCACTCGTGTGGAAGAGCCGACGAGCGACTTAGTCTGTCTGCCAGGACATTGTCGACTCCCAGAACATGGATCGCCGTGAGGTGAAGGTTGTGAAGCGTTGCCCATTCCCAAATCCTCATTGCTTCCTGGCACAGCGGGTAGGACCGAGTCCCTCGCTGCTTGTTGATGTACCACACCACGCACATGTTGTCCGTTTGGACAGCTAGGTGACCAGGAAGGATGTATTGGTGAAGGGCCTGGAGAGCATACAGCACTGCTCGAACCTCGAACACGCTGATGTGGAGAACTAACTCCAACTTTGACCATAGGCCCTGGGTTCGGTGAGGACCCAGATGGGCTCCCCAACCTTCGCCTGATGCGTCCGTGATCAGAGTCTGATCGGGGGGAGGATGAAAAAAGGGGACCCCCCCGGAATAGGTTCTCTCGAACCATCCACCATTCCAAGTCTCTTACCATCTGCGAGGAGATCAGAACCAGATGATCTAGGTCATCTACCCGTTGATCCCACTGAGATCTGAGAGTCCACTGAGAGATTCTCATGTGGAGACGCGTGTGCGGAACAGTCAGGATGGCCGCCGCCATAAGCCCAAGTAGATGGAGCACCGACCTCACCGGAACCCTCCTGTGTTCCAATAGGAGGGAAATCTGGAACTGGAGGGAGGCCCTCCTGTCCGGAGGCAGGAAGGCCTTGCACATTGTTGTGTTGAGGATTGCCCATGAACTGGAGCCTTTGTGAAGGATCCAGGTGAGACTTGGAATGGTTGATGGTGATACCCAGGCCAGTAAAACCTGCTGGGTGAGGGAGAGAAATGCAGGAGTTCCTCCCTGGACGGGGCCACCAGGAGCCAGTCGTCCAGGTAGGGAAAAACCTGAACTCCCAAAGTACACAGGTGGGCTGCTACCACCGCCAGACATTTAGTAAAGACTTGGGGAGCCGAGGAAAGACCAAAGGAGCGCTCGAATTGGTAGTGGTTCCTGGAACGCAAAACCTGAGTGTACTTTCGCGCGTATAATGGGGATGTGCAGGCACGATCCTGCATATCCAGCGACAAAGCCACTGGGCCCGGTCAAGCAGGGGCAAGAGGGCTTGAAGGGAGAGCATCCTGAACCTCTTGTATTCCACACATAGGTTCAGGGAGCTGAGATCGAGAATGGGTCTGAGATCTCCCGTCTTCTTTGGTACGAGGAAGAAATGGGAATAGTAACCCCTCCCATGGAGGTAGGGGGGACGGGCTCTATAGCGTGCTTCGCAAGGAGAGCAGAGATTTCTTCCCTGACTAAAGGAAGATGGTCCCTTGAGTAAGAGGAGTTCAGAGGGGGGTGATGTGGAGGTTTCTGCAGAAACTCTATGGAGTGCCCCTCTGCTATGATCTGAAGCACCCATGAATCTGATGTTATCCTCTCCCAACCCGGAAGGTGGAGGGAGAACCTCCCTCCTACCAGTTCCTCTGGGACGTCCGGAGGCGGTGGGAGAGGGGAGTTAGGTGGTGTGAGGCAGCGCCGCAGCTGGGGCACCCGCTGCTTTTTTGGGCGGCGGGGGCCTGGCAGCTGTGGGGCCCGGCGTTTAGTGGCCCACCTTCCTGAGGTTCGCTGAGCCGGCCAGCGCTAAGGGACGGCGTGTGGGGGATGGGGACGGCAACATTGAATCAACCAATTTAGTGCCGTCCCCTTCTCCTGCAAGTCAGTGATGATGTCCTGGACATCACCACCGAAAAGCACAGAACCCCTGAAAGGTGCTTCTTGAATTGCTGACTGCATCTCCGGGACCAGACCTGACACACGGAGCCATGCATGACGCCGAAGTCTTACGGCGAACACAGAGCTCCGTCCTGCGGTGTCCACTGCATCGTAGGTCGTCCTCAGAATATGACGACTGGCCAAACGAGCAGAACGGACCAGGTCGGCTAACTCCTGCTTGACTTGAGAGTCAGGCAAGGAGTCGATCTTGGATTCCGCCTGGGTAAGGACAGCCTTCTGGTAATCCCCCATATGGGCTACATAATTTAGGGCCTCGATTCCCAGTGTGGAAGAAGCATAGATCTTCCTTCCATACTGATCCAGAAGGCGAGATTCCTTATCCAGGGGAGACTAGCTCAAATGTTTCGGGTGTGCTGACCGGCCGTGAGCGGTGCTAATCACAACAGAGTCTGCACGGGGGTGAGAATCTAAAAAGTCTACACCCTCTGGAGCCTGGTATAGCCTGTTAGATTTCCGAGGAAGTGGGGCTAAAGCCGACGATTGTTTCCAAATAGTGGAAACAAGGTGGGCGTGAGGCTCGATCCAGGGTGGCACTAGAGTAGGAACCGTAAGGGGCAAGTCCAGATGTTCGGTGAGTTTAACCTGTTGAGGATCTGGCTCTAAGGAACGCCACTGATGGACTTCCTGGATCTTCCTGAGCAACTCTGTGAAGGAAGGATCCTCCAGAGGAGACTTCGGCCGGGGTTTGGACGGAGAGCGCGGCTCGTCGTCTTTCTCGGAACACCCATCGGAGGCCTCCGAGGAGTCCGAGAGAGAAGAAGAAGAGGAATTTGAAGCAGAGTAAGACTCCCTAGCTCGTCTAGGGGGAGGAACGGGTTCCTTAGGGGGGATCCCTGGACGCGTGTCCTGCCCCTCTCTGAATCCCGAGGGCAAAGCCCGGGAATCCGGAGGCGGAGAGGGAGTGTGCCATCTGGGGCGTACGGGAGCCGGTGGTTGCACCATCGCCATAAGACGGCTCTCGACTTCTTTGGTGAGCTGAGCCTTGGCCTCAGCCCACCAGGAGGCCAGAGTCTCCTGGAGATCCACCGCCGGCCTAGGGGGCGGTGGAGGAGGAGGAGGGAGATAGTTGAACGGATGAAATCCGTAGGGAGAGTATCCGTAACCTGGCTGCGGGAATACCAGAGCCGGGTACTACGGCGTCAGTGGAGTCGGCACCGGGTACTGCGGCGCAGGATACTGTGGACCTGGGAAAACCAGCGTCGGATAGGACGGCGGATCCCCAGGCACTGGAGGAGCTGCCGGAGCAGACGGCCCAGCCGGGTACTCCACGGGCGGATCAACTGTGATAGGTTCGTGGGGTGGAGGGCCCGATGGAAGAGGAATATCCCCCGCCGGCGTCGGAGGGGCCGATGTCAGAACCGGCGTCAGCGGGGCCGGTGTCGGAGCCAGCGGAGCCGGGCCGGCGCCAGGGGAGCCGGCCGCCAGATCCGCCTGCAGGACGAGATCGGACGGTAGCCCAGGATCCCGAGCCTCGTCCGGGGACGGAGGAGAAAAATCCCTGGGGTCAGGCGGGGGGACTCAGGCTCCCCTGACGGCAGCAAAGGCTGCGGGGAACCTGGTACGACAGACGAAGCAGGGTCTGCCGTAGGCTCAGAGGCCCGGCGCACGTCGGAAGAGCCGTGTGACTTAGGGGCCGAAACCCGGCGGACGCCGGAGGCGTCGGCGTCCGACTTCGTGGGTCCCTCGTCGGAGACAGGCCGAGGATGAGAAGAGGCCCGGTCCGATGGGGACAGTGCTGTGCGCCACCCCGAAGGGTTGGGCGTCTTAGCGGCCTTCACCCGGCGGACGTCGGAGGAGCCGATGTCCAGCTTATGGGAGGCGCCCGCACCAGCAGGCCGCAAGCCTGCGGTGGTACTGGGGGCTGGAGCCTCCTTTTGCCCGGAGGCACCCGGCGGGCTCGAACGCGAACCCGACGGGCGGGCTGATGCCTCCTCCAAAGCCTTGGAGGCTGCCATCGGGCGATCCCCCGGAGGGGATGTTACCTTACCCGCGACCCCAGCCAGAGTCGCGGAGGAGGCAGCCTTCTCCCGGTGCCTTTCCTTGTCCCGCTTCTTGTGCCCTTCAGGGGAGGTCGACGCCTGCCGAAGTTTCTTCGACTCCTTCTCCATCGCGGACATCTTTTTCTTGAGGAGATGGGCTTCGAGAGACTGCTGGTGTTGTCTGCGGGTGGCGTTGAAATGAAGGCAGTGCGGATACTTCTGACCCGCGTGGTCGGGCCTAAACAGAAAAGGCAGAGGAGTGACCGCCTTGTGAGGCAGCTGGGCCGCACGAGTCGCACTTATTTTTTAAGGGACGATATATACAGACGCTCACCTGATGATAGAAAATATAAAATACAAAATACTGAAACTTTCAGAAAACAGACGAAGTAACAGGACTGAGCGATAGGAACTTCCACACGGCGCTGCACGAGCTGGCGAGGGAAAAGAACTGGAAGGTGGGCGCCTAGGGTCCCTTTATACCGACACGCCGCATGACGCCGTCACCTGACGTGGGGCGGTCCTCGCCAGGACTGCTAGCTATGAAATTTTTCCATAGTCCTGCCGCCGACGCTGTCCCATATGTAATTACCTACTGCAAGAGCCCTCTCGAAGTAAGATCTCTCTCTATAGCTCTGAGAGTCAGTAGAGAGGAAACCTCTGCCTCTGATGCAGTGGTTACGGAGATGTTTGCAGGTGGAAAAGACCTGACCCTCAGCTTTGGGAATCTTCTGAAGCTGAGGGCCAGTCCCTCACTTACTAACTCCAGGACCCACTTGTCTGAAGTAACAGACTTCCAGGCCTGGAAGTAGTAAGCCAGCCTGCCTCCTACGGGGATTGACCTGGGCTGACACATCAGGGTGTCTGCTTGGCAGGAGCCTTGGACTAAGAGGAGGATGCAGCCCTGCTCATCACCCTTCTGCCTCTCCCTCTGAAGAACCCCCTCTGAGGAAAAGGAGGCGAGGCCCGTGCCTGGTAGAAAGGCCTGCCCTGCCCCTAGATTGCTGCTTTTGAGGAGTTGCCTGTGTTTCCCTGACCTGTGCACTCCTATAGGTCAGGTCCTGTATTTGTCCATTTTCTTCATTTAATTCTGTCTGCTCCCCAAACAGAGAATTATCCACCACAGGGAAATCCTTGGCCTTAGCCTGGGTGTCCTGTGAAAGGCTAGTACATCTGAGCCAAGCCAGTCTCCAAAGAGCCACAGATGTAGCCATGACTTGTGATGATACATCACTGGAGTCCACAGCAGCATGAAATTGAATCTTTGATGCCTCTATCCCATCAGCAGCCACCTCCTCCAGCTCCTTGGCTAGCTGGGGGGGAAGCCTGATTAGCCAGTTCCAGTACAGTACCCCATCTGTACTTCTGGTATCTGGCTGTATATTTTAATTTTTTTATTTTTATTTTAAACATTTGTTTACCGGGTAAGTACAATGAGCCAAAGGCCCGTTTTCATGTACGACCTGGGGACTGAATATATATACAGTCAAGATGTTTACAATAAACAAACAACATCACAAATACAATATAACAAACATAACACAACATAGATAAATAATTAAAAACAACAATACAATTTCTCTAAAAAATAATTTCTTAACCTAATTTTAAAAGTCTGATGACAAACATTTTCATATAAAGCAATAGGAAGCTCATTCCAATTTTTAGCAGCAGAGTAAGAAAAAGAACTATCCCCCATTTTAGTCTCAGTCTTAGGAAGATTTAACTTAATTTGTTGATCAGAACGAAGTTCACGAATTTACTTAACATGAAGAAGTGAATATAATGGAGAATCAGTCCTTCGTCAAGAATTTTATCTGTTAATAAACATAAGCTGTATAAACAACCCATCATGGGAGGAAGCCAGGAAGATAACCTATACAATTCACAATGATGAGTAGAATAAGGCAAATTGAAGGTAAATCTACAAATACCATGAAACACATTTGTAAGAAGAGATAAATCTCTATTTAACAAATTAGTAAAGAGAAATGCATTGTAATTCAATTGTGGTAATAAGACACCTTCAGCTATTGCACATCTTGCTGGTAAAGTCAACAAAGATTTATACCTAAATAATACTCCAAGTCTCTGATTTATCTGACGAGAAATACATTTAACATGATCAGAGAAATTCAAATGTTGATCTACAAAAACACCAAGATATTTAAACTGTTTAACCTGCTCCATCCTATGCCCTAATAAATCAAAAATGGATAAGTCCAGAGATCTTTTCAATCTAATTCGATATCCAACAAGCATACACTTTGTTTTCGTATTATTTAATGCTAAACGGTTTCCCTTTAACCAACCACATAAGATAGCAAAATCTTTATTCAATGCCTTAATTATTAGTTCAACAGAAGTTGAACTTTTATACAAAATAATATCATCCGCATAAATCAAACAATGCATATCATTAAATAAGGATGGCACAACATCTACAAATACCGTAAACAACAAGGGGCACAAAACGGACCCTTGTGGCACCCCCTGTAGCAAAACTTTACTAGTTGAAAAAGCTCCATTTAATCCTACCTTAAGTAGACGTCCAAACAAATAACTATGAAACCAATCAATAGCAATCTCTGTCATACCATATCTTCGGAAGCGTCCCAATCAACAAAGAATGATCCACTAAATCAAAGGCCTTGGACAGGTCCACGAACACAGCACCAGTGAGCAAACCCTCATCCATAGCTACACTGGTGTGGTTCATGAACCTGGCCAAGGCAGTCCCTGTCCCATGATACTTACGAAACCCATGTTGATCATGCGTCCTAAGCCCATTATCTTGTAAATAGGCAGTAAACTGTTCACTTACAAGTCTCTCAAAGATCCTACCTAGGGGTGGTAAAAGGGAATAGGACGATAATTGTCCATATCCATTCTATCACCTGATTTATAAGTAGGCTTGATTACTGTTTGTTTCCATACATCAGGGAAACACCCAGTAAGCAAGGGCAAATTATAAATACAAGTAAGTGGATAAGTAATATGTTCAAAAATCAACTTTAAGAACCTAGTATCAAGTTCACATGCACTAGAACAAACAGGCATATGTTTCAACAAATAATAAACCCGAGAAGGCTCTATAAATGTGAAAGAAAAAGAACCAGATTTAGAATCATCAAAAGAATTTCCATCATTACATGGATCCTTAATAAAGGTCTGTGTATACCTAGATAGATCAAGAAATTTGTCCAAGAAAGAATCACAAATATCCTGCACATCAGAAATCATCTGACCATCCTTTTTAAAAAAACCCCAATGGATTCCTCTCTTGATGGATTAATTAAAGAATTTATAGAAGACCAAAACCTTTTTTGAATTTTTTAGACTAATGGTTTGTAAGTTCTGAAAGTAACAAGATTTACTTTGCCTAATTTTTATTTTACATTCATTTCTAAGCTTCCTATAGCTATTAAAATCACTCATTAACTTAGTTACCTTAAACAATTTCCAAGCTACATCTCTCGACTTTATTAAGCGTAACAAAGGAGCAGTAATCCACTTATTTTGAGAGCCTCTAACTCTCCTAATCACTCTTGGAAAATGTTTATTTTGTAACCCCAGAAGAATAGTTGTAAAATAATCAACAGCAATATTAACATCCGGGATTACATCCAAATAAGTCCAATCAATATTCTGCAAATCAACAAGAAGATCACCACTAATTTCATTAGTAAACTTACGAAATGAAATAAACCTAGAAGGCAGTTTAGGCCTTTTAGATCTCCATATGCAATAAGTGGCCAAATGGTCACTTATTACATCTGGTAATACACCAACACTAGAAATGTTAATCTGTTTGTTAACAAGCACCCAATCTAAAATTGTATGATTTTGACTATTCATATTCAAACGAGTAAATGAATTTATAAGCTGAGACAAATCAACATTAGTCAGTAGTGATTCTACAAAAGGGTCATTAATAGGATCCCAATGAATATTAAAATCCCCAGTAATCAAAAGATCACTACCTGATTTTAAAGTTGATATTGGGTAAACATCTCCACTACTTGTAGTTCAGGCTTACAATACACAATTATACCCCCTCCCTCCTTTTTTCCAATCCTATCTTTCCGAATTGCATTGTAACCTTCAAAAGCAACAAGACTATCTGGCACAGAGGGTTTCAACCAAGTTTCAGTTACACAAAATATATCTGGATCATAAATAGGAAGCCAAGCCTCAATTTCAGCTTGTTTAGACATGAGACTTCTAACATTTAAATGTGCTATTCTCAAACCTTTAGATTGCCAATAACTATCATAATCCCCTTCACTTGAAATTAGAGGACCAGGGTTTGTTTCCACATCACCTGATAAAAGTAGAATACACCACAAAGTACCAAGCAACAAGGAAACAAACGAAATTTTTACAATAGGTGCTGAACCAAAAAACCCCATTTCATATATGTTTCTACTACTAAGACTACCCAAATCCCTTATAATTAAGGACATACCAGTGGTGGAAGCACTCACTAAATTTGAAAATGTATAATCAATAACCGAATAGTTACAAGCAGTTGCCAATACAGGGTCAGTATCATACATGAGGCCATGATCTAATAAAAACAACCCCAAACTACAACATATCATAAATATCCTAAAACCCCATATTTTAACTGTCTAACAGATAATACATAGTATTACAGTAATTACACAGTTATCTATCCAACAACAGGCACACTTTAATTCTATATACAGCCTCCCCGTAGTCTCCCTCCGTTGACTCCTGAAAGAGACTCCACCACTCCTGCGTACTTCCACTCATGCATACAGCCGCTAGGGATTACACAAATATCAATAAGATTAATTAGAAGTCTCCGCCCCCAATTATCAGTCCAGCCTCACTCGCCCGCCCGGTAGCCCCCTTGCTTACCGAGACACCGGCAATTGCTGCAGAAAGCGGCAGACACCTTGCAGTGATAGGGCACAGCTGTTTTCTCCACGAATGACAGTCGCAATCTCCCCAGTCAGCTGCAGGCAGGTAAAATCGATGGAGAAGTTGCAGCGTGGGCTTGATAATAAAGTGTAGCAGCAGTTCACGATGAAACAAACCTGCAGAGCTTTTAAACTGAAGTCTCCGCCCCCAATTATCAGTCCAGCCTCACTCGCCCGCCCGGTAGCCCCCTCGCCTACCGAGACACTGGCAATTGCTGTAGAAAGCGGCAGACACCTTGCAGTGATAGGGCACAGTTGTTTTCTCCATGAACGACAGTCTCAATCTCCCCAGTTAGCCTGCCTGAGTCCCAAAGAGATTGCCAAATACTGTTTTTTTTTTTTTAGTCATGGCATCTATCTTCCTCAAATCCTTATCTGGGGGGTGTGAAGCCAAGGGTATGCTAACCTTATCACAGGCTGCAGCCTGCACAACCCCAACATGGTTGCATTGCTGGTACAAGAAATCCGTACCTGAGCCTGACAGCATATACCTCTTGTCCATTCGTTTGTCCACAGGAGGTAGAGAATTCGGTGTCTTAAGCAGTCTGTGTCCGTTTCCCAAAAGATTTATGGAGGGGAAGACACAGTCTCTTGGACTCTGGTATGTCCATCATCTCCACATAGTCAGGCTCCTCTTGTTCCTCAACAGCTTCAACCAAAGGTAGCTGGAGAGTTTCTGCCACTTTTTTGTAGAACATAAAGTGGGAAGGGGACTCGGGAAGCCTAGGAGGGGAAACACCAGAAGGTCTGTCTGGGGAGATGTCCAGTTCTATGGGCTCATCCAGACCTTCTATACCATTATCATCATCGCCATCATCATAATCTTCATCCCCCTCCAGATCCGGTTCATAATACTCTTCAGGGGAATAATCCGGAACCGGAGGAACCTACCAAACTGAATGACTACCTGATGGTGCAGGATCAGTCAGAACCGGATGGAGCGATTCCACAATATTAATCGCCCTGGCAATTTCTTTGGCAGTTGGACGGTGCGGTTCTGGATCTGAATTGGCCTATTTGTCTTTCTTTTTTTCTGCCAGAACCAATCCCTCAGGATCGGCTCTCCTTTTGCCCAAAGGAGTATCACCCTGGTCAGAGGGCACTCCCTCAGGTTCAGTCAGAACCAAACTGGGTTGGCTATCTGGGTCAGCAGACTTCTCGGCCTCCTTTTCCCTAAGCATGCTCAATCTTTTATCTAGGGTGGCCTTAGGAAAATGTTTACAGATTTGGCAGTCTGAATTGAGGTGGTCAAACCCCAGACAGTAAACACAGGTGGTGTGGGGATCAGCCTTAGCCAATGCCTCCCCACACACACTGCAGTGCTGAAACCCAGTGGGTCCGGTTTTCCTTTTGGGTTTCTCAGATGTAACCGTGTTACGGGTATTGGAAAAAAAAAACATTAAAAACATTTTTTTTTTTTTTTAGAACAGATACCTCACACTAACCCACAATTCAAAATAAAGAAACCGGACAATCGGTTCAGTCGAACCGATAAATTTTTTTTTTTTTAATACACAATTTCCACACGAAACACAATTTTAAACAATCAGTCCACTACCTACACACTTACTGTACTGCAGACAGAGATCTGAACTGAAGGAATAAACAGAAAAAAATGGTATAAAACCCGTTTTACTTGTACCAAACCAAAAGCGTAGAAGAGATCTCCGGAGCCATTGTTCATTTAGGCAGCATAAAGAATCTGACAGTTACACTTGGAAGTGCAGCAGACAGAGGTCTGAACAGAGCTCGAGCTCAACGATCTATGCTCTGGCAAAGAGTTAACTCTTTCCTCTCCGGAGCAGTTCAAGTGCTGGGGCTAACTGCATACTGTCAGAATACAGCAAGACTTCATGTTGTTTAAACCCCGAGTTGGGTAGTGCAGCATCAGGTACCCTGGCGTGGGGCAGTGCGGCATCGGATAACCCAGTGTTAGGAGCCGAAAGGGGTTGCCAGACTGTCCCAGCATAGGACCCGACAGAGGGGCTGAAGGGCCCAGCATCGATCCTGAAGGTGGGATTGAAAGGTCCAGAAAACGCCCTCACTGGGGTGCAGAGGGCCCTGACGGGGATTCAGAAGCGGGGTAGGAAACCCCAAGGGTCCTGATAGTTCAGGTGTCAGGCCAGACGGCAGTCCTTCAGGAACCATCAGGCCTGAGGGAGTTGGAGGGACCTTTGTCTGGTCCAACGGCAGCTCAGGCGGTTTGAGGCTCCGGCGTAGGGGGTGGCGAGGCCCCCATATGGCGGGCGATCTCAGCCCTCAGTTTCCCCTGGGGGAGGGGGGAGCTGGAGGTTCTGTCTCAATCGATGGTAAAGGAGAAGTTGCAGTAATCTCCATCATCAGCTGTGTATCCATCAGCTGGTCCATTATCCCATCCTCAGGCCTGTTTTCAGGGCCTGGCAGAGGATCCAGGGCTGTGCAGCTGTCGGAGGAACCGAAAGATGACTTAGTAGTCATAGCGGTAAGAGACCCAGAACTCGACTTACTGGTCCTAGGCCTCTGAATCTTTGAGGTCTTAGAAGAGGCGGGTTCCCTCCTGATCCCTGGAGGCTCCCGTCGGGCCCGGACCAGACAAGGTGGGGGGGGGGGCAGCGGCGGCTGAAGGCCGTTTGGTAGCCAACACGGTCGTCGAAGATGGATCCCCCTGGATGGGAAGTTACCTTCAGGGCTGCGACTCTGTCCAGAGGCGGCAGATTTGATGGGGATTCTTCCCAGTCCCTATGTCTCTCCTTGTCCTTTTTCTTCTTATAATGGCCCTCCAGAAAGGAAGAAGAGCTCCTGAGTTTCTTCAGCTCTTTTTCCATATTGGCCATCTTTTGTTTCCAAAGATGAGCTTCCAGGGACTGCTGACAGCGTTTGTGTGTGGCCAGATTGAATTTCTGGCAATACACACACCTCTCGATCTTATGGCCTGGGCCCAGGCAAAGAAGAAAGAGGGAATGACCATCCTTGTGAGGGATCAGAGTTCCACAGGAGTCGTACTTGTTCTTATGCGATTCCGAAGGCGTCGGAGATGACATGCACAATTGATATATACTTTTTTAACAAGAAAAACAATGATAAACAATTTAAATGTTAACTTTAAGCGATACTCATCCAAAGATGGCGCCGACAGTAGTAACTATCTTCCATGAGGTCCGACTTGCGCAGGTAGACTATGGGAAAAAACTGAAGGGTGGGCATGGGGACCGCTCCCTACATAGCGCAACGCTGACATCTTATCACATGACATTGTGGTGGTCCCCCACCAGACACTGCTAGCTAGCCATTTTCCGTGTGGTCCTAGCGCCTGGCGGCGCAGTCCTATATGTATATACCTTCTGCAAGAGCCCTCTCTAAGTAAGATCAGTAGTTCTTGACATACAAAGCGAAAGGAAATCACTACTAAATTGGGGTTTAAACTTGTGAAGGGGGGTGGGATGGGAGAAAAGGCTGTCAAGGGGGTGCCGATAAAGGAGGGACTCTGTCTCCACCCCCCTGGGGACCAGGAGGATTTCAGGAAAAGGCCAACTGGCAAAGTGCAGACCAGGGGAAAACAGAATCCCCATGGGAACACGAGCAGGGGAAATGGAACTATAGGGAAAGGGTGGAAGGTAGTCCTGCTAAATGCCAGGAACTTGGGCAATAAAATGCCTGAGCTCCAGGCGATGATAACTGAGGGAGCAGTGGATGTGGCAGCGGTCACTGAGACTTGGGCCACTGCAAGACATGACTGGGACCTGAACCTGGAGGGATACACTATGTTCAGGAAGGACAGGGGGGAGGGAAGGGGAGGAGGGGTAGCAATGATAGTCAAAAACTGCATTGGCATAGGGGAGTGAGAGGCCGGAGGAACCGTGGAGGCTGATTTGGGTCACCTTGATAATGAGGGGGTGAGAGTAAAACAGGAGTGGTGTATAGACCCCTGCCCTGGCGGAGGAGCTGGAGGACAGTCTGGTGGCAGATGTTGGGAGACATTGCAGACTGGGCAGAGGAACGTGTGGTGGTGTTGGGGGACTTAAACATGCCAGGAACAGACTGGGAGACTATGACATCCTCTGTGACCAGGGAACAGAGGTTGTTGGATGTCTTTCAAGACGCGTTCCTAACTCAGCAGGTGAGGGAACCAACCAGGAAGGCACAGGTACTGGATGTGGTCCTGGCAGACAGTGACCAGATTGGGGGCCTGGAGGTAAGGGACCCATTGGCGGGGAGTGACCATGCCACGGTCTGGTTCTGTCTGGACCTAGGAGGGGTAGAAGGCTGCACAAAGACGGAAGTGACCGACTTCAGGGGGGCGGATTTTAAGGAAATGGGAAGGATCCTTAAGGAGCATTTGGATGGGATTGGGTCAGACATGGACGCTGATAGTAGGTGTGAAATCATCAGGAGAGGGTGCAGGATGCTACCAGCACCTGTGCAAGAGTAAGATGAAAATGCGGTAGGCCCAAAAACTCCTGTTGGTGGACCAGGAGGTCCAGGAGGTGGTGGGGAAAGAAAGCAGCCTATAAGCAATTCAAGTGCTCAAGGAGTGAAAGGGATCAAGGGGAGTACGAGCTGATGGCTAGAAGGACCACTAGAGTGGTGAGGGCGCTAAGGCAAGGAAGGAGCAGAACCTGGCCAGGGAAATTAGGAGAGGGAACAAGGGGTTCTTTAGATACATTGGGGAAAAACGAAGGGTGAAGGGGCAGATTAGCAGGATTAAATCAGGGGAGAGATGGGCACAAGACCCGGGGAGCAGGCTGAGATACTAAATGAGTACTTCACCTCAGTTTTCACCAGGGAAAATGGGGGTGCTGCATCATACATGGGAGGAGACAGAGATACTGAGGAGGGGGGACCCTTACCGATCGGCAGGTCTGGGGAGAGGGGGAGGCATCACTGGCAGGTGGGGGGAGGGCTAAGCAGGGAGAAGGGGCACCGGAAGTGGAAATCACAGCAGAGAGAGTGAGGGAAGCCCTCAGCTCCCTTCAGACGGAGAAAGCACCGGGGCCGGATAAATTACATCCCAGAGTGCTGAAGGAACTTGCAGATGTCCTGGCAAAACCCCTGGCAGAGCTTTCACCATCTCTCTGAGGACAGGGGTGGTGCCCCAAGACTGGAAGGTGGCGATAGAGTGCCTATCCACAAGGGGGGACTCAAGGGAGGTGGCAGGGAACTACAGGCCTGTCAGCCTGACATCGTGGTGGGCAAGGTGATGGAGGGCATTGTCAAGGAGAGGCTAGGGGGGACCTGATAAGTCAGGGTGCCTGGACGATAGATAGCATGGATTCATCCCGGGAAATTGTGTCAGACAAACCTGGTGGAGTTTCTATGACTGGGTGACAAGTGCCTTGGACCTGGGTAGACCAGTGGATGTCCTCTTTCTAGACTTCAGCAAGGCATTTGACTCTGTTCCTCACGTGGGTCTGTTGGATAAGCTGGGAGAAATGGGGTGGGGAACCAGATGATCAGATGGATAGGCAATTGGCTACAGGACCGGACCCAGAGGGTCGAGTTGGTGGGATAGTCTCATCCCCAAGGAGGGTCATTAGTGGGGTCCCACAGGATCAGTCCTTGGGCCTTCTGTTCAACGCCACGATCTGACATAAGGACAGGAATCAGGGAGGAGATGAGTCTCTTTGCAGATGACTCAAACTGGGGGGTGGTGGATGGGGAGGAGGGAGGGTGGCCCTACAGGGGGACCTGGAGGCTCTGGAAAGATGGTCTAGAAAGTGGAAGCTGAGGTTCAATGCAGGAAATGCAAGGTACTCCACCTGGGGCCAGAAACCCAGGCCAAATGTACACCTGGGGGATGCTACAAGTCTCGATGGCTGAGAGGGACCTGGGGTGGTGGTGGATGTCAAGATGAACAACTCTGAGACTTGTAGGAGGGCAGCAGTCAAGGCCAACAGGATGCTGGGATGCATCGCTAGGGGGATCACCTCCAGAAGGAGGGAAGTGATACTCCCTCTGTATAACTGCTTGGTGAGGCCGCACCTTGAGTACTGCGTGCAGTTTTGGAGGCCACACTTAAAGCGGGACATTAACCTCCTGGAGAGGGTCCAGAGGAGGGCAACCAAAATGATTTGGGGCTTGGGACAGGACCTATGAGGAGAGGCTCGAAGAGCTAAATATGTACACATTGGAAGAGAGAAGGGACCGGGGGGACATGATAGCGGTCTTTAGGTACATGAAGAGGATAAATAGGGGAGGAACAGTCGGGGTGCTTCGAAGGAAGGGGCCACTAGAGGGCATGGGTGGAAGCTGGAGGGGGGGAAGAGTCAGGGGAGAAAGGAGGAGGTGCTACTTTACAGAGAGTGGTGGAGCCATGGAATGCACTGCCTAGGGGGCTAGTGGAGGGGTTCAAGAGGGGGTGGGACAGGTACAGGGGAAGGGTTCTGGAAGCAAAATCCAATGCAGCAAGAATATCCGGAACTGGGAAGGGAGAAGCCAGAGAAGGCGAGAAGGACAGCAAGGTCAGCACCCAGGCTGGGGACTGACCAAACGAGCAGACACGAAAAACCGTTAGGCCTATTCTGCTGGCATTTTAGTATGTTAGTATGTTAGTAAATCAACTGATTTCAAAGGTAAGGAAAAACAAAAGATAAGAAAATTTTGGGCAGCTGCCCTAACGGCAAAGCTTCAGCAGAGTCCATGCATGTTAGTTTGATGGTGGGAAAGAACTGTAGGAGGGAGAGAGACCTCCCATGTATATAGAAATTGCAAAGTTATACACCAGCACTCAAACCTCTCTCATACCATGATGTAGGTCCAGGCAAGATAATAAATCCAAAAATTTTTAATGTGTCCACGATCAGACCTGAGGTCACAGAAGAAGGAGCTTAATTGCCACAGCGCTTCGACAACACCAGTCTTCATCAGGGGGTAACTGACTGATAACAGACCACCCTTTTTAATGAGTCCAATTAGAAATTATACAAATCACATGTTTATTCACAGGAGATACCAGCTATGCCAACCTGTTCCTTGGTTTATGGGAGAAAGATGTAGGTTTTTCCTGATAACAACCCACACTTGAAATACATTAAGAATTGGCATCGCTTTATTGACGATGTGCTTTGTATCTGGGAGGAAGATGAAGAAAGTGTCACAGAATTCATCTGATGTCTTAATAGCAATAAATGGAACCTGAAATTTGCACACATCACAGATGCCACTAAGACAACATTCTTTGATCTCTCCCTTACAGCCACCCAGAATAACAGAAACATCATGTTTCAGAAAATCCAAAGCTACAAACTCCCTTCTCCTTGCCTCAAGTGCACACCCACATAATCTTAACTCCATACCATACAGTCAATTCCTTAGACTTGGAAGAAACTGCAGCTCTTACACTGAATTCAACAATCAATCAGAGGAATTAACGACAAGATTTGAAGAGGGGGTACACAAGAGGAACATTACTACTAAATAAAGGAAAAAGTATTCAATTTAAATAGGGAGACGACTACTTAATGTGTACAAACAAAATCAGGGACAACGTGAACAACCATGTTCTTTCATAACTGAATTCAATCATGTTGTTGGCCAAACTGGGAACACTGTGCACAGAAATTGGCCCACACTTCTGGACGACACAGAGGTAGGCATGTCAGTTGCAGCAAAGCCAAGGGTTACATTTAGTACAGGCAATAATCTATGCGACAAACTGGTCCACAGTAGGACCCCCAAAACAGATGGTTGCCAACACATGGCTCCCACAGAGACCAAATTGGTTCTACAAATACAACCGTTGTAACGTCTGTAACTATGGACTTCCGACAAAAATATTTACCCACCACCCTAGATTTGATGACACTAATATTGAAACAAGAGAGCCAATCACATGCAACACACGATATATTTACACACTGTGGTGCACCTGCAAATTAGTATATGTGGGCAAGATAGTCAGACCTCAGAATTCAAGAACATGTTCGTTCAATTATGAACAAAAAACAAGATACTCCAGTGGGGGTACACTTTACCCTAGCACATGGCTCAAAACCCAATATTTTGAGGTTTCTGGGGTTAGAACATGATCCTGCTCTAAAAAATGGGGTGACAGATCCAACCTGCTGCTACAAAGGGATAGCTTTTGGATCTATAGACTCCGAAGTGTGAAACCAATTGGTCTGAATGACAAATGGGACCGCAAACCATATTTAAAAAAAAAAAAAAAAAAGATCAGATATTTTTCCTCCAAATACTGTGTTGAATTGTGTATTGTATATAGATAGCTGTTTTTTATATACTTTCTTATCCTTGTGACTAGCCTTCTCATTTTCTCTGTTCTCTTACAGGTATTTCCAATTTCAAACCTTCACCGTGGATCCACAGTTACATGGAGGTCCATGCTGTAAATGCTGCCTTGATATATGAAGGTTTGATCTGTTGTACCCCACCATATGTTCTCTCTTTATTAAACCAAAACATGACACATAGTTTTAAGTTTACTATCCAAATACTGTACGTGTAACTATTTACTTAGCTGGTTGGTTTAAAGCGCTCATTATAGCAGCACCATCTAGTGACTTAAAGGGGTACTGTGATTCAATGAATCTTATTTAATAAATTGTTTAATTGGTATCTCCTGTGAATAATCATATGATTTGTATCATTTCTAATTGGACCCACTATAAAGGGTGGTCTGTTATCAGTCAGTGTTACCCCCTGATGAAGACTCATGTTGAGTCGAAGCGCTGGGGCAAGTAAGCTCCTTCTTCTGTGACCTCAGGTCTGGTCGTGGACACATTAAAAACTTTTGGATTTGTTATCTTGCCTGGACCTACATCATTGTATGAGAGAGGTTTGAGTGGTTATGTATAACTTTGCAATTTCTATTTATGTGTGGGCCTGCTGCCCCTCCACACCAGCACCTCTTACTAATTCGCCGATCGCAGCACAACTCTGATTGCTTTGTCTGACCTCCCAAATATATACAGCAAAGCGACGTCTGCGTATGATGGTGGGCTGCCCCTAATAAACTGCTACAGAAAAAGCTTCAGTGTGATCCTGGCACCTGTGGCAGTAGTTCCATAGGTGTGACCTGATGGAGATATCCCTTAAGAAAATCTGAAAGGTCCTGAGGTCTGAGCGACAGGGCTTGGAACGTCAATGGGGGAGGCAGCAGCCCCATCAACAAGCCTTTGCTGGCTGTAGGAGGTCCGACGGAACTCACTGCCAGAGCCGTCCTTGAGGGTACTAAGGCCTGGACGGCAAGAGGCGTTGCCGCCGAAGCAGTCAACAATGCTGCAGTGGTCAGCGGCAACCGGGAGTGCGGGGAACTTATCCCTGCTCCATTCCCTCTACCAGTGCCTGTGCTTGCCTGAACACTTTTCCCAGGCCTTGGAGGACTGACAGACCAAGAAGTGGGCTGGTGACATGGTGGAGCTTCCCGCCTAAAGCTCTCTATTCTGGCTACCTTCTGATCAAGCAGGAAAGTCTGCAGAGCTTTCTGATGGTGTTGCCAGGTAGCTCGATTGAATTTCAAGCAGATCTCGCAGGCTAACGTTGTGGGCAACTCCGAGACAGCAGACACTAATGTCATGGTCACTGGTGGAATAGATTTCTTTCACAGCATTTGCAGTAACGGAAGAGTTTAGTGGTGTCTTTCGTTAACATGCATGACGGCAATCACTTAAAAAAAAAATAAAGTGATAACTAGAGTGAGAAATGAAAAGCAAACTGAACTCAAACATTAGCGGTCGACTGTTGAGGCGGAGTCCCCATGGATCTAGCAAGTATGGTCGACAGTGGGAAAAGAACTGATGAGGGTGCGGGGCTGCCCACGTTTATATACAGGATGACGTTGATGCAGGACGTCATCATGGGCAGCCCCTAGAAGAATGCTAATGAAAAAGTTTCTGTGTGGTCCCAGTGCCTTGTGTCTATTGTTACATAGGTTTGGCTACAAGCAAAATATATCCTGGAAGAAGATCACAGAGTCCATAACCAATCCTTCGGCTGAAGGGTGGTCAGGAAACCTCGTCAGTGAGCCATGTAGGGACTGCGTACTTAAGGACCATATGGGCCAAGGGGGACAGACAGGATGCTGAATGCTGCCAGAGCTCCAGGGCTGGTCCCAAGATGGCCTCAGCCATGGGAAAGCTAACCCTCGGAGTCTCATCCCGGTCCAAAATGTCTATAAGCAGGTGCTTAACCCTCTTCTGGACTGGTTTCAGTGGGATAGATGTGGAATTCACAAGCAGGTGGAGCAGTGCCCCGAACGAGACCGACCCTTGGTCAGTGGAGGGCTCCTTGACAAAGCCTCAGTTGAAGAGCAGAACCTCAAAGAAGGCCATGGGCTCCTGATCCGAGTCATCCAATGACACCTTGAAGATGGCCCTCGGTCATATTTCACTATGGATCTCCCAGGACTCGTCACTGGAGGTGATCCTCACTAACAGCTGGCCTGCTTGGTTGGAGCGCCAAATGATGGCTGTCAGGCTGGTGGACAAGCAGGTGTTGGAAGCATCCACAGAACCTAAGCTGGCAGGGGAGCCACTGGCAGCTGCCCAGGGACGATAGGTCCTTGGGGTAGAGCCCTACCCTACACCACGATGGCCCACTGCTGTCAGAGGAACTCCTCACTGCACCATCACATTTCATGATGGTTCATCTCACCCAAAGGAGGAGGAGAAGGAGCATTGACTGCACTGCCTCCCAGTCGAGCAGGATTGACACTGCAAATGCCTTGACCGCAAACCTGAATGTGAACCACTCTGCTGATGACAACTGGGGTCTGCCTGGTCTTGGCCGTAAATCATGTGCTGGCCCACATTCAACAACATGGGTGAAGACCCAACATCGGTTGGAGGCTTGTCCTGATCAGGACTGACCAGGGACACTGTTTGAACCACATCCTCCTGGATGAGGACCAAGAGCACAAAGGTCAGCAAGACTGAATCCTAGGTGTTAGCATACACTTGTGATCTGTCATATATACACATTATCGTGATCCGTCATGCATACACATCATCATGCATGCACTCCTTATATGTGTATTACTAATAGATTTGTATTTGTTGCTATAGGTTAGGTTTTATTGCAAACAATTGTTAACGGTTATTAGTTTACTAGTGCTAAATGTATTTAGAATTACTAAGTGATCATTAATGTACATACTGCTATTTTATTAGTTTTTGTGAGATTTACTAATTGAATGTTACTGACAAAACTGAATGTGGAGAAGTACTGCCTGGAGATGTGCACATGCAGAAAACTGAGGCTTCTCAAAGTTAGGTAACAGCCACCGAGCAGGAGCTGTACTGTGAATGTGCTTTTATTTATTTATTACAAAAGTCAGATTTACAACCTTTGAGTCATGGACTAATTTACAAAGGCACCTCGTTGTGGGGAAGGGGGGTAGACAGAGTTACATAGTGTGGTTACAACAGTGAGAACAGTAGAGGTGCAGAACATTAAACAGAGTACACATAGGTTACATAATAACGTTACTTATAATAGGTTACAGTCAAATATAAGGTACCCAAGGGTTACAGCCCTGGACATACCTAGATAATACCTGGAGAGGGTGGAGACAGGGATGGGGAGTGGCGTGGGAGGGAGGGGATAGACTGTCCAGAGGACATTATCAAGTCAGGAGGATCCCACAGTGGGATTAATAAGGTGCATCTACAGCAACAAGCATCAAAGAGATGATTCTAGAGGGCGATTTGGAAGGGATCTATTTTGGCAATGTCTGTGATGCAGGGTGGTAGGGAGCTGAACCAAGCAGGGGCTCGGTAACTGAAAGACCTCTGGGCTAGCGAGGTCTTGGTTCGGGGCACCAGAAAGGTGGCCTTGACAGAGCTACAGGTGGCAACAGATGAGGATGCACGCCGTAGGGAAGCAGAGACCCGGGGAGAGCCCTAGAAGAGAATTTTTGGCTAGTAGGCAGGTGTGGTAGCACTGACGCTCCTTAAAAGTGAGCAGGTTGGTGGTGCAGTAGAGCAGGCAAGTGTGAGTGCAGCTAAGGGCTCTGGTCAGGAGCCTGCAGGCCTTACTGAGGGAAAGCTGGATTTTAGTCAAGGCGGTATTGTCCGCCACAGCATCAATGGGCAAGCCATAGTCCACTAGCAACAGGACGGAAGAGGTGATGGCCAGCCGGAGGGTAACTGGGGGGAGGAAATCTCCATGATGGTATAGTAGGCCTATCCGAGAATTTATGGTGGAGGATAGGGAACTGATGTGGGTGTAGTAGGTGAGAGCAGAGTGAAAAGTGATTCCTAGGTATTTGTAAGAGGTTACTTGCTCCAGCGGGTGCAGAGTGCTGGAGAGAATGAAGGGGGGGGGGGGATTCTTGGCCTTGTTTTGGTGATGGGAGAAGAGCATCAATTTAGTCTTTAGGTTAATGACAAGTCGGTGATCAAGGAACCACATTTCAGCTTGGTTGTAGGTGTGCTGGAGGGATACCTGAAGAGAAGAGGGATTGGGGTGGGATGCAAAGAGAACGGCATTGTCGGCACAGAAGAACATTTTTCCTGTGCAGGAGCTGGGGAGTGTTGAAGTAGAGGCTGAAAAGTACAGGGACCAGAAGGGAGCTCTGGGGTACCCTAGAATGAACAGGCCAGGTATTGGACAGGGAGCAGTTTATCTTCACATGCTGGGATCTAGCAGAGAGGTAGTTGGAGAACCAGGCAAGGGGACAAGTGGAAAAGCAGAGTTGGTGGAGGGAGTTGAGCAGGAGGGGGTGATGAACAGTGTCAAAAGCCTTGAACAGGTCTATGAACACTGCGCCGGCAAGGTTGCCGGAGTCGAGAGCACAGTGCAGGTATTGAGAGAACTCCAGGAGAACAGTAGTGGTACTGTGTCCTGGGGGGAAACAATGTTGTTCTGGGCACATTACGTCATACTTGGCCAGGTACTCAGAGTTGAATAGACACTATTTTTTCTAGGGCTTTTTTGGGGGGGGGGGATAAAGATCGGCTGGTAGTTGTTAGGTGCAGACCTATCTCCACTCTTATGTACAGGGGTGATTTTGGCTGATTTCCAAGCACTGGGAAACTGACCGAGGCATAGAGACTGGTTAAGTAGGTCTGTAAGGGGGACTACGACGACATCCAAGACCAGGTGGGGGATCCTGGAGTCTAGGGGGTCACAACTGGGGTTGTTGCTACCAAGGGCTTTTAGCAGGTGCGGCCTGGCTAAGTGGAGGGATATAGTGTGCAGATAGAAACGAGGGCGATCTAAGGCAGGGGGTATAGATGCAGGGATTGGGTCAAAAACTTTGGGAGGACAGAACTTAGGTCAGAGAAGGTAGTACTGAGGCAATCAGCTATGCGAGTTGGGTCTGTAGCGATGGTGCCATTGATGGACAGCTGTGACTGGGGGTGGGTCTTCCCATTAAGCTCTTTCATGCTGTCCCAGAAAGTCGGGGCAGAACCCCAGGTGGATGTGAGGGTGGTCTGACAGTGCTCTGCCTTGGCCTGTCTAATGGCCCAGGTGCACTGATTATGTGCCACGCTGTAGGCTTGTCTATTAGCCAACTTGCCTGATTCGATAGTGATGTGCCAGAGATTATCCCTATGCTTAAGTTTTTGGATAAGTTTTTTTATGTAGATAAGGGAATCTGAAACAATAGCCCTAGTCGTGAAATACTATATACATACACTATCAGTTTGGGATCTTGCCTGAAGTCAGAGCCCACATAGTGCAGGTGCTGTCACTGCACGCTGGCATTCCGAGGATGGTATGTATACTTTTCCTGTTATCTGGCACAACTGATAATAAAATGCTTCCACTGTAACTTTTTCTGTGACATTACCACAAAGGACAAATCCACGATAAGTGTTTGGCATAGAAATCATACAGATTTATATAAGACTCGTCTGACAATGGATCGACTGGGTCGAGAAAGATCTCGGCAGGTTGGCTGACTGAAGCCAGTGACAACTGGCTCACAGGCACCGACAATGAACCTTCAATCTGCCCCTCAGCTGAGGGGCACCCGACCGCCACTGAGCGGTCAGGCGAGCTGAAAGACCAGAAGGACCAAGACCTCTCCCCGTCCCACAACTGGCAAAGGTGGTGAGAAGATTTCTTTGACTTGGTCTCAGACAGAGAGTCACAGTAAGGCAGGGCTCTCCCCAACAGTCTAGAGGGACCAGTACAAATCACGGAACTGGTCTGTGAAGGCCCCTCCGACACAGACCCCAGGTGGAAACAGCGCCAAGGCGGTGCCCACTGCAGCCACTGCCACTTCTGCTACATGTGCCGCAAGCTACACCACAGACCCAGCAGCTGCCAAAGCCTTCTGGCTGCCCACAGAGCTATCCTTCAGATCCTGTTCCAAAGGCTGGCCCAACATGAGCTGGAGCTTCCAATCTTCAAGGGACTTAGGAAGCATAGATAGGCAAAGGCAGCACCCAGCCACGTCATGTCACCCGTCCAGGCAGTACACATACGTGTCTTGTGGATCAGTGACAAGACATCTTCTGGTGGCAAATTATGAATCCAGGCTTCTTGAAATCCACTGTAAATCCAGAAAGGGAGTAGAGGAAACCATGAAAAAATCACTACTTAAGCTTCAAAAACATCAAAAGTAATGATTAGCAAATAGTGCAGAGAAAATCCTAAGCTGAGCATTAAGAAAGTGACCTGTTCTTCCAGCAGAAAGAAAGAGCTGGCATCATGGGGTAGAGTTGGGGGGATATATCCGCCTGGGTAGCGAGTCGAGCTTAGCTTAAAGATGTCTGGACAATCAACGCATTCCAGTGGAACCACCAGGGTGTGAGTAAGTGAACCATATCCATTCCTACAGGAGCAGCTCCTCTGTTAAAAATAAGCGCCACAACTTCATTTCCTGTGTACATCTGCTGCTCCTGCAGAGGCAAAATAACTTGAGGCTTTGGCAGAGGTATCATGCATTTATGGAGAGCTGATCAGGCTCGACTGTACATCTGGTTCTCACTGGAAAGGGTGGTTACCCATTGGTCAGCACTTATCTGCATGGAAGGACATGGGCACAGGGGGGGGGAAAATGGTGTTGACACACATCTGAAACATTTAATTCAGTACTTACAGTCCACCAAGTCTGGTACGCAGGGGCATATTCTATTGCTGTCTCGCACATCTCCTGCACTTCTTCTTTTGTGCCTCTCTTAGAGAAAAGGCTGAGGTAGTGACACCAAATTTCAGGATTGTCCCTATTGACTTCAAGTGCTCGAGCTAGAACATTTAAAGCACAGTCCAAACACTCTGCTGTAGATCTGTATGTAAAAACAAAAAAAAATATATAATAAAAACATTCAAATCTCTTAGCATGGTCCACCCTAAATATAAAGCTATGTATTTTATGCAGTTCTAACAAATACCCCAAAAACTATATGAATAATAAAAGCAGGTTACTCACCTGTAGCATAGTTCTAGGAGTGGAATATGATTTTCATTTCATTTATTTCTTATACTTGTTAGCAAGATGAGCTAAAAGCCCGTTTTCACAAGTGACAAGTTACAATTAATAAACAGGAACATACATCATTAATTAATACAATAAATAGTAATCCACAAACCAATAAACAGTATCAAAAATACAAAAACATACAATTCAACAAAATACAAATATTCAAATATCCATGTTCATCCACACTATCTGGCAGTTGACTTTCCCTTTAATTCTGGCCGTAATGTCTTCAAGCTGGCTCCTCCCACCCACCAAGTAACTCCGCTGGCTCTGCCCCATGATGCCAGATCTTGCCTGCTGGAAGTAGTGTTGTACGCCAAGCCAGGTGAGGCTGGGTGGTTCCATGTGGATGATTATAATATACCATTCCTAGAACTACTGTTACAGGTGAGAAACCTGTTTTTCTAGGGACGTAGATAAGATGTTCAATCCACACTATCTGGCAGACTACTACATGTTCTTCAGGAGGAAGGGGCAGGGCACACACCCCCTACTTTAGGAACAGAGTTTGGAGAACTGAGGCCAAAACCAGCATCCCAACGTGACTCAAGGTCAAAGAGGTAATGGGAAATGAAGGTGTATGCTGACCTAAAGGTAGCAGCCCTGCAGATTTCCTGGATAGGGACGTCCCTTCAAAGCAGCCACGAGGCAGCAGTATGGTGGGTGAAATGAGCCCTTAGCTCTCTGGGAGGCTCCCTACCTGCCAACCCAACAGCAGTTATCAATGCAGGAGACTATCCACCTGCCAATCGTCCGCTTGGCTGCCGGGTCTGCCAGGTGCAACTTCAGTGTAGGTGAAAAACAGCTGGCGCACCTCTCCCCAAACTTCAGCTGTACACTCCTTATAGTATGCGAACGCTCGTCGTAGGTCCAGAGTATGGAGCCTCTGCTCGGCCTCCGAGGTGCAGTTGGTAAAATATACTGGCAGATTAATCACCCGGTTAAGGTCAAAATCCAACACAGCCTTCAGGAGGAACTTCGGGTTAGGGCGCAGAACAACCTTGTCCCTGTGAAAGACCAGGTATGGAGACTCCAACAAAAGCACCTGGAGCACACTGATCCTTTGCCAAAACCAGCAACAGATCCCAAGGTGGCGGTGGTTCATGCACCGGAGGGGGAATGTGGACAAGGTCCTTGAAAAAGCGCCAGACCATCCACTCCTGCGCCGACTGCTGACCGGCCCATGCCCGGTAAGCTGAGATGGCTGCCAGGTGCACCTTGAGGGTCGTCGACCACAGGTCCGACAGAGAAAGACCATAGACAGTCAAGAATGTCAGCCACCGGACAAGTCAAAGGCTCCAACCCCTTGCCCTGACAGCAAATGGAGAACCTCCTCCACTTGAAGGCATAACATTTTCTGGTCGACTCCTTCATAGATGCCTCCACAACAGTGACATCTTTGGAGAGACCCAAAGCCTGGAACTCTAGCCACTCAGAAACCAGGTTGCCAAGTGCAGGCACTGAAGCTCCAATGGAGAACCTTCCGCTGATTGATGGAGAGCAGGTCCAGGTGGGCTGGAAGACACCTTGGGAGCGTGCTGCTGAGGCGGAGGAGACCGGGGAACCAGAAGTCCGAAGCCACCAGGATCACTTGTGCTTTGTCCCTCCTGGCCTTGAGAAGCATCTTATGGATCAGTGGGAGTGGAGGGAAGGCACAGAAGAGGCCTGGGGTCCAGGGTCTCGAGAAGGAATCCCCTACAGTGTTCTCTGCTGGGGAGGAAGGGCACAAAACAGCCTCAGCTTTGAGTTTTTTTGGAGGTGAACAGGTCCACTGGAGGTGTGCCCTACTGGAGAATAGACTGCGTACTACCTCTGGGTGGACAGCCCACTCGTGAGACGCCTCGCCCAAATGACTGAGGGCATCCACCAGCTGGTTGGAGGCCCCTGCCATGTGGATGGCTAGGAAATCTGCCTACAGGCTGTGCAAGAGGGTCCAAACACAAAGAACTTCTTTGCACAGAAGCAGGGAGTGCGTCCCGCTCTGTTCGTTGAGGTAGTACATAGTCGCGGTATTGTCCGTCTCAAACTGGACCACCTGACACCAAATATGAGGAGCAAATGCAGTCAGCGCCACCTGAACTGCTCAGAGTTCCAGCAGGTTGATGTGGCATCAGGACTCCTCGGGAGTCCAGAGCCCATGGACTCTCTGTTCCCCCAGCTGGACACCCCAGCCTGTGAGAAGCATCAGTCGTCAAGAGGACAGTCAGCTCTGAGCGGTGTGACAGGGTTGACTAGGACCCTGTCCCAGTTGTTATGGGGAGTCTGAATGCAGGGATCTATTCTGCTCTTTCCTGTCTCTTGTCTGTCTGGTTGTGCAACCAAATTTTCCTGTGAGAACTAGGACTTAATCACCCCAACAGTCTCAATTCTTTGCCTCTCACGGTCTCGCAGTCTTCCCTTGCCGTTTCTGTCTTTTCCTCCCTTGCATATCTGCTGGTATAAAAATATATGCAAATTATTATGTGGAAATTTAACTGATATCGGGATCCCTTTATTTAGAAATGATATAGTGTTACTGTTGAAATGCATATAATTATAGTTTGAGATGGTTGCAAAAAGCTATGGGGAACTCAATGGGTTAAACCTGAAAGCAGTTTTTTTAAGCACTTTCTCAGAAGCTGTGGATAAGGGGCCTCAGTTCAGGGACACTGTGTTCCTGCTGCACTTGCCTGATATTTACAAGAACATTTTAGAAAAAACAGGATTGCTTGTTGGGGGTTGCAAAGACAGAGAGAGACAGCTGCAATGTTTGGAGAGACATAAGAATGGTGTCAGCAGCTCAGGGACTTCCGCTATGTGGGACTCGCTGATAGCGCAAGGAGAAGTAAACATCGCAGGTCCTGCACAAGAAGGAGAACAGAATGAAGAACTGGGAGAGGCTTCGGAGCAAAGGATTTTGACCATGGAATTAGTGACCTGAGGGACAGAGAACATTGGGCAGATGCCCAGTTGTGAGTGAACATAAGGGAATGGCAAAATAATTGCTGCAGAGAGTTAAAGTAACACCCGCTGAAGTGGGGGATAGATCCGAAGGCAATAAATGAAAGGGGGGAGGTTCTCACCCTTCTCTTTGCATATAAAAGGTGGGGAACAACAAGATCATTAGTAGATCCTTAAGCTTGAGTATAACTGGTGCAATGAAGCTGTGGGGATCAGAATAAGATTTTTTTTTTTTGGGGGGTAACACCCTGAAGGTTACAGGGTAACACATGGTTGACATCACAAAATGGTGCATTTAAGATTGAGAGGACAAAAGAGAGTTTGAGGGGTACTTTATTATTTAGAATAGGGGACTATGGGGAGAGGGAAGAGGGATAAGAGGGGGGGTCTCAAGCGAGAGAGGGCTCAAAGGGGAAATAAAACTGGATCATTAAACTCACGGCAGGAGGGGGAGAAAGGGGTTAAAAGGTCAACCAGGTACATTAGTTACGTTGGGGAGGTGACTTTCCCATGACAGGGGGGTTCCTTCTCTCATTTTGGGGCTTGATATATAGCTCACAAACTGCCTGGATCACTTGGTGAAGGTGCTTAAGACCTGCCCTTCTGGTTAAGGGGCTGTTAGTGGCCCATAGCCAGGTGGACGGCCCACAGTGTTGGGGTCATCCAACCACACCTCTAACAACAGGGATTTGTAGAGGGTGGCTAAGAGGGCAACTACATCTTGAAGTCAAGGAGTTAAAAGTTACTGGTTTAGAGTTGAATTTTAATAATTTGTTGATTTAATGGTTCTATGTTATATGTTAGAAACAATGCATAGATTGAATACAAATTATACTTTGGAAGTGTGTCCCCATCCCTGGAAGTGTATTAGTAGGCCGTACCTAACACAAGGGAAAGAAAATGGCTGACTTAAAGATAGTTTCCCTAAATGTGAGGGGAATTAACAACCCAGTGAAACGGGCTAAAATATTACAAGACTTAAAAAGACGAAGAGCCACGATAGCCTTCCTCCAGGAAACACATCTGACAGCCCAAGAGCATTTGAAATTGAGAAGGACATGGGTAGGAAGTGTATATGCTTCACACTATAATGGCAACCCGCACCGTAGGGGAGTTGCAATCCTAATAAAAAGAGATGTCCCACTAAAAATGTTAAAGGCTAGAACGGATACAGAAGGAAGATTTGTCCAGATACAAGGAAACTATAGAGGTCAAGATTGCACCCTAGTAAACATATATGCACCAAACGAAGAGGTTCCACGGTTGGCATTCCTAGAACAGTAATAAAGAAGCAGTTATGGATGCACAAAGTATGGTAATCATTGGAGGAGACTTCAATGAAGTCATTAATCCGGGAGTAGATAGATCAGGGAAAACCCCAGGAGGGACAAGAAGAACCCGGGAAATTAGTCTGTAGATTGGGCCAAGAACTAGGGCTGACAGAGTGTTGGAGGTTCTTACACCCTAGGGAGCGAGACTATACTTATTACTCCCCTAGACATAGGGCCTATTCTAGGATAGATTTCTTCCTAATTTCCACGAATTGGGTGCATAAAATAGAACAGTGCTGCATAGGAGCAACAGTGATCTCTGACCATGCCCCAGTCTCCCTTCATGTTTCAATGGCCCCAATAGTGACACAATCTAGCTGGAGATTCAATGTGAGCCTCCTTACCAGAGAAGATTTTAAAGAGTTAATAAAGAACAAAATACAGCAATTTGAGCTAGAAAATCCGAAAGGGGACACGAAGGAGGGAATGAGATGGGATGCCTTCAAATGCAGTCTTGGGGGGAGATAATAAAGTACGCCTCTAAAGTCAAAAGAGAGAGAATGCAGCAGAGGGTACAGCTGGAATAAAAAATCTATCAGCTCGAATCTACCCACCAGGTGAACCAAGACCCTATAGTTAAGCAAGAATTAGATAAAGCCAAACATAAGTTAAACAAGATATTAGACACCCAAATTGAAGGGCAACTATGGTATTCTAGACAGAAATATTATAAACATGGTAACAGAGCCGGGAGACTTTCAGCATGGCAACTCAGACAGGAAAGGGTAAGCAGAGCAGTGATTCGTTTGCAGGGGGAAGACAATGAATAGACCACTACCTGCCCAGCGGAAATAGTGCAGAGATTTGAAAAATATTATGCAAAATTATATAGGACGGATAATTTTCCGGGGCACAAGGAGGTAGTAGAAACCTTTTTGAATGGCCTTAAAATACCTACATTGCCAGAAGCGATGAGGAAGGAGCTAAACACCCCAATCACTACCCAAGAAATCCTGAACAAAATAAAAAAGCTAAAGAACGGTAAGGCACCAGGGCTAGATGGATTTGGAGCAGAGTTTTATAAAGAATTTAAGACCCAGATGTTGGGCCTCCTATTAGCGGCCTGCAATGAGATACTGATAAGAGGGGGACCGGGTGCCACCATCATGGAATCTGGCCCAAATTTCAGTAATCCCAAAACCAGGCAAAAACCCAGAGTTATGTAGTTCGTATCGCCCCATATCGTTGTTGCCAGTGGATTTAAAAATTTTTACAGCCATCTTGGCAGATAGATTGCAAAGTTGTATCTCCAATTTCGTCCACTCAGACCAGACAGGATTTATTTCAGGAAGATATTTACAAGATAACATATAGCATCTCTTGAATATATTCACAGCCCAAAGAAGTTCAACGGCTCTACAGTTAGCAATCAGCATGGATGCGGAGAAGGCCTTTGACAGGGTGGATTGGCACTTTATGTCATCCACCCTGTCAAGGTTTGGGCTGGGAGAACAGTTTGTTTCGGCCATTGCCGCACTATACTATAAGCCCGAAGCTAGAGTCAGGGTGAATGGTGTGCTTTCGAACCGTCTGCCTCTCATGAGAGGCACTAGGCAGGGATGCCCCCTATCACCACTATTTGCCTTAACTCTGGAGCCGTTGGTAATCTGGATACAGGACAACCCACATATTAAGGGCATTTGGGTAGGGGAAGTGGAACACAAAGCAGCGCTTTATGCAGATGATTCTCTTTTCTTTTTAAGAGAGCCACAGGACTCCTTACCCCATCTGTTAAATGCGTTGGAAGAGTTTGGCACCCTGGCAGGCTATAAAGTTAACTTAACTAAATCGGACGGGGTGGTGGTGAGTGGCACCCTTAATAAGCAGTTACGAGAAATGTTTCCGTTCACCTGGGCCAAAAAAAACACATTAAAATACCTAGGAATATAGGTGTCTGTGGATACGTCCAAACTGTATCGCAACAATTTCTTAAAGTTGCTGCAGACCCTTAGATCCGACTTTGCCAGGTGGAAACTCCTACCTCACTCCCTGTATGGTAAAATACAGATCATTAAAATTAATGTATTACCCAGGCTATTATTTTTATTTCAGACACTCCCTATCCAAATACCATCCCAGTTCTGGACCCAAATTACAAAAGAAATATCTAAATTTATATGGGGGGGGGGGCACGACCAAGGATAGCTCTGGGTACTTTGATGAAGCCAAGGGAGAAAGGAGGCATAGGCCTACCACATATGTATCATTATTACCTGGCCGAAGGGGCTCAGTTAATCACGTGGGCTAAACAACGGGCTGAATCGGGGTGGTACTGTATCGAAAATGAATCGGTTCCTAACAGTAAAATATGGACTTACCCAACCTGCCGAATTGACCCACATAATTGGTGGCTAATCTCTAATCCTTGGGTAAAACAATCCGTATATGTTCTTCTTAAACTTAGGAAAAAACAAATACCCCAAATACTTTGGGTCACTTGTCTTTGATCAGACATCGTCCAACTTAGTACTAAGGTTAGATCAGGGATATGTCTACTGGGAACAAAGGGTCTTACTACTTTCAAACAATTAGTAGAGGGAGGCCTATGCTTGCCATACTCCACGCTGAAGGAAAGTTTTGCCCTACGTAAGGAAGATTTTTATAGATATCTTCAGATCCGACACTTTATTAATTCTGGAGATAATCTTCAAAAAAATCAAGAGAGAGCTGACCCCCCGGAGCAATTTTGGTGGGACTCCAGAAGAATTAAAGACACGTTGCCTTACCTTTCCATCCTGTATAAGATACTTATGGAAAAAAAAGGAAACTCCTGGGTTAGAAGATATCAGAAAGAGGTGGGAGATGGAAGTACAAGGGACAATACAGAAGGGAGACTGGGAGCGTCGCTTACAGAAAGGATGGCAGGTAACTTCAGCCATAACATGGCGAGAATTTAATTGGAAAATTTTAACCCGCTACTTTCGTACCCCAATGATTACCAAACACTTTAATCCTCAAGCATCCTCGGCATGTTGGCGGGTATGTGGGGAGACACAGAGTACTCATTACCATATTTTCTGGGGATGTGTAAAAATAGAGATTTTGGTCTCAAGTCCAGGGAGTTATGATCCAAATGGGAGGAGTGATAATACCACACACGTTTCAAGACCTAGTCCTTTGAATGCCAACCCTTTCCTCACAAAAAAGGAAAAAGGTGGAGTTGCTTCAGATACTGCGGCTTGCTGCACTAAAATGTATCACAACCAAATGGTTACAGCAACAACTTCCAACTCTCCAGTTATGGATCTCCAAAGTGGAGGAAATGGAAAGATTAGAGAACATAACATACACTATCCAGCTAAGAAAAGATAGATTTCTAGAAATCTAGAGACCTTGGTATTGCTGGAAAGAGGGCTTAGATGAAGGGAGGAGGAAAAGAGACAGGCGCATAAGAAGGGAAGAGGATATGGGAAGTGCAGAGGAGAGTTAAAAGAAAGGGAACAAATAAGAAGAGGGAGGTGATTAACTGGAGGATAACGGCTTACGGAGAAAGGAGAGTTTGTGGGGGAAACAGGGATGGAGACACACACAAAGATATATATATGTACCAGTATCAGTATGTATACAAAAGCACTTTCAATATAAGATTGTAACATCAATTACAGTGCATTGATATGAAGTAAAAGAGTTGTTGGGTTTTTTTTTCCCCTCCCCTTTTTTGTTTCTTCTCCTTTTAAGGGGAGGAAAGAGAGAAAAAAAAAAAGTTTTTTTTCTTTGTGATCAGAAGGGTTAAACAAATATTCACATAGTAATAAGAAAAGCAGTGGATTGAGAAAGCAAAGCTCCCAGGAGAGAAGTGACGATATCAAGAGGAGGAACTGAAACGAATCTGAACCCTAGACTGGGACATCCGTATGGACCACATTATAAAAAACTGAAACTACCAACTAAAAGCCTTGGGCATAATAATGTGAACCCATAAATGGACTCTACTGCTGGAACTGAGAACTGATTGGTTTATATAAAATAGAAGAGGCAGAATGAAAGATAAGAAAAGAGTAGAGAATGAATAAGAATGGATTGGATCTAATGTATACATGTCTTTAAAAGATGCATGTGGGAACTGAATGTAAAAATGAGATGGACATGAATACAATATCAGAAGTTAGAAAAAAAAATATATATATGTAGGAATTCAACTCCCTAGTACAGGAACATAGTGCTCAGCACCAGAATTTAAAGCCATGTCTTAAAGGAGAAGGCTCGTGAAAATCTTTCTAAAACAGCATTCTGTGTAATAAAGAATTACTTTTCTACCTTGTAGTGTTCTGTGTTGTGCTTTATTATTCCCCTGATGATTCCATTTTCTAAACCGAAGTATTTTCACTCGTAGTATGCTGTATCCCCATTTCATATTTTTTAAAGCCCACGCCATCTTTAGGACGCGCATGCGGGTTCAGGTAATGTCATGAGACACGTCATTGCCGCAACAGCGCTTGCCTCTATGGTGCTGTGCAGTATGTTGAAATTGTCTGCATGTCTCAGATATTACGTGGCTCCCAATAGTTAATAAAAGTAGTGAAAAGCTAATATTTGACAATGTGTCATTTCACAGGCAGGTGTTCTTATATTTGTGTAGCCCCTTGGAATGTATCCTTATGTTAAAACTCCTATTTTTGGATAAGAGGAACACTGCAATGCAAAGTCTGGTTCCCAGATCGGACAAATGCCACGTGATGTTTGTTTTTGTTGTTTGTTTACTTCTTTATTTCATTTCTCATTAATTATGCTGAATTATGTGATTCACGTATGGTACTTGTGCCTTGCATCATTAGTCAGTGTGTTTATGCAGTTTTCTTATTGTTTGTAATTAATTCCTGTCATTTTTCATGTTCAAGTTAGCCTCTATGCCCGCTCTGTCGCATACCACATTTCCCTGATGTAATGTTTTGTTTATCCACTAAAGCGATAATGAAGGTTAATAGTCTGCATCTATTAAACCAGATTGTAGTGATAGCACAGTTCACTGAAATTATTTAAATACCTTTGTGCGTCCTATTCCCATGACGGTGTACGATCCAAATGTCTGTGTGCACAGTATTTCAATAATTAGACTAAGAATGAATTGATAAAATGTGTGTACTGTGTCAAATTGATGTAGTGTCTTCTTTGCTGTTCTCCAAAGTTTATATATCTCGCCCCCCCACCCACCACCACAACCACACAAAGTTACTCTTCATTTCTGTCGATCTTCATCAGGTACTTTTTTCAGTAAATCACAGCATAATAAGCAATGGTACATAAGGAAACCAATAAGTATTTCAGTAGTTCAGCACCAGTTTGATATAATGTGCCACAACCACAAGCCCCAAATGTGCATGTGCACAATAAAACATTCCCCACATACCTGGGGAACCAAAGTACAGTGCGTGTGTTGCGCGTGGGACAGAGTTGACCGCGACATACCGGCATGGCTGTTGCGGCGATGACGTCGGAGGAAACACTTCAGGACAGCAAAATGGTGGAGAAACTACCCACAAACTATTTTTATACAAAAACAAACTTTAGAAAGCACGATTTCGATGGGAAATGTGGTCAGGAGTCTGGGAGAGGCCAATGAACAGATCACCAGCTGTAAGTGAGTAAAAAACTGTAAATGATGCAAGACTTCTCCTTTAATAAAGGGGAACATTAATAAGAATGGTGTCAGCAGATGGGGACCACTTGATCCATCTAGTCTGCCCAAGGTGGCTACCGCTCTCCCTTTAATTGTTTCAGCCAAGCTGTCCACACTGTCTGTCCCATGCTAGCTTAAATTCTCTTACTGTTTTAGCTGCCACCAACTGTGCTAGCAGGCTGTTCCATGGCTCTATCACCTTCTCCGTGAAGTACTTCTTTCTATAGTTGCTCCTGAACTTGCCTCCCACCAGATGCAAGTTGTGCCCCCTTGTCACAGTTCCCTTGTTTTCTTGGAAGAGGTTCTCCGCCTTTATTCCCTTGACATATTTGAACGTTTTTATCATGTCACCTCTGTTTCTTCTCTGTTCTAGTGAGTACAACTTCAGTTCCTTGAGCCTAGTTTCATATGTCTAATGGTGCAGCCCCTGCACCATTTTAGTGGCCCTTCTCTGTCCTGTCTCTAATCTGTCTGTTCTTTTTCAGGTGTGGCCTCCAGAACTGAACACAGTACTCCAGGTGCACCCTCACCAAGGATCTGTACAGTGGCATGATTACCTCTTACTTTCTGCTTGTAATGCCCCTACCTATACATCCTAGGATGCCACTTGCTCTCTGTGCCACTTTGTAACACTGTTTTATGACTTTTAAGTCATTGGTAATGAGTACACCCAGGTCCCTTTCCATCTTTGTTACCTCCAATTGGTGCCCATCTAGTCTGTACTTTACTTCTGGGAGAGACAGACAGATTGAAAGAAAACTCAAGATGGATCTTCTGTTTATTCTGCCTTTGTAAATCATTATTCTGAACAAGTTTATTATTTTTATGTTACAGCTAGTACTAATAAACACTTAGCGAATTCTACAACTGCTCCAGGTTTTTCCTATACTTCCTGATCTGTGCCGCGATGACAGGTGGACAAACGGGATCCCTTTCTGCAGATGCTCTGGGACTAACCACCACTGGAGGGCTTCCCACATCCGCTGGGTCAAAGAGACCACCTGGTGGAAGTGACCCCTGCGCTGAGACCACTGGCTGGCCAGCTCCCACTGTGAACAGCACATTCTCTAGCAGGCCCAATGGACCACGCTGGTGCAGGCTGCCATATAACCCAGCAGGCGCAGGAAGTCCAGGGCAGGGCGCAAGTGCCCAACCTGAAATGATCGGGCAAAGAAGGAAAGAGTCTACGCCCTGTCTACCGGGAGCCAGGCTCTGTAAGAGTCGAGCTCCGTCCCAATGAAGTGGATCATCTGTGAAGGCACGAGTTCCGACTTGGCCCCGTTGACTAGGAGGCCAAGGGAGACAGGTTTACAGGGCCAGGTCCCTGGATCGCTCCACCTCCTGCCTGGAGGGACCTGCGATCAGCCAGTCGTCCAGACAGGGGTAAACCCGGACCCCTCGGTGCCTCAGGTAAGCTGCCACCACTGCAATGCACTTGGTGAAGACTCTGGGGGCCAAGGACAGGCCGAATGGCATGGCCTGGAACTCGTAGAGGGCTCCCTTTGCTCAGAAGCGGAGGAATACTCGGTGAAACAGAAAGATCGGGACGTAAAAGAATGCGTTCTGAAGATCCAGTGAGCAAAACCACATGTTTCACTCAAGAGGTGGTATGATCTGAGATAGAATTACCATCCTGAAGGTGACCAACTTGAGAAACTTGTTCAGGTCGTGCAGACCTAAGGTGGGGTGCCAGCTTCCCATCTGTTTTAGCACCAGGAAGTACCTGGAGACAAACCCTGGGTGATCTGCAACAGAAATCACGACCTCCTTGCGGAGGAGCTGGGCAATGTCGTCCCGAAGAGTAGACAGGATGTCTGCAGATACCAAGTGCTCCCATGGGGTGTGGGCCTGGCAAGGAGGGTACTGCTCGAATTCCAGAGACAGACCCTAACCCACCACCTCGAGGACCCACCTATCTGTCGTTACAGCGGACCAGGCAGAAAGGAAATGGTGTAGCTGGCCCCCCACAGGTGGACCCAGGGAAGGTGTGATGGGCATGAGGGAGGCACCCCCATCCTGTCACTGGGCAGGCTTGGAGGAGGAGGAGGGGGCCAGCCGAGGAACCCCCGGACCATCACCCTTCAGGCTTACGGGTGACTGAGGCCACAGACTTCGGCCGAGGTCGCCAGGCCTGGGCCTGCTGTCCAGCGTTGGGCTGGGCTGGTTTGGTCGCAGGAGTGCAGGTGGACCAAAATGGCTTCCTTTTTTTGCTGTTGATTAGAGCCCTTTGGGTCCTTCTGGGCAGATGCCACGGAGTCTAAGATGGGATTGGACTTCTCAATGCAGGTGAGTTGGCCCTCCACCTCAGACCTGAACAAGTCAGACCCCAGGAAAGGAACATCTGCCAGTTTGTGATGAGTGTCTGCTGGGAAGGTCGAGGATCTCAGCCAAGCACTGCGGTGCATGGCCACTGCGGCCGTCATGGAGCGGGCAATGGAGTCCCCAATGTTCATGGCTGTCTGGAACAGTTGCTTTGCTACAGGCTGGCCCTGGTCCCGGAACTATTTAACTGTGGTTTGAAGGTCTGCTGGCAGATGAGGAAGCACCTCATCCAGGGTGACCAGCAGGGCATAGGAGAAGTGGGCCATGATGAGGGCTGTGTTTGCATGATGAAGACCGAGCGAAGAGGCAGTGTAGACCTTCTAAGCTGCATGCATTGTCAGGTGGCTTGTCAATGTCCCCAGTGTTGCCAGAGCACCTAAACACAGACTCTGCCACCAGCCCCTCAGCCGAGAGGTGTTCTCTGAATGCAGACAGGGAACCTGTAGGTATCGCATTCTTGCGGGCCATTAGGGCAGAGGGCAAGAAGCGGTACACTGCCAATGCTCAAAAGCAGGACCAAGGATGGCCCGTCACCAGGAATGCTTCCCCAGGAGTATCAACCTGGTCTAGGATCTCTGTGAAGGGGTATCACGCCAGTTTCTGGAAGGGCTCCATTTCATACCCATAGACTCAGATCAGGCAGAGAAGATCCATGAAGGAAGCAGGGCCTTTGTCCGTCGAGAGACCACCAACCGGCTCCACGTCGACCGGACAGGAGTGCAAGGAGGAACCCTCCGACTCCGAGGAGTCATGGAAGAGGGGTCGATCGCCAGAGTCCCCACTGACCCTCTGTGGACGGTCAGGAGTGACGGTGATTGACATCAGATGGGAAGCTCCGTGGCCAGCTGAGACTCCTTGGTTGGAGCGCCAGTCATCAGCTGTTTAGGTGGCCGTTCCACTCTAACTGGAGGAGACGCCGGAAGTGGCCGAGCCAGGACAGTCTGTCGGCTCCTGAGGCAGAGAAGGCGTCGGCTGCTGAGGCGAGAGTTAAGTGATGGCAGGTATAGTAGCCGGGGTCGACTTCATACCGGAGAACACCAGCTGTTGCCACATAAGATCCTCTTAACATTGATACAACTTATGCCAATGCCTCTCCTCACCTGAGGAGGACGAGTACCGATGTAGCCACTTCCCTAAGTGTCGGGAGTGCTGACGTCGGTGGGAAAGAACAGGTTACTCATCTGTAACAATAGTTCTAGGAGTGGTATATGTTGTTCATCCACACTTCTTGGCATGTCTCTTTCCCCTTTAAATCTTGCCGGAAAGTCTTCAAGCTGGCTCCTCCCACCTACCCGGGTGGTAAATACCTCAGCTCTGCCCCATGACACCATATCTTAGCCCGCTGGAAGCAAGGTTGTGCACCTAAAGCCGAGGAGGTCGGGTGGGTGCGTGTGGATGAACAACATATAGCACTCCTAGAGCTACTGTTACAGGTGAGTAACCTGTTCTTCTTGGAGCGTGGCTATGTTGTTCATCCACACTTCTTGGCAGACTCCAAGCAGTTCTCCGGGAGGAGGAAGGCAAGGCGCAGACCCTCTACTTAGGAAACAGAGATTGGAGAACCGAGGCCCCAAAACCAGCATCCCGGCGTGACCCAAGGTCGATGTGGCAGTGGATAATGAAGGAGTTTGTTGACTTCCAGGTAGCAACCCGACAGATTTCCTGGATAGGGATGTCCCTGGAAGCAGAAGTAGGGCGGGTAGAATGAGCTCTTATCCCTCTGGAAGGCTCCTTGCCCGCCAACTCACAGCACAGACCAATGCATGATGTAATCCACCTTGCAATGGTCTGTTTGGCTGCAGGTCTGCCAGAAGCGGCTTCAGCGTAAGTGAAAAACAGCTGGCGAACCTCTCCACGAATTTCCGCCATTCTCTCCTTATAATAGGAGAGAGCACGTCTCAGGTCCAGAGTATGGGGCTTGTACCCGGCGCTAGAGGTGTAGTTAGAGTAATGTACCGGCAGAGTCAGCACCTGGTTAAGGTGAAACTCTGATACCACCTACAGAAGGAATTTCGGGTGAGGGCGCAGGACAACTTTGTCCCTGTGAAAGACCAGATAAGAGGAGACCACTGAAAGCGCCTGGAGCTCCCCTGCCCTTCTGGCTGACGTGATAGCACACGACAAATGTGAGAGCTCACACTTGTGCATGGGTTCAAATGGCTTGCCCATGAGCTTTGCCAAAACCAGCAACAGCTCCCTCGGAGAGGTGGAGGTTCACACACCGGAGGGGATATGTGATCCAGACCTTTGAAGAAGTGCCTCACCATTGTCTCTTACGCCAATGATGGCTGAACAGCACGTGCCCGGTAAGCAGAAATGGCTGCCAAGTGTACCCTAAGGGTCAATGACCGTACACCCCCTTTGGAGAGAGAGACCAAAGATAGTCCAGAATATTAGCCATGGAGCAGGATAAGGGGTCCCAGACCCTTACCGTGGCACCAAATGGAAAACCTTTTCCCTCTGAAGGCATAACATTTCCTGGTTAATTCCTTATGAGATGCCTCCACCACAGTGTAGACATCCTCGGAAAGACCCAGAGCATGGAACTCTAGCCGCTCAGGTATCAGGCTGTGAGATGCAGGGATTGAAGGTCCGGATGGAATACGTTCCCCTGGTTCAATGATACCAGGTCCGGGCATGTACAACGCCGCTCCGGGTGCCTGCAGCTGAGACTAAGGAGATCTAAGTACCAGAACTGGCACAGCCCATCTGGGGCTACCCGGATCACCTTGGCCTTGTCCCTCCTCACCTTGAGTAACACCTTGTTGATCGAGGGAAGGCATATAGGAGGCCTGGGGTCCACGGCCTCGAGAAGACATCCCCCTGCAGCGAGCCCTGCTGAGGGGGGCAGGCATGGTACAGTCTCAGCTTGGTGTTTTCCCTGGAGGCAAACAGGTCCAATAATGGTTTGCCCCAACAGAAGAACAGACGGTAAGCTACCTCTGGATGGAGAGACCACTAGTGGGATGTCTGGCCTAGACGGCTGAGAGCATCCGCCAACTGGTTCGAAACTACTGCCACATGAATGGTTAGGAGATCTGCCTCCAACCGGCCTACGAGGGTCCACATGCGGAGTGCCTATTTGCACAGTAGACGGGAGTGTGTGCCACCCTGTTTGTTGAGGTAGTACATGGTCGTGGTATTGTCCGTCTGGACTTGAACCACTTGACCCCAGAGCCAAGGAGCGAAAACTGACAGCGCCAGTCTGACTGCTCTGAGCTCCAATAGGTTAATGTGGCATCGGGACTCCTCCAGAACTCGTGGACCCTGTTGTCCCCCATGTGGCCTCCCCAGCCCACGAGAGAAGCATCAGTTGTAAGGACAACTGTCAGCTTGTGGCGGACAAACAGGATCCCTTCCTGCAACCGTTCTGGGGTGGTCCACCATTGGAGAGCATCCCACATCTTCTGGGTTACCGTGATCAGCTGGTTGGAATGACCGTGGTGCTGAGTCCACTGGGCAGCCAGCTCCCATTGGAGGGGGCGCATGTGCCACCTGGCCAAACTGACCACTGAGGTGCACGCCGCCATGTAACCCAGAAGGAGCAGAAAGTCCCAGGCAGAGCGCAAGTGCCCAACCAGAAATGATCAGTCCAAGGTGGAAAGAACCCCCGCCCTGTCCGCCGGGAGCCGAGCTCTATCTTGACAAGAGTCAAGCTCTGCCCCGATGAAGCCAATCACCTGAGAGGGCACGGGTTCCGACTTGGTCTCATTGATCAGGAGGTCGGGTTGGGAGTAGGTTCGGAGGGCCAAATCCCTGGACCTCTCCACCTCCTGAAGGGAGGAACCTGCCAAGAATCAGTCATCCAGATAAGGGTAGATTAGTACTCCTCGACACCGAAGATAGGCTGCCACCACTGCAATGCACTTGGTGAAGACCCGTGGGGTCGATGACAGGCCGAATGGCGTGACTCTGCACTTGTACACGGTCCCCTCAACCCTGAAGCGGAGGAACCGCTGATGGGACGGACGGATTGGGAAATGAAAGAACGCGTCCTGCAGATCCAGTGAACAGAACCACATGTTTCGCTCCAGGGATGGTATGATCTGGTTCAGAGTTACCATCTGGAAGGTGCGAGAACCGAGATATTGATTCAGGTCATAGAGATCTAGGATGGGGTGCCAACCCCCGTCTGCTTGCGCGCCAGGAAGTACCTAGACACGAAGCATGGGTCTGTAGGAGGATCCGGCACTGGAGCTACTGTCTCCTTGCGTAGGAGCTGAGCTATATCGTCTCGGAGAGCCGACTGGGTGCAAGCTGAGATCCTTTCCTCCCAAGGGGCATGGTCTCAGCTGGGAGGGTACTGCTTGAACTCTAGAGGCAGTCCCTGACTGACCACTTCGAGAACCCACCTGCCCGAAGTGATACCGGACCAGGTGGAAAGAAAGTGACTGAGCGGCCCCCAGGAGGACCCAGAGCTGGCGGCGGCGGGTGTGGGAGTGGCAACCCCAACCGTCACTTAGCAGGCTTAGAGGAGGCGGCGGCTCCTGGACCTGCGCCTTGGCCTCCTTTACGGGGCTGTTGTGGACCCTGCTTGGGCCTTGGGCACCGAGCTTTAAGCCTGCTGCTGCTGCTGCTGTTGGCCTCCTTGATAGGAGGGTTGCCTGACCGCAGGGGAAGAGTGCCGAAAAGGCATCTTCTTACGCTTCTGCTGGTTCTTGCCCGAAGAACCCTTCGCAGAAGTAGCATCCAAGGTGGCACTGGACTGCTCTATGCGCTGAAAGTGACCGGCCACTCCTGGACCGAACAGGTCAGTGCCTAGGAAAGACACGTCAGCTATCTTGTGCTGAGTATCCACCAGGAAGCAGGAAAGTCTCAGCCAAGCCCTGCGGCAAGTAGCCACAGTGGCTGCTAAAGAGCAGGCACAAGAATCCCTGATGTTCAGGGCCGTCTGGATCTTCTGTTCTGCAACAGCACGACCCTGATCACAGACTTGCTTCACTGTGGTCTGCATATCTGCCGGGAGATGAGGGAGGACTTAGTCTAATGACCCAAGGAGGGCATGAGAGAAGTGTGCCATTATAACAGCTGAGCTGGCCAGACAAAGGCCTAAGAAAGAGGCCGTGTAGACCTTATGGGCAGAATGGTCCATATTTTTGGACTCCTTGTCCGGGAGTCTGTCAGTGTCGGTTGAGCTACCCGTACGCCTGAACACAGAAGCGGTCACCAGGCTCTCGGCTGAAGGATGTTCTGTGAACCCCGCCAGGGACCCCATGGGCACCACGTACTTGCGGGCCATGCGGGCAGACGGTGCTGGGTAGGAAGCTGGGCACTGCCAAAGCTCAAGGGCCAGGCCAACAATGGCTTCAGCCACTGGAAAGGCCGCCGTCGGGGTTTCCCCCCTTTTGAGGATATCTGTAAGGGGGTACTCCGCCTTCTTCTGGATGGACTCCAGGGGCATTCCGGTGGATTCGGAGATCAGGCAGAGAATGTCCTGAAAAGAGGAAGGGCCTTCCTCCAAACCCGCCATGGACGACTTATTATCCCCAGGATGGGAGTGCAATTCGGTGGCATCCGAGTCCGAAGACTCGAGATACAACGGCCTCCCTCAATACGCTGAGGGCGATCGGGGACGACCGTAACTGACAGATGGGCAAGCTCGGTGTCTGTACGGTCCTCTTTGGAGGAAGCCCCTCCCTGAGGCTGCTTAGGCGGTGGTTCCACCAAAATCGGTGGAAAGACCAAGGCAAGCCGAACCGGGATACAGGCCGACCCCACGGGTGGGGGAACTGGAGACTTCAGTTCCGGAGCGGTCGGCATCGGCCTAGGAGGCGGAAGCCAAGTGATGGCTGGGGTGGCCGGCTTCTGCCCGGACAAAATCAGCTGTTGCCACGAGATCTTCATAGCGTCGGAGTTTCCGCCGAACACTCTCCTCGTCCGCAGTGGATGAAGATCTGTGGCGACGCCTCATCTTAGAGTGTTTCTGACTCTTTTTCGGCCGAAGGGGTTCTGGACCTCGAACGACACTGAGGAAGTCGACCCGATCGATAGGAAGACACCGGTTTCAGTGAAAACCGACGGTCCGGGGCAGTTTCCTCGATGGGGACACCAGCGGGCTTGGTCTCTTCATCTGGAAAAACAAGGACCGGAGTCCTTTCCAAAGAGTCGTTGACCAGGGTCAGCAACAGAGGGTCGATTGGGGCGAGAGTAATCTCAGCCTCATCGGCCATTTCCTCGCTCCCCTGGCCAGACGGGATGTCAGAAAAGCAGGTAGCTGAGGATGCGATCTCGACCAAGGCAGAGACCGCGTGCTCTTGGGACTCAGACCTATCTCGGTCCCAAGAATGTCTTCGCTTAGACGAAGACTTCGGATCCTTATACCTCTTGCGAGGACGGGAGGAGTGAGAGTCTGAGGGTGCCTCACCCGTGGTGGGGAGAGACTGGCACAACTCCTTGAAGGAGCCTGTAAAGGGGGAACCAAGGTTGAGAGGAACAAGAAAGTTTCAAATGGCTGAAGCCTGAGCTGCTTCCTCCTCAAATGCCTTCATTTGCTCTAGCTGATCGGCGGATCCCGTGACAGCGGAAACCGCCACCTTTGATTTCACTGGCAGGTTCCTTTTCTCCAGTCTCCCCAGGTTTAGGTGCACCTTGCAGTAGTCCATGACGTTGGGATGGAAGGCCAGGCAGAAAGTGCAAAACGAGGTGTCATGTCCGACACCTAGGCAACTAAACACACGTTAGGTGGGGATTGGTGTGCAACATCTATTGGCTGCAGGTACACCGGCGAAATCCAGGGAACGATTTATTCTCCATGTCCGATGCGCTACAATCGGAATCGCTAACTCAAACCAGTTTTAAGATTAATTTAGGTTAAAACAGACGCTTTGAATCCAAGGCCTACGAACTGCTGTGAGCGCACAAAGGAACCTGTATCTTCCAGCAGAAAGGAAGATCTGGCATCATGGAGCAGAGACGAGGTATTTACCAACCGGGTGGGTGAGAGGAGCCAGCATGAAGACTTTCCGGCAAGACTTAGAGGGGAAAGGGACAGGCCAAGAAGTGTGGATGAACATATTCACACTCCTAGAAGAAGAGGTTACTCACCTGTAACAGTAGTTCTAGGAGTGGTATATGTTGTTCATCCACACTGTTTGGCATGTCCCCTTCCACTTTAAATCTTGCCGGAAGTCTTCGTTGGCTCCTCTCACCCACCCGGTGGTATACCTCGCCCCCTTGACGCCAGATCTTAGCCCGCTGGAAGCAAGGTTGTGCACCCGAAGCCGGTGAGGTTGGACAAAAGAGACAAACAGTTGATCAGTCTTTCTGAGATCTTTTGTTCTGTTAGTGTAGTATCTCAGAATTCGGTGAACGTCCAGAGTGTGTAAGAGTCCCCTTGATTGGAGTGCTGCGTAAAGAAAGCAGGTAATTCTATGGACTGGTTCAAAGTAGATTCTGCTACCACCTTGGGGAGAAACTTAGGGTTGGTACGCAGAGCCACACATTCCTTGTGAAAAATCAAATACGGGATTTTACACATCAGGGCCTGGAGCTCTGAAATCCTCCGAGCAGAAGTAATGGCCACTAGGAAGAGAGTCTTCCATGAAAGGAACTTCATGTCTGCTGAGGCTGCCGGTTCGAAAGAAGGCAGAGTAAGCTTCTCGAGCATGACATTCAAATCCCAAGGAGGGGGCAGGAACCCGGACAGGGGGTCTCAAGTGGAGAACCCCTCTAAGGAAAGTCTTGGATACCTCCAGCTGAGCAAACATCCTGTCTGCAAAAGGGACATGGTAGGCCAAAATGGCTACCATGTGTACCTTTAAGGACGAGTGACCGAGACCCAGATCAAAGAAGTGGCGCAGGTAATCCAACAGCCGCCCAACAGAGCATGAGAAAGGCTCGAAATCTTTTGAATCGGCCCAGATTGTGAACCGTTTCCATTTCATGGCATAGGTAGACCTAGTGGAGGGTTTTCTAGCCTCCACCAAAATCTCAGCCACTCGGGATGAAACCCCAAATCAGGCTTGAGCTACTTCTGCAGGTGCCATGCATGCAGTTGAAGGGACTTGAGACCTGGATGGACCAGGGTACCCTGATCCTGGGTCAGTAAAAGTCGCGACAGAGGAAGAGGAAGAAGAGTTTCCTCTGAGTATTGTTGCAGAAAAGAGAACCACACTTGCCTGGGCCAGAAAGGAGCGACCAGTATCATTCAAGCTACTTCTGAACAGAGTTTCTGTAAGACTCTCAGAACCAAAGGGATCGGGGGGAAGCATAGACGAATCTGTCCTTCCAATCTAGAGACAGCGTCTCTCCAAAAAAATGCCGCGCTCTGCAGCCAGCAAGCAAGCAGAAGTCAGGAAGCTTTACGTTTAGAGGTGAGGCAAACAGGTCCACCTGTAGTGTTCCCCAATGTAGGAAGATATCGTCTAAGACCCCCTGATCCAGTTCCCACTCGTGAGCTTGAGCAGACAAGCGACTGAGTTTGTCTGTTAAGGTGTTCTCGACCCCCGGGACATGAACTGCCGTGAGGTGGAGGTTGTGCTGTACTGCCCAATCCCAAACTTGCATCACTTCCCTGCAAAGAGGGTAGGAACAAGTCCCTCCCCGTTTGATGTACCATACCACACACATATTGTCCATCTGTATGGCTAAGTGGCCGGGAAGAAGATGAAGAGCTTGAAGAGCATAAAGCACTGCCCGAAGCTCGAGCACATTGATGTGAAGCGTTTTCTCGAGCTTGGACCAGGAGCCCTGGGTCCTGTGAGGTCCGAGATGGGCTCCCCAACCTTCGCCCGTGGCGTCTGTGGTCAGAATCTGGGAGGGGGTAGAAAGACAGAAGGGAACTCCCCGACAAAGGTTCTCCTGAACCATCCACCACTGGAAGTCCCGAACCATGGGGGAGGAAGCTAGGACAAGCTGGTCCAGGTCGTCCACTAACTGATCCCACTGAGACCGAAGCATCCACTGAGAGATCCTCATGTGGAGCCGAGCACGAGGGACTGCTGGGATTGCAGCCGCCATAAGCCTGAGGAGGCGAAGAAGGGACCTGGCACTGACCCGCCTGCGGCCGGACAACAGGCTAACCTGAGCCTGGAGTGTGGCCGCCCTGTCCGGTGGCAGGAAGACCATGCCAGAGGTTGTGTCCAGGATCGCCCCGATAAACTGGAGCCTCTGGGATGGGATCAAGTGGGACTTGGAGTGGCTGATGGTGATGCCCAGGGAGAAAAACACCCCCTGGGTAAGGGAAAGGAAGCGCAGGAGATCCTCCCTGGACAGGGCAGCCAGGAGCCAGTTGTCCAGGTATGGGAAAACCTGCACCCCTTGGGTACGCAGGTAGGCCTCTACCACTGAAAGGCATTTGGTGGACACCCGGGGTGCCGAGGAAAGACCAAATGGGAGGGCCTTGAACTGGTAGTGGTCCCCCTGGAAAGCAAAACGGATGTATTTGCAGTGAGAAGGGCGGATAGGGATGTGCAGGTAAGCATCCTGTATATCCAGAGCGCACAGCCAATGTCCCGGCCGAAGGAGACCCTGTAGGGAGAGCATCCTGAACCTCTTGTACTCCACGAATAAGTTCAGGGAACTGAGGTCGAGAATCGGCCTTACATCTCCTGTCTTTTTCAGGATCAGGAAGAAGTGGGAATAGTAACCCGTTCCCTGAAGAGATAGGGGGACGGGCTCTATCGCCTCCTTCAGCAAAAGTGCTGAAATCTCTTCCTGGACCAGAAGAAGGTGTTCCAGAGAGTACGACGACCTTGGGGGAGGGTGACTAGGTGGTTTCTGGAGAAACTCTATTGAGTGTCCTTCTGCGATCAGCTGGAGCACCCAGGAATCTAAAGTTATCCTCTCCCAACCCGGGAGGTGGAGGGAAAACCTCCCTCCTACCGGTTCCTCCGGAAGGCCCAGAGGCCGTGGGAGAGGAAAGGAGTCAGGTGGTGTGAGGCAGCATCGCGGTTGAAGCACCCGCTGCTTTATTGGGCGGAAGGGGCTTGGCAGCCAGAGGGGCCTGGCGTTTAGCAGCCTGCTTTCCCTGGGGTTTCGCCTTTTGCCAATTCAGTCTGCGAAAGGGACAGCGCTGCGTTTGATAGGGATGATGCATGGAGTCCACAGACTTCAGTGCAGTCCTCTTCTCCTGTAGATCGGTGATAATGTCCTTGACATCACCACCGAACAGTACTGAACCCCAGAAGGGCGCTTCCTCAATAGCGGACTGCACTTCTGGGACAAACCCTGACACATGGAGCCAGGTATGATGCCGTAAGCCTACGGCAAAAGTGGAGCTCCTACCAGCAGTGTCCACTGCATCATAAGTAGCACGAAGCATGTGCTGACTGGCCGAACGTGCAGAGCGGACGAGGTCAGCCACTTCCTGTTTGACTTGACAGTCCGGAAGCAAGTCCAATTTGGATTCCATTTCACTAAGAATCGCCTTCTGGTAATCCCCCACGTGACCGACATAATTCAGGGCCCTAATACCCAGAATGGAAGAAGCATAGATGATCTTCCCGTACTGGTCCAGAAGACGGGATTCTTTGTCAGGTGGAGACAAGATAAGATGTTTTGGGTTAGCTGTCCGGCCATGAGAGGCGCTAATCACGACCGAATCAGCTCGAGGGTGAGAATCTAAAAAGTCAACACCCTCGGGAGCCTGATATAGCCTGTTCAACTTCCGTGGACGTGGGGCTAAAGCAGACTGCTGCTTCCAAATAGTGGAAACAAGATCGGCATGAGGCTCAATCCAGGGTGCCACCAAGGTGGGAGCTGTCACGGGCAGATCCAGATGCTCAGCGAGTTTCTTATGCTGGGGATCTGGCTCCAAGGAATGCCACTTATGAACCTCTTGGATTTTGTGCAGCAATTCCGTACAAGAAGGATCGTCCAGAGGGGACTTCAGATGAGTCCTTGGCCTGGGCTTAGACTGAGAAGCGTGGCTCATCGTCCGGCTGGGAACAACTGTCAGAGGCGTCCGAGGTGTGCGAGGAGGAAGATGATGAGGAAGACTCCCTCTCCCAGCATGGGGGAGGAACAGACCCCTTGGGAAGCCCTCAGGAAGCGTGTCCTGTCCCGCCCTGGAACCAGAGGGTTCGGCCCTGGTGTCCGGAGGTGGGGAGGGAGTCTGTCGTCGCGGACGTATGGGAATTGGAACCAGCACCGTCGTCTGGAGATGACTCTCCACCTCTCTGGTGAGCTGAGCCTTGGCCTCAGCCCACCAGGAGGCCAGAGTCTCCTTCAAGGCCACCGGTGGCTGAGGGGGCAGTGGAGGTGGAGGAAGAGGGGGGATACGGGTATGGATTATACCCGTAAGGCGCGTATCCATAACCTGACAGTGGGAAGCCCGGCATCTGGTATTGAGGCACCAAGTACTGCAGCGTCGGATAGGCCAGCATCGGGTACTAGGGCATCGGATACTATGGAGCTGTGTAAGACGGTGTCGGACACTTGGGAACCAAGGGGTCTGCTGCAGCAGACAGCCCAGCCGGAGGGCCCACGGACGGGTCTGAAGCAGAAGGCCCTGCGTGCGGCATGTCGCCCGGGGTCGGCAAGATCGGCATCGGGGCTGGCGGCTGGGGAGCCGACGTCAGGTCAGTCTGCCCAGCAGCCGGACGGTCTGATGCGGGCGCAGCAGGAACCTCAGCATCACCAGGGGATGGAGGAGAAAAATCCCCGGGGTCAGGCTGAGGAGACCCAGGGTACCCGGAGGGCACGAAGGCTGCGGGGAGCTGGGATTGGCGGACATGGGAGGGTCCAGCGTCGGCTCAGCCGCCATGCGGACATCGGGCAAGCCAACGTCCGACTTATCAGCGGGGTCCGGGAGGACGTCGGAGGAGCCAACGTCCGACTTAGCGGACACGCCGCCCGAAGCAGGTCACGAAGAAGGGGCAGCCTGGTCGGGCGGAAGAGGGGCTGTCCGCCGCCCGAGGGTCGGGCGACACGACCATCTCCATGTGGGCGTGCTGGAAGAGCAAGATGATCCGGCTTCTTACCAGAGCCGCTCTGAACCAGTAGGCCGCACAGTGGCAGTTTTACTGGGAGTGGAGGCCACCAATAGCCCGGAGGCACCTGAGCGCGAGCCAGACGTGGGCAGATCAGTGGAGACACCGGAACAGGGCTAACCAGGAGGCAGCCCAGCCCCATGGGCGGAGGAACCGATGACTTCGGTTCTGGAGGGATTGGCTTCGGCCTAGGAGGCAAGAGCCAAGTGATGGCCGGGGTAGGTGGTGGAGCCGGCTTCTGCCCAGTTAAGATCAGCTGCTGCCACATAAGGTCTTCATATCACAGGAGTTTCCACCGGAGCCTTTCCTTGTCCGAGGAGGATGAGACCCTGTGGCATTGCCTCTTTTTTGAGCACTTATGGCTCTTTCTCAGTCATTCGGTTGAGGGGGTCCTGGACCGAGACCAGGCAGGACGACTCGGTTGATTGGGAGACACTGTAGTTGGTGAGACCAGAGGGTCTGGGACCGGGTCCTTGATGGGGACACCAGCAGGCTGGGTCTCTTCATCTGGAAAGACCAGGATCGAAGTTCGTTTCAAAGAGTCGGTGGGCACAGCCGGCGACAAAGGGTCGATCGGGTCGAAGATAATTTTGACCTCTTTGGGCACTTTCTCGGTCCCTTGGCAAGATCCAAAAAGCCAGCAACCGAGGATGCGATCTCAACCGAGGTAGAGATTGTGTGTTCTTGGGACTCTGACCTCTCCTGGTCCCAAGAGCGTCTCCGTTGAGACAAAGACGACGGATCCTTCTCCCTCTTTCAAGAGCGGGAGGAGTGCGAGCCCGAGGGCACCTCACCCTGGGTGGGGAGAGACTGGCACAACTCCTTGAAGGAGCCCGTAAAGAAAGAGCCTAGGTTCAGCGAGATGAAGAAGCTTCAATTAGCTGAAGTGCGAGCTGCTTCCTCCTTGAATGCCTTCATCTGTTCCAGCTGTTCAGTGGAGCCCACGGCCATGGAAACTGCCCACCTAGCCTCCTTCGATTTCACCAGCGGGTTCCCCCGTCTCCCCAGCTTTAAACGTGCCTTGTCGTCGTCCAGGACGTTGGGATGGAAGGTCAAGCACATGGCCAACATCTAGGCTGTAAATGTACGTGAGATGGGGATCGGAGCACAACATCTTCTGGACGCAGGGGCACCGGCGAAATCCTGGGGAAGATTTTTCCTCCATAGTCGATGTGACGAAAACAAGATCGCTAACTCGAACGAGTCTGATTTTCGGTAAAACTGAGAATTTGAAAGCCAGGGCTTACGAAATGCTGAGAGCACGAGGGAACCTGCATCTTCCAGCGGAAAGGAAGATCTGGCCTCATGGGGCGGAGCAGAGGTGTATACCACCCGGGTGGAAGGAAGGAGCCAGCTTAAAGACTTCCGGCAAGATTTGAAGTGGACATGCCAAATGGTGTGGATGAACAACATATCCATGCTCCTAGAAAGGCTTCTTCTTCTTCTGCTGGTTCTTGCCTGAAAAACTTTTAGCAGAAGTGGCATCCAAGGCAGCACTAGACTGCTCTATGCGCTGTAGGTGACCAGCTACTCCTGGGACGAACAAGTCAGTCCCAAGGAAAGGCACATCGCTAACTTATGCTGAGTATCCACCGGGAAGGAGGAGAGCCTCAGCCAAGCCCTGTGGCAAGAGGCAACTGCGGCGGCCATCTGGAGCTGCTGTTTGGCAACAGCACAGCCCTGATCTCGGACCTGCTTAACCGTGGTCTGCATGTCAGTGGGGAGATGTGGGAGGACTTCATCCAATGCCCCGAGAAGGGCATGGGAGAAGTGTGCCATGATGACGGCCAAACTTGTCTGACGAAGGCCCAAGGAAGACGCCACACAGACCTTCTGCTGCGAATGGTCCAAATACTTGGACTTCTTGTTGGGAGGTCAGTCAGTGTCAGCAGAACTGCCAGTATGCCTGAACACAGAGGCGGTTACCAGGCTCTCGACCACCAGGTGCTCTGTGAACTCCGCAAGGGACCCCATGGGCACCGCATACTTGTGGGCCATGCGGGTAGATGGTGCTGGACATGAGGCAGAACACTACTACAGTAAAGGCCTCCGTTGGGGTATCCCCTCTCTTGAGGATGTCCGTGAGAGGGTACTCCGCCTTTTTCTGGATGTGTTCCAGGGGCATCCCTGTGGAATCAAAGATTAGATGAAGGATCCTTTGGAAGGAGGAAGGACCTTCCTCCATCCCTGTGCCAACGGACGACTCCTCATCCCCAGGATGAGACTGGAGCCTGGTGACATCAGAGTCCGAAGAGTCTGGGTACAGCGACCTGATGCCCAAATCACCTCGAGCAGCTGAGGGCGTTCCGGGGTGACCGTGACCGACAGACATCGGGGAAGCCCGGTGTCTGGTTGGTCCTCTTTGGAAGGAGCCCCTCCCACAGGCTGCTTAGGCAGCAGCTCCACCACTATCAGTGGAGAGACCGATATAGGCCGAACCGGAGGATGGGCCGGCCCCGCGGGCGGAGGAACCAAAGGCTTTGGTTCCGAGGGGGTCGGCTTCGGCCTAGGTGGCAAAAGCCAAGTAATGTCCGGGGTAGGAGTCGAAGTTGGCTTATGCCCAGACAAAATCAGCTGTGCCACGAGGTCCTCGTAGCGCCAGAGTTTCCGTCGGAGCCTCTCCTTATCCAAGGAGGATGAGGACGACCGGTGGCACTGCCTCATTTTAGAGCACTTGTGGCTCTTTCTAGCCCGTCCAGACGAGGGCGTTCTGGACCTCGACCAAGATTGCACAGGCTAACTCGGTCGCTCGGGAGACACCAGCGGGACTGGCGATACCCAGGGATCCGGAACCGGGTCCTTGATGAGGACACCAGCAGGCTGGGTCTCCTCACTGGGGAAGACAAGGACCGGAGTCCTTTCCAAAGAGCTATCAACAGGGGCCAGCAACAGTGGGTCGATGACAATCTCTACCTCATCGGCCGCATCCTCGATCGGCTGGCCCGACGGAAGGTCCTTGAAGCCTGTGGCCGAGGAAGCGATCTCGACCGAGACAGAGACCGCATGCTCCTGGGACTGACACCTCTCTCGGTCCCAAGAGTGTCTTCACCGAGACGAAGACATGCTCAGTTCCTTATCTCTTTTACGATATCGAAGTAGTGCGAGCCCGCAGGTGCCTCTCCCTGGGGGAGAGAGAGAATGGCACAACTCCTTGAAGGAACCTGAGAAGGTGGAGCCCAGGTTGAGTGGAACTAAAAAGTTCTGATTGTCAGAAGCGCGGACGGCTTCTTCTTTGAACGTCTTCATGCGTTCCAGCTGCTCGGCGGAAATCACCAACCTAGCTTCCTTGGACTTCACCGGAGTATTCCTTTTCTCCGGTCTCCCCAACTTTAAACATGCCAGGCGGTCGTACAGAACGTTGGGATGGAAGGGCAAGAAAAAGCTGCAGGACGAGGTGTTATGGCCGACACCTAGGCAGTGAGCATACGCGTGAGATGGGGACTGGTGTGCGACATCTTCCCCAGCACTTAAGGACACCAGTGAGAAATCCTGGAGAAGATCTATCATGATCGAGGATGCAAAAGCGGTCGCTAACTCGACGAGTTTTAATTTTGGTAAAACCAAGTATTGAAACCAGGGCCTACAAAATGCGTGAGCACGAGGGAGGCAACCTGCATCTTCCAGCGGAAAGGAAGATCTGGCATCATGGGGTGGAGCCGAGGTATATACCACCCGGGTGGGTGGGAGGAGCCAGCTTGAAGACTTCTGGCAAGATTTAAAGGGGAAAGGGACATGCCAATAAGTGTGGATGAACAACATATCCACAATCCTAGAACAGGAAGTTGTCCCTCTGTACAGACAGTTGGTAAGACCACATCTAGAGTACTGTGTACAGTTCTGGAGACCCCATCTCCGCTAAGACATAGACAGGGTGGAGGCTGTCCAGAGGAGGGCAACCAAAATGGTGCAGAGTCTGCAACAGAAGACATATGAAGAAAGACTAAAGGAGCTTAAGATGTATAAGCCTCGGGGAAAGGAGGGAGAGGGGGACATGATATAAACTTTCAAATATCTCAAGGGAATCAACACAGTCCAAGAGGGTAGCATCTTTCAGAAAAAGAGATGCGCAAGAACAAGGGGCACAATTTGAAGACAGAGGGAGGACGGCTCAGAGGTAAGGTGAGGAAGTACTTCTTCATGGAGAGGTTTGTGGATGCATGGAACAGCCTTTCTGAGGAGATCGTAGAGTCAGAATCATTGGGGGAATTCAAGAATGCATGGGACAGACATAAGGCAATTCTAGTGGGGGGTAGGAGGAAGTAAGGCTATTGGTTAACTAGGATCTGCAGCTTATCTGTTAGGCAGGGAAATGGGCAGACTAGGTTGGCCAAGCAGTCCTTATCTGCCATCAGAGTCTATGTTTCTACGTTAACTGTAATATCTTAGAGGTTATCTCCATCAGGCCACACCTATGGAATGCGTCCCAAGCAGTACTGAGAGTGACAGTCTGGGTGGCTGAAGGCTATAGACCTAAGACAGGAGGCCTTTAAGCGTAGCCAGGCCGAAGCCTGCCTTTCTTCTACGGGCAATGTCCAAACTGTAGTGTTTAGTGAAAGTGTGGACAGTACTCCAGGTGACAGCAGCACAAATCTCCACAGCTAATACATTCCTGAAACATTCAACAGAGGTGGCCATACTTCCTGGAACGAAATGTAATACAGTTGGCCAACCACTTGGACAGACATTGTTTAGAAATTGGTATGCCCTCTTTCCCCAGGAGTGCAGGAAACAAACAGCTGTGAGGACTTCCTGCAGACCATTGTGTGATGAACATAATATCAGAGTATTCCATGTGCATCTAAAGTATGGAGGAATAAACTGGCAGGTGGATGGGTCTGATTTAATGTAAACTCAGACACCACCTTTGGAAAAAACTTAGGGCTGGTGCGCAAAGTCTCTGTGGAAAATCAAATAAGGAGGCTAACACATAAGAGCGGAAGTTCAGAAATCCTTTGAGCAGAAGTAACTGCTAATAAAAACGTTTTTCAATACTGGCTCAAATGGAGCCAACTTAAGTTCCTCTAAAATAAAATTCACGTCCCAAGCCAAGACTGAATTGCGGATGGGATGCCCTCTCAAGAACGTGCAGGACACCTCCAGTCTTGTCACCATATGGCCATCAGTAAACATATGGAAGGCTGAAATGGCTGACAGGTGCACCTTAATGGAGGAGTATTGCAAGTTCAGTGTCTGAGAGGGACAGCAAGTACTCCAGAATCAACAAGTGAAGGGACCCAAGTGGTGGGAAGCAGCCAAGAAGCAAAGTGCTACCACTTCATGGAATAAGTGACCTGGTGGAGGGCATTCTTGCAGCAACAGGACATCAGCCACCATTTGAGACACCCCCAATTTAACCATGGCTATGCCCTCAGCAGCCATGTCTGAAGATGGAGGGAGGGTGCCCTGCTCCTGAGATAGCAAGCCTTGGCACAGGGCACGAGTACTGGGCCAAAAGTGGACAATTAGAATCACAGTGGTCCCTTACATCTGGAGCATGATCTGCACCATCTGAATTAGAGAAGGGAGGGATGGCGTAGAGGAACCTCCCTTTCCAAGAGAGGGACAGTGCATCTCACCAGAAAACTTCACGCCATGGAGTGAGCGAACAGAAAAAAACAGGTTACTCACCTGTAACAGTAGTTCTAGGAGTGGCATATGATATACATCCACACTTCTGGCAGTGTCCCTTTCCCTTTAAGGCTTGCTGGAACGTCTTCAAGCTGGTTACTCCCTCTCACCCAGGTGGTAACTTCCACGGCACCACCTCGTGACGTCAGATCTTTACTGCTGGAGGAAAGAATCAGTGCGCTGTTTGCCAGTTGAGGTCTGGTGGGTTAGTGGGGATGTACATCATATACCACTCCTAGAAAGTACAGTTACAGAAAACTTTCCCGTAACAGAAGATCTTTGAGGAGTGTTTCTTGCAGCAGGTAACACACTTGGGACGTCACCAGAGGTCGCTGTGGCGCATGGCAGCTCTACTAGCAGTCTTTTCCAGAGGCCGCCCAAACGACATCAGCTTCCTGTTTCCTATATAAGTGAGGGTGGTCCCTGGAATCCTCAGTTTCCCCTGCCGGATTCAGCTCACTAAGCGAGGACTGAGGGGTAACTGAGGTACCGTAGGTATCCCAACCCCTAAGTCACTGGACCAGAATTTGTTCTCTTAGAGAAGGAGGGGGACAGAGGGTGGGATCGCACCTATTGCAAGGGACACTCCTCAAAGATAGTACAGTTACGCAAGAACTTACCGTAACAGTAGATTTTCTAGAGAGGCTCTTGCAGTAGGTAATTACATATAGGACTGAAGCCAGCAGTCGTCAGGACCCCACAAAAAAATTTCTAGCTAGCAATCTCTTGCGGGGAACCGCCCCCACGTCAGTATAAAGTGGCAGTCCCCCACACCAGCCTTCCAGTTCTTTCCCGCCAAAGGCCAAAAAGGCAAGACAAGAGAGAGAAGCGGATATTTCTCCCCCTGGAAAAGGAGATGAAGAAGCCAAGAGGATGGAGGGCGGGAAGGCATTACCTACTGCAAGAGCCTCTCTCGAAGATCTACTGTTACGGTAAGTTCTTAAGTAACTGTACTATCTTACTTCGAGAGGGCTCTTGCAGTAGGTAATTACATATAAGACTGAGTCCCAAGCAGTCTGGAGCAAGGAGAAGCACTCGGGAGGAGGAAAACTCCAACAAATAAACCTCAGGCTGTGAGGATCTTAAGAAAAATCACCTTGCAAAACAGACAATCTGAAGCCTGCTCTACGGCGAGAGGCAATGCCCTAACTGTAGTATTTTGTAAAGGTATGGACTGAAGTCCAAGTTGCGGCTGCACAGATGTCTGCCGCTGACACATTCTTGAAACAAGCAGCAGAGGCAGCTACACCTCTGGTGGAGTGACCTGACTTGACCTGGCAGGGTCTTGTGGTACTTGTAACAGAAAGTGATACAGTGAGCCAACCACTTCGATAGGCATTGCTTAGAAACTGCATTGCCCTCTCTTTTGTGGGCAAAAGAGACAAAGAGCTGATCCAGTTTCCTGAGATCCTTAGTCCTAGCAGTATAGTATCTCAAGATCCTGTGAACATCCAGAGTATGCAAGATGTACTCCCCTTGATTGGAGTGCTGCATAAAGAAAGCAGGCAGCTCAATGGATTGGTTTAGTGTAGATTCCACTACCACCTTAGGGAGAAACTTAGGGTTGGTGCTCACAGCCACACGTTCCTTGTGGAAAATCAAATAAGGGATTTTGCACAGCAAGGCTTGGAGCTCAGAAATTCGTCGAGCTGAAGTAATGGCCACTAAGAAGAGAGTCTTCCAAGAGAGGATCTTCAAATCTGCTGAAGCTGCCAGTTAAAAAGGAGGCAGAGTAAGCTTCTCGAGGACAAAGTTCAAATCCCAAGGAGGTGCAGGAATTTGGATGGGGGTCTCAAATGAAGAGCCCCTCTGAGGAAAGTCTTGGAGACTTCCAACTGCATGAAAGTCCTGTCACCAAAAGGGACGTGGTAGGCCGAAATGGCAAACATGTGGACCTTCAAAGAGGAATTACTGAGACCCAGGTCAAAGAGGTGACAAACGTAGTCCAGGACTCTCTCAACCAGACAAGAGAAGGGTTCCAGATCCTTCGATGCGGCCCATATCGAGAAACGCCCACTTCACACATACAGTCGCAATAAAAAATATTACGCCTTGCAGTTTTTCTAATAATGCACCATTCCTTCCAGAAAATTGTTGAAATTAAAAAATATTTTGGTATCTACATATGTATTTCTTTGGTTTGCAGTGGAATAAAACACAAAAAGCAGAAAAATTTACTAAGTCTTAGCTTATTCCACACAGAAATCCTTAAATGGCCCAGACAAAATTATTGGCACCTTTTAGAAGTAGTTAGAAATAATTAGATTTCAAGCAGGTGATTCTCCTTCACTTTGGAACCGAACTCACCTGTGGTGAGTTGCAGGTGCCTGCGATATAAAAATCACTCATTCAACCAGTTTGAATAGAGAAAAGGACTCATTCTCCTGTTTTGTGCCACTGTGTGTAGCGCAATGAGCATGGAGAAAAGAAAGACAGCCAGAGAATTGAGGAGGTCAGACAGAAGACTGTAGCCAAGCATGGACAATCTCAAGGCTACAAATCAATCTCCAGAGACCGTGATGTTCCTGTTTCCACTGTACGTAATGTTTAAGGCCTATGGCACTGTAGCCAACCTCCCTGGACGTGGCCGCAAGAGAAAACTTGATCGAAGACTGCAGCGCAGGATTGTTCGAATGGTGGAGAAAGCACCTCGATCAACTGCCAAACAGATTCAAGCTGACCTTCAGACACTGATGCGACAGTTTCCACTCGCACCATCCGTCGCCAACTCAATGAAAGGGGTTATGGTAGGAGGCCAGGAGGCCACTGCTGAGAGAGAGACATAAGAAAGCCCGACTGAGGTTGCCAAAACACACCTGAACAAGCCAAAATCCTTCTGGGAGAACGTCCTGTGGACAGGTGAGACCAAATTAGAGCTTTTTGGTAAAGCACATCATCTCCATGTTTACAGAAAATAAAATGAAGCCTTCAAAGAAAAGAACACCTTCCCTTCAGTCAAACATGGAGGAAGTTCAGTGATGTTTTGGGGTTGCTGTGCTGCCTCTGGCACTGGGTGCCTTGAACGTGTGCATGGCATCATGAAATCTGGAGATTACCAGGCCATTTTGGAGCGCAATGTTGAACCCAGTGTCAGAAAGCTGGGTCTCCGTCGAAGGTCATGGGTCCTCCAGCAGGACAATGACCCCAAACACACTTCAAAAAGCACCGAGGAATGGTTCAAGACAAGGCGCTGGACTGTTCTGAAGTGGCCAGCAATGAGTCCAGATCTAAATCCCATTGAAAACCTGTGGAGAGATCTGAAAACAGCAGTTGGGAGAAGGCACCCTTCAAATCTGGAAGAACTGGAGCAGTTTGCACAAGAAGAGTGGGTCAAACTGCCAGTAGAGAGGTGCAGGAAGCTCATCCATGGCTATAGGAAGCAGTTGATTGCAGTTATTTTGACCAAAGGCTGTGCTACCAAATATTAAGTCTAGGGTGTCAATTTTGTCAATGCCATTTCTTTTATTTTCTGATTTAAAAGGATATATTAAATTCTGAATCCAAAACAAAGGTTCTGTAATATTAACAGAGAAATAAAGAATTGTGGAGACCAAATACTGTACTGTTGTTAATTTCAACTTATGTTTAGAGGAAATTGTGAGTTATTTGAAAAAGTGCAAGGGCGCCAATATTTTTGGCCACGCCTGTAGGTGGCTCGGGTAGAAGGCTTTCTGGTCTCCACCAAAATATCTGCAACGAGCGAAGAAACCCGGAAACGGGCTTGTACTACATCTGCAGGAGCCACATGTGCAACTGAAGGGATCTGAGACCTGGATGGACCAAGGACCCCTGATCCTGGGTCAGCAAGTGCTGCAACAGAGGAAGAGGAAGTGGAGGTTCCTCCAAAAACTGCTACAGAAGAGAGAACCAAAGTTGCCTGGGCCAGAATGGAGCAAATGAGTATCATTCGAGCTCCTTCTGACTGAAGTTTGTGTAAGACCCTTGAGATTAAGGGAATCTGAGGGAAGACACAGACGAAGCTGTCCTTCCAATAAAGAGACAGAGCGTCCCCCAATAAAATGCCATGCCCTGGAGAGAGCGAGCAGAAGTCGGGAAGTTTTGCGTTTAGAGGAGATGCGAACAGGTCTAACTGAGGCGTTCCCCAACACAGGAAGCCTTGGTCTAGTAACTGCAGATCTAGTTCCCATTCGTGGGCATCGGCAGACGACCGACTGAGCTAGTCCACCAGCGTATTGTCTACTCCCGGAACATGCACTGCCGTCAGGTGAAGATTGTGCTGAGCTGCCCAACCCCAAACTCTCATTGCTTCCCTGCACAGAGTGTAGGAGCGAGTTTCTCCCTGCTTGTTTATGTACCAGACCACGCACAGGTTGTCGGTCTGGACTGCTAGATGACCGGGAAGAATATAAGAGCAGAGAGCTTGAAGAGCATACAGTACGGCTCTGAGCTCGAGCACACTGATGTGTAGAGTGCACTAGCGACTGGATCAAGAGCTTAGAGTCCTGTGAGGTCCCAGGTGGGCTCCCCAGCTCTCTCCCGAGGCATCTGTCGTCAACGTTTCGGAGGAAGGTTCCAGAGAGAACGGAACTCCCTGGTAATGGTTCTCATGCACCATCCACCAATGCAAGTCCCCGATCATGGGGTTGGAGGTCAATACCTCCTGGTCCAAGGTCGTCCAAAGTCTGGTCCCATTGAGACTGAGAGATTCTCATATGGAGTCGAGCACCGGGGACTGTCGGGATTGCAGCCGCCATGAGTCTGAGGAGGTGAAGGACTGTCCAGGCGCCAACCCTTCTGCGGCTGGACAACAGACTTGCTTGTGCCTGAAAGGTGTCCACCCTTTCCGGCAGCAGAAAGGCTTTGCTGATGGTCATGTCCAGGATAGCACCAATGAACCGAAGTCTTTGACAAAGGACCAGATGGGACTTGGCCTGGTTGATGGTGATACTCAGGCTGGTGAAAACCTGCCGGGAAAGGGAGCACTGGATGAGGCTGCCAGGGGCCAATCGTCCAGGTACAGTAAAACCAGTACCCCCTGGATAAGCAGGTGGGCCGCTACCACTGAAAGGCATTTGGTGAACACTCAGGGGGCTGAGGAAAGACCAAATCGGAGGGCCTTGAATTGGTAGTGGCCCCCCTGAAAAAGAAAACCGGAGGAACCTGCGGTGGGAAGGGCGGATGGGGATGTGCAGGTAGGCATCCTGCATATCCAACACACATAGCCACAGTCCCGGACGAAGGAGCAGCAGAAGGCTCTGCAAGGAGAGCATTTTTAAGTGCCTTTACTCCACGAACATGTTCAGGGAGCCGAGGTCTAAAATAGGCCTCACGTCTCCCGTTTTCTTTGGGACAAGGAAGAAATGGTAATGGTATCTGGTCCCCCAAAGGTGAGTGGGGACTGGTTCTATCGCCACCTTCAAGAGAAGGGAGGATATTTCTTCCCGAACCAGAGGAAGATGCTCCGTGGAGTAAGATGACTTTGGGGGGGTGGTGGTTCTTGGTGGTTTCTGAAGAAACTCGACTGAGTGTCCTTTTGCTATGAGCTGGAGCATCCAAGCATCTGAAGTAATCCTCCCCCAGCCCGGCAGATGGAAGGAGAACCTCCCTCCTACCAGTTCTTCTGGAGTGTCCAGAGCTTGTGGGAGAGGAAAGGAGTCAAGGGGTGTGAGGCAGCGTGGTGGCGGAGGCTCCTGCTGCCTTTTTAGGCGGCAGAGTCTTGGCTGCTGTAGGGGCCCGACGCTTGTTGGCCCACTTGCCCTGAGGTTTCGCTTTTGGCCAAGAACGTCGGCGAAAGGGGCGACGCTGTCCCTGTGGGGGTCTGCACAAAGAGTCAACAGACTTAAATGCAGTGCCTTTCTCTTGCAGGTCGGTGATGATGTCTGACATCTCCACCGAACAGCACCGAACCCCTGAAGGGCACATACTGAATAGCGGATTGCACTTCAGGGACCTATCCTGACATCCGGAGCCCGGCACGATGCCGAAGGCCCACAGCGAAAGCCAAACTCCTACCAGCAGTGTCCACTGCATCGCACGTGGCATGTAGCATGTGCCTACTGGCCGAACGAGCAGATCGGACTACATCAGCCACTTTCTGCTTGGTTTGAGATTCACAAAGGGAGTCCAATTCGGATTCCACCTGACTCAGGCTAGTCTTCTGGTAATCCCTCATATGAGCGACACAGTTCAGGGCCCGGATTCCCAGTGTGGAAGAAGCATACACCTTCTTCCCGTACTGGTCCAGAAGATGGGATTCCTTGTCCGGTGGAGATGAGCTAAGGTGCTATGGGTTAGCCTACTGGCTATGAGTGGCGCTAATCACAAGAGAATCGCTTTAGGGTGTGTATTCAACTAATCCACACCCTCGGGAGCCTGGTATAGCCTACCCGCCTTCCTCGGAAGAGGGCTACCATAGACCGTTGTTTCCAAATAGTGGAAACAAGGTCTGCGTGAGGATCGATCCAGGGTGGAATCAATGTTGGAGCTGTTTCGGGCAGATCCTAATGGGCAGCAAGTTTCTTCCGCTGTGGATCTGGCTCCAGAGATTGCCACTGCTGGACCTCCTGGATCTTTCTCAGCAGCTCCAGAAAAGAAAGGACTTTGGAGGAGTCCTTAGCCTGGGACGGTCTGGAGAGCGAGGCTCATCGTCAGGATTGGAGCACCCGCCGGAATCTGAGTCGGAGGTCTCCTAAGAAGTGTGAAGAGAAGAAGACTCCACCCCGTGCGGGGGAGAACGGACCCCTTTAGCAGCCCTTGGGGAAGTGTGTCCTCCCCGGCCCTGGCATCTGAAGGTTCACCTCTGGTGTTCGGTGGGGAAGGGGGGGGTCTCTGGTCTCCGGTGAAGGGGATCCGGTACTGGAACAGTCGTCGGTAGACGGCTCTCCACCTCCCTGGTGAGTTGAGCCTTGGCCTCAGCCCACCAGGCAGCCACAGTCTCCCTCAAATCCACCGGCGGCCGAGGGGGCAGTGGAGGAGGAGGAGGGGGATACGGATACTGGGGGTATCAGTAAGGTGAGTATCCGTAGCCAGACAGTGGGAAACTCTGTGTCTGGTACTGAGGCACCAGGTACTGCGGAGTCGGGTAGGCAGACATCTGGTACTGCGGCACGGGATACTGCGGTCCCGGGTAGGACGGCGTCGGATACCTGGGAACCAGGGGCTCTGACAGAGCAGAAGGCCCTGGGAGAGGCCTGGCAGGCAGGCCAGGTACAGGTGGTCCAGTGGGCGTCTGGTCCGGCACTGGGACGGCGTCCGAAAAAGGAATGTTGCCCGGCGTTGGATAGGCCGGCGTCCGAGGGTCCAGCGTCAGGTTATCCGGCCCAGCGGGTGGGAGACTTGACAGGAACGTACCGGCATCCTCTGTGTCGCCCGGGGAAGGAGGACTGAAATTCCCTGGGTCCAACAGAGGAGATGCAGGAGCCTCGGTTGTCAGCGGCAAGTACTGCGGCGAGACGGGGACGGCGGACTAGTCTGTTGGGCCTGGCGTCAGCTCTAACAGCATGTGTCCATCAGAGAAGCTGGGCGTCCGCTGGCGCCAAGGAAGGGAGTGGTCTTGGTGGGCATTTCTGGAGTGCTGGCGCGCCGCCCCTGAGGGTCGGGCGCCTTAGCAGCCTTTTCCGGGCAGACGGTAGCACCGGTGTCCGACTTCATCAACCCGCTGACCGGAAGGCTGCACGGTGGCAGCCTTCGGAGTAGTGCGTCTCCTTTGTCCCGGAGACTCCGATGGACCCGATCACGAGCCCGATGGGAGGGGCCGTTGCCACCATGGGCGCCTCCAAGGCGGCGCCGAGAGCGGTCCGGAAGCGGCGTTACCTTAAGCACGGCGACTCCGGCTGAAGTCGTGGTGGCCGTGGAAGTGGAGTCCCTCGGGGGAAGTTGAGGCCTGCTGAAGCTTCTTCAGCTCCTTCAAGAACTGCTGCTTCAGATTGCGGGTGGTGGCGTTGAATTGCTGGCAGTGCTGGCACTTCTCCACAGGGTGTTCCGGCCCTAGACAAAAGAGGCACAGGGAGTGACTGTACTTATGTGGGAGCTGGGTGCCGCATGAGCCGCACTTGTTTTTATCCGAATCGGATGGAATAGGGGACAACATACACAGCAGATACTGAATTATTTGAGAAAAAACGAGAAAAAAGGTGGTAATAAAACCGATGACAGACTGATGAAGCAGAGTGAACTCAACTGTGAGGCGCTTTCCAAGCTAACGGTGGGAAAGAACTGGAAAACAGGCGTGGGGGACTGCCCCTTTATACCGACGTCGCCTGGCGCCAGTCACCTGACGGGAGCAGTCCCCCGCCAGAGACTGCTAGCTAGAAATTTTTTCTGTGGGGTCCTGACGCCCTGCCGTTTCAGTCCTATAGAGGATTACTTACTGCAAGAGCCCTCTCTCGGCGAAGATCTATACTGTTACGTAAGATTTTACGTAACTGTACTATCTTCCAAGGAGTGGTCTCTTGCAGCAGGTAATACACTTGGGATGAATCCCAAGCAGTAAACCCAGAAAGGGTGGTCATTATGACAGGAAGCCTTGTAGGACAGCTTGGCCAAAGGCCGTCCTACGGCGTGAAGCAAAATCTAAATTGTATGTTTTGTTAAAGTGTGAATTGCGGACCAGACAGATGCATTGCAGATATCCATGATAGAGGCCTCTTTGAAGCAGGCTGCAGTAGCGGCCATAGCTCTGGTAAAATGGGCTTGGACAGGTCCAGGTAATGGCTGCTTGCATTTTGAATAACAAAATGTTATGCAATGTGTTAGCCAATTGGAGAGAGTCCATTTAGTGACTGAGAGACCTTCCCTGCCTGAGGCGAAGGTGACAAAGATTTGAGAAGTTTTTCTAATCGTTTTAGTTCGATTAGTGTAGTATCGTAATATACGATGGACATCTAGGATATGTAAGAGGTGTTCACCTCGGTTTGAGTGTTCAGGATAATATACCAGTAACTCCAAGGCCTGGTTTAAGGTGTGTTCAAACACTACCTTAGGTAGGAAGGAAGGGTTGGTACGAAGTGCCACCCTATCTTTCTGAAAAATCAAGTAAGGTTCTCTACACATGAGGGCATGAAGCTCGGAAATGCATCGAGTGTAAGCGACAGCCACTAAAAATAGTGTTTTCCATGAAAGAAACCTGAGGTCTGACTTTGACTTGTCTGTGGAAGCGGAGAACCTTGCTACACTGCAAAGAACAAACTATAACTACATTTAGGACCAGGAAACCTGGTGAGGCATATTACTTGTAAAGTAAGGGAGCTACGCTTTCTACAAAAAGTTTCATTTTTTTTTTCCTTATTGGCATTTAGCAGAGAATTGCAGGATTCCATTAAAAGTGTAGTAATTTTATAACCAGAGGAAGGGAGATACAACTGAATTTGCTTGATTGTTGGGGGTGAGACCTAGGATTTGGAAGGATATTTTTGCAACATTTTAAAAGTGTCCTCCTGGCTGAGAAGTTAAGTTTTCATCCCTGGTTTCACGGAACGATTTTGTGTATTGAAATCAGACATAGCAGACTGCCTGCATTGAAAGGCCTGCTTACATCACAGGTGTCACTAGTCAATCAACTGGCTCTGGGTGGGGTTTCATCACTGCTGTCTTGGGCATCCTTCACAGTTAGAAGTCAGTCAGTCTGACTTTGACTTGTCTGTGGAAGCGGAGAACCTTGCTACACTGCAAAGAAATGAAAATTACGTGCCTACCGTAATTCTTGATCTTCTTGGACGAGTCTCCACCACTCATTCACACTATTGGGATCTGCGCCGGAGGCACTAGGACCCATTGGGAGCAAACTTTTTGCTGAAGAGTTGGCGCCAGAGATGGCGCCGTGAGCCCTAGCTCGTAACGACTATCTCAAGGCCAACCCTCCAACCGCCTCAGTACCTTTTTTACCAAGGAGGTGCAGCGTAACTAACCTAGAAGGGTAGCCTAACCTAAAAACCAGACATAAGATAGTCCGGGCAACCCGTGTAAGAAGGGTCAACAAAGAAGTCTTCACGGCCTAAGGATTTGAGGGAGTGAAGACCAACAAGAAAGGTGAGCTGAGGGGATGGAGGGTAGGCGTGTGAATGAGTGGTGGAGACTCGTCTGAGAAGATCAAGAATTACGGTACGTACGTAATTTTCATATCTTCCTGGACATAAGTCTCCACCACTCATTCACACTATTGGGAGAGTACCGAGCTAATAATCCCCCGAGAGGGCGGCAGGAGAGACCAACAGCTCACGTTTCTAGGACAGAAGTCCATTGAGGATGGCTCTGCCAAAGGAAGAATGTCATCTGGCATGGACATCTAGTGCATAATGTTTAACGAAAGTATGCACTGAGCCTCAGGTGGCCGCATTGCAGATGTCTGCAATGGGCACGCTGCGGATTTCCGCTAGGGATGCTGCAACCGCTCTAGTAGAGTGAGCGTAAACTCTACCCTCCAACTTAACCTGCGCCATGGAATAGCAGTGACAAAGGCACGCCACTAGCCATGATGAGATACATCTGATAGCGACAGGTTGACCCAGCCGGGTCTCACTGAAGGAAACGAATACTTGCTGAGCTTTGCGAAAATCCTTGGTTCTATCTAGATAGAAGCATGAGACCCTCTTAACATCCAAAGAATGAAGAGAACGTTCCCCTTCATTTTGGAAGTCCACAAAATAAGAGGGAAAGACCAAAGGTTGGTTTAGATGAAATTCTGACACAACCTTAGCAAGAAATTTAGGATGAGTACGAAGAACTACTTTGTCCTTATGGAACACAGTATACGGAGGGTCTGTGACCAGGGCATGTATCTCAGAGACCCTGCGGACTGAGGTAATGGCCACTAAGAAGGCAGTCTTCCAGGTGAGAAATTTTAGCTCACAGGTAGCCAGAGGTTCGAAACGTTTCCGAGTGAGCATGTCTAGCACAAGATTAATGTCCCAGGCTGCAACTGGACGTCTTGTAGGAGGTCTGGTATGCAGAATCCCCCTAAGAAATCTCTTAACCATAGGTAAGTGTTAAGGAAAAAACGGGCTCATGATACACTGAAATGGCACAAAGGTGAACTTTGTAGAGTACTGTAGACCTGAATTTGAGAGGTCCAAAAGGTACTCCAAAACCTTATCTGGTGGACAGGAAAAGGGATTCAAAGAGGACTTTGCACACCAGAGCAAAAAACGCTTCCACTTGGCTGTGTAAGTTTTCCGAGTGGCTGGCTTCCGTGCAGCCAGAAGAATATCTGAAACTCTTTGAGAGACATTGAACTGGTTTACTTCGACCTCTTCAGGAGCCAAGCGTGAAGGTGAAGTGATCTCAGGCTGGGATGGACCACCGGTCCCTGAGTCAAAAGGTTCATCTACAGGGGAAGTGGTTTCGGAGGTTTTGGAGGAACTGGCAACATATTGTTGAGTAGTGGAAACCACAGCTGCCAAGGCCAAAAGGGAACAATGAGAATCATCTTGTCTCCCTGGGATTCGAACTTGAGGAGTACTCTCTGAATTAGAGGAAGAGGCGGAAAGGCGCAAAGAAAGCGTTTTGTCAACCGCAGCCTGAACGCATCCTGACAGAAAATGCCAGGCCCTGGATTTCTGGAGCAGAAGAGAGGCAGTTTTGCATTGAGTGGGGATGCAAAAAGGTCCAGGTCTGGAGTTCCCCACTCTTCGAATAGAGACTGAACTATGGTTGAGTCGAGAGACTTGTGAGGATCTGTCTCTGTTCTGCTGAGACGGTCTGCCAAGTCATTCTGTACACCTGGCAGGTAGACTGCTTGAATTAGAGCGTTGTGCTCCAAATACCATTCCCATACCCTCATTGCTTCTCTGCATAAGGGGCAAGAATGAGCACCGCCCTGCTTGTTGATGTAATACATCACTGCTTTGTTGTTCGTTTGAAGGAGAATGTTCTTGTGAGAGAGAATATCCTTCAACGCTCGGACCGTATAAAGGACAGCTCTCATTTCTGGGACATTTATGTGAAGCTGGGACTCGAGATGAGTCCACACACCTTGAGTGTGGAGAGCCTGACAGTGAGCTCCCCACCCCATTAGGGATGCGTCCGTGGTAATGGAGATTTGATGGTCCAGAGGAGCAAAGGGATATCCTTCCAGGAGATTGCTCTCTTGAGACCACCAGGTGAGTGACCTCTTTAAAGGTTCCGTCACTTTGATGAGATAGGACTGCGGGTGAGTGGTTGGGGACCACCGAGTACTGAGCAACCACTGGGTGGTTCTCATGTGCAGACATGCTAGGGGTACAGTGAACACTGAGGATGCCATGAGGCCTAGCATCCGTTGCATCGAGAGAGCTGTGACTGAGCTGTTTTTCCCGATGTGACGGGCCATCTGAAGGATATCGTTCCTCCTGTCTTCTGGAAGAAAAGCCTTCGCGCAGGAGGTGTCCAGAAGAGTCCCTATAAAAAGGAGCCTCTGGGAGGGCTGCAGTTGCGATTTCTTGAGGTTGAGCAGAACTCCCATGGATGTACGGAGGCGCGAGGCCGTCTCTACGGCATCCAGAGTCCCTTGCCTGGAAGGGCTTGCTAGAAGCCAATCGTCCAGATAAGGAAACACCTGTATTCCGACCTTTATGAGGTGCGCTGCGAGAACTGCACAACACTTTGTAAAAACTCACGGCGCCGAGGATAGCCCAAAAGGCAGGACTCTGAACTGATAATGTTGTCCCAGAGCCACAAACCTCAGGAATTTGTGATGCCTCGGGTGAATAGGAATGTGCTGGTAAGCATCCTGCATATCTAGGGAGGCTAGCCAGTCGTCTTGATGAAGCAGAGGTAACAGGGTTCCCAGAGAAATCATTTTGAATTTCTCCTTGGGGAGAAATTTGTTTAGCTTTCTGAGATCTAGAATGGGGCGCATTCCCCCGGACTTCTTTGGAACCAGAAAGTAGTGGGAGTAGAACCCCGTGTTTCGTTGATGCAGTGGCACCACTTCTACTGCCCTGTTGTTCAGAAGGCCCTGAATCTCGTCGGCGAGAAGGTCTGACTGAAGGGTTGACAGCCTGGGCTGTCGTTTGGAAGCGATCCAGAGGGGTCTCCACAAGATTGGTGGAATACCCTCACGAATTATCTGAAGGACCCATTTGTCTGAGGTTATGGACTTCCACTGGTTGTAGAAGTGCATCAGACGACCTCCAACCGGAGAGGAAAAGTCCACCTCGGGCAGCTGAGATGGAACTTGGGCCAGCAATTCATAAGGTAGCGCTGGGCGCTTTGGGCCATTGCGCTTTCTGTTGCGCCTTCTTTTGAGGTTGGGCAGGTTGGTTCTTATGGAAATTCCTCTGCCTCTGCCTCGAAAGGACTGACGATTATGAAACTGGCGTTTACTGGCATGCCCTCGAGAGGGGGCAGGAGGGGGCCGAGCCAACTTAATGGCTGACCTAGTCTTTTGTGTAGCTTCTAGAGCTTGCTCTACCTGAGGACCAAAAAGATATGCACCGTCAAAGGGCAATGCCATCACCTGTTGCTGCGCGTCATTCGTGAAGCCCGAAGTGCGCAGCCAGGAATGACGGTGGGTGTAAATACCAGCAGCCGCTGAACGGGAAGCAGTGTCAAAAGCATCCATGGCTGCTTTAACCTGATGGTTGTTAGATTCAATACCTCTGGTAATGGTTTGAAGAAGCTCTGGCTTTGAATCCGACTCCGGTAGGGCTTCAACCATTTGCTTGATAGAATGCCACAGGATATACTCATACTGAGAAAAACAGCCTTGGTAACTGGCAATACGCATACTTAGAGTAGAAGCAGCAAAGACCCTCTTACCTAAGGTGTCTATCTTACGAGATTCTTTGTTAATAGGTCGAGCTGTAGTAGTTTGAGGAAGAACAACCTTATCATTCTCTGCCAGGACTACAATAGGATCCGCAAAGGCTTGAGATGCCAAAATGGGATGATCCTTGGGGGCTGAATATTTCTTATCAATGGATTTAGCCACCAAAGGGGTGAGAGCGGGATTATTCCATACTATTTGAGACAGCGTCTCGAAGGAAGGCTGAACCGGAGGAGTCAAATCCGTAGGGATCTCCGAGGCATGAAGATATTGGAGTCTTAATTTCCCAGGATCGATGTCTGTAGTCTGGAGAGAAAGTGTGGAACTCAGATTTTTCAATAGAGACTTAAAGGACAGGTCCTCGACCACAGGCTCTATAGCAGTAATAGATCCTGCTTCGTCCATTTCATCACCCAACCGAAGGTCTGGGTCAGGCTCAACGTCATCTCCTGACAGTCCAGGAGGGACTGTATGGACAGGAAAGGAATGAAAATCAGAAGAGGAGGAAGAAGGAAACAAGTGGAAAGAGGAGTCCCCGAGCCCCGGCGCCGAAACGCCTTGGACTCCATGAGCCACACAGAGAAACGACGCCAGACCACCACAGCGCCAAAGAAGCCGCACCGAAGCACACCGCACAGAAGACGCCCAGGCCAGCATCGACGCTGAGGACGGCGCCGAGGCTACCACGCCCGAGGCGCGAAAACACTCCCAGACTCAAAACAGGTTTTGAAGGAAGAAGAGCAGGAAGATAAGGGCATCGGTGTGGCCCCTCGCGCCATAGCCATGGGGGAGACACCTAAGCGTGGAGTCGACGGCACCGAAGAAGGTGCCGCGCGACCAGGAAGGTCCAACTGCCCTACCTGGTTGCCCAAAGAGCCCAAAGGCCCACGAGCGACCGAGCCGGGTAGCCGAACCAACCTCCGAGCCCACTGCTCCATAAGAGCGGCCCACTGATGAAACTGCTCATCTGAAGACCTACCTGCAGGCGGGGTAGGGCTCCGATGTCGAAGCAGTCGGCTACCAGAAGCAGAGGTTGGTGACTCCGAAGGAGGAGACCGGCAACTAGCCCCGATAACCGAGCGTCTACGCACAGACATATCAGAAGGCGACCTCGGTGATACCTTCTCTTTTTAGACCTGTGGGCGAAGAAGAGCTCGAGCGCGAGCAATTGCCGAAGTCGACTGTTTATTTTATGCTTCGAGACCGCCCATCCCGGGCATTGGACTGACTGTTGTCAGACCCCCCCTCCGGAGAAGGTGGTGGACCGGACCCAGCCCGACTAACTGAACAGCTTTCATACGAAGTCTCCCTACCATCACCTGACCTGCTCATGGTCGACTCCGTCAAGGTAGGCTGAGACTTCTTTATTGTATTAATTTTAAAAATAAGAATAAATTTAAGTGATACTGTATCGAGATAATACTACAAAATAATAAAAAGTATGACTCCCGACAGTCGAGCGACGTCATCACTGAAGTGCACTCGGCAGGGGGGAAAAAGAACTGAGGCGGTTGGAGGAGTCGGCCTTGAGATAGTCGTTACAGCGAGCTAGGGCTCAGCGGCGCCAACCCTCCAGCAAAAGTTTGCTCCCGATGGGTCCTAGTGCCTCCGGCGCAGATCTCAATAGTGTGAATGAGTGGTGGAGACTTATGTCCAGGAAGATCAAACTATAACTACATTTAGGACCAGGAAACCTGGTGAGGCATATTACTTGTAAAGTAAGGGAGCTACGCTTTCTACAGAAAGTTTCATTTTTTTTCCCTTATTGGCATTAAGCAGAGAATTGCAGGATTCCATTAAAAGTGTAGTAATTTTATAACCAGAGGGAGGGAGATACAACTGAATTTGCTTGATTGTTGTGGTTGAGACCTAGGATTTGGAAGGATATTTTTGCAACATTTTAAAAGTGTCCTGATGGCTGAGGAGTGAGTTAATTTTTATCCCTGGACTCAGTAGAGTGATTTGTGCAGGAGACATGGTCTAGTAAATTGTGGTTTTAGTTGAAGTACTATAAGGGCAATACTCACCAGGGTGGTGGAGCAGTTGTGTATTTGATTATTTCTAACAGTCACCAGTGGCTGTGGACTACCCACCCACCCTAACAGTACACCCCCAGGCGTGGCATTTCCTTTATAGCCACAGTTCTGATATCACTTCCTCAACAGGTCTTGCGGCAGAACTGTCATATCCTTAATAACTCTGCACAGAGCAAAAAGGGTAGGTACACACCACAAATAATAATAAGAAAGACATATATATAGTATATTATAAGGGAGAGGGACATGTGGGGAGTGGTGCAATGCACTGGCTGTGAGGCAGCAATTTTCCGGGAGACATTCTGGAAACTGCGCTGCTGTCCTATTTGCAGGTAACCGTCAGCTCTGAGGGAGGAGGTTGCCCACCTCCAGGCTGAACTAGCAAGGACTAGGAGGCCTCCCCTTCAAAGAGCACCACTGCCACAACCACTGCCTCAGAGGTTGCCAAGTATGAAGAGCAGTTGGACCACAGTGGGTTCTGGGAGGTGGGTGGTGGACCAGAGGCCAGACCCCTAGTTGTACCTCTAGACAAATCATATGCCATTCTGGCAGAGCAAGGTTCCTCTATGATGGCACCCTCAGTTGAGACCCAGAAGAAAGCTGAGGACATCCACAAGGAAGACCCACAAAAGGGTGGCAAGGGACACCACAGGGGAAGGAAACAGCTTCTGATAGAGGACTCTATTGTTAGGGGGTAAACCTGGGAAAGGGAGAGGAGAAGGAAGTAAGGTGTCTGCCTGGTGCCATGGCTTGGAGGGACAGGAAGCGAATCCTCAGGATTGCAGAAGCAGCATCACAGGAGAGGGAACTCGATATCATAGTCCACCTTGGGACAAATGACCTAGCTAGGCATGGGATCAGTGCAGTGCAGAATGAATTTGTGGAGTTGGGAGGGGCCTCAGACGGTAGCAACACGGTAACCTTCTCAGAGGTGCTACCAGTCCATGGCAGGAGTGAGGCTAGGTACTGCACACCATGCAGTTTAATAAATGGTTGCAAAACTGGTGCAGAGCACAGGCTTTGCTTCATTGGGGACTGGGGCCACCTGGAGATAAAGGTCTATTCTGGCATGATGGTGCATCTGTCCTGACGAAGACAAACTCCTAGGTGATGAGTTTAAATGCTTCCTTGGCAAGCTTTTAAACTAGCCAAGGGGGCTGATAAAGGCAGGAAATTTCAAGCCTCCCCCACAAAACATGGCAGGTAGGAAGGTAACACTGAGTGCAGAGCTCAACACAGGGCAGGACAGTGGTAAATGGAAAAATAGACAAGGACAGTAAGAGCAGGGATGGGGGAAAAAAGGATAAAGCCAACATTAAATGGAGGGCAATGAGGCCAATGCCCGTAGTCTGGGAAACAAGCTTCCTGAGCTAGTAGCCCTGATGGAAGATGAACAGTTGGATATTGTGGCAGTCACGGAAACATGGTACACAGAGAATCATGCCTGGGATGTCAACATACCAGGGTACACAATCTACAGAAGGGACAGAGAAGGTAAAAGAGGAGGTGGAGTAGCTCTATACATAAGGGAAGGGATCAAAGCTACAGAACTAAAAAGTAAAGGGGAGGACAAGAGGCACTCTGGGTCACCTTGGAGACAGGGAATGGCATCACAATCCACACAGGGTTGTATACAGACCCCGTCTCAAGGGAGGAAATGGACAACAAAATGATAGAGACATTCTCAAATGGCTGAAAAAGGAAGATACTGTTGATGGGGACAATATGCCAGATGTTAACTGGATAACAGGTACTGCAGCCACATCCAAGAGCAGGGTCATTCGATGACCCTGCAGGGACAGGCCTAGACAGCTTGTGTTGGAACCTACTGGGAGGGAGCAATATTAGACCTGGTACTCTCAAATGGAGAGAGGATCACAAATTTAGAAGTCAGTAGACATCTGGAACAAGCGACCACTGCACAGTGTGCTTCAATGAGCACAACCATGGAGATAAGCCATACAAAAACAAGGATACTGGACTTTAGAAGAGCTGACTTTGGCAAAATGGGTGAATACCTGAAAATGCACTAGCAAATGACCAAAAGGAGTGGAAGAACAATGGAGAAAATCAAAACTGCCATCATAGAGGCAACAAGCCTTTGTGTGAAGCAAATAAAGAAAACAAAGCGGAGTGAAAAACCACTATGGTTTTCAAACGAGGTGGCAGGGAAGGTTAAGGAGAAAAAGGCTGCATTCAAAAAGTATAAAGAATCACAGAAGGAGCGTGACAGGGAACTGTATCAATTAAAGCAGAAAGAAGTGGGGAAAGCAGTCAGACTAGCAAAGGCCCAAACCGAAGAAAAAATAGCCAACTCAGTTAAGAAGTGGGATAAAACCTTTATACGTATATTAGGGAGCATAGAAAGGTTAAGGGAGGATAGTAAAGAATTAATAAGGAGGGGAGGTGGGCAGAGGGAGACAGTGAAAAGGCTGAGATACTGAATGAATACTTTTGCTCAGTATTCACAAAAGAAGATGAGGAGCAGTTACCTAAACCAGACAATAGAAGCACTCTGGGTAGGGGGGTTGACACCAGTCCATTCACAGAAGAGAGTTCTGAAAGAACTCCTAAAACTCAAAGTGGACAAAGCAATGGGGCCTGACGGGATTCACCCCATAATCCTAAAAGAACTAAGGGAGGACCTAGTGACACCACTGACCACGTTTTTTAACAGATCATGGCAGGATGGGGCGGTACCTGAGGACTGGAGGGCAGATGTGATTCCCCTTCACAAAATTGGGTGCAAGGCAGAAGCGGGAAACTACAGACCTGTAAGTTTGACCTCAGTGGTAGGGAAAATGATGGAATCACTTCGAAAGAAAGAACTGTTGAGTACCTAGAGGCCAGCGGGCACAGGACCCAAAACAGCATGGATTTACAGCAGGAAGGTCATGTCAGACAAATCTAATTGATTTTTGACTGGGTGACCAAAGTAATAGACCAGGGAGGGTTGTGATACTGCCACCTAGACTTTAGCAAGGCATTTGACACAGTCCCACACAAAAGATTAATAATCAAGTTAGCCAGCATGGGAGTGGTCCCAGGGTGGTAGCCTGGTAGCAAACTGGCTGCACAACAGGACACAGAAGGTAATAAGTGAATGGAACACATTCCAAGAAAGAGGTTACTACTGGAGTACCTCAGGGCTCAGTACTGGGTCCAGTCCTCTTTAACATCTTTATAGGTGACATTGCAGAGGGTCTGGAGGAAAAGTAGCCTCTTGCAGATGACACAAAGATCTGTAACAGAGTTGACACAAGGGGTTAGAAAAGATGAGAAGGGACTTGGCAAGGTTGGAGGAATGGTCAGACACGTGGCAACTTAGATTCAATACAAAGAAGTGCAAGTAATGCACCTGGGAAACAAAACCCAGGAGAAGAGTACACAATAGCAGGGAGGTACTAACAACAACAAAAATGGAAAGGGACATGGGGTAGTCATATCAGATAACCTAAAGGTGGGTAAGCAATGAAAGAGTCGGTAGGAGAGCCAGGGGATACTGGGATGCATAGGAAGGGCATCACAAGTAGAAAAAGGGAACTGGTTATCCCTCTGTACAGACAGTTGGTGAGACCCCATCTGGAGTACTGCGTGCAGTTTTGGAGACCTCATCTACGCAAGGACACAGACAGGATGGAAGCAGTCCAGAGGAGGGCAACTAAAATGGTGCAGGGTCTGCAGCAGAAGCCATATGAAGAGAGACAGAGAGGTTAATATGTATACTCTTGATGAAAGGAGGGACAGGGGGGACATGATAGAAACATTTAAGTACCTCAAGGGAATCAACAAAGTCCAGGAGGGTGGCATCTTTCAGAAAAAGAGATGTGTAAGAACAAGGGGGCACAATTTAAAGACAGAGGGGGAACGGCTCAGGGGTAATGTGAGGAAATTCTTTTTCACAGAGTGTGGTGGATACACGGAACAGCCTTCCTGAGGAGGTCGTTGGGTCTAAAACAGTGGGGGAATTCAAATGCATGGGACAGACACAAGGCAATTATAGTTGGGGCTGGCAGGAAGTAGGCTGTTGGTTAACTACAATCTGCAGCTTATCCAGTAGGTAGGGAAATGGGCAGACTGGGTGGGCCAAGTGGTCCTTATCTGCCTCCAAAGTCTATGTTTCTATGTACAAATGGCTTGCTGGTTCAAAGGGCTCAAGTTAACTTCTCTATTGGAATTTGAGATCCCACGCTGCAGTGGGTCTTCTGATAGGTGGCTTAATATGTAACATTCCTCTTGAGAAACATTTTGGCTAGATGATGTTGATACAATAATCTACCATCCAGAGGTTCATGGAAGGCGAAGCGGAGGCCAAATGGAATTTGATGGAGGAATAGCTTAATCCTGTCTCAGCAATTGAGGCTAGGTAATCAAAGACTTTCATCAATGGGACGAGGCAGGATCAGTGATCGGAAGCAGCCCAAATGGAAAATCGTTTCCTTTGGCATATGTTTCCCTGGTTGCAAGTTTATGTGATGCCAGCAATATATTGGCAACAGAAGAGGACACTTGTAGGCGTGCTATGAAAGCATCCTCAGGAGCCAAGCGTGAAGGTGTAGTGCCTTCAGATTGTGCATGAAAGGTCCTTGATTCAGAGTCAGAGATCTGGTCTGACTGGCAACAGAAGGGCTCCTCTACAGAGAACTGCCGAAGGGAACCACACCTGCGAAGCCACAGAGTGGCTATGAGAATCATGGTAGCAGGTTAGTTTCAAGTAGAGTCCGTGTGGGGGAGAGCCTATAAGAAGAGTCTCGTCCATGTTTGGTACAGGGCATCTACAGACCATCCATTTTTGCTCAGGATATTGGAATAGTATCTGGGGAGATGGTAATGAGCCGGGAAACAACGGTCCCAGTTCAGGGTCCCCCACAAGTGAAAGATTTTCTGAGTACTTGCAAGTGTCCATTCATGTGCAGACGACTGGCGACTGAGAAAGTCATCCAGAAGGTTGCAACATCTTAGTGAGATGGACAGCTGTTGAGGTGTTGCCGAATGACTTTTGCCAGACTGCAATTGTCTCCTGAATAAAGTCACAGATTTAGTACCTTGTTTGTTGAGGTAAAATACTACCGCGGTGTTGTCTGAATCAGCAACTGTTCTTGTGACAGGTGAGGTTGAAAAGCCTGGAGAGCTAAGCGAAACGCCCTCAAGTCAGGAGATTGATGTGAGGATGAGGGACAAGTGGTCCACTTGCCTTGTGTCCTTTAAGGACCCAGATGCACCCCATTCTTCCAGGGATGCATCTGTGGTAGCGTCTGCAGGGGCGGTGGGGGGACTGGAAGAGCATGCCTTGACATAGGATTGGCCGGGCGTCCACCATACCAGGGCAGCCGAAATGAGGGAGTGACTGAGTTTGTCCTCGTAATTTCTTGTCCTTTGAGACCACTCGTTCTGGATAACCCATTGGACTAGTCTCATCCAAAGACAGATGAAAGCTACCACAGGGATGGTAGTGGCCATGTGACCTAGGAGACCGCATGCGTCTGGCTGTGACAACTTTCTGGGCTTGTATCTGCAACACCAGAGATAAAAGCTTGTCCTGTCTGTTGGCCGGGAGGTAATACAGTGTCGAGGACCGCTCCTATATATTGGAGCAACTGTGTAGGTGGATTGGACTTGACCAGTTGACAGTGATCCTAGTGACTGGAACAGAGTTAAGGTTCTTCTAGGAAGAGAGCAGAGCCATTTGGAATCTGCCTTTATGAGCCATTGTCCAGATATGGGGAAGACAAAGTGGCAGTCCTTCATGGGGCTGCTTTACTACCACTAGGCATTTGCTGAATACTTGTGGGGCCAGGAAGGCCAAATGGGAATGACCTGAGAGTGGTAGTGTTGACCCAACAGGTGAAAATGAAGGAACCTTTGGTGGGGCAGGATGGATCTGGATATGAAAATAAGCATCCTTCATATCAGGGCACAATCCACTTGTTGTAGTACTGGCATGATAAGAGTTTAGGGTGATCATGCGGAACCATTTTACTGAATGTACAGATTCGTTGTCTGAGGTCAGTATTGGTCTGAGATCTCAGTTCACTTAGGTACCAGGAAGGAGAGAGTGTAGAACCCTTCTGATGTTCTGTAGGGGTTAGGGTAAACTGCCTTCTTGGTTAGAAGAGCCTGTAATTCCTCCTAGAGGACAGGAATATGGTCAGGTGGGTAATGGACTAAGGCGGGCGGGTGAAGGGAGGTCTGGACAGGAACTCAGAGTGTGATATCTGAATTATCTGGAGTACCCACTCATCCGATGTGATAGTTTCCAGGCCTCCAAATGGAGAACAAAATAACATCCCACAGCTTCCCAGGCCTGAGTGGGGAAGCGTGGATAGGAACCAACAGGTCACTGGGAGGTGGGCTGACCCGCCCCACCTGCAGGATGTGGCGGGAGCCCTTGGTGGCAGAGGTGTTGGCTCTGGTAGGTTGGCGACCTCTGAAACCACCACTATTAGATCCTCTGTATATTCCACCTCTTTTGGTATAAAGAGAGGATTGGGAATGGTATGATAGCTGTGAGCTGGTACATGCCATGGATACTCTGCGTAGAGTTCTGCCTGAAACTTGAGACCAACAATCAGTGTTTAGCGTACCTGGCCCAAATAGTTTGGGCCCATTAAAGGGCAGCGCAAACTCTACCCTCCAACTTAACCTGCGCCATGGAATAGCAGTGGACAAAGGCACGCCATCAGCCATGATGAGATACATCTGATAGCGACAGGTTGACCCAGCGGGTCTCCACTGAAGGAAGCGAATACTTGCTGAGCTTTGCGAAAATCCTTGGTTCTATCTGGGCTAGAAGCATGAGACCCTGTAGCATCAAAGAATGAAGAGCCGTTCCCTTCATTTTGAGTCCACAAATAAGAGGGAAAGACCAAAGGTTGGTTTAGATGAAATTCTGACACAACCTTAGCAAGAAATTTAGGATGAGTCACGAAGAACTACTTTGTCCTTATGGAACACAGTATCCGGAGGGTCTGTGACAGGGCATGTATCTCAGAGACCCTGCGGACTGAGGTAATAGCCACTAAGAAGGCAGTCTTCAGGTGAAATTTTTAGCTCACAGGTAGCCAGAGGTTAAAACGTTTCCGAGTGAGCATGTCTAGCACAAGATTAATGTCCCAGGCTGCAACTGGACGTCTTGTGGAGGTCTGGTATGCAGAATCCCCCTAAGAAATCTCTTAACCATAGGTAAGTATTAGGAAAAAGCAGACTCATGATACACTGAAAATGGCACAAAGGTGAACTTTGTAGAGTACTGTAGACCTGAAGTTGAGAGGTCCAAAAGGTACTCAAAACCTTATCTAGTGGACAGAAAAGGGATTCAAAGAGGACTTTGCACACCAGAAAAACCTTCCACTTGGCTGTGAAAGTTTCCGGTGGCTGGCTTCCGTGCAGCCAGAAGAATATCTCGAAACTCAGAGACATTGAACTGGTTTGCTCGACCTCTTCAGAAGAGCGTGAAGGTGAAGTGATCTCAGGCTGGGATGGACCACGGTCCCTGAGTCAAAGTTCATCTACAGGGAAGTGGTTTCGGAGGTTTTGGAGGAACTGGCAACATATTGTTGAGTAGTGGAAACCACAGCTGCCAAGGCCAAAGGAACAATGAGAATCATCTTGTCTCCCTGGGATTCGAACTTGAGAGTACTCTCGAATTCAGAAGGCGGAAGAGCAAAGAAAGCGTTTTGTCACACAGCCTGGCAGCATCCTGACAGAAAATGCCAGGCCCTGGATTTCTGGAGCAGAAGAGGCAATTTTGCATTGAGTGGGGATAAAAGGGTCCAGGTCTAGGAGTTCCCACTCTTGACATAGAGACTGAACTATGGTTGAGTCGAGAGACTTGTGAAGGATCTGTCTCTGTTCTGCTGAGACGGTCTGCCAGAATCATTCTGTACACCTGGCAGGTAGACTGCTTGAATTAGGCGCTAGGCTCAAATGCCATTCCCATACCCTCATTGCTTCTCTGCATAAGGGCAAGAATGAGCACCGCCACTGCTTGTTGATGTAACACATCACTGCTTTGACATTACGTTTGAGGAGAATGTTCTTGTGAGAGAGAATATCCTTCAACGCTCGGACAATATAAGGAACAGCTCATTCTGGGACATTTATGTGAGCTGGGACCGAGATGAGTCCACACACCTTGAGTGTGGAGAGCCTGACAGTGAGCTCCCAACCCGTAGGGATGCGTCCGTGGTAATGGAGATTTGATGGTCCAGAGGAGCAAGGATATCCTTCCAGGAGATTGCCTCTTGAGACCACCAGGTGAGTGAACCTTACTAAGGTTCCATCACTTTGATGAGATAGGACTGCGGGTGAGTGGTTGGGGACCACGGTACTGAGCAACCACTGGGTGGTTCTCATGTGCAGACATGCTAGGGGTACAGTGAACACTGAGGATGCCATGAGGCCCTAGCATCCAGGTGCATCGAGAGAGCCTGTGACTCAGGCTGTTTTCCGGATGACGGGCCATCTGAAGGATATCGTTCCTCCTGCTTCTGGAAGAAAAGCCTTCACTGGGAGGTGTCCAGAAGATCCCTATAAAAAGGAGCCTCTGGAGGGCTGCAGTTGAGATTTCTTGAGGTTGAGCAGAACTCCCATGGATATGCCGGAGGCGCGAAGACCCTCACGCATCCAGAGTCCCTGCCTGGAAGGGCTTGCTAGAAGCCAATCGTCCAGATAAGGAAACACCTGTATTCGACTTTATGAGGTGTACGCGCGGAACTGCACAACACTTGTAAAACTCACAGGCGCGAGGACAGCCCAAAGGCAGGACTCTGAACTGATAATGTTGTCCCAGAGCCACAAACCTCAGGAATCTGTGATACCCTGGGTGAATAGGAATGTGCTGGTAAGCATCCTGCATATCTAGGAGGCTAGCCAGTCGTCTTGATGAAGCAGAGGTACAGGGTTCCCAGAGAAATCATTTTGAATTTCTCCTTGGGAGAAATTTGTTTAGCTTTCTGAGATCTAGAATGGGGGCGCATTCCCCGGACTCCTTTGGAACCAGAAAGTAGTGGGAGTAGAACCCCGTGTTTCGCTGATGCAGTGGCACCACTTCTACTGCCCTGTTGTTCAGAAGGCCTGAATCTCGTGGCGAGAAGGTCTGACTGAAGGGTTGACAGCCTGGGCTGTCGTTTAGGAAGCTTGATCCAGAGGGTCTCCACAAGATTGAGTGAATACCCCTCAAGAATCATCTAGAAGGACCCATTTGTCTGAGGTTATGGACTTCCACTGGTTGTAGAAGTGCATCAGGCGACCTCCACGGAGAGGAAAAATCCACCTCGGGCAGCTGAGATGGAACTTGGGCCAGCAATTCATAAAGATAACGCTGGGCGCTTTGGGCCATGCGTTCTGTGCGCCTTCTTTTGAGGTTGGGCAGGTTGGTTCTTAGGAAACTCCTGCCTCTGCCCCCGAAAGGACTGACGATTATGAAACTGGCTTTACTGGCACGCCTCGAGAGGGGCAGGAGGGGCGCAAGCCAACTTAATGGCTGACCTAGTCTTTTGTGTAGCTTCTAGAGCTTGCTCTACCTGAGGACCAAAAGATATGCACTGTCAGGGGCAATGCCATCACCTGTTGCTGCGCCATTCGTGAAGCCCGGCGCGCAGCCAGGAATGACGGTGGGTGTAAATACCAGCAGCCGCTGAACGGAAGCAGTGTCAAAAGCATCCATGGCTGCTTTAACCTGATGGTTGTTAGATTCAATACCTCTGGTAATGGTTTGAAGAAGCTCTGGCTTTGAACCGACTCGGTGAGGGCTTCAACCATTTGTGATAGAATGCCACAGGATATACTCATACTGAGAAAAACAGCCTGGTAACTGCAATCACGCATACTTAGAGTAGAAGCAGCAAAGACCCTCTACCTAAGGTGTCTATCTTCTGAGATTCTTTGTTAATAAATTCGAAGCTGTAGTAGTTTGAGGAAGAACAACCTTATCATTCTCTGCCAGGACTACAATAGATCATAAAGGCTTGAGATGCCAAAATGGGATGATCCTTGGGGCTGAATATTTCTTATCAATGGATTTAGCCACCAAAGGGTGGAAGCGGGATTATTCCATACTATTTGAGACAGCGTCTGAAGGAAGACTGAACCGGAGGAGTCAAATCGTAGGGATCTCCAGAGCATGAAGATATTGGTCTTAATTTCCCAGGATCGATGTCTGTAGTCTGGAGAGAGTGTGGAACTCAGATTTTTCAATAGAGACTTAAAGGACAGGTCCTCACCACAGGCTCTATAGCAGTAATAGATCCTGCCGATCCATTTCATCACCCAACCGAGGTCTGGTCAGGCTCAACGTTCATCTCCTGACAGTCCAGGAGGGACTGTATGGACAGGAAAGGAATGAAAATCAGAAGAGGAGGAAGAAGGAAACAAGTGGAAAGAGGAGTCCTCGAGCCCCGGCGCCGAGAACGCCGATCACGCGGGCGCCGCAAACGACGCCGAGAGCAGCCCGCACCGAAGCCGCGACAGCGCCAAAGACGGCGCCGGTAAGCCACACGCACTGAAGACGCGCAGCGCAGCATCGACGCTGAGGACGGCGCCGAGGCTACCACGCCGAGGGCGCCAAAACACCCCAGACTCGAAAAACAGGTTTTGAAGGAAGAAGAGCAGGAGATAAGGGCATCGTGTGGCCCCCCGCGCCCATAGCCATGGGGAGACACCTAAGCGTGGAGTCGACGGCACCGAAGAAGGTGCCCATAGCGACCAGGAAAGGTCCAACTGCCCTACCTGGTTGCCCAAAGAGCCCAAAGGCCCACGAGCGACCGAGCCGGGTAGCCGAACCAACCTCGAGCCCACTGCTCCATAAGAGCGGCCCACTGATGAAACTGCTCATCTGAAGACCTACCTGCAGGCGGGGTGAGGCTCTCGATCGCGAAGCAGTCGGCTACCAGAAGCAGAGGTTGGTGACTCCGAAGGAGGAGACGGCAACTAGCCCCGATAACCCGGCGTCTACGCACAGACATATCAGAAGGCGACCTCGGTGATACCTTCTCTTTTTAGACCTGTGGGCGAAGAAGAGCTCGAGGCCGAGCGATTGCGAAGTCGACTGTTTATTTTATGCTTCAGAGGACCGCCCATCCCGGGCATTGGACTGACTGTTGTCAGACCCCCTCGGAGAAGGTGGTGGACCGGACCCAGCCCGACTAACTGAACAGCTTTCACTGAAGTCTCCCTACCATCACCTGACCTGCTCTGGTGGTCGCTCCGTCAAGGTAGGCTGAGACTTCTTTATTGTATTTATTTAAAAATAAGAATAAATTTAAGTGATACTGTATCGAGATAATACTACAAAATAATAAAAGTATGACTCCCGACAGTGACGGCGTCATCACTGAAGTGCACTCGAGTGCGGAAAAAAGGAACTGAAAGGCGGTTGGAGGGTCGACCAGATAGTCGTTACGCTCGCCAGAAGCTAGCTCGCGGCGCCAACCCTCCAGCAAAGTTTGCTCCCGATGGGTCCTAGTGCCTCCGCGAGATCTCAATAGTGTGAATGAGTGGTGGAGACTTATGTCCAGGAAGATCAAACTATAACTACATTTAGGACCAGGAAACCTGGTGAGGCATATTACTTGTAAAGAAAGGGAGCTACGCTTTCTACAGAAAGTTTCATTTTTTCCCTTATTGGCATTAAGCAGAGAATTGCAGGATTCCATTAAAAGTGTAGTAATTTTATAACCAGAGGAAGGGAGATACAACTGAATTTGCTTGATTGTTGTGGTTGAGACCTAGGATTTGGAAGGATATTTTTGCAACATTTTAAAAGTGTCCTGATGGCTGAGGAGTGAGTTAATTTTTATCCCTGGACTCAGTAGAGTGATTTGTGCAGGAGACATGGTCTAGTAAATTGTGGTTTTAGTTGAAGTACTATAAAGGGCAATACTCACCAGGGTGGTGGAGCAGTTGTGTATTTGATTATTTCTAACAGTCACCAGTGGCTGTGGACTACCCACCCACCCTACACGTACCCCCCCAGGCGTGGCATTTCCTTTATAGCCACAGTTCTGATATCACTTCCTCAACAGGTCTTGCGGCAGAACTGTCATATCCTTAATAACTCTGCACAGAGCAAAAAGGGTAGGTACACACCACAAATAATAATAAGAAAGACATATATATAGTATATTATAAGGGAGAGGGACATGTGGGGAGTGGTGCAATGCACTGGCTGTGAGGCAGCAATTTTCCGGGAGACATTCTGGAAACTGCGCTGCTGTCCTATTTGCAGGTAACCGTCAGCTCTGAGGGAGGAGGTTGCCCACCTCCAGGCTGAACTAGCAAGGACTAAGGAGGCCTCCCCCTTTCAAAGAGCACCACTGCCACAACCACTGCCTCAGAGGTTGCCAAGTATGAAGAGCAGTTGGACCACAGTGGGTTCTGGGAGGGTGCGGGTGGTGGACCAGAGGCAAAGCCCCCTAGTTGTACCTCTAGACAAATCATATGCCATTCTGGCAGAGCAAGGTTCCTCTATGATGGCACCCTCAGTTGAGACCCAGAAGAAAGCTGAGGACATCCACAAGGAAGACCCACAAAAGGGTGGCAAGGGACACCACAGGGGAAGGAAACAGCTTCTGATAGAGGACTCTATTGTTAGGGGGTAAACCTGGGAAAGGGAGAAGAGAAGGAAGGTGTCTGCCTGGTGCCATGGCTTGAGGGACAGGATAATCCTCAGGATTGCAGAAGCAGCATCACAGGAGAGGGAACTCGATATCATAGTCCACCTTGGGACAAATGACCTAGCTAGGCATGGGATCAGTGCAGTGCAGAATGAATTTGTGGAGTTGGGGAGGGGCCTCAGCGGGTAGCAAGCACGGTAACCTTCTCAGAGGTGCTACCAGTCCATGGCAGGAGTGAGGCTAGGTACTGCACACCATGCAGTTTAATAAATGGTTGCAAAACTGGTGCAGAGCACAGGGCTTTGGCTTCATTGGGGACTGGGGCCACCTGGAGATAAAGGTCTATTCTGGCATGATGGCTGCATCTGTCCTGACGAAGACAAACTCCTAGGTGATGAGTTTAAATGCTTCCTTGGCAAGCTTTTAAACTAGCCAAGGGGGCTGATAAGGCAGGAAATTTCAAGCCTCCCCCACAAAACATGGCAGGTAGGAAGGTAAACACTGAGGTACAGAGCTCAACACAGGGCAGGACAGTGGTAAATGGAAAATAGACAAGGACAGTAAGAGCAGGGATGGGGAAAAAGGATAAAGCCAACATTAAATGGAGGGCAATGAGGCCAATGCCCGTAGTCTGGGAAACAAGCTTCCTGAGCTAGTAGCCCTGATGGAAGATGAACAGTTGGATATTGTGGCAGTCACGGAAACATGGTACACAGAGAATCATGCCTGGGATGTCAACATACCAGGGTACACAATCTACAGAAGGGACAGAGAAGGTAAAAGAGGAGGTGGAGTAGCTCTATACATAAGGGAAGGGATCAAAGCTACAGAACTAAAAAGTAAAGGGGAGGACAAGAGGCACTCTGGGTCACCTTGGAGACAGGGAATGGCATCACAATCCACAGGGGTTGTATACAGACTCCGCCTCAAGGGAGGAAATGGACAACAAAATGATAGAGGACATTCTCAAAATGGCTGAAAAAGGAAGATACTGTTGATGGGGGACGAATATGCCAGATGTTAACTGGATAACAGGTACTGCAGCCACATCCAAGAGCAGGTCATTCGATGCCCTGCAGGAGCAAGCCTAGACAGCTTGTGTTGGAACCTACTGGGAGGGAGCAATATTAGACCTGGTACTCTCAAATGGAGAGGATCACAAATTTAGAAGTCAGTAGACATCTGGGAACAAGCGACCACTGCACAGTGTGCTACAATGAGCACAACCATGGAGATAAGTATACAAAAACAAGGATACTGGACTTTAGAAGAGCTGACTTTGGCAAAATGGGTGAATACCTGAAAATGCACTAGCAAATGACCAAAAGGAGGGTGGAAGAACAATGGAGAAAAATCAAAACTGCCATCATAGAGGCAACAAGCCTTTGTGTGAAGCAAATAAAGAAAAAAGCGGAGTGAAAACCACTATGGTTTTCAAACGAGGTGGCAGGAAGGTTAAGGAGAAAAAGGCTGCATTCAAAAGTATAAAGAATCACAGAAGGAGCGTGACAGGGAACTGTATCAATTAAAGCAGAAAGAAGTGGGGAAAGCAGTCAGACTAGCAAAGGCCCAAACCGAAGAAAAAATAGCCAACTCAGTTAAGAAGTGGGATAAAACCTTTTATACGTACATTAGGGAGCATAGAAAGGTTAAGGGAGGGATAGTAAAGATTAATAAAGGAGAGGGGAGGTGGGCAGAGGGAGACAGTGAAAAGGCTGAGATACTGAATGAATACTTTTGCTCAGTATTCACAAAAGAAGATGAGGAGCAGTTACCTAAACCAGACAATAGAAGCACTCTGGGTAGGGGGGTTGACACCAGTCCATTCACAGAAGAGAGTTCTGAAAGAACTCCTAAAACTCAAAGTGGACAAAGCAATGGGGCCTGCAGGGATTCACCCATAATCCTAAAAAGAACTAAGGGAGGACCTAGTGACACCACTGACCACGTTTTTTAACAGATCATGGCAGGATGGGGCGGTACCTGAGGACTGGAGGGCAGATGTGATTCCCCTTCACAAAATTGGGTGCAAGGCAGAAGCGGGAAACTACAGACCTGTAAGTTTGACCTCAGTGGTAGGGAAAATGATGGAATCACTTCTGAAAGAAAGAACTGTTGAGTACCTAGAGGCCAGCGGGGCACAGGACCCAAAACAGCATGGATTTACAGCAGGAAGGTCATGTCAGACAAATCTAATTGATTTCTTTGACTGGGTGACCAAAGTAATAGACCAGGGAGGGGTTGTGGATACTGCCTACCTAGACTTTAGCAAGGCATTTGACACAGTCCCACACAAAAGATTAATAATCAAGTTAGCCAGCATGGAGTGGGTCCCAGGGTGGTAGCCTGAGTAACAAACTGGCTGCACAACAGGACACAGAAGGTAATCAGTGAATGGAAACACATTCAAGAAGGAGGTTACTACTGGAGTACCTCAGGGCTCAGTACTGGGTCCAGTCCTCTTTAACATCTTTATAGGTGACATTGCAGAGGGTCTGGAGGAAAAGTATGCCTCTTTGCAGATGACACAAAGATCTGTAACAGAGTTGATACACAAGGGGGGTTAGAAAAGATGAGAAGGGACTTGGCAAGGTTGGAGGAATGGTCAGACACGTGGCAACTTAGATTCAATACAAAGAAGTGCAAAGTAATGCACCTGGGAAACAAAAACCCAGGAGAAGAGTACACAATAGCAGGGGAGGTACTAACAACAACAAAAATGGAAAGGGACATGGGGGTAGTCATATCAGATAACCTAAAGGTGGGTAAGCAATGTGAAAAGTCGGTAAGGAGAGCCAGGGGGATACTGGGATGCATAGGAAGGGGCATCACAAGTAGAAAAAGGGAACTGGTTATCCCTCTGTACAGACAGTTGGTGAGACCCCATCTGGAGTACTGCGTGCAGTTTTGGAGACCTCATCTACGCAAGGACACAGACAGGATGGAAGCAGTCCAGAGGAGGGCAACTAAAATGGTGCAGGGTCTGCAGCAGAAGCCATATGAAGAGAGACAGAGAGGTTAATATGTATACTCTTGATGAAAGGAGGGACAGGGGGGACATGATAGAAACATTTAAGTACCTCAAGGAATCAACAAAGTCCAGGAGGTGGCATCTTTCAGAAAAAGAGATGTGTAAGAACAAGGGGCACAATTTAAAGACAGAGGAGCGGCTCAGGGGTAATGTGAGGAAATTCTTTTGCAGAGTATGTGGTGGATACAGAACAGCCTTCCTGAGGAGGTCGTTGGGTCTAAAACAGTGGGGAATTCAAATGCATGGGACAGACACAAGGCAATTATAGTTGGGGCTGGCAGGAAGTAGGCTGTTGGTTAACTACAATCTGCAGCTTATCCAGTAGGTAGGGAAATGGGCAGACTGGGTGGGCCAAGTGGTCCTTATCTGCCGTCAAAGTCTATGTTTCTATGTCACAAATGGCTTGCTGGTTCAAAGGGCTCAAGAGTTAACTTCTCTATTAGGAATTTGAGATCCCACGCTGCAGTGGGTCTTCTGATAGGTGGCTTAATATGTAACATTCCTCTTAGAAACATTTTGGCTAGATGATGTTGATACAATAATCTACCATCCAGAGGTTCATGGAAGGCCGAAACGGAGGCCAAATGGAATTTGATGGAGGAATAGCTTTAATCCTGTCTCGGCAATTGAGGCTAGGTAATCAAAGACTTTCATCAATGGACGAGAGCAGGATCCAGTGATCGGGAAGCAGCCCAAATGGAAAATCGTTTCCCTTTGGCATATGTTTCCCTGGTTGCAAGTTTATGTGATGCCAGCAATATATTGGCAACAGAAGAGGACACTTGTAGACGTGCTATGAAAGCATCCTCAGGAGCCAAGCGTGAAGGTGTAGTGCCTTCAGATTGGTACGCAGAAGGGTCCCTTGATTCAGAGTCGAGAGATCTGGTCTGACTGGCAACAGAAGGGGCTCCTCTACAGAGAACTGCCGAAGGGGAAACCACACCTGCCGAAGCCACAGAGTGGCTATGAGAATCATGGTAGCAGGTTAGTTTCAAGTAGAGTCCGTGTGGGGGAGAGCCTATAAGAAGAGTCTCGTCCATGTTTGGTACAGGGCATCTACAGACCATCCATTTTTGCTCAGGATATTGGAATAGTATCTGGGGAGATGGCAATGGACCGGGGACGCAAACGGGTCCAGTTGCGGGGTCCCCCACAAGTGAAAGATTTTCTGGAGTACTTCGTAATGAAGTGTCCATTCATGTGCAGACGACTGGCGACTGAGAAAGTCATCCAGAAGGTTGCAACATCTTGGTAGATGGACAGCTGTTGAGGTGTTGCCGAATGACTTTTTGCCAGACTGCAATTGTCTCCCTGAATAAAGTACGAGATTTCGTACCTTGTTTGTTGAGGTAAAATACTACTGCGGTGTTGTCTGAATCAGCAACTGTTCTTGTGACAGGTGAGGTTGAAAAGCCTGGAGAGCTAAGCGAACCGCCCTCAAGTCCAGGAGATTGATGTGAGGATGAGGGACAGAAGTGGTCCACTTGCCTTGTGTCCTTTAAGGACCCAGATGCACACCCCATTCTTCCAGGGATGCATCTGTGGTAGACGTCTGCAGGGGCGGTGGGGGGGGGACTGGAAGAGCATGCCTTGACATAGGTTGGCTCGGAGCGTCCACCATACCAGGGCAGCCCGAAATGAGGGAGTGACTGAGTTTGTCCTCGTAATTTCTTGTCCTTTGAGACCACTCGTTCTGGATAACCCATTGGACTAGTCTCATCCAAAGACAGATGAAAGCTACCACAGGGATGGTAGTGGCCATGTGACCTAGGAGACCGCATGCGTCTGGCTGTGACAACTTTCTGGGCTTGTATCTGCAACACCAGAGATAAAAGCTTGTCCTGTCTGTTGGCCGGGAGGTAATACAGTGTCGAGGACCGCTCCTATATATTGGAGCAACTGTGTAGGAGTTGGATTGGACTTCGGCCAATTGACAGTGATCCCTAGTGACTGGAACAGAGTTAAGGTTTCTTCTAGGGAAGAGAGCAGGGCCATTTTGGAATCTGCCTTTATGAGCCAGTTGTCCAGATATGGGAAGACAAAGTGGCAGTCCCTTCATAGGGCTGCTGCTACTACCACTAGGCATTTGCTGAATACTTGTGGGGCCAAGGAAAGGCCAAATGGGAATGCCTGAAATTGGTAGTGTTGACCCAACAGGTGAAAATGAAGGAACCTTTGGTGGGGCAGGATGGATACGGATATGAAAGTAAGCATCCTTCATATCCAGGGCACACAGCCAATCCCCTTGTTGTAGTACTGGCATGATAAGAGTTTAGGGTGATCATGCGGAACCATTTGTACTGAATGTACAGATTCCGTTGTCTGAGGTCCAGTATTGGTCTGAGATCTCCAGTTCACTTGGGTACCAGGAAGGAGAGAGAGTGTAGAACCCCTTCTGATGTTCTGTAGGGGTTACAGGGTAAACTGCCTTCTTGGTTAGAAGAGCCTGTAATTCCTCCTAGAGGACAGGAATATGGTCAGGTGGGTAATGGACTAAGCGGGGCGGGTGAAAGGGAGGTCTGGACAGGAACTCCAGAGTGTGACCCATCTGAATTATCTGGAGTACCCCACTCATCCGATGTGATAGTTTTCCAGGCCTCCAAATGGAGGGCAAAATAACCGCCCACAGCTTCCCAGGCCTGGTCGAGGAAGCGTGGATAGGGCCCCAGCAGGTCACTGGGAGGTGGGCTGACCCGCCCCACCTGCAGGATGTGAGCGGGAGCCCTTGGTGGCAGAGGTGTTGGCTCTGGTAGGTTGTCAACGACCTCTGAAACCACCACTATTAGATCCTCTGTATTTTCCACCTCTTTTGGTATAAAGAGAGGATTGGGAATGGTATGATAGCTGTGAAGTATGGTACATGCCATGGACTCTGCGTAGAGTTCTGCCTGAAACTTGGAGACCAACAATCAGTGTTTGCGTACCTGGCCCAAATAGTTTGGGCCCATTAAAGGGGGCATTAACTACTCTCTGCTGCATATCAGGTGTGAACCCAGAGATGCGAAGCCAAGCATGGTGATGCAAGGTAATGCCTGTTGCTGACATACGGGCTAAGGTGTAAACTGCATCACAGCCCGACCGCAGTATGTGACGGGAAATGGAGTTGCCAGTGTCTACTGTAGCCAGTAATTGTTCCCTTTCCTGTGAAGGAGGGCGTTTGTTGACCATTTCAATGGCAGATGACCAGAGTGTACGCTGGTATTTGATGCGTTACCAAAGCACAGACCCCCCCCATTAACTCCTCTTCTATCTCTAAATAACTGTCCTGCATTTGCCACCTCTTTACCTTATGCTTCGTCTTTCCCCACTGCCTGCCCCCCACTAAGCTTGCTTTTGTACTCTAGCTGTATTTAATCCTGTCTTTCCCCTCTTGTTCCAAATACAGCCCATCTGCAGGCTTCCCAAGCTGCTGCTGCGGACCCTACGAGCCGGACAGACTGCCCGACTGACCCCTGGACAAATTCAGGTACGCACCGGACCTCCAAAACTCGTGGTTTTGAATGCCGCTGTTCTGACTGGATGCCCAGTGGAGGAGCCAGGCACTGATTGGCAGTTTCTGCTCCCTGGCTGATTTTCCCCAACTCCTGGCACTTCCTGATCTTGGGGAAATCTCTTTCTGTGCTGTGTTCTGGACTGAATGTTTTCACCCCCATCCCTTCCCCCACCTCCTCACAGTATTAAAGAGACCCTTGCTCGGCCCCTTTCCTCAGCCTAGCAGCTGACTGGTCACTCCAATGTTGCACATTCTTATGGCTACTGGCCTCCCTGTCTTCAATACCTGACTTGACCCACTTTCTTACCGCCCTTTTTAAAGCACTCTCTCCCACAGGGTCGCACATTTGCTCTCAAGTTTTTCTCCACTAGAAGTACGTGACATTATTTGCTATATCTTGTGTGGCGTTTCTTTTCAGAGCTCTGCTACTCGCCTCTGTCCACAAATTTTTCCTTGATAAGACATGGCGGGAAGAATACTATCCCAGCTGACACAGAGTCTTGCTCTCTTTTTTACTGGCTCTTTTCACTGCTAGACCTTGCTCTCCTGGCAGTGCGAAAGTGACCTTCATACTATCTGACTTTACCTACTCAACCCCACCTGTGTCACAGATCAAGCAGCATGACGCGATTCCTCCATTACTCCCTAGGCGTCTCTTACACTTGGCTGTTGACTTTACCTCTAAACGCCTCTGGCAGAATATGCTACTGGTACTACCTCTTTTCCCACAGAAACTACGGTATCTTGTGCTCCTAGCTTTGTTATTATCTGAGAACATCAAAACAAACCCTGGCCCCCAGTTACCCACTGCCTCTCTCCGAATATGGACTGGTTAAATATGAAAGGCCTTTGTATAGCACACAAACATTAGAAGCCTTCTCTGTAACTTTACTGAACTTCAGGCATGGATATCCATATATGAACCTGACATTCTCTGACAAACTTGGCTAAAGCCCTCTGCTCCAGACTCTTCCTGCTCTCTTCCTAACTATTCCCTATTTCGAGGAGACAGACTATCTGGAAAAAGGGAAGGTGTAGTTGCGCTCTATTTCAAAACCCACCTGAATATGTCCTTAATGCAATGTTTGGTTGCCTCTAATTGTGAGTTTTTACATACCCTGCTTCTACTTGGAACCAAAAAGATTCACTTAATATGTGCCTACAATCCTCCTAAAGCAGGTCAACTACGATGCTCCGAACTACTTGAGTACTCTACCGCTGCAGCTGGCCAAAATGAACTTATTATTCTTGGCAACCTCAACCTAAATTGGCTGGGGAAAAATAAAAACACACTGGTATCTCTAGTACATGGATTTAACATGCACCAGGTAATTGAAGATCCCACCAGGCTGACCCAGTCACCTGCTGCAGGAACACACAGAATGGATACTCACAAATCGACCTGACAGAATTACCGCCTCAGGTGTGCTTCCTGATTCTATAAGTGACCATTCCCGTGTTTTGCATATGGGGAACATCGGTGATTCCAGCCCCCTTGCCACGCTACATCACCTTCCGAGATTTTTCCACACTTGATCAAGCAAGCTTTCTACACAGTCTCTCTTCTGCAAACTGGATCCCTATTATGCAGTCCCAAGACACTGACTCTGCTCTCAATCTCTTTCTTTCTATATTCTTATTCCTCCAGGACATACATACACCTGAATGGAATCGACGCGTTAGGGCCAAACAGACTAGGTGGCTACACAAGGAACTTCTTGCCTCTCTCCGGGCACATGACAAAAGATGGAACCCGTTACAAAACCTTGGGTCAGCAAAGTGACTATGACACTTACAGAAAGTAGCACAATATGTGCAAAAAAACAAATCAGGCTTGCCAAAAGCTCATACTGCAAAGGCCTATTGCTGGAAGCTGCTGGTGAACCGAAGAAATTCTGGACACATGTAAAATCCTTCCTGGGCTCAAACCAGTCTCAAAACACGAATGATATGGTCCTCAATGGTATGCACTGTAATGACCCCACCACCACTGCAAATTCTTTCAACAAATACTTTACTGATCTCACCAAATACACTGCCATTTTCACAGCAAATCGCATCCTGACACCAGTTACTCACACAAACATGCCCATACATCCGCCCTTCTATTTTAAGGCTATTCCAAATGTTGATGTTCTAAAACTACTATACTCAATCTCTGATAGTATTAATGTAGGTTCCGACTACCTATAGCCTAAACTCCTGAAGCTGACTGATCCTTTTATTGCGGCCCCATTGGCTAAAATCTTTACACGGTCTCTCTGCCATGGTCATGTTCCGGACATAAGGAAATTGGCAAAAGTCACACCAGTCTTTAAGAAAGGTGACACGAAGGACAGAGCTAATTATAGGCCCATATCCATTCTGTCAGTACTAAACAAAATACTCGAGAAATCAGTGCTATATAAGTCGCAGAGTTCCTCTCTAAATATACCATATCACCTGCTCAACATGGTTTCCGCAAGGGGCATAGCACTTTTACTGCTCTGATACAATTTACAAATGATGCCTTTACTGCTATGGATCACGGTCTCATGACTGGTGCAGTGTTCATTGACCTCTGAAAGGCATTTGCTCTTGTAGATCACCCTCTTCTGCTTGATTGCCTTAGCTTCACTGGTTCCTCGGAGCAAGCCACAAACTGGTTCCAGAGCTACTTAAGCAATAGAAGATAACAGGTAAAATTTAACTCTGCGGTGTCAGACTCTGTGCCTATCAATGTTGGTGTTCCTCAAGGCTCCATCTTGGAGCCTCTTCTCCATTTTTATAAATGACATCTTCTAACACCCCTTGGTGCTCAACGGTCTTATGTGCAGATGATCTGGTGCTCTACACCTCCTCTGCAAACATAAAAGAAATAAACAGTCGACTAACATCTGCATTTCTCATAATGCAAGAATGGATCCACAACAAAAGGCTCGTCCTAAACTAAGTAAAACTCGGGGCATGGTCTTCAGATCTGCAACCAAACTTAGAACAGACCACAACCGTTTCAACGTCTCCTGTGCAAATGGCTCCCCCTTACAAAAGTAACCTCATTCAAGTATTTAGGTGTCCTGCTTGATGAAACTCTCAACTTTGAGCAACACATCATCGACACCTGCAAGTCAGTAAACTCCAAACTCGGAATAGCTTACAGGACTAGTCGGATGCTTACCCCCTCAGCTAGACTGGCTATTTCTAGGGGTATCCTATTTCCATCCCTTGCGTATGGTGCTGTCACCTACATAAATGCTTTGACAACAACCCTAAGTGGGATACAACGTACAACAGTATCTGTCGTTATGCATCAGCTTCCCCACGTCTGAAGCACCATTGCTTGCTATATGCAAACCTTAAATGGCCTTCTCCATCTGCCAATCAACTCCTTGCCCTTGGTACTCTGCTGGACAACACCATTAGAGCTAATCTACCTACCTCTCTAGCAGGCATGCTGGTGCCTCTATGGCCTCCGCTCTACTGGACTCTACTATACACACCTATATGCAGAACCCTAAAAGGAACCTCAGCTTTCTCCTGCCTGGCCCCAAAATATTGGAATTCCCTACCTCTTGATGTTCGCTCTGCACCTAGTCATAATACTTTTAAAAAGATGCATCACACTCTACTCGTCAAACATGCCCTATGTTCCTGTTCCCCCATAGGGTGCTTGACATCTCCTTCCTCAGCTATATTTGTACTATTGTGTATTTTTCTGCCATTGTGTCTGTCATATTAGCATTATTGTTTGCATCACAGAACAACGTGTAGATTTTTCCTTTTATACTTGATTACCTCTGAACTATACCGGTTTGTTTTGCCTGCCAATTTCATATTGTAACCTACCGGGTCGTGTCTGAAAAGAGCCATATTTTGTGGCTACGACACCTTACTAAATAAATATAATTCAGGATTCTGACATTCATAGTACTGGACTGAAATACCACTCTCCCCCAATAATCTATCCTGCGGGATTATTTATCAGGAGGTAAGGAACTCATGTGCTTTGGTTGTTTAGTATGATCATGAGCAGCAGCAATTGCCACTGAATCCACTTCAAGAATAGTGGACAGAAAAGGGTGATCCAGAGGGCCTGGTATATGCGATCCACCTTACGGGGAACAGCCGTGACAGAAGAAGGTTGGTGCCAGGATGCAAGCATAGCATTTTGGTAGGTCTGGATTAGTGGGGGTACCACTGAGACCAGCTCCTCAGGTAACGCCAAGTAGTCTGTCATATCCTTACACTGTCTGTCATGTTTGGTAGTGGAGAATCCCATGACTTTTTGAATTTGGACCATCATTTCATGGAAAGAAGGGTCATCTGGAGGAAAGGCAGCCATATGTCTTGGCAAGTCCTCTTCTAATAATAAAGGAGTGTGAGGCTAGAAATCCAGCTCCTGGAATTCCTTGTCCTCTAGATCTCTGGTAAAATCTGACAAGAAGTCAGGCTCATCTGACAAGTAGTCCTCCATATAAGGGGGAGATGACCAGGGTGGCAGTCTGCACTTCAGGGACCAATCCTGACACATGGAGCCAGGCATGACGCCATAAGCCTATGGCGAAAGCAGAGCATCTGCCAGCTGTATCCACCGCATCGCAGGTGGCAGGGAGCATGTGCTGATAGGCCGAATGGACGGATAGGACCTGCTCTCCCAGTTCCTGTTTGGTCTGTGAATCAGGAAGGAAGTCCAGCTTGGATTCTACCAGGCTAAGAACGGACTTCCTGAAGTCCCCTATGGGGCCGACGTAGTCGAGGGCCCTGATGCCCAGGGTTGAAGATGAGTAAATCATCTTCCCGTACTGATCCAGAAGTCTGGATTCTGTGTCAGGTGGGGACAAGCTCTGCTGTTTTGGACTGGCGGAGCTGCCGTGGTCGGCGCCAATCACAACAGAGTCCACCTTGGGGTGGAGACTGAGAAAGTCTTTACCCTCCAGAGCCTGGTATAGCCTATCCGCTTTCCTCGGAAGGGGGGCTAGCGCGGATGGTTGCTTCCAAATAGTGGAGACAAGATCTGCATGAGGCTCTATCCAGGGTGGAATCAGTGTGGGAGCGGTCTCGGGCAGATCCAAATGTGCAGTGAGCTTCTTACGCTGTGGGTCTGGCTCCACTGATTGCCATTGACATGTCTCCTGGATCTTTCTCAAGAGCTCCAGAAAAGGAGGATCCTCCGGAGGGGACTTTGGAGGGTCCCTCGGCCTTGCGTTTTCTGGAGTATGAGTCTCGTCTCCAGGTTCAGAGTGATCAGAGTCGTTATCCGAGTCTGATGGCTCTGAAATAGAAGGTGGCGGCTCCTCCCTAGCAGGGGGAAGAATGACCCCTCTGGGGCCCACCCGGGGATGCAGGTCCTCTCTGTCCCAGGAGCCAGATGGATCTCCTCTGGTGTCGGGTAAAGGGGGAGGGTCGCTGGTCTCCAACGTAGAGGGGTTCCAGCACAGGAGCCGGTGCCGGAAGACAGGTCTCGACCACTCTGGTTAGCCGAGCCTTGGCCTCAGCCCATCAGGAAGCCAAGACCTTCTTCAGGTCCGCCAGCGGCTGCAGAGATGGTGGCAGAGGAGAGGGGCTCGGGTACGGGTAGTTGGGGTACCCAAAATAGGAGTATCTGTAACCCGTCGTCGGGAAACCTGGCATCTGGTACTGTGGCGCCAGGTATTGTGGTGTCGGGTACTCTAGCGCCAGGGGCTCTGACGGAGAAGAAGTCCTGGTGTAGGCCCTGCTGGCAGACCAGACGGTGGGAACGCTGGTCCAGAGGGCATCAGACCAGGCGTTGGGGGACCTCTGGTAGGGTCCACCGTTCCTGGCGGGAGAGCAGGTCCTCCTTCAGGCAGAGGTATGCCGAAGGGTGGCGTTGGGTCCAGCGTCTGAGTATCCGGCGTCGGGGGGGCACCCCTGATGGCAGTGTCCCCAAGTCCTCAGTCCCAGCCGGGGAAAGAGGATCAGAATCCCGGGGGAAGGCGGGGGGGCAAAGGGGACGTGGGAACCTCAGAGGGCAACGGGTCTATCCTTTGCAGGGAGCCTGGGGTGTCAGGCGCGATGACTGGGTCTGACGCAGGTGGATCTGCTGGGCAGTTGGAGGCGGATGTCAGGTGAGCCGGCATCCGACTTATTGGACTCCCTGTCCATGGAAGGCCGTGAAGGAGGGGAGGCCTTGGTGGAAGGGTGTCGGGCTGGGCGTTCACCTGAGGCGGTGAGCAGCTTATCAGCCCTGTCCGTACGGACGTCAGTAGAACTGGCATCTGGCTTACCGGACCCACTCGGACCAGAAGGCCTCGATGGAGAGCGGCCTTGGCAGGAGCGGAAGCTTCCTTTACCCAGGAGGTTCCTCAGGTTCTTGAGGGGCCAGAGCACGAGCCTGATGGAAGGGGCGATGCTTTCTTAGTAGCCAGCAAGATGACCGTCAAGGAGTAATCCCCCAGAGGGGCAGATACCTGGAGGTCCGTGACTCCAGCCGAAGTCGCGGCTGCTGTGGATGACGAATCCTGGTCCCGGTGCTTCTCCTTCTCACGTTTCTTTCTATAGCCTTCTGGGGATGTTGAAGCCTGCCGAAGTTTATTTAACTCTTTCTCCACGGATGCCATTTTCTTTTTTTAGGAGATGGGCTTCCAGGGACTGCTGCCTTCTTTTGTGGGTAGCTGAGCTGAACTTTTGGCAGTGCTGACAGTCCTCCACACGGTGGATTGGGCCTAGGCGGAAAAGGCACAAGGAGTGCCTGTCCATGTGTGGAAGCCAAGAACCACACAAGTCGCACTTGTTTTTATGCGATTCGGAGAGCGTCTAGGACAACATACATAGCAGATGGTTTTGGGAAAAAATCTGAAAAAATTGAAATAATTAGCCGAAAAGTCGAAAAACTTTGGGCAGACGAAAGTAGCTGACAAGCGCTGTTCTACTGCGAGGAACTTTCACAAGCCGACGGCGGGAAAGAACAGGAAGGCGGGTGTGGGGAACCGCCCCTTTTTATGGACGTCATCTGACGCCAGTCACCTGACCGGGGGTGTGGGGTGGCGGTCCCCTGCTACAGACTGCTAGCTAGAAATTTTCCGTGGGGTTCTGAAGCCTGGTGGCTTAGTCCTACCTGTGAATATCTACTGCAAGAGTCCTCTTGAAGTAAGATCAACCTTTGGTGGAGACTCCGATTTCCAGGAAATCCATCAAATTCCTCCTCTGTCTGAAATCTTATGGTGGAAGTGAGCTGCTTCATAATGTTGAAAAAGGAGGGGTCCTGCGGGGGGGTCCTGGGAGTGTGCTTTACAGACTCCTCACTCCTGGAGGAGACAGTGGATTTATCAGAGGACTCCACATCAATGACTTCCTCCTAATCCTCTTCCTCTGTGAGGATAAGATCAGGATGGCACTCATCTTTGGCGTCAGCTTGCTCTGAAGCAGGGACCTTAGAACACACCCTGCGTCAATCAATCTTTATTTTACCAGGTAGACCACCACTGAGAAGAACTCAGTTACAAGGATGACCTGGGTAAGGTACATTTAAGTCAATCTGGAGTCAGTAAAACATTACAGAGCAAAATATACAATGCATGAAATAGAGAGTAACAAAGCAATCTGGAGTCATCAAATAATGCAGTACACTAGATACATAATGTACACTATATATCAATCAATCAATCAAATCTTTATTTATCTAGGCGAAACACCATTGAGCAAGCTCATTTACAAGGTGGACCTGCATCACACAAGGTCAAAGACAAAGCAATTAATTACAGTTGGTGAAGTTATATGTACACATTAGGAAAAATTACATACCTAGGATACATGTTCGTAATCATTCATATACATACACCTAACAATTGTCGGCCAAAGAATGGGGTAGTTAAGGAGGAGAATGGAGCAAATTTAATTACACTTAAAGGTGTGAGTTGGACAAGGACAGTTACGATACTGGGACACCGAGGTGACCTGCCTTAGCACGATGAATGGGCAAAGTAAATGTAGGGTCACAGAGCAAAGATAGGGAGAAAATTTGGGGGAGACAACATTAATTGGAATAGGGAAGTGGATGTATTTAGGCAGTAGGTAGGAGGCAGTCAGCAATCAACTAAGGGCGGTGGAAGCAGCTGCATACTAGAGACAGTTTTGGTATACAGTGACTTGAACACAGCAAGACTAACTGGGGTTCTTAATTTTAAAGATTTCTAGAGCAAGGGCAGCACGAAGCTTATGGCCGATCTCCCGAATTGTGTACTGACCCTTGGCACTTTCAAGGAGATCAATGAGTTACTTCTTAAGGTATAATTGCCTGTCAAATTTAGGGGCAGGCTGTCAGCAATGTATTACGGGAGTTTATTGGTGATGGCTCTGTAAGCACAAAGTGTGACATTTTTGTGCCGCCTATGCTGAAGAGAGGTAGATCCCACAGCTGCATACAAGGAGCAGCGATGGGTGGAGAAGGAAAGGGCAGTAACAAATCTCAGTGCTCTGTGGTAAAATATATCCAATTTGCCAAGACAGGAGGCAGTGCACTGGCTATAGATAAAGTCAGCATAGTCAATTAAGGAGAGGAACATAGTCTGGACTAGTTGCCTCTTCGCATCAGAGGTCAGTAAATGATTTATCCTGAAGACCAGACCAAGTCTCTGTCTCAGTTTTCTTAGCACATCCTCTATGTGGTCTACAAAGGAGAGTTTATAGTCAAGCTAGACCTCCAAGTACTTGAACTTTGCTGCAAATTCCAAGTTCTCTCCTAGTAGAGTGGTAATGGGGCGTACCAATAATGTAGGAGTACGCTGTACAACTGACTGGTGAGAGTATCATCGCTTTAGTTTTCTTTGCATTTAGAAGTTTTTTGCTAATAAGCTGGTGGTGTAGCAGATTAAATTCACTTTGCAAATCTTCGCAGGCAGCTGCAGGAGATGTACAGCTTATATACAGCATTTTATCATCCGCAAACAGATGAACGTTTGCCTCCTTGTTATCAGCATCTATACTATTAATATAGATGGCAAAATGCAGTGGCCCTAAGCTGGAACCCTGAGGAACCCCACTAATCAGTGGTTTGAGAAGGGAAAACTGACCTCCGGCCATGACCTGCTGTTGCCTATTGGTGAGGTAGTGAAGAAACCAGCGAAGGGAAGGTGGGTCCAGGCCAATCGAATTTAATGCAGAGAGAAGGCCATGGTCTACGGTATCGAAGGCCTTACTAAGATCCAAGAAAACAGCACAGACATTTTTTGTTATCTAGTTCACACTGCCAGTTATTTGTGACTTTTGCCAGGGCCGAAATAGTGCTATGATTGACTCTGAAGCCAGACTGCATTGGATTTAGGAGATTTGTTTCCTCTAAGAAAGTTCTCAGCTGGGCATTCACAATTTTTTCCAAGAGTTTTGACAATACGGGTAGAAGAGAAATTGGCCAGTAGTTGTTTTAGATCGCTAGGGTCCCCTGATTTAAACAGTGGAATGACATAAGCAATTTTCCATAATCGGGGAATGGACCCTTGCGATAGAGACAGACTGAACAGGTGGGTGACTGGTACTGCAAGGACATGGTAAGCAATATTTAGAAAGAAGGGATCAAAGGAGTCAGCACCAGCACTTTTCTTTGTATCCAATTGTAGAATGAGGTCTTCAACATCTTTCAAGGAGGCAGGTGAAAATATAAAGACAGTGTTCAAGGTACTAGATGCTGGCAGCTGTACTGTAGCTGGTGAGCACAGCAGACAAGCAAGTGAATTATCGAACTCAAGACCAGCAGTAGTAAAATGATTATTTAAGATCTCTAGTATATCCATTCTATCATGAATAATACCATTGTCGGAGTTGATTTCTGAAGGAAGCACATTGCCTGCCGTATGAACAGACAAATCTTTTATTGTGGCCCAAAATTTAGTAGGGCAATTTGAGGCGGAGTCCAGTTCTGAATGGTAGAAATTGGCCTTACACGCTCTAATTAGTTTAGTACAGTGGTTTCTACGGCACCAGTCCACGGAGGAGTGAGACTGGCGAGCTTTTTTCCAAAGCTTGTCTCTATTTCACAATGCAGCCTTGAGGTCTTTAGTAAACCAGCGTCGAGGTCTGGCCTTTATATGGGTTTTTACCATTGGAGCGTAGATATTAAGGGGGCTTATTACAATTCCGTGGAAGATGTCGTAAGCAGCGCTTACTGTTTTGGCTAGGTAGAAGCTCTGCCAAAGTTGGAAGGTTTTTAACTCATTAATGTAACCAAGTGGATCAAAGTTCCATCTAGATCTTTTACTCAGGAACTTGGCTGCTGACTAAGGTTTGGAGTCAGCTCGGACCCCGGCTATAAAGCAGTGGACGGTAACATCCTCGGAGAAAATTCCCGTATGAGAGAAAGAATATGGTTTACTTACGAGAAGGACATCCAGTAAGGTGCTGTTCAGAGGGTTTTTCTTATTAACGCGCGTCGGTTCATTGATAAGTTGAGTAAGCCCATATGAGTCGCAGAAAGACTTAAGAGTTAAGGAAGCATTAGACAGCCAGTCACAGTTAAGGTCCCCTAAAATAACACTTTCAAGGGAGCGGGAGCCCACGATAGTAGAGAGGTGGGACAAGAGCTGGGACCCCGCTGAAGGTGGTCTATAACATCCTATGACGCAGAAGGCCAATGAAGGTGAGATTTCAATTCTGATAGGCATTCAAATCCATTTGTAACAGAGGAGGAGTCAAGAATACAGACAGTGAGTTTATCCTTCACATATATGGCAACCCCACCACCCCTAGACTGCCTATCAGTTCTGAATAGCAGATAACTGCGAATGTTAACCTCCCTATCAGGAGTGGAAGGCGGAAGCCAAGATTCTAAGATCACAAGCACATCTGATATATACTGTGTGTATATATTTATATCTATACACACACACACACACACACACACACAATAGGACCCAAGGAAGGTGAGGGGTTAGAGTTAAATGAGACAAGATATGTGGTAGGGTTGGTGGAAGGGAGTAGAGAGAGGGAAGAGGTGAGGCAGTAGAGGGAGCAACATGGCTGGCAGATAGGGGTGCAGAATATAAGGAAGTTGTTGCAACGGATCAGGTTTGTAGTAAGAGTAAGAAGAGAATCTGGAGGAATCCACATAGAGAGATTAAATGCAAACAGAATACCAAAAACAGCAAGCCAAGGTGGCAAGTAAGTGCAAGGTAATAACCATAGGTCATCATTATTGAGGCAGATGAAGTTACCAATAGCAACTGCACTCATCCTTCGGAGAACGTCTAATCAGAGATTTACAGGTATACCTCCCAACAACATGTGTGAGCTTAAGTGTATTTTGTAAGGTAAGGCATGGTTTATCGATGAGGAACCATAGTGGGTTCTTATCCTAGGAATATCAAATGCATTGTATGACAATTTTCTAAGAGAATACATACAGGGGGTGCATTTGAATAAGTTATAGATATAGGGAGAGAGTTTCTTAGCAATGGCCCTGTACATCCAGTGGAAGGCATTACCCCATCTCCTAGTACTGAGGGAGGGCCAGCCAATCTGCGAATAAAGGGAACAATGGTGTGCATTTGATGGGGCGTTTGTGATGAATCGTAATGATCTGTGGTAAAGTGTGTCCAGAGTACCTAAGGCTGATTTAGGACAGTGACTGTAAAGGAAGTCCACACAGTCGATTACTGGGAGGAAGGTCATCTGGACCAATCTTAACTTAGCTTCGTAGGTAAGCAAATACTTAACGTGATAGAAAAGTCCGAGTCTTTGACATAGTTTTTTGGCTATTTTCTCGATGTGGGTGACAAATGAAAGTTTACAGTCAAGCCAGAAACCTAGGTATTTAAATTTCTGTACTGGTTCGAGTAGCTCTCCCAGGATGGTCCTGATCTAGTAATTGGTACTCAAACTGGTTGGGTACTAATTCTTTAGAGTGAGGGGAAAGGAGCATAACTTTGGCTTTTTTTGCATTGAGTAGCAGGTTCAAATGGAGCAGATTTTGTTGGAGGTGGTCGAATTTGTGCTGTAGTTCAAGGCAGGCGAGTTGAGGGAAGGGTCAAACAACATAGTGTACGGTGTCCGCAAAGAGGTGGATGCTTGCAGAGCTGATATTAAAATCAATGTCATCGATGTATATAGCAAATAATGATCCCAAGATGGACCCCTGTGGGACTCCTCTCTAGTGTTTTAAGGGGAGAGAAGGCGCCATGGGCTTTTACCTGTTGCTGACGGCCCATGAGGTAGCAGGAGAACCAGTTTATAGTGGTATCATCTAAATACAGGTTACTCACCTGTAACAGGAGTTCTAGGAGTGGTATATTATGTTCATCCACACTGTCTGGCAGGTTCCTTGCCGCTTTAAATCTTGCCGGAAGGTCTTAAAGCTGGCTCCTCCCACCCACCCGGGTGGTAAAACCCTCAGCTCTGCCCCATGACGCCAGATCTAGTCCGCTGGAAGCCAGGTTACGCATCGAAGCCAGGGAGGTCGGGTAGGTCGTGTGGATGAACATATACCACTCCTAGAACTCCTGTTACAGGTGAGTAACCTGTATTTCTAGTGACATGGATATGCTGTTCAATCCACACTGTCTGGCAGACTCCTAGCAGTTCTCCGGGAGGCAAGGCGCGCACCCCCTACTTAGGGAATAAGGACTGGAGAACCGAGGTCCCAAAACCAGCATCCCGGCGTGACTCAAGGTCAATGTGATAAAGGGAAATAAAGGTGTGTGCTGACTGCTAGGTAGCAGCCCTGCAGATTTCCTGGATAGGGATGTCCCTAGAAGCAGCCACCGAAGCAGCAGTATGGCAGTTAGAATGAGCTCTTATCCCTCTGGGAGGCTCCATGCCCGCCAACCTATAGCAGAGATCTATGCAGGAGGTGACCCACCTGCTTATCATCCGCTTGGATACAGGTCTGCCAGGTGCGGCTTCAGCGTAGGTGACAAACAGCTGGCGAATCTCTCCCCTAACTTCAGCCCTCTGCTCCTTATAGTAAGCGAGCGCTCTTCTAAGGTCCAGAGTATGGGGCCTATATTCGGCCTCTGAGGTGTGACTGGGGTAGAACACCGGCACAGTCAACACCTGGTTAAGGTGAAACTCCGACACCACCTTCGGAAGGAATTTCGGTTGGGGGCACGGGACAACCTTGTCCCTGTGGAAGACCAGATAAGGAGACTTGATGGAAAGCGCCTGGAGCTCTGCCATCCTTCTGGCTGATGTAATAGCCACCAAGAAGGCGGTCTTCCAAGACAGGTGAGAGATGTCACACCTGTGTATCGGTTCGAATGGCTTGCCCATGAGCTTAGCCAATACCAGTAGTAGATCCCACGGAGGTGAAGGTTCTCGCACCGGAGGGGATATGTGATTAAGGCCTTTGAAAAAGCGCCCGACCACCTTCTCCTGCGCTACTGACTGCTTGCCGCCCACGCCTGCAGGGGCAGAGATGGCTGCCAGGTGCACCTTAAGGGTCGCCGACCAAGCTCTAGCTGAGAAAGGGACCACAGGTAGTCCAGAATGCTTGCCAAGGAACAGGAAGAAGGGTCCAACCCTTGTCCTGACACCAAATGGAGAATCTCTTCCATCTGAAGGCATAGCATTTTCTGGTCGACTCCTTACGGGACGCCTCAACGACGTTGAGGACCACGTTGGAAAGACCCAAGGCCTGGAACTCTAGCCGCTCAGGAACCAGGCCGTCAGGTGCAGGGATTGAAGGTCCGGATAGAGTAGCTTCCCCCTGTTGACTGAGATCAGGTCTGGGTGGGCTGGAAGCCGCCTCGGGAGCCTGGAGCTGAGGCTGAGGAGATCTGGATACCAGAACAGGTGGGGCCAGTCTGGGGCTACCAGAATCACCTGCGCCTTGTCCCTCTTCACCCTGAGAAGCATCATGTGGATCAAGGGAAAAGGAGGGAAGGGTTAGAAGAGGCCCAGGATCCATGGCCTCGAGAAGGCATCCCCCTGCAGCGAGCCCTGCTGAGGGGGGCAGGTGTGAAACAGCCTCAGCTTCGCATTCTCCCTGGAGGTGAACAGGTCCACCTGAGGGAACAGATCTTGTACTACCTCCGGCAGGAGAGACCATTCGTGAGATGCAGCGCCTATCTGGCTGAGGGCATCGGCCAGACTGTTGGAGGCTCCTACCACATGGATGGCTAGGAGATCCACCTCCAGGCTGATCACGGGAGACCAAGTGCGGAGAGCCTCCTTGTACAGGGGCAAGGAGTGCGTCCCGCCCTGTTGGTTGAGGTAGTACATGGTCGTGGTGTTGTCCGTCTGGACCTGAACCACTTGACCCCATACAAACGGAGCGAAGGCGGTGAGGGCTAGTCGGACCGCTCGAAGCTCCAGTAGGTTGATGTGGCATAGAAACTCCTGAGGGGACCAGAGGCCATGGGCTATAAGCTCCCCCAGATGGGCACCACAACCCATCAGAGAAGCGTTGGTCATCAGAGTGACCATCAGCTCGGGGTGGACAAACGGGATACCCTCCTGCAGATGAGCTGGAACAAGCCACCACTGTAGGCCGTTCCACATCTCCTGGGTCACCGCCACTGGCTGGTCCAGAGGACTGAAACGCTGTGACCACTGGCTGGCCAGCTCCCATTGTAGGGGACACATATGCCAGCGGGCCCAAACGGATCACGCTGGTGCAGGCCGCCATGAGGACCAGAAGACGCAGAAGTCCTGGGCAGGGCGCAATTGCCCAACCAGAAATGATTGGGCAAAGGAGGAAAGGACCCTGGCCCTGTCTCGAAGAGAGTCAAGCTCTGCCCCGATGAACTGAATCACCTGTGATGGCACGAGTTCCGACTTGGCCTCGTTGATGAGGAGGCAAATCTGAGAGCAGACCTGGAGGGCCAGATCCTTGGACCACTCCACCTCCAACCTGGAGGGGGCTGCAATCAGCCAGTCATCCAGGTAAGGGTACGCCCGGACCCCTCGGCACCGCAGAAATGCTGTCACCACTGTCATGCATTTGGTGAAAACCCTGGGAGCCGGAGAGAGGCCGAAGGGCATGGCCCGGAACTCGTAAAGAGATCCCTCTGCTCGAAAGTGGAGGAATCGCTGGTGAGACAGACGGGTAGGGATGTGAAAGAACGCATCCTGAAGGTCCAGAGAACAAAACCACACGTCTAGTTCCAAAGATGGAATGATCTGAGCCACAGTGACCATCCTGAAGGTGCGCTGCCTTAGAAACTTGTTCAGGTCGTGTAGGTCGAGAATGGGGCACCAGCCCCCCGTCCATTTTGGGACCAGGAAGTACCTGGACACAAACCCTGGGTCTGGAGGAGGATCCGCCACCTCGCTGATCACTGCCTTCTGGAGGATCAGGGCAATGTTGGCTCAATGAGCTGACAGAGAGGCTGCGGAACCCGTTGCCCCCCATGGGGCGACGGCTCGACAGGGAGGGAACTGCTCGAATTCCAGAGGCAGACCCCTGCCCACCACTTCTAGCACCCAGCAGTCCGTGGTGATAGCAGACCAGGTGGAAAGGAAATGGAAGAGCTGTTCCCCATGGGGAGAACCCGGGGAGGACTGACGAGGTTGGGGGCGACACCTCTCAACCAGTCACTGGGCAGGCTTGGAGGAAGGGCCCGCTGAGGGACCTCCTGGACCCTTGCCTCCAGGCTTTCTATTGGAGGAAGCGGCAGACTTGGCCTTAGGGCACCAAGTCTGTGCCTGCTGGCCCTGCTGGGTCGGACGTGCTGCAGGGGCAGAAGTGCGAAAGGGCTTACGCTGCTTCTGGCGGCCTTTTTCCTTCTGGGCAGACGTGACCGAGTCCAAGGTGGCACTGGACTTCTCGATCCTCTGGAGATGGCCTTCCACCCCCGGACCAAACAAGTTGATGCCCAGGAAGGGAACGTCTGCCAGCTTGTGCTGGGTGTCCGCCGTGAAGGTGGAGATCCGCAGCCAAGCTCTGTGGCGCATGGCCACTGCGGCCGCTACTGATCAAGCACAAGAATCACCAATGCCCAACAAAGTTTGGAGCTGTTTTGCCACCGCCCTTCCCTGATCCCGCACCTGCTTGACAGTCGTATGAAGGTCAGCCGGGAGATGAGGAATCACCTCTTCCAGGGAGCCCATAAGGGCGTGTGAGAAATGTGCCATCAGAAGTGTCAAGCTAGCCTGACAAAGGCCTAGGGAGAAAGCAGAGTAAACCTTCCGCCCCGAGTAATCCAACTTTTTGGATTCCTTATCGGGCAGTTTGTCCACGGCCCGAGCGTTCCCAGAACGCCAGAAAACACCATCGGTCACTAACCCCTCCGCAGAGGGGTGCTCCGAGAAACTGAAGAGTGAACCGGTGGGGACCGCGTACTTCCGAGCCATCCTGGCCGAATTCCAGGGCCGAGCCAACAATGGCTTCCGTATGGGAAACCCCTCGGTCCAGTATCTCCATAAGGGGACACCTGGACCATTTTGAAACGAGTTTGAGCTGCATCCCAGTGGATTCTGAGAAGAGCTGAAGCAGACCCAAAAACAAGGATGGGCTCTCGTCCACCGACTGGCCCCCTGCAGACCCAAGGTAAAGTGGCCTGGAGAACAGGAAGGAGTCGTCGTCAGACTCCGAGGAGTCTGCGAACAGCTGCCGAGCGCCTGAGCCACCATCCACCTGCCGAGGTCGATCGTGAGTGAGGGTGACCGGCAACCTATGGGGCAAGCCCTGACTCTACCAAGAATCCTTGGCCGGGACCCCAGTCTTCGGTTGTGGAGGCAGGGGTTCCACCACAATAGGTGGAGCAGCCGGTTTCTGCCGAACAACCGGCGCCGGCTCCTCGATTACCATGAGGGGTTGTTTCAGTCATTCCGGTGACAGCCACTTAATGGCCGGAGAAGGCGACTGAGTCGGCTTGTTACCGGTCAATAAAAGTTGCTGCCACATCAAATCCTCGTAGCGCCGACGCAACTTGCGCTGGAGCCTATCCTCCAAAGAGGAAGACGAGGATGAGCAGCAACGCCGCTTTCCATGGTGCGAAGACCGAGACCGCTGACGTCGGCGGGATCGGCTGGACCTGGAAGAGGACAAAGACCGAAACCTTCAGGGATTCCGAGGGTGGGTCAGAGAGGGGATGGGGGAAACACGCCCCTCCTTCACTTCAGGGACCTTGACCGGGGACTTCGGCACAGGAAAGTACTCGGTAACTACCAGTGAAGAAGGGTTGTCGGCTTCTCCAGTCGACAAACCGTCCGACGGGTCGAGAAAAATCTCGACTGCGTTGACGGATGTATCGGCCGGCTGACCTAACGGGGACACCGTGAAGCCAGCAGCCCAAGCCGCAACCTCGACCGAAGTCTAGAGTCGATGGTCCGGTGAAGGGGATCTCTCCTGCTCCCACGAACATCGACGGTGGGACTTACAGTCGTGGCCAAAAATATTGGCACCCTTGCACTTTTTTCAAATAACTCACAATTTCCTCTAATCATAAGTTGAAATTAACAGCAGTACAGTATTTGGTCTCCACAATTCTTTATTTCTCTGTTAATATTACAGAACCTTTGGTTTTTGATTCAGAATTTAATATATCCTTTTAAATCAGAAAATGAAAAGAAATGGCATTGACAAAATTATTGACACCCTAGACTTAATATTTGGTAGCACAGCCTTTGGTCAAAATAACTGCAATCAACCGCTTCCCATAGCCATGGATGAGCTTCCTGCACCTCTCTACTGGCAGTTTGGCCCACTCTTCTTGTGCAAACTGTTCCAGTTCTCCCAGATTTGAAGGGTGCCGTCTCCCAACTGCAGTTTTCAGATCTCTCCACAGGTTTTCAATGGGATTTAGATCTGGACTCATTGCTGGCCACTTCAGAACAGTCCAGCGACTTGTCTTGAACCATTCCTGGGTGCTTTTTGAAGTGTGTTTGGGGTCACTGTCCTGCTGGAAGACCCATGACCTTCGACGGAGACCCAGCTTTCTGACACTGGGTTCAACATTGCACTCCAAAATGGCCTGGTAATCTCCAGATTTCATGATGCCATGCACACGTTCAAGGCACCCAGTGCCAGAGGCAGCACAGCAACCCCAAAACATCACTGAACCTCCTCCATGTTTGACTGTAGGGAAGGTGTTTTTTCTTTGAAGGCTTCATTTTGTTTTCTGTAAACACAGAGATGATGTGCTTTACCAAAAAGCTCTAATTTGGTCTCATCTGTCCACATGACATTCTCCCAGAAGGATTTTGGCTTGTTCAGGTGTGTTTTGGCAAACCCCAGTCGGGCTTTCTTATGTCTCTCTCTCTCAGCAGTGGGGTCCTCCTGGGCCTCCTACCATATAACCCCCTTTTCACTGAATTGGCGACGGATGGTGTGCGTTGAAACTGTCGTACCTTGTGTCTGAAGGTCAGCTTGAATCTGTTTGGCAGTTGATCGAGGTGCTTTCTCCACCATTCGAACAATCCTACGCTGCAATCTTCGATCAAGTTTTCTCTTGCGTCCATGTCCAGGGAGGTTGGCTACAGTGCCATGGGCCATAAACATCCTGACAACATTACGTACGGTGGAAACAGGAACATCAAGGTCTCTGGAGATTGATTTGTAGCCTTGAGATTGTCCATGCTTGGCTACAATCTTCTGTCTGACCTCCTCAGACAATTCTCTGGCTGTCTTTCTTTTCTCCATGCTCACTTCGGTACACACAGTGACACAAAACGGGAGAATGAGTCCTTTTCCCTATTCAAACTGGCTGAATGAGTGATTTTTCTATCGCAGGCACCTGCAACTCACCACAGGTGAGTTCAATTCCAAAGTGAAGGAGCATCACCTGCTTGAAATCTAATTATTTCTAACTACTTCTAAAAGGTGCCAATAATTTTGTCCGGGCCATTTAAGGATTTCTGTGTGGAATAAGCTAAGACTTGGTAAATTTTTCTGCTTTGTGTGTTTTATTCCACTGCAAACCAAAGAAATACATATGTGGATACCAAAATATTTTTTAATTTCAACAATTTTCTGGAAGGAATGATGCATTATTAGAAAAAACTGCAAGGGCGCCAATATTTTTGGCCACGACTGTACCTTTAGAGTCCTTCTTTCTGGACCGACTGGAATGTCCCAAAGGCCCTTCTCCCTTAGTGGAGAGGGACTGACAAAGCTCCTTAAAAGGAGCCCAAGGAGAGCGGGATAAATGCTGCGGCTGAGGAGGAAGAAGAAGTGGCCTGGGCCGCCTCCTCCTCCTCGAGGGCAATCATCTGCTCCAACTGCTCCACGGAGTCGCTGCCAGACACCGTCCAACGGACCTCCTTAGACTTGACCAGTGGGTACCGCTTTTCGGGGCGCCCAAGAAGTAGTCTGGCAGCGCGGCCCTCCAAGATCGAAGCCGAGAAGGACTTGCACAATTCGCAGGCCTGCGAATCGTGGCCAAGCCCTAGGCAGTAGACGCATGTGGAGTGCGGATTGGTCCGGGACATCTTCTGCCCACGAGAGCACCGATGGAAGCCGGGAGTCGATTTGTCCATCGCAGCCACGAGGGAAGATGAAGACGACGACCGTAGTTTTGTAAATTTTAAAATTAATTTTGGGAAATCCGAAGAATGTGAATCCAGCCTAAAATGCAGAGCGCTAAGGAGGGAACCTGAGCTTCCAAGCGGTAAGGAAGATCTGGCGTCATGGAGCGGAGCTGAGGGTTTTACCACCTGGGTGGGTGGGAGGAGCCAGCTTGAAGACCTCCCGGCAAGATTTAAAGCAACAAGGAACCAGCCAGACAGTGTAGATTGAACAACATATCCATGTCCCTAGAAACCCTTTTTCCCCATAACATGCAATTTTTTGGACTCCTTATCTGGTGACTGAGCACTTATGTGCTGAGGCCTAGAGGACGTATCATGTGCAGCATTGATCACCACAGAGTCTGCCTGAGGCAGAAACATAAAAAGTTTATCAGGCTCTGGAAACTCACCCCCTATCAGCCTTACGAGGATCGGAGGGAATTTTGAAAGGTTGCTTCCATGCAACCCAAATAGCCTCTTCAAAGGCGTCCACCGGGGGGGGGGAGAGAGATGACCAGAGTGGGGCATTCTGGTAGACCTAAGTACTGTGTCAATTTCTTTCTGGAAGCATCCTGCTCAGTACTCGGGAATCCAAACGTTTTTTGGAGGTGCAACATAATGTCCAAAAACATGGGATCATCTGGTGGTGAACAGGGAGCTAAGAGGTAGGTTCACCCTGTATAGAGGAGGCAGTCGAGGAGGACTCTGGGTATTCCTTGAGGTCCACGTCGTCCTCATCCTCTAGGTCAACCAAATCCCAGTCCTGTAGGAAAGGGTCCTCCATGTCTACATCCTGAGTGTTAAAATCCAGGGAGACAGGGGAAGAGCTGGGCGTCCACTGGGCCTTAACAGGCCAGGAGAGTGCAGAGACCGGAGCCAACCAATCGCCTGGGGGGGGGGGGTGCGCGGGGTCCAAGTCAGGTCCAGAATAGTATTCACTAGAGCCTGGACATCTATCATGGCCATCTACCCCATGGAAGTAGCCGGAGCAGAATGGATAGAGTGAATGGGGACCACTGACCTAATAGAGGAAGGCAGTGGAGCCAAATGTGAAGCTGTCAACGAGGAGTGTAAGATCCCAGGATCATCAACAAGCTTGCTAACATCAAGCCCTGTGAGGCAAGGCCAGTCGTCAATGACAGAATCCTTGGGCTGAAAGACATCATCGACGGGTCAGAAGCCATAGTCGATGGACAATGGCCAAAGCCCACAGAAGGGGGAAGCAGCTTTGGAAGCTGTAAAATCACCCTTAAGCCAGTTGTCGACGGAGGAGCCATTGACAAGGGAAGAGAGGGGCCCATAATCGTCGACTGTGTAGAAGACGATGTAAGATGGGCAACCTTCTCTATACTTACCTTCTGCGAAGTACTCTACGAGGGAGCGGAAGAAACATGCTTAGCCTTTCTGGCATGTTTCTTACCAGGACCCTGTCCTGTTGACGACGAGGGCTCACCTGTACAGCAGTGAGACCCAGAGAAGTAGGTCAAAGACTACCTGGGCTTGAAGAGTTGCTGCTGCTCCAAAAGGGCAACCTTTTGCTCCATGAGGAACTCATGGAGCTGCTGAAGCCTCCAACGTTTTGTGGCCTTGTTGAACCGGTTACAGAAGACACTCCCTGGTGTCGTGTTCAGGACCAAGGCACCCAACTCAGACTTCGTGGACGTCCTCAGTAGCGACTCTGACTACAGGAACACTTTCGTAATGAAAGACCCAAAGACATTCGTATATAAACTTTTTTAAAAATTTTTGGTTGGTAGACCTCTTCGTCGGCGACTGGTAAGCAGAGCTCTGAAGGAGGACTTGTTGCATGCAGGACACGGTTGAAAAGAAATGAAAATGATGTACCTACCATAATTGTTGATCTGTCTGTGCATCTTCACCATTCATCATTATTGGGTATGGCGCCAGAGCTAGGACCCTGCGGGAGACTTTTTTTGCGTGGGCGGAGTTGGCAGAGGGCTGGCGCCGCCCTCGAGACCGACGTTCTATGTGGTGCTAGACGACTGGCAGTTTTCCAATGTCGCCTCCGCCTCAACTCCAGTTCTGCAATGCCGGAAAGTGTAAGAAAGGGAGGGTGGGATGAGGCAAGAGAGCCTAAGGGACAGACAAAAGGAAAAGAAGAATGAACTAAAAGGAGAAATAAACGACTGAGACGACAGAGGAGGAAACTTTAGAAAGGAAATTGGGGAGAAGAAGAGGGGCCCCAATTTCTGGAAGGAGAAGGATAAGAGAAGCAAGGGAAAATGAGAGGGAGAAAGGGGGAAGGATGAGTAACAACCTCAGAATGCACCAAGTCTTATTTATTTTTTATAGGCGTGACCAGAAGCACAGGGAGTCAAGAGTCGCTCAGGGCCACACAGCCCAAGAGAAAGCTGTGGGACTCGAACCCAGGTCTGAACTGCTACATTTCACCAGATTTGCAGCTCAGAGACCAAAACCACTGCGTTATAGTGTGTCAGTTTTTAGGCATAAGGTCTAGGCCTGGAAAAGAAACCGCCTGTCAGAAAAAAGAAAACTGCAGCAAGGATTGGAAGACCACGTGGAGAAATAGAGGCTGAGGCTGTGTCCCAACCCCACCCCCCCCAAAATCAATTTAAACTTTTTATAAACCAACTAGAGGTTCCAGAAAAAAAATTTAGAGGGTGCCTCAAATAGAAGTCACTAAAGAAAATCTCTTAAAAATACAAGGGGGAAAAAACACGACCCTCTTCATACTCCACAACCCCTTTGGAGGGGAAAAATATGAAGGGTTCTTTCCGAAATCAGAAATGTAGAGGATTACCCCCGTGTGTGTCCTCACAACCCCCTCCCATCTACATATCAGGAGAGGAGAAGGAGGGGAAGACACACGGGGTAGAGGGGAGGAATCCAGAGACTGAGGCCCCGGGGGAAGGAGGATGGGATTTAGTGATGAACGGTGAAGATACACAGAAAGATCAACAATAACGGTAGGTGCGTAATTTTCATATCTTATCTGTGTCAATCTTCACCATTCATCTCTATTGGGTGAGTACCAAGCCCCACCCCCCCCAAACAAAAAAAAAGGGGGGGGTATTCCAAAACCCTAAGGGACTAAGTCCCTTAGCTTCCAGTGGGTGAGGCACTGGAAGGAAGAACCCTTACAGGCCTGGCGAGGCCTGAGACTGATCCGGGTGAGACAGAGATCCCCCAGTGGGGGAAGGAAGGTGCCCCAAGAGTCATCGTCTTACCCGACAGTAAAAGAGATGGGTTCTCCGGTAGGCGGAGTAAATCCCCCTACGCCGGGCCAAAGGTGACAACTGGGATAGGCGAAGCCATGCCATCCGCCAAAGGCAGATCGCTGTCCCTACCACTCTGGAAGCTACCTCACTGGCGTCACAAGATGCCCTTGCTTGGTGCCCTGCGAGCTCCAGGCCCTGTACAGAGGGGGTGATGGCTTGCCTGGTTTGTTCCGAATCAGGCAGAGAGGCTAGGAGTTGTCCTATCCTAGACCACAAGAACCAATCATAGGCTGCATAGTGGGCCTGATGTGCTGCGATCGACAGAGATATCCGTGCTGAGTAGAACACTCTTCTCCCCCAGAAATCAAAATCCGCAGAGTCCGGATCCGGAAGGCGATCACGGTATAGGGCGTGAGACCCAGAAGGAGTATCCAGGGAGATCAAACCCGAGACTGGGAGAGGCAGAGCGGCTGAAGACTCCGGGGGAGTGCAATACCACTGGCGTAAGTCCCTAGGGGCTGGTACTGTGGAGAAGGGACGAAGCCAGAGCCGATGTGACGCTTCCTGAAAAGGAAGAGGCCAGGCGGGAGCCACCAAGTGGGCCGCACTGAACTCGCCTAAAAAGGCGCGGGTCATATGCTCGGGATTGCTTAAGGGAACGGGGGTCAAATGAAGCTCGTCCAACATCCTCACCAGGAAGTGTTGATAAGACAAATCAGACGCTGGGGAAAGGTGGAACGAAGGTTCCTCTCCCTCAGAAGAGGACGAGCTGCCAGGTTCAGGGGCCTGCTGCACAGGGGCATGGTGAAGCACCTGTTGGTCCAGGGCGTGGAGGTAGGAGGGGAAATGAGCAGCAGAACCCCTGAACTGTTCCCAAGTAATAGGTCCGTGAGGGCCTAGGATACCTGGGACTACCGGGGATGGAGACAGAGGTTCGATGGACAGGCTCCTGGAAGCAGGAGAGCAGTCTCTGTCAGAGAGGGGGGGCCAACAGGATCCCCTACGAGAGGGAGAGGAGACCAAGGCCGCCGCAGCTAACAGCCGTTCAACCGGATCGGTATGGACGGAGCTGTGCCCTTCGGAAGAAATCCCCCCATGAGGTGACTGGTACTGAGCGAGTCCAGAAGGACGGCCCCTGACCTCTGAAGAAGTGGTCCTTCTGGCAGACTCTGAAAAGGAAAGACGGAGGCCAGTGCTACGGTTCCTGCCAGAGCCCGGCTGGGCCACAGAAGGGTCTCGTCGCCACACCCCTATCTCTCAACCCTTCCAAGTCGGAGAAAGACCTCGTCCTTGTAACCACTAACCTAGGCAACTGGCAAGCTGAAGTAGGCTCCGAGAAATCCACCCAGGGAACCATGCCCTCCCCCTCCTGGTGCACCCCCGGCTGCCCCAAACTTGGGCTGTCCAAACACACCAAGGAGGAGGGTACCCCAACTGAGGAAGCAGCTCCTGGAGGCCCCAGGCTGACAGCAGTGGCCGCAGGGGCTCCTGCTGACTGGTCAGACCCTCAGACCCCGAAGTCCACCTGAGAAGGCTGAGCCCCAGAAGGGAAGAGAGTGGGGGCCAAGGTGCTAGAGATGGAAAGATCCAAAGATCTAGAAGAACCCGGGAGCCAGTCCAGGTCCGACCCAGAATCCTCCTCTGAAGAGAAGAAACCGTGGCCCGGTGCCAGACCACCCCATGGGACCCTCCAGTTCCTGGACCCCGAAGTCAGACACCCTGGGATTCAAAGTCCCCAGAAGCAGCAGAGGAGAGTAGAGGCCGCAGCCCAACGCCGACACCCTCCTCGAAGCCTTGAATGGCATCGGAGTCAGGCACGGCACCGTGCGCGACCCCAGACCTCTCCCCGGTGTCGTGGAGAATCGAATCTGGTACGGTGCCGTACTCGACACCGACAGCGGCCCTGGCGTTGCGAGCAACACCGGAGTCTGGCACGGCACCGAGCACGATGCCGCACACCGCTCCAGTGCCACCCACGGCGCCTGAGGCAGGGTTGACACTGAACGTGACGCAAACATCATCCCCGGTGCCGGAGGTGGCTCCGGGAACAGAAACTGTGTCAAACTCCGTCCCGGCACCGCGACACTGGGGACAGAATCAGGCCCAGAAACCCCCCCAACCACCTCCCCAATGCCGCCGAAGGCTCCGAAGCTGCAAGCGGAGTCAGGGGCAACGACAGCACCGAGGGAGGGCCCAATGCTGACTGCGGCGTCGCTCTCCAAGCTCACGGCGCCTGGACCAAGAGCGACACCGGCGGAAAGCGCTGAAGACAGTGCTGGTCCAGTCCAGAGGGACCCGGAGCACGACACAGAGGGAGCCTTCACTACCGGAGTAGCGACAGCCAGAACAGTGCCTACCGAATGACCCCCAAGAGGGTCAGCCTGGGCCTCCTGCACCATGGAAGAAACCCCTTGCCGTGGCAAGGCTGTAAGAGGCGAAGGTTCCCTCCTCCTCGGGCCATACAGGACCAGGAGGGGACCCGGAGGAAGGGCAGAGAGTCCTTACCTTGGCCTTGCGCGAATGAATCTGCCCTCCAAAAGTCGGGGGAGCATGTCAGACTTTCCTCACGTGAATTTCAAAGACACGGCGGGTCCATGGAAAAGCAGATGTCGCAACTGTCCATATCGTGACTAGGGCCGAGGCAGGAGAGGCAACGATCATGGTGGTCCGTAACGGAATAAAGGCGGCCACAGGGGCACCGATGCATTGGGGGCCGCCCCGCTTTCGACAACTTTTTGCCAGGACGAGACATGATTGGACAAAAAAATAACCAAAAATAGTACTCGACGCTGCTAAAAAAAAAAATGAGGAAAGGTCTTACCGGTATCAAGCGACGTCGAGCAAAGGCAAAGCAGAACCGAGCAATTCACTAACTGACGGACTAGGCCTTAAAATCAGAGCCAGCATGAGCAGGGTCCACACTCGGCGGGAGAGAAAAAACTGGAGTTGGGGTGGAGTAGACGTCGGGTAACTGCCAACCCTCGAGCGCCACATAGAACATCAGTCTCGAGGGCAGCGCCAGCCCTCTGCCGACTCTGCCCACGCAAAAAAAAAAAAGTCTCTCATGGGGGTCCTAGCTCTGGCACTATACCCAATAGTGATGAATGGTGAAGACTGACAGATAAGATCTGAGGAGTAGCTATAACCTCCCATTTTATACTGCCATGAAGACGCCACATGGTAGTGTAGGGGGAGGTCTTGGGGTCGACTGCTGAGAAGTCATCCGGAGGAAATGACGCCTGCGGCTGTAATCCCATGTGTTATGACCAACTGCAAGAGATTGCCTAGATAAAGATCAACTGTTACTGGCAACATAATCTGTTCTCTGATTCCAGGGAACCAACTGGAGAATACTGCTAAAATACCAAAAGTTAAATAAAATAACCTCTTACACAAATACTGAAAACTGAATAGGAATAATGGTAGAAATTTTAAAGGACTTAGCCGATGGACTTGGAGAGAGCTCTGTAGCGACTGTTCTCTTCAGCGGAGAAAATTAATTTGATTTTAGAACAAAAGAGGGAGCATCACCACATAACATTTGAACAGTTGATTTCACAGCACCATTCTGAACTCGGAGGCAACATCTCAAGGAGGAGATGGTGAACTTTCTGTATAGCATCACTACTGGACTCCTGTAAAACTGCAACATGCCTATAACAGTAATGGAACAAAGTGGTTACCTGACATCAAGTAAACAGAGTTAAAGTTCCACTGAGCTACCAATTACAAAGAAACATCGGACGAAAAAAATACAATGAACTAGACAGCAAAGATATTCTGAGCAGTGAAAGCTGCTGGTCCTAGACAATGACCGTAGTTCTGCGATGGGGGGTGGACTGAGGCAGCTGAGGGCTGCACTGTTATTTATACTGTTTGGGCGTGTGGCGGACCCAAAGTTCTCAATCCCATGGGGTCCTAGTGCCACCAGACTAAGGTCAAACAGTGGGGCTCTTATGGAGGAGACCTACTCTTGGAAGATCAACGGCTTTAACACAAACAGTAATCTTATTACTGCACATAAAGTTAATCCTAATTACATGGGAAATCACTTCACTTTACTGTAGAAAGACAAAAGACATACCCTTCTTTCTGGTTCAAGTACTTGTATGCAAGCTTGAACCAAAGTTGCACATCATTGGGATTTTCAGCTACGCTTGCCTCCAGGTTGGAAATATCATCAGTCTCATTTGTAAAATACCGGACATCATCTGGAGTAATAACGGCATCCAGAGCTGGAACACTGGTTTTGGATTCTGAAGCCTCAGCTGAAAAAGAATTGTTTAGTTTTCAGTAAGGGTCTGTAATACAGTACAGAGATTAGAGCACTGAGCTACAAATCAAAAGACCCTATACTCTCGGGGGTTTGAATCCCACAACTACCAGAAGTACATTGTGCCTGAACTACTCATTGCAGGTCAGATCACTTGATTATATTACAGAGACACAAAAGCACCTTACAGAGAGGAAAAGGGTGCAGGAATACACTATTTTCCAGTGAAAAAGATGTTCCAGGACTAGAGGGCATGGAATGAAGTTGGAGGGAGGGCAATTCAGAGGAAATGTGAAGGAGAATTTCTTCACAGAAACGGTGGTGGACAAGTGGAACATCCTGCCAGAGGAAGTGGTGCAGGCTGCAACAATCACGGGATTTAAGAATGCATGGGATAGACAAAAGGGAATTCTGGAGGTATGGGGTAAGGGGCAACAGACTTCTAGAAAAACAAACAGAGCAGGAGCCAGGTGCATTTATCTATGTGTCTCGGCCCAAAAAGTTCAAGGACTGTTTCTCATGTAAAAAAGAGTGCAGAATTCAGATTTACAACTCTTATTCATCCATAGCTGTACATTTTCTTGGAAAATGCACTTTCTTAGGAGTAACTAAAAGTTTTACATTTATGTAATTGAATGTTTACTTAATTATTTATCTAATTTAATAGACTGTTTAGTTATCAATGTAATGTATTTAATGTTTCAGAAATGACTAGCAATACTTCTCACAAACCACAGAGGCGATGCATCCTACACACCGATTCAGGAGTTAGCACAGACCATGGAGACCCGCTACCTTTTAATGATGCTCATTGGGAGAAAGTAGTTGATGCAAAGGAAAGGCGTTCTAGTCAAACACTGTCAAAGTACAACACTGCGTGTCTTGAATTGCCTGAACATTACTCCAGCAGCTATGGCTACCACTCTATCTGCTACAAGAACTTTACTGCATATAAGAGTTCCGGTAAACTTGCAGCTGATGAAACCAAGAGAAGACATCGTAAAGTGTTATTCAGCAAAATTGCTTCGCTCCCAAGTTAATAGTGTTCTATCTGAATCTACAGCATCTACATCAGGCATACTCCGAAATGAATTTATATTTTGCAAATCACACAAGAAAAGGAATCCTAAGGGGTTAAAGGAAACTTCTGAATAGCCTACAACACGTGTAACTTATGAGGCAGCAGACAGCATAAAAAATTCAGCAAAAGAAATGGACAATCAACAAATGGATATGATGGTAGGCAGTATTGATCTCGTAGCCAAAGAAGTGAAGTACCACAACAGCTGTAAGAACAAGTATGTAAAAAAGGCAGAACGAATAAAGGGCACAGGTACAAAATGTGAATATAGTCAGCTGAGGGACAGTCACTAGGTTGCCTTTTCCAGACTTGTTAAGAATGTGCAGTGCATCATTGTTAATGGAATACAAGAACCATTGCTATCTCTACACAAAAGGTACATGGACATTCTTATGGAGTGTAGTGGGCATGAAACAAACTACAACCCACAGAGCTTGCAGTCAAAACTGGCGGATCACTTCAAAGATGGGATCATATTTGATACCAAAAGTAGAAAAGTGGGTACAATCAACAGGTCTGCTAAGAAACATGCTGACTGGAGGGAAACACAAGCAGTTCAACACATGACAGAACAACTGTTGGAACTCCTAAAGCTACAGCCTCATAATAAAACCAAATTTAAAGTTGAAGACTTAATAGAAGAAAATGTCAAACTGCCAACCATTCTTCAGACATTCCTAAGTATTGTACTCATGGGTTCATCAGAAGTGGGCAATGAACAACAGGAGAGGGTAGTTCAATCTATTGCAGATGACAGCGTTTGCTGTCTCAAGGGGAATAATCAAACCACAAAAACACCTCGTTAGCCAAGGGTATTAAATCCATAACAGGCAGTAAGAAAGTTAGAACTATTTTGAACAGGTTTGGTCACTGTCAGCTACCATGTTGTGGAGGAACTCGAAACTGCAGTTGCAAACAATATAATGGAGAAGAATATGGCTACACCAGATGAACTGCTCATACAGCCAGGTTTAGCCACTGCTTCGGATTTCGACAATTATGATGAGATGACAGAGACACTTGACGGTCATGACACTGTGGGTATAGCATACCATCCAGTACTGAAAAAATCTGAGAATGGCGAATTAACCATTGCAACATCAAAGAGAGGGTTTAGCAGAAGTGATGTAGACTTGACCTTGAAACAGACAATGCCAATGCTGCATCAAGACTAACCAGGATTTCTTCTTTTCACACAGAACATCAATGCAAGGAGGAGATGGAAGGAAAATTGTTGGAAGACTTATGGATAAAGTTGGTCTTGTCAGCCATAAAGAAGCCAGCCAAGAGCTGAAGAGTTTTAGAGTTTAACGAGATTCGAAGGATCCAAACAAGCTGTTGAACACAATAGACTCCTCAATGAATCCATTCCAGGATACGCTTGAGGACAGCAATCTTCATTCAACAGGTAGTGGAAAAGCAGCATCACACAAGAGGTAGCAAACGAAGCATTACAGATTACAGGTTACTGAGATTGGTACTCGGATGTATCATGTGTTTAGAGAAAAATGCATAACCAAAGGCAGTAGGTTCGAGGAACCCATCAAAACATACAAGTTGAAGAACTTTGCACATGATGCAATGAAGGTGAAGATTAAGAATAAGGGACAAGAAAATCATCGAGTTGAAAGGAACTCCAGACCTCTTTGGACACTTATAATATCTATCTGTGACTTCAACAGCTGAATTTAAGATGGTTTCTGCCTACCCGCTAACCCCAGTACCCCTCTCCTTAGGAAACGTTGATGGATCAATGAACACAACAATGAAGTCAACACTGCTGAAGCAACTTGAAACCAGAGTCAAAAGTAGCCACCCCGATGCTGTAAATGCCACTGTGGTTGATGCCATGTTCTTGATCAGAAGTCTTACAAACCTGCCACCAACATTCCACAGTGTGGCAAAAAACAACCTCTTGTTTGCTGTACTTCCGCAAATGAGGTCCACCTTGTCAGTGACTGTTACAAGTCACCATCAATCAAAGGTCTTGAACAAGAGAAAAGAGGAAAGCATAGCATAACTTCACTCTCCTATCTCATAACTGGTTCTGACCAAAGCTGACCAAAAGACTTTGCTGAATCACTGTCTTCATCTTCATTCAAGAAGGCACTCTTAGGTTTTCTAGCTACATCATGGAATTCTCATGTGTACTGTGAAGTTCTAGGTGATAAAAAGCTCATGTATGCAGTAGGAGAAAAACAGAAACCTGTAAAGTACTTACGTAAAAACTTACCGTAACAGTATATCTTCGAGAACAGCTCTTGCAGCAGGTTACACCATTAGGACTGAAGCCGGCAGGTGCCACGACCCCATGGAAATTTTCTAGCTATCAGTATTCAGCGGGGACTGCCCCCGACGTCGGTCCTGCCCCCGACGTCAGGCATAGTACATAAGGGGCGGTCCCCCAGAATCCCCAGTTCTCCCGCCGGAGACTCCCGGCCGCTGGATGACATCAGAAGAGGAGACTGAGGATCCGCCATCAAAAGGCAGTCACAGAGATGCTGAGACACCTGATCCTAGGAGAAAGATGTTGGAACTTGAATCTACCTCCAGCGGGGATGGTGGGGGGAGTACCTGCTGCAAGAGCTGTTTTCGAAGATCTACTGTTACGTAAGTTCTTACGTAATCTGTGCTATCTTACTTCGAGAAACAGCTCTTGCAGCAGGTTACACCATTAGGACTGATTCCCAAGCAATCATGGAAATCCCACACCATTGGGAGGAGGGAAGGTAGAAATCTTTAATGAAACCAAAGCCTAGGACAGAAGTAACTGAAGGACTGCTAGACCAAAACCTGCTCTTCACCTCGACGCAATATCCAGGCTATAATGTCTGATGAAAGTGTGCACGGATCTCCAAGTAGCTGCAGCACAAATGGCCGAGGTGGACACATTCTTAAGGGCTACAAAGGAGGTAACCACGCCCAGTAAGGGTTTGTTGCGCTTCTGGTAACAGAACGTGATACACTGAATGAGCCACCTGGACAGCGACTGTTTGGAAACAGGAGCTCCCATCATTCTGTGGGCAAAGGAGACAAACAGCTGGTCCAATTTTCGGTGGTGTTTTGTTCTGGTTAGGTAGTATCGGAGACACCTATGCACATCTAGAGTGTGCAACAGGGCCTCTCCTCGATTCGAATAGTTGGGAAAGTACACTGGTAGACCGATGTCTTGATTAAGGGTGAGAGTTGAGACCACCTTAGGCAGAAATTTGGGATTAGTCCATAGGGATACCCTGTCTTGGTGAAAAACCAAATAAGACACTCTGCACGAGTGCACGGAGTTCAGAAATTCTTCTGGTCGAAGTAACGGCAACTAAAAACAACGTCTTCCATGTGAGAAGACGTAGCTCGCAATCCACGGCTAGTTCAAAGGGTGGCAGCGTGAGCTGCTCCAGGACAAAGGGTAGATCCCATGGCTGAATTGGATCCTTAATCGGAGGTCTATGGCGGAGAATACCTCTCAGGAAGGCTCGTGCCATGTCCAACTGGGATATGGTGCGTTGGCCTATTGGACAATGATAGGCTGATATGGCACAGAGGTGTACTTTGATCGAGGAGTAGGCCAAGCCTGTCTGAAAAAGAGACAGGAGGTAGTCCAAGACCGACTTTTCTGGACAGTCTAGAGGCAAAAACGGCACCATTTCATGGCATAAGAAGTGTGAGTGGCCGGTTTTCTCGTGGTCACCAGAACATCCACTACCTCATACGAGACCCCGTGTCGCAAAATGGCTATGTCTCTAGGAGCAAAGCGTGCAGGCTCAGTGAACGAAGATCCGTATGGACCAGGGAGCCCTCCTCCTGAGACAACAAGTGAGAGCTGATTGGCAGAGGCACCGGAGGTTCCTGGGATAGCTGATGTAGCAGAGGGAACCAGATCTGCCTGGGCCAGAACGGCACGATGAGTATCAGCGTCGCTTGCTCTCTGCGAAGTTTCAGAAGGACACTCTGGATCAACGAAAAGGGGAGAAAGGCATAGAGGAATCTGCCGCCCAGGAGAGGGCCAACACGTGTCGCCAGAAAACACCAGGCCCTGGATCTAGCGAGCAAAAATTGGGCAGTTCTGCATTGGATGGGGATGCGAAAAGGTCTAAGTCTGGTGTACCCCATCTGTGAAACAGATCCTCTACTACCTCCTGGAGTAGTTCCCACTCGTGGACTCTGGCCTGAGAGCGGCTCAGGCTTTCTTCGATGATGATGTCCACTCCTGGGACATGAACAGCAATGAGGTTTGCGCCGTGCTGCAAAGCCCAATCCCACACCCTCATGGCCTCCCTGAAAAGCGGTAGGAAAGGGTGCCTCCTTGTTTGCTGAGGTAATACATCACCGCGGAGTTGTCTGTTTGTAACAGAAGAGTAGCCGGTGGAATCTCCAACTGGAAGCCCTGCAGGGCATAAAGAACTGCTCTCATTTCCAGGATGTTTATGTGGAGATGAGATTCTTGGGGCTGTCCACAAGCCCTGAGACCGGACACCGTCGAGGTGTGCTCCCGATCCGCGCCCTGAGGTGTCTGTGGAGAGTGTCACAATCGGAGAAGGTGCAATGAAGGGGACCCCTGCCGACAGATTCTTCGGATCTAGCCACCATTGCCAATCCCTGATTACGGTCTTCGTGATCCAGACTGGAAGCTGCAGATGGTCTTGCTTTTGATCCCATTGGACCCGTAACATCCACTAGGTGACCAACATGTAGAGACGAGCAAGCAGGACAGGTTGCAATGGCCGCAGCCATGTGTCCAAGCAGGCAAAGGACCAATCTGGCAGGAACAGTCTTCTCTGCTGAAATGTCCCTGATGAGGGATCTGATGTGTTCCGCTCTATCCTGGGGAAGAAAAGCTTTCCCTTGGATGGTATCCAGAACCGCACCTATGAACTGCAGAGTCTGAGACGGAACCAGACAAGACTTCTCTTGATTGATCAAGATGCCCAGTGTCTCTAACAGAGACCGAGTATAGTGAATGGCGGACATCAAGGCCTCCCAAAAGGGGCGCCATGAGAAGCCAGTCGTCCAGGTAGGGGAACATGTAGTGGCCTTGCCTCCTCAGAGTTACCACTACGAATGCCATACACTTCGTGAATACCCGAGGTTCCGATGACAGTCCGAAAGGGAGGGCTCGGAACTGATAATGGTGGCCCTGGAACTCGAAGCGCAGAAACTTCTTGTGCGCTCGAGAGATGGGTATTTGCAGGTAGGCGTCCTACATGTCCAAAGACGCTAGAAAGGCACCCTGCTTGAGCATGGGAATCAGACCTGGGAGGGTCACCATGCGGAAGCGTTTGTACAGGACCGACTCGTTGAGGTCACTGAGGTCCAGGATCGGACGGAGATCCCCTGTTTTCTTGGGAACCAGAAAGAAGTGAGAATAATATCCTGCATCCCTCTGGTTCCGTGGAACGTGCTCTATCGCTTCTTTTTCCAGGAACGTGAGCACCTCCTGCCATATAAGCAGGACGTGCTGACCCGAGTAACTGGAAAGCAGGGGAGGTCTTGCCAATGGGTGGTCGAGAAATTCTATGACATGGCCATTCTTGACCAATTGGAGAACCCACCGGTCGGTGATAGACTGCCACCCTAAAAAGTGGCGAGCGATGCGAGCCCCGACCTTTTGCGCCCGTTGATCCAGAGGAGGGGGGGGCCAGGAAGGAGTCATGCTGTGGCAGCACTGGTCCCTGCAGGCTGGGCCGGTTTAGTATAACGTTGGGCTCTGCCTGGGGACTACTTAGCCTGGGCTTTTCGCTGAAAGGAGCCCCTTAGCTGCTGGCTGGAACGTGGCTGCTGTCTTTGTTGCCGGCTGCAAAAACGACTCTGGTTCCTACGAAAGGAACAGAGCCTGGGTCTGTACATGGCCTGTACAGACCTGACTGCCTTCCCAGCATCCTGAAGTTTGGTGAGCACCCTCTCCGAGGGTTCACCAAAAAGTACTTCGCCGTTGCATGGGACGTCAGGAACATTCTTCTGTACGTCCGGGGAGAAGCCGGAGACACGGAGCCAAGAGTGTCGCCAGAGATAAACGCCTGAAGCTGCAGCTCTGGCGGAAGAGTCCACAGAATCATTTGTGGCTCATAGTACCTGGGTTTCCCACATCAGACCTTGTGCGGAGGAGGTTTAGGAGCTCCGCCTTCTGCTCACCATCCGGAAGTTTATCGACCGGGTCCTGGCCCTGTTCCCATAGGGCATTCTAAAACTACCATGTGGGTTAGGTAGTTCAGTGCCCTGATGGAGCATGTAGCGGCCGCATACATGCATCTCCCCAGGGTGTCCAATTGTTTGGATTCCTGGTCCAGTGGCTGTGTGCTCATGTGTTGCGGTCTTTGGGACCGGTCATGTGAGGCCGTAATTACAAGGGAGTCTGCCAGAGGTTGCTGCTGAGCCGGGTACTGGTCCCTCTCGGGCCTTGTACAGACGGTCAGCTTTCTTCGGCACCGCAGGAATGGAGTGTGGACGTTTTGACGCAGCCTTGGTGACGTCCGCGAAGGTGTCCACCAAGGGTGGCACTACCACAGGCTTTGGGTCTTTCTGCCGAAGATAACGGGCAAGGCACTGTCTTTCGGGGTCGAGGTCTTCAGCATCCCATCCCATGTTGTCTTGGATGTGCCTCATGATCTCAGAGAAAGAGGGGTCATCCGGAGGAGACCTGGGAAGGTCATGTGGGTCAGGTGATGAAATGCTGAGTGGAGAAGGAGATCTGGAGTAATCTGAGGTATCCGATCTGGAGTCCTCCCCCGACAGGGTATACCGCCGACGTCTGGGTCACCTGGGGCCTAGGAGACCCTGATGGAGATCTTGAGGTAGGCCTTCTCCGATCCTGGGATCTACCCCTACGAGGTGGAGTCTGCTCCTTGGGGGTTGGTGGTCATCCTGCTGGCCCCTGTAGTGGAGGACGGGGCGTAGGAGGTGAAGGTGGTTTCACTGGGACGTTTTTTCGGATGGTGTCCCACCAGAAAGTAAAGAGTTCCTTTACTTCTTGAATATTCATGCCCGACGACGGGCCTGGCGCCGGAGTCGGGTCGTCGGGTGTCTCCAGGGTGGGTGAAGGTTCCCTCGGAAGTCCGGCATCCTCTGTGTCACCTGCCTGGTCTTTGGGCAACGCGGTGTCCTCCTCCATGGAGTTCCTGTGACCAGTGTCAACTGGTGACTGGGGAGCAGTGTTCAGCTCCGGTGAGGCTGACGTCGGACGCTTGGCCGATTACTTCGGGTCCAGTGAACACCTGGCCGGCGTCTGGTGCTTGGCCGATGTTCTCGGCTCCGGCGAACACTTGCTTGACGCCGGGTCAGTCGCCCGCTTGAGGGACGCCAGGTTCCTTCATCTTCCTGGGAGGGTCCGGGGCCTCTAGCTGGGAGACCGACCTGGAGTTGGGGTCCTGACGTCAGGTGGAAGAGGAAGATTTGTGGCGTTCAGAGGAGTTTGAAGAGGCCCGAGAGGGCGTAGATGAAGCCAAGGGTCTGGAGGTCTTAATGGGCTGAAGAGTCGAAGAACCACTGGAAGTCCGGACCTTGACCAGAGGGGGCTGAGACCTAGCCTGGAGGGAGAGTGGTCCGATCGGGTGGAGCCTGAGCTCCACGAGTCCGAGGCCCGGTTCGGGGATCTGGACCTTGCCTTCTCCCGGTGCTTGTCCCGGTTTTTATGGACCTTGGAGGAAGAATCGCCCCTGGAGGATCCTTGTCCCTCCTATTAAGTTTTTCCTCTAGCAGGTACGCCTGAAGTGCCTTCTGACAGCGGATCCTGGTGCGAATGTTGAACCCCTGGCAAAAGGTGCAGGGGTTAGTATCATGGTCCGGGCCTAAGCAACGCACGCAGAAGGAATGAGGATCCTTGAAAGGGATCTGTTTTCCTCAGGCACACTTTGAAAGGTGACCCTCAAATGAAGGAGTTGGAGAGAACATCAGTCGTTTATAAACTCTGGAAGTTCTAAGTCGTCGTGCGCTAGGTAGAGACCGAGAAGCTGATGCTGGCGAGTCGACGGCAGGAAAAGAACTGGGGATTATGGGGAACCGCCCCTTATGTACTATGCCCGATGTTGGGGGCGGGACAGACGTCAGGGGTGGTCCCCGCTGAATACTGCTAGCTAGAAAATTTCCGTGGGGTCCTGGCGCCTGCCGGCTTCAGTCCGAATGGTGTAACCTGCTGCAAGAGCCCTTTCCCTTTAAAATCAGCCATAAAGTCCTCAAGCTGGCTCCTCTCGTCTGGATGATATAACCCTTGGCTCCGCCCCATGACATCAGATCTCAGCTGCTGGAAGCCAGGTTTGTGTGTCCGCAGGCGGGCAGGTCGGGTGGGTCTGTGTGGATGAACAGCATATACCACTCCTAGAACTACTGCTACAGATGAGTAACCTGTTTTTCTAGGATCGTGGATATGTTGTTCATCCTCACGTCAGACTCCTAGTAGTTCTCCGGGAGGAGGGAGGCAAGGCGCACACCCCCTACTTGGGAAACAGAGACTGGAGAACTGAGGCCCCAAAACCAGCATCCCAGTGTGACTCAAGGTCGATGTGGTAATGGGTAATGAAGGTGTTTGCCGTCTTCCAGGTAGCAGCCTGACAGATTTTCTGGATAGGGATGTCCCTGGCAGCAGCTACTGATGCAGCTGTATGGTGGGTAGAATGAGCTCTTATCCCTTTGGGAGGCTCCTTGCCTGCCAACTCGTAGCACAGACTAATGCAAGATGTAATCCATCGAGCAATCATCCGCTTTGCTGCAGATCTGCCAGAAGCGGCTTCAGCGTAGGTGACAAACAGCAGGCGAACCTCTCCCAAAATCTCCGCCGTCCTCTCCTTATAATAGGAGAGCGCTCATCTCAGGTCCAAAGTACGGAGCTTGTATTCGACCTCCGAGGTGTGATTGGGGTAGTACACCAGCAGAGTCAGCACCTGGTTAAGATGAAACTCTGACACCACCTTCGGAAAGAATTTCGGGTAGAGGCGCAGGAGAACATTGTCCCCTGTGGAAGACCAGATAAGGGGAGTCCATCGAGAGCGCCTGGAGCTCCCCTGTCCTTCTGGCAGATGGGATAGCCACCAAGAAGGCAGTCTTCGACAAGTTGTGCATTGGTTCAAATGGCTTGCCAATGAGCTTTTCTAGTACCAGCAGTAGATTCCAAAGGAGGTGGAGGTTCACGCCCTGGAGGGGATGTGTGATCCAGACCTTTGGAAAAGCGCCCGGCCACTGTTTCCTGCACCAAAGTCGGCTGACAGGCCCGTGCCTGGTAAGCAGAGATGGCTGCCAGGTGCACATTAAGGGTTGATGACCGAAGACCCCCTTTGGACAGAGACCAAAGGTAGTCGAGAATGTTAGCCACTGGACAGGACTGAGGGTCCAGGCCCTTGCCCTGACAGCAAATGGAAAACCTTTTCCATTTGAAGGCATAACACTTCCTGGTCGACGCCTTCCTAGATGCTTCCACTACTGTGAGGACATCCTCGGAGAGACCCAAAGCCTGAAACTCTAGTCACTCAGGTACCAGGCTGTCAGATGCAGGGATTGAAGTTCCGGATGGAATACTTTCCCCTGATTGAGTGAGATCAGGTCCAGGCGGACTGGAAGCCGCTCCGGGAGCCTGTTGCTGAGGAGATCAGAGTACCAGAACTGGCGGGGCTACCAGAATCGCCTTTGCCTTGTCCCTCCTCACCTTGAGGAGCACCCTGTGGATCAAGGGAAATGGAGGGAAGACATAGAAGAGGCCTAGGGTCCACAGCCTCGAGAAGGCATCCCTCTGCAGTGAGCCCTGCAAAGGGGGGGCGGGCATGAAACAGCCTCAGCTTGGTGTTTTCCCAGGAAGCAAACAAGTCCAAGACTGTACGCTACTTCTGGATGGAGAGACCATTTGTGGGATGCCTCGGCTATGCGGCTGAGAGCACCCACCAGTTGGTTTGAGGCTCCTGCCACGTGGATGGCTAGGAGATCTGCCTCCAAATGGCTCACGATTGTCCAGATGCGGAGCGCTTCCCTGCACAGCAGACGGGAATGCATGCCGCACTGTTTGTTGAGGTAGTACATGGTCGTGTTATTGTCCGTCTAGACTTGAACCACTTGACCCCAGAGCCGAGGAGCAAAAGCTGACAGTGCCAGTCTTACTGCTCTGAGCTCCAACAGGTTGATGTGATACCGGGACTCCTGGGGGTCCAGAACCCGTGGGCCCTGTTGTCCCCCATGTGGACTCCCCAGCCCATGAGAGGCTTATCGGTCATAAGGACAGCAGTCGGCTCGGGGAGGACAAACTGTATCCCTTCCTGCAACCAGTCTGGGACGGTCCACCATTGGAGAGAGTCCCACATCTTCTGGATCACAGCGATCAGCCGGTCAAAATGACCGTGGCACTGAGTGGCCAGCTCCCACTGGAGGGGGCACATGTACCACAGGGCCCAACAGACCACGGAGGTGCATGCCGCCATGTAACCCAGAAGGTGCAGAAAGTCCTGGGCAGGGCACAATTGTCCAACTAGAAATGATTGGGCAAAGGAGGGGAGAACCTCTGTCCTGTCTGCCAGGAGCCGAGCTCTGGCTTGACGAAAGTCGAGCTCTGCCCCGATGAAGCACATCACCTGAAAAGGCACAGGCTCCAACTTGGCCTGGTTGATCAGGAGGCCGAGTTGGGAGCAGTTCTGGAGGACCAGTTCAGAGAACTTTATTAGTTACAGCGGAATGAGGCAGGGAAGGCCGTCAAAATAGCAAAGGCACAAACTGAGGAAAAGATAGCCAACTCTGTTAAGAAGGGGGATAAAACCTTTTACAGGTACATTAGAGAGAGAAGAAAGACCAAGGGAGGGATACAAAGACTTAATAAAGGGGAGGGAATGTGGACAGAGGGTAACAGCGAAAAAGCAGGGATACTGAATGAATATTTCTGCTCAGTATTTACAATGGAAGAGGAGGGAGAAGTACCTAAACCAAACAAGAGAAACACTCTGAATAGGGGGGTCGATAGCAGTCCATTCACAGAAGAAAGGGTTTTGAAAGAACTCGTGAAACTGAGGGTGGACAAAGCAATGGGGCCTGATGGGATTCACTCAAGAATTCTAAAAGAACTAAGGGTAGAACTAGTAATGCCACTGACTACTCTAACAAATCATGGGAGGATGGGGTGGGACTGGCGGAGGGCAGATGTAATTCCACTTCACGAAAGTGGGAGCAGGACAGAGGCAGAAAACTACAGACCAGTTAGTTTGACCTCAGTGGTAGGGAAAATGATGGAATCACTTCTGAAGGAAAGAACTGTTGAGTACCTAGAGGCCAGTGGGGCAAAGGACCCAAGGCATCATGGTTTTACAGCAGGAAGGTCATGTCAGACGAACCTAACAGATTTCTTTGACTGGGTGACCAAAGTAGTAGACCAGGGAGGGTCTGTGGACATGGCCTACCTAGACTTTATCAAGGCATTTGACAGTCTCACACAAAAGATTAATATACAAGTTAGCCAGCCTTTGAGTGGGTCCCAAGGTGGTAGCCTGTATAAAAACTGGCTGGACAACAGGACGTAAAGGTAATAGAACCGAGTCCACAGTGAGAAAGGAGGGTAACTAGCGGGGTACTACAGGGTTCAGTATTGGGACCGGTCCTCTTTAATGTCTTTATAAGTGACATTGGAGAGAACCTGGAAGGAAAAGTATGTCTCTGCAGACGATACAAAGATCTGCAACAGGGTTGATACACTAGGTGGAGTGGAAAGAATGAAAAAGGGACTTGGCAAGGTTGGAGAAACAGTCAAATATATGGCAGCTCAGATTCAATGCAAAGAAGTTCAAGGTAATGCATCTGGGAAACAAAAACCCAGGGGAAGAGTACACAATTGGAGGGGGGTGAGATAACAAAAATCGTAAGAGACCTAGGAGTAATTATAGCAGATGACCTAAAGGTGGGTAAGCGATGTGAGAAGGCAGTAAGGAGGAGTGCTGGGGAGATACTGGGATGCATAGGGAGAGGCATCAACAGTAGAAAACAGGAAGTTGTTATCCCTCTGTACAGACAGTTGGTGAGACCCCATCTGGAGTACTGCGTGCAATTCTGGAGACCCCATCTCCACGAAGACAGAGTGGAGGCTATTCAGAGGAGGGCAACCAAAATGGTGCAGGGTCTGCACCAGAAGACATACGAGGAGAGACTAAAGCAGCTTAATATGTATACCCTTGAAAAAAAAAGGGGGGGGCCATGATAGAAACTTTCAAGCATCTCAAGAGAATTAAAGTACAAAAGGGTAGCATCTTTCAGAAAAAGATGTGCAAGAAATGAAAATTACGTACCTACCGTAATTGTTGATCTTCGCTTGTATCTTCACCATTTATTACTGCTTAGGTTGTGCCGGAGGCGTGCACCCGCTACGGGAGATTTTTTTTTTTTTTTTTTTTGGAGTCGGCTCCAATGGTGACGCCCCCAAGAGCGACACGCTGCGTCATGCGTGAGGGGCGACCGTTAGGTGCCGCAGACTCCTCCTCTATTTCAGTTCTGGTAGCCCAAGAGGCGAAAACAAAGGGTAAGGAAAAGGGAGAGCGAGGCAAGAGAGCCGAGGGACAAAAAACGGAAAGGATATAAACTGAAAAAAGGAATAAGCCAGTAGAGGACAGAAAGAAAGAGAGAGAATGCCTACTCTAAGGGACCCCAGGGCCTCACTTCTGGGGCGGCTCCAAGGGAAGAACAGATAAAGGGAAAGAGAAAAAGAAAGAAGAGAGAAGGAAACAATGGATGTTGAGAGGGGAGAACACTGCCCATAGATATATTGGTTGAGAGGCTAATAAGCTCGGAACCGAAAACAAGGGAGCAAGAATCCCTCCTGACAGGACTGAGAGAAGGTTCAACTGGACCACTTGTACAGATTGGACACAAAGGGCAGATTATCTAACCTCCCATCATCCCAACCCCTACACTCTAAGCTGAGAGCTCACAGACTGCCCAGGCAGAAATTCTGTTCCGGAAAGACAGCACCCAACTAGGAAGAGGAATAAGCCCCTTAGCACCTTAAGTGCTAACACAGATGTGTGTGGGGAGGGGGTTAGCCATACAGAAGGCAGCTTTGTATAAAAGGATAGAGTGGGAACTCAATCGTACTCACTGAAGGCAAGGCAGGAACAGCAGCTCAAGGTAAATGAAGGGAAAATTGGGGTCGAGCCCTAGCGGGACGGTCTCTTCAGCTGTGAACTGAACAAAAGGATTAAGAAGCCGAGAGGTCACCCCTAGGGGCAATCAGAAAGAGTTCCCTCAGGATAGAATAAATCTTACTGGTTCCCCTTTACCTTGAGGAAAAAGGATCCGTCCAGAGAAGAACGCAAAATCAAGATAGTGGTTTTTTTTTTGGCTTAAAGGCCAATGAGAAAGGGAGAGGAATGAGTAGGGAGGGGGAGATGCCACATCTATGTTTCTATGTAGTAGGAAGCCATTGAGGAGAAGGTGGGCGGGTATCAGTAATGAATGGTAAAGATACAAGAGAAGATCAACAATTACAGTAGGTACGTAATTTTCATATCTTCCCTTATCAATCTTCACCATTCACTGCTGCTTGGGTGAGTACCAAGCCCCCCCCCCCCCAAAGGGGGGATAATAGAAACCCTGAGGGAACAAGACCCTCAGCCTCCTGCTGGTGGGAAACAGAAGGGGAAGACCCTGGGCTAATCAGACAAGAAGCCTATGGCGGAGGACAGCTAGGAGGTGTCCCCCGGGGACGGGGAGACGGAGGAAGCCCCTACAGAAGCCTCCTAGCCTTGCAGGGAAAAAAAAAAAAAAAGACAGGTCCCCCGGAAAGTGGAGCAAATCACCCCACGCCAGGCCAGGGGTGATAACCTTGACAGACGAAGCCATGCCATCCGTCTAATACAGATCGCTGTCCCTGCAAGCCTGGAAGCCACCTCATTGGTGTCGTAAGATGCCCTTGCTTGCCGTCTTGCCAGCTCCAGGCCTATAGCAGAGAGGGCAATGGCCTGTCTAGATTGGTCCGAATCAGGCACTGATGCTAGAAGCTGGGATAGCACTGAACATAAATGTCTACTGTAGGCAGCATGGTGCGCCTGATGTGAGGCAATGCACAGCATCGCACAAGAAGAAGAGAACACCCTTCTCCCCCACCGGTCAAACTGTAAGAAATCTGAATTCGGTGGGCAGTCATGCGCCAGGGGGCGGCGCCCGGAGGGAGTTTCTAGGAATGCCAATCCCAAAGGAGGGTTGGGAAGGGAACCTAGAGCTCCAATGAGGCAGAATACCTTCCCCTGCAGTCTGCTGGGGCTGGAACAGGGACAGCTGGTGACTGCCAGGAACAGATAGACGCCTCCTGGAAAGGAATAGGCCAGGACAGTACCATCAAATGCTGGGCACTGAATTCACCGAAGAATTAATGCATCTCTCATTCGGTAATGTCTCGCCTAACAAAGCAGATACGAAGATCCCACACCATCCTCGAAAGGAATCGCTGATATTCAGTGAAATCAGCATCGGAGGAGAGATCAGCAGGGGGTTCCTCTCCCTCAGAGGAGGGAGACGAGGATGATGGGGAACTCAAATGTCCAGAGGACTCCTGCGTCGGTGGGGATAGGCAAAACACCCGCACATGCATACATCTAACGTTGAGGGGAAGGCCACCGCAGAGCCTCTGAACGTCTCCCAGGATAACGGGCCCGTAGGACCGACATGGCCTGGGAGAGAGAGGGGTGGCTGCAGAGGAACAGGAGAGGGACACCTACGAAGCGGCAACTGTCCTCTGCTGAGGCTCTCAAATCCGGAAAACGGAGCCCGAGCTGGCAGGATCCCGGACAACAAACCAGGTCACAGAACGGAACCCTGGGGATGTGAAGCCTGGAAGAGCCTAGTAGGGGATCCTCCCGTGACAAACCTCGGGCTGCATGGGTCCAGAATGGCAGCCCACAGCAACGCCACCAGAGGGGTCCCTGAAGCCCAAGGGGGAAAGACGGGACACAGCACTACGGCTCCTACCCGCACCCCGAGGGGTGGCAGGTGAAGACCAAGGCGCCTCAACCCGGTCTCTCATTCCCCCCGGAGTCTGCGAACGGCCTCCTCCTCGACGCCAGCGACAACCCACTCCGAGCAGGTGCAGCAGCACCGGGATCGGCAGCTACCGCAACCCCTCAGGAGGATGAGCCCCTCCCACCGCCATCCCCCTCTAGGGACCCCCAGCCTGGGAGGTCTCAGGAGAGGATAGTAGAGGAGACAGAGGAATAGGCATGCCGGGCTGCCTAGCACCTTGTCTCACTGGAGACCCCTACTCCGAAGAGTCAGGGCGCCAGGATGGGTCCATGTCTGAATCACCCTCCGAGGAGGAGGAAGGGACCAGCTGGACCTCAATACTGGCCATCCCAGGGGTCTCCAGAGAAACAGCACCGTGAACGCCAGTGCCAGCTACAGCGCCAGGCGGCTTTGGCGCACCACATACACCAGAACCCAGACCTGACTCACCAACAGTGCCGGTCAAACCTCCAACACTGCCCTTGGCGCTGGGACCCGACACAGTGTCGCTAGAAGAATCGACTGGGCCCACGGCACCGCTGAGAGCCAACATGGTGCCGCCGTGATCACCAGCGCCGGGATCCAGAACAGCGCCGGAGGGCGGTGTCGAGGGTCCACCGGCACCGGGCCCAACAGATCTGGGCTTTGACACTTGGGGAGCCTGCACCTCCGAAGAGGTGACTGCCGAGGTGGTGTCTCCACCGCGGCCCCAAGTGGGACCGCAGCGTTCCCCCAACACCGCGAAAGAGGCCTCCTCGGCAATACCAGAAGATGAGACTACCTCCTCCTCTTCAGACCGTATAGGCCTGGGAGGGGACGCGGAGGAAGAGTCTAAAGATCTTACCTGGGAAGCCCTGGAGCGACGCCGTCCCCCGAAAGTCAGCAGAGCCCTGCCGATCTTGAACGAGCGAACTTCTAGGACGTGACGGTCCATCGAGAAACAGGCATTGCACGAATCCATATCATGGTTGGGTCCCAGCCAGCGAAGGCAATCATCATGCCGGTCCATAACGGAAAAATGCTGGCCACAGAAGCACTGACTCATACGGGCGTGGCCCGCTTTAGATTTACGCTTTGCTCCTGAACTGGAAATTATGCGAAAACAATATAAAACACAGAAAAAATGCTCCCGGCGCCATAGAAATAAGGAACGGTCTTACCGACTGATAACGGTTCAACGGCGTCGGGAGGAGCTGGAGAAGGAGTTGCAGGAAGGCCTATGACGCAGGTTCACAACCTCACACACGTGGTAGCAGGTGCAGCCTCGACGGAAGAAGAAACTGAAATGGAGGAAGAGTCTGCGGCACCTAACTGCCGCCCCTTGCGTATGATGCGGCGCCGCTCTCTGGGAGAGGCGTTGGAGCAGACAAAAAAAATCTCCTAGAGGGTGCACGCCCAGCACAACCCAAGCAGTAATGAATGGTGAAGACTGACAAGGAAGATCTAGGGGGCACAATTTGAAGATAGAGGGGGGACAGCTCAAAGGTAATGTTAGAACGTATATTTTCACAGAGAAGGTTGTGGATGCATGGAACAGCCTTCCTGAGGAGGTTGTGGAGTCAGGAACAGTGGGAGAATTTAAGAATGCATAGGACAGACATAAGGCAATTCTAGTGGGGGAAGGATAGGAGGAAGTAAGCTGTTGATTACCTAGAATCTGCAGCTTATCCATCAGGTAGGGAAATAGGCAGACTAGGTGGGCCAAGCGGTCCTTATCTACTATCAAATTCTATGTTTCTATGACCTCTCCACCTCCTGCTGAGTGGAACCTGCTAAGTGCCAATCGTCGAGGTAGGGATAAATTCTGCCCCCTGAGATGGGCTGCCACCACTGCAATGCATTTGGCGAAGACCCATGGGCCCGATGACAGGCCAAATGGCATGTCTCGGAACTCGTATAGGGTTTCCTCAGCTCTGAAGAGGAGGAACCGCTGGTGGTATGGACGGATTGGGACATGAAAGAACGTGCCCTGGAGATCCAGTGAGCAGAACCACATGTTTTGCTCCAGGGATGGTATGATCTGAGACAGAGTGACCATCCAGAAGGTGTGTGACCTGAGATACTGATTCAGGTCGTGCAGATCTAGAATGGGCCGCCAGCCCCAAGTCTGCTTGGAAACCAGGAAGAACCTGGAAATGTAGCCCAGGTCTGCTGGAGGGTCCGCCACTGGAGCTACTGCCTCCTTGAGGAGGAGCTGAGCAATGTCGTCTCGGAGAGCCGACTGAGTGTGGGCGGATACCCTCTCCTCCGTGGGGTGCGGGTTAGGCTTGGAGGGTACTGCTTGAACTGCAGAAGCAGTCCCTGGCCGACCACTCCCAAGACCCCCCTGTCCGTGGAAACAGCGGACCAGGCAGAAAGAAAGTGGCAGAACCGGCCCCCCATGGGAGGACCCAGAGCTGGTGTGACAGGAGTAGGGGGTAGCAGACCCCACCCTGTCACTGGGCAGGCTTGGAGGCAGAGGGTCCAGGGCCTGAACCCAGGCCTCCCTTATGGGCCCAGGAGGGTCCAGGCTTGGGCCTGGGGTGCCAAGCTTGAGCCGGCTGTTGCTGCCCCCCTTGAAAGGAGGACTGCTGGGCCACAGGTGTAGAGTGCTGAAAAGACGACTTCTGCAGCTTCCTGGGACCATTAGAACCCTTAGCAGAAGTGGCGTCCAAGGTGGCATTGGACTGCTCAATGCGCTGAAGGTGACTAGCCACACCTAGGCTGAAGAGATCAGTGCCCAGGAAAGCCACATCAGCTAGTTTGTGCTGAGTATCCACCAGAAAGGAGGAGAGCCTCAGCAAAGCCTTGCGGCGAAATGCAACTGTGGCTGCCAATGAATGGGCACATGAGTCCCTGATGCACAGAGCCATCTGGAGCGGTTGTTTGGCAACAGCACAGCCTTGATCCTGGACCTGCTTGACCATGGTCTGAAAGTCCACGGAGAGATGTGGGAGGACTTCATCCAAGGACCCCAGAAGGGCATGGGAGAAGTGTGCCATGATGACGGCTGAGTTTGCCTGACGGAGGCCTAAAGACGAGGCCGCATAAACCTTCTGGGCAGAGTGAACCAAATATTTGGATTCCTTCTCGGGAGGTCTGTCAATATCGGCAGAACTACCGGTACACCTGAACACAGAGGCAGTCAAAGGCTCTTGGTCGAAGGGTGCTCTGTGAGCCCCACAAGGGACCCCATGGGCACCACATACTTGTGGGCCATACGGGTAGACAGAGCTGGACAGGAGGCAGGGTGCTGCCCAAGTTCTAAGGCCAGGCCAACAACAGCCTTGGCCACAGGAAAGGCTTCCACTGGGGTATCCCCTCTCTTGAGGATGTCAATGAGAGGGTACTCCGCTTTTTTCTGGATAGGTTCTGGGGTATCCCTGTGGATTCAGATGAGGCGAAGAATGCCCTGAAAGGACGAAGGACCTTCCTCCGTCTCTATACTAACATATTAACATACTAAAATGCCAGCAGAATAGGCCTAATGTTCTTTCGCGTCTGCTCGTTTGGTCAGCCCCCACCCTGGGAGCTGACCTTGATGCCCTCCTCACCATCTCTGGCTTCTCCCTTCCCAGTTCCGGATATTCTCGCTGCATTGGATTAAGCTTCCAGAACCCTTCCCCTGTACCTGTACCACCCCCTCTTGAACCCCTCCACCAGCCCCCTTGACAGCGCATTCCATGGCTCCACCACCCTCTCAGTGAAGTAGCACCTCCTCCTTTCTCCCGAATCCCCCAGCTTCCACTCATGCCCTCTAGTGGCCCCTCCTCCTTCCTTCAAGCACACCGACTGTTCCTCCCTATTTACCCCTTCATGTACCTGAAGACCTCCATCATATCCCCCGGTCCCTTCTCTCTTCCAATGTGTACCTATTTAGCTCTTCGAGCCTCTCCTCATAGGTCCTGTCCCCCAAGCCCCAAATCATTTTGGCTGCCCTCCTCTGGACCCTCTCCATGAGTTTAATGTCCCTCTTTAAGTGTGGCCTGCAAAACTGCATGCAGTACTCGAGGTGCAGCCTCACCAAGCAGTTATACAGAGGGAGTATCATTTCCCTCCTTCTGGAGGTGATCCCCCTAGCGATGCATCCCAGCATCCTGTTGGTCTTGGCTGCTGCCCTCCTACAAGTCTCTGAGTTGTTCATCTTGACATCCACCACCACCCCAGGTCCCTCTCAGCCAGAGATTGTAGCATTTCCCACCCCAGTGTGTACACTTGGCCCAGGTTTCTGGCCCCCAGGTGCAGTACCTTGCATTTCCCTGCACTGAACCTCAGCTTCCACTTTCTAGACCATCTTTCCAGAGCCTCCAGGTCCCCCTGTAAGGCCACCCTCCCCCTCCTCCCCATTCACCACCGCCCCCAGTTTTGAGTGATCCGCAAAGAGACTCATCTTACTCCTGATACCTGTCCTTATGTCAGAGACGTAGGCGTTGAACAGGAGGACTGATCCCTGTGGGACCCCACTAATGACCCTCCTTGGGGATGAGACTATCCCGCCAACTACGACCGTCTGAGTCCGGTCCTGGAGCTGATTGCCTATCCATTTGATCATCTGGTTCCCCACCCCCATTTCTCCCAGCTTATTCAACAGACCCACGTGAGGAACAGAGTCAAATGCCTTGCTGAAGTCTAGAAAGAGGACATCCACTGTTCTACCCAGGTTCAAGGCACTCGTCACCCAGTCATAGAACTCCACAAGGTTTGTCTGGCACGATTTCCCAGGGACAAATCCATGCTATCGTCCAGGCACCCTGACTTTTACGGGTCCCCCCAAGCCTCTCCTTGATAATGTCCTCCATCACCTTGCCCACCACCGATGTCAGGCTGACAGGCCTGTAGTTCCCTGCCACCTCTCTTGATCCCCCCTTGTGGATAGGCACTACATGTGCCACCTTCTAGTCCTGGGGCACCCACCAAAACCTCAGAGAGATGATGAAAAGCTCCGCCAGGGGTTTCGCCAGGACATCCGCAAGTTCCTTCAGCACTCTTCGATGTAATTTATTCGGCCCCGGTGCTTCCTCCGTCTTAAGGGACCTGAGGGCTTCCCTCACCTCTGTTGTGATTTCCACTTCCACTACCTCTTCTCCCTGCTTGGCCTTCCCTCCTGCCAGTGATGCCTCCCCTCTCCCAGACCCGCTGATCGGTAGGGTCCCCCCAGCCGATTCATTTATCCCTGGTATCTGGATTCAGCGGTCGGCCGCCCACATCACCCTCGACCCGCCTGAGGCGGTCAGGGGTGACAGTGACCGAGAGACACCGGGTAAGCCCGGTGTCCGGTCTAGCTTCCTTAGAAGGAGCTCCTTCCACAGGCTGCTTGGGCGGTGGTTCCACCAAAATCAGTGGAGACACCGGTTTAGGCAGAACTGGAGGTTTTGCTGGCTCCGCGGGTGGAGGAAAAGACAATCGGCTCCAGAGGAGTCGGCTTTGGCCTGGGAGGCCAGCTGGCAAATCAGCTGTTGCCACATGAGTCCTCGTGAGTGTTAACGGAGCTTCTGCCGAGCCTCTCCTCATCCGTGGAGGATGAGGATGACCAATGGCGTTGCCTCTTTTTATACCATTTATGGCACTTCCTCGCCCTTTTGGTTGAAGGGTCCGAGACCTCGATCCAGATCGGACGGGCAGACTCGGTCGCTCAGGAGACACCGGTGGGACCAGTGACTTCCCAGGATCAGGGACCACTTCCTTGGTGGAATTCCCAGCAGGCTGGGTCTCCTCGTCTGGGAAAGCAAAGCTCAGAGTCCGAGTGAGGGAGTCATCGACCAGAGTCAGCGAGAAAGGGTAGATCAGGTCAAGAATTATTTCAATCTTGTCGATCAACACTTTACTCGACTGGCCAGATGGCAAGGCCAAGAAGCCAGCGGCTGAGGAGGCGATTTTGACCAAGGCCAAAATGGCCAGTTCCTGGGACAGAGATCTCTCCCAATCCCAAGAGAATCTCTGTCTAGACAAAGACTGTCCCAGGTCCTTCTCCCGCTTACAGGACCAAGAGGAGTGTGTGCCCGCAGGACTCTCACTCAGTCGGGAGAGAGTGGCACAAGTCTCGGAAGGAACCTGAGAAGGTGGAGCCCAGGTTAATCGGAATGAAGAAGCTCCGAGAGGAAGATTCTGCAGCATGAGCTGCTTCCTCCTCGAAGGCTTGCATGCACTCCAATTGCTCGGCTGATCCCGCAGCCACAGAAACCGCCCACCAGGCCTCCTTGGATTTCGCCGGCGGGTTCCTTTTTTTGGCCTCCTAAGCTTAAGGCGTGCGAGACTGTCGTCGAGGACGTTAGGTTGGCACGCGAGGCAAAATTCACATGACGTGTGTCATGGCCGACACTCAAACAGTAGCACACAGCATGCGAGGTGATTAACGTGAAGACATCTTCTGGCCATACAGACACTGGTGTCCGGGGAAGACTCGTTGCTTTCCATGATCGAGAAAAACAATTCGTAATGCTTAACGCCGTAATAAACTAATTTTTCGGAATAACTGAAGGTTTTGAAGCCAGGGCCTACAAAATGCGAGAGCACGAAGGAGGCAACCTGAACCTTCCAGCGGAAAGGAAGATCTGGAGTCATGGGGCAAAGCCAAGGGTTAAACCACCTGGGTAGGTGGGAGGAGCCAGCTTGAAGACTTTCCGGCTGATTTAAAGGGAAAGGGACACTGCCAGGAAGTGTGGATTAACAACATAGCCACGATCCTAGAAACTTATTACTCACACAAAGTGGAAGCTGGACATATGTTCAGACTACAGTGCAAAGCCTAAAAAGCTAACACACAGAAGCAGACAAGAATCATGCAACACATACACTACATTTGCTGTCAAAATGAGGGTAAAGATGTGTATGTAGTGGTCAGTGCAGGTGATACTGATATTCTGGTCATTCTGCTTTATCATGCAAGTCTAAACGATAATCTCAAACTGCACATGGATGTTGGCCATTCAGGGAACACATGATTCACAGATCTATCTTGCTTGTCAGCAGAGTTAGGCAGACCTTTGTGTGAAGCTCTATCAGGTCTCCATGCACTGACAGGGTGCGTCTATTCACCAATATTCAAAGGCAAAGGGAAGGTGTGACCTCTAGCAATTATGGAAAAGAATAGAGAGTACACAGAGGCATGTGGAAAACTGGGTTGTTCATACTTGTCTAAAGAAACTGAGGATACAATCGAGAGCTGTGTGTGTACCTTGTATGGACAGACTGTAAAGAGTGTCAACACAGCCCGCTACACTATTTTCAACGTCAAAGTATCAACCGATTGACAAAGACGCACAATTATTAAAGATCAAAGGAGTAGACGCGAGCTCGCTGCCACCATGCGGTCACCAGGACCCTACATCGCAAACTCGGTACCTTGTACCGACTCAGGGACCAGCTCATCCCTGAGGCCAGACTCTCCATTGCGACAAGTGTCCTGCTCCCTACCCTGACCTATGCAGCCCCGATTATACAGGGCATGGCAAAGCAAGAGATATCCAGGATTCAAATCCCATACAACAAAATAGCTCGGTTCGCTACCCAAGACCACCCGCAAACGTCACCACTGACACACTCTTGCCCAGCTCCAGTGGCCCACATTGGCCGCTCGCCTCCAATACCCATTGCTTGTCCAGGCCTACAAGCTACTCAAACCCCCACTCCACCAAGCATAGCCGGAACCATAGCCATTAAACACAACCCTAGGAATTTAAGGACATCAGAACGAACACTACTAGAAGTCCCCAGAGTAAGGACCAATGTTGGCGGCAGATCCTTTTCTTGCCAAGCCCCCAGCCTATGGAACAAGCTCCCCCTTCGGTCCAGGACGCCTCCTCACTCACGAACTTCTGCACCAGGCTCAAGTCCCATATACTGGCCACAAGTGCATGCCACTGCCACAGCTCTCAAGGTATCCCCTTTTTCTGCATCAAACCTTCCCAAAGGTGAGCCGACCATGTACCTCACTCTAGTATCTAGACACCTAGGGACCAATGCTACCTCATGGATATCACTATGCCAAGTACTACCAAGGCAAAACTGTGTCATGATGATAACCATGTCTGTAACCACCTTATGCTTGAACAACCTATGTAATCAAAAGTTTTTCTCCACTGTATTTTATCTTGTATTGTTATCCCGGGTCGCCCCTGAAAAAGGGACCTTCGGGGCTCAGTGGGCCTACCCGGTCACCAAAATTTAATAAATAAAGTCCAACACAACACATCTGCCATGCAAATTACATTTCACTGTTATGGATAAATGCGGACAAACCAGAAATGACACTACTGAAGCCAGAGGACAATGGCTGGACCTATGAGAATGGCAAAATACAAGCCGACCTGGTTCACATGTGAAGTTGTACCACCAGCCTTAAGTGAACAATTGAACGATCACAAAACCAATCCAAATGAAGAAGATGACAACAGTGACTGTGATGTAGATAATGATGAGACAGATTTGCTTAACATGTCAGATAATGAAGACAGTGAACAAGAATACAGATTGTTGTACTTAGGTTCATAAAAAGTTGATTGTTTCAAGTTAAATATGGAATACAATAACGTTAATATCAAGCCTGATACATAAATTGCTGTTTGTTACAATGTCTGTAGTATTTCAATGAAAGCTTATAGAATTGAAATTAAAGAAGGAACCATTAATTAAAATATACACAATTTTCACAGACAGTTAATTTTTTTCATTGAAGTGCATTTTCCAAGAAAATGTTCAACTCAGAGAGCAAGAGTTGTAAGTCTGGATTCTACACACTTTTTTACACAAGAAACAGTCATTAAACCTTTCAGACCTAGACACAGATAAATGCACCTGGCTCCTGGACTAAAAGGCAACTTACAATCTCAAATGGGCAGACTGGGTGGGCCATAGGCCCTTATCTGCCGACAGTGTCTATGTATCTATGCAAATACTTTTTTTTACTCAAGCTGTTTATAACCGCTGCATGCCTGCCCCCAACCAACATACCTACACCAGTCCAAAAAGGAGTACTAAGCAGCACTGCAAGACTAAAGTATTATGGTTGTACCGGTACTTTTAGTGCCTCATGTACATATGTAATCCCTGTAGAGTGTTTTTTTGTGGTCAATATTATTTTGGTTTCTTTTGTGTGAGAATCCTTGCTTCTCCTTCCTTTCCCCCAAGATCACATCTGTAAATCAGATTTAATGAATCTCTGTACGTTTACCTGGTAAAACAATTTCAATAACTGAATGAATGAATAAAGCAAAGGAGGAGCTGGAAGCCATGACAGCCTTCTTTCAGGACATAAAATGATTAAGTAAAGGAGGTGACTGGGCCCCTCTGAACAGGACAGGATTCAAAATTAGCACCAGCCCGCCAGCAAAATACTGGTAGACTGTATCCAGCTTGTACACATTTGCCTATGACTAGCCCTGCTGGCTCCTATTAAAGAAGGTAACACTTCAATAAGTGTACAGTTGGACCAACGGACATTAGCGGAGGCAATGGATTTTTTAAATCACTATCCAAGCTCACTAGTGGTTTCAAAATTGAATTTCCACCCCTGCAAGTGAAACATGGTGGGCTGAGACAAGGAAACAGCGCGATCGTCTAAGAATACGTTCACCACTGATTCACATTAGTGGGTCTTAGACCCCAGAAATGCTCTTGATTGTAACAGGCTGCCCTTTTTGATTAGAATTAAAGGAGTCAAAGAGCAGTTTAGATTGCCTAAAATCCTTGTTCCATCCAGGTAAAACCAAAGGACCCTCCCAACATCCAGAGAATGGAGAGTGCACTCTCCCTCATTCTGGAAGTTATCAAAGTAGGTAGGTAGCACACATGGCTGATTAAGATGGCACTCAGACACCACTTTAGGTAGGAACTTAGTGTGTCTGTGGAGAACTGCCTTATCCTTGTGTACAACAATATACAGAGGATCTGTGACCAAAGCATGGCTTTCAGAAACTCTGCGAAAAGTGATGGCCACTAGAAATTCTGCTTCCAAGTTAAAACCTTCAGCTCTCATGTCGCAAGGGTCTCGAAAGACTTGCAAGTGAGCATTATCCAGCATAACGTTGATGTCCCAGGCTGCCACCGGCTTCCTGATGGGTGTGGCCTTCTGTGTTAAGATGCCCTTAAGAAACTTCTTGAACAGTGGCAGCTGTGCCAGGTAAAGGGTACCAACGGGCTTGAGGTATGCAGATATTGCACAAAGGTGGACCTTAACTGTGAAATACTGAAGGCCAGCATCAGAAAGGCCCAGCAAGAACTCTCATCATGTGGGCACCCAAAGGGGATCGTGTGGGTTTTGGATCATCAGATGGAAAATCTTTTCCATTTGACAGTGTAAGTCTTTCTAGTGGTAGGCTTACAGGCACCCAAAAGTACTTCAGAGACATTCTGAGATACCGTGTACTTGTTCACTTCTATCTCTTCAGGATCCAGGCCTGAAGATGAAGGAAGTGCAGGCTGGGATGGACCAGGTGATCCTGCATCAGTAAGTCAGTCTTGAATGGAAGAACACTCAGTCTGCTAACAGTCTGCTCAACAGAGAGAAAACTATACCCGTAGAGGCCAGCAAGCGGCTACTAGTATCATCCTGCCTCCGTACACCGCCAGTTTGAGCAATACCCTCGGCACTACAAGGACTGGTGGGAATGCATACAGAGATAGACTTTGCCATTGCAGTCTGAATATATCCTGTCAGAAAATGCCATATCCTGGATTTCTGGAGCAGTAGCGAGGCAGTCTAGCATGGAGTGGGGACACAAAAAGGTCCACATCTAGGGTCTCTCACTTGAGCAGTGATCTCCCAACGTCTGGAGAATCGGCCTCTGGCTCAGCACATCTGCCAGTGTTTTGGTCTCCTGGCAGGCACATGACTTGGAGCAGGATCCCCTGCTCCAGGCACCATTCCCACACTCTCATCATCTCCCTGCTGATGGGGTAAGAGTGTGCTCCTCAGCTTGTTGATGCAGTACATGGAAGATTTGTTGTCTGTCTAGAGGATGATGGTTTTGTGGCTGACTAGGTCCACTAGGGCTCTCAGGCCATACAAAACAGTTTGCATCTCCAACACTCATGTGGACATGAGTTTCTGATGGGTCCCATACACCCTTTGTATAGAGGCCCCGGACAGTGGGCCCCGACCCCAAAAGAGAGGCCATTCACAATGAGGGTCACCTGCGACCTGATTGGGAGAAGGGAATGTTCTGGTGGAGACTGTCCTTCACTGACCACCATCTGAGTGACTGCACCATAACTGGGGTAGGCCAGAGGACATGATGCTTGTGACCACTGAGCATCCACTGAATCATTCTCATGTGCAACCGTGCTAGAGGCACTGTGAATACTGAGGAGACAATCAGACCTGGCATGCACCCACTGTATGAAGTGGGCTGGAACAGTTTTGCACTCTATGATGTAACATGCCATCTGCCTGCTCTCTGGTAGAAATGCTCGGGCCTTGGTCATATCCAGAAGACCTCCTATGAACAGCAGCTGCTGTGAGGGTTGGAGATGAGACTTCTCTTGTTTCAGAAGAACCCCACTGAGATGAGGAACTAAGAGGCAGTGGCCCCTGCTTGTTCCGTCTCCTTCCTGGTTGGCCATCGGCCGGTCATCCAGATAAGGGTAAACGTGGAGTTCCATCTTTCTCAGGTGCACTGTGGGTACTGCAAAGCACTCTGTAAAGACTTGGGGTGCAGAGGAAAGCTCAAAAGGCAGGACTCTGAACTGGTAATATTATCCCAGCTCAACAAATTGAAGGCATCTGTGGAAGCTAGAGTACACAAGTATGTGCTGGTATGCATCCTGCATATCGAGGGAAACTAACCTATCCTGAGGTTTCGGGAAGGGAAGCAGAGAACCCAGACAAATCATTTAGAATTTTTCTTGATCCATGCATTTATTCAGGTTTCTGACAAGAATGGGGGTGCATATCCCAATTTCTTTGATACGAGGAAGCAGGGAGAGTAGAAGCCTGTGTTTTACTCTGACTCTGGCACTATTTCAACTGTCCTGCTGCTCAGAAGGCTTGCAATCTCCCACGCCAGAAGCTCTTACACATGAGCTGATAAGAATGGCTGCCTTCTGGGTGGATAATCTGGAGGGATTTCTGTAGAGTCCCGGAAGTAACCCTCCTGGATGATCGTAAGGATCCACTTGTCCATCGCAATGAACTTCCACTAATAAAACCAGGTGCCACCCCCCAAAAAAAAAAAAACTGGGGAGGAGAGGAGAGGTCTGCCTCAGGCAGCTGAGGCAGGACCAGGGCCAGGTCCAGAGCTTCAGAGAGTGGCACTAGATGCTTTTGGCATCTATGCCTTCAGCTGCACCTTCTTCCCCTGCCTTTTCCATAAAAGGATTGCATGGTCTTAAAAAAAAATCATGTCCTTTCACTTTCTAAGGGTTAGATGGTGCAGTCCTGGAAGTTTTAAGGGTTGTCCTAGTTTTCTGAGACTCCCCAAGAGACTTCTCTACCTGCTGTCTAAACAGGCAAGTTCCACTGAAAGGAACATTCATCTATCACCATCTATGCTATGATTCCCGGAGCTCCAGCTCTCAGCCTCCCCACCCACACTCGTCCTTTTATGTTGTTATCCCTACCACCCACCTTGTGGCCTGCCACCTCTCCTCCCTTGTATCTCCTGCCTGCCCGGGCCTCCAGTGGGCAGGCTTGACAATCTCATGTGTCATCCCTCAGTACACGGTACGGCCTTATCTTCCCTGTAGCCAGGGTGGTCCCTTAGCCAAACCATCCTGAATGCATTTATTTACGAATGTTTTATTTATGCAATCATTGTATTGTGCCTATATGTTCCTTGTATCGATTTTAACTGTGTATTTTTTACACTGTTTGAAATGTACTGTTCTTATCTGTATGCCTATGTATCAGGTCCATCTCGCAAATGAGCTTGCTCAATGGTGTTCGCCTGAATAAAGATTTGATTTGAAATAAAGATTTGATTCAATTCATAACCTGCTGCTGGACATCTTGAGAAAGACCAGAATTTGTAGCCAGGAATGCCTTCTGTCGCAGTTGCCTGCAGCAGCACAGCAGGAGGCGTTGTCAAAGGCATCCATAGCTGCTTTGAGCTTGTAACTGTTGGACTGAGTTTCATATAAGGCACTCAGCAAAAGCTTTTAGTCTTGGAGTCTAGCAGGGACTCTGCCCGAGACTAAAAGGGAAACAGTCAGCACAAAGGACCCATACTCTAGTGTGGGGTTTATCCCAATGTGCACTTCATGGGCAACATTTTGGTTTACTTACTGTCTGCTGTAGTATAGTAGATTATATCAGACTCATTTTGCTTAGTTGCAGGCAGACCTCTTACTACAAATCCCAGAATCCCCTGCAGCTGACATCAGAGCAGTATGGTGCAGTGGGAGATTCAAAACCCTGCAGTGTATGTAAAACTTTTACAATTTCCATTCAGATGTTTCTCGGGACTGCCATTCTCTAGGGGCAAAGTACAGTCCTGTGATTGTTCCTAGCCCCATGAGGACAGTAGGACCAGCAAACAAATGATCTGAATGGAATCCATTCACAAGAGTCACAATCCACCTTCGACCCCCCACCGGGTCTGTGAAATTCACCAACATACTGTTTCCTATCCTGGTGGCATACAGGAACCCATGGTGGGATGCACAAGGTCAAGGGGGGTTGCTCTTCCAATCAGAGGTCAATCCTGGTTTATAAAACATTTTTTTCTTTTGACATTTTTGCTGGAAGGAAGGAAAACCCTAATCTCCCGATAGATCAGTGTGCCTCTCTGAAGAAAAAAAATTGGTTACGCACCCGTAACTGTAGTTCTGGTAGTATACAGTTCACATCCACATTCTGCCAGTTCCACCAGAATTGCTGATCCATCAGATGTCTAAGCTAAGCTCCTCCCATTATCTGGGTGGTACATCCCCCGACTCCACCCCATTACATCAGATCTTGCATGCTGGAAGCAGGGATCCATGTGGGTTGTGTGGATGTTAAGTATATACCACTCCTAGAAAGTACAGTTATACAAGACCTTACCGTAACAGTAGATCTTTGAGGCATGTCTCTTGCAGCAGGTAATACACTTGGGTCATCGCCAGAGGTCGCTGTGGCACACGGCAGCTCGTCTAGCAGTCTTTTCCAGGGGCTGCCCACACATGACATCACCTTCCTGTTTCTTATATAAGTGTGGGCAATCCCTAGTATCTTCTGTTACCCCCACTGGATTCAGCTCGCTAAGCGAGGACTGAGGGGAAGCCGAGGTACCATAGGTATCCCAACCCGAAGTCACTGGACCAGAATTTGTTCTCTTAGAAGGAGGGGGACGGAGGGTGGGATCGTACCTGCTCCTCGGAGGCCTTGTAAGACAGCTCAGCAAAGGCCGTCCTACGGCGTGAAGCAATCTCTAAGTTGTAATGCTTCATGAAAGTATTAATCGTGGACCAGGTAGCTGCATTGCAGATATCTGTAATAGAGGCCCCTTTAAAACAGGCCACTGTGGTGGCCATAGCGCTGGTAGAATGGGCTTGGACATGTCCTGGTAATGGCTTGTTGTATTTTGTGTAACAAAATGTTATACAGTGTGCTAGCCAATTGGAGAGGGTCCGTTTAGTGACCAGACCTTCCCTGCTTGAGGCGAAGGTAACAAAAAGTTGAGGTCTTCCTAATCGATTTAGTTTGATTACTATCGTAATATATGATGGACATCTAGAGTACGTAGGAGGTATTCACCTTGACTGTAGTGTTCACGATAATATACTGGTAACTCCAGTAACTGATTTAAGTTGTGTTCAGACACTACCTTAGGTAGGAAGGAAGGGTTGATACGAAGTGTCACTCTGTCTTTGTGAAAAATTAAGAAAGGTTCTCTACACACGAGGGCATGAAGCGTGGAAATATGCCAAGCCTAAAAATAGTGTTTTCCAGGAAAGAAAAGAGGTCACAAGTGGCCGCAGGTTCAAAGGGCTCAATAGTTAATTTCTCTGTTAGAAAACTGAGATCCCACAGAGGAGTGGGTCTTCTGATAGGTGGCTTAATATGTAACATTCCTCCTAGAAACATTCTGGCTACCTGATGTTGATACAGTAGTCAGCCATCAAGAGGTTCTTGGAAGGCCAAAACAGAGGCATAGCTTAATCCCGTCTCAGCAATAGAGGCCAGGTAATCAAAGACTTTGTCAGTGGACAGGAATAAGGATCCAATGACCAGGATGCAGCCCAGATGGAAAAGCAATTTCATTTGGCAGTATATGTTTCACTGGTCGCTGCTTTACGTGAGGCCAGTAAAATATTAGCAACAGGTGAGGACACTTGTAGACACGCTATGAAAGTATCCTCAGTAGTCAAGCATGAAGGTGTAGTGCCTTCAGCTTGGAATGTAGAAGGTTCCTGTAACAAGCTGGCCTACGGCAGATGGAGAGGCAACACACTGTGTTTAAAGTTCTCTGATAACAATGTAGTTTATTGCTCCAGAAAAATCACAAACGGCCAGTTCAACTTTTCAAGCCTGGTCAGGAAACACAAATGCTTAACACAAACAGCTTTTCACAGGCTGGTTTGACCAAAGAAGTCTTTGAACCACATATGTGGGCCAGCAGCATGTGAATTCAGTGTCTCAAACAAAACAATGTTTTCCCTTTAGCCTTACTTGCAGGCTGATAATATCAGTACATTTCACTCACTATTCATGGCTCCAGCTGGCTGGGTTGTTCTTTGCTTCAGGGTTCCCTGCTCTAGAAACAGTCTCTTTCTTGGCGACAGGTTTAGCCCCCCATGCTCTCCCAGCAACTAACCCTTCTCCTTGGGTGTTCTGTTCTCTTTCCTTTCTGAAATTTCAGCCTCTGACTTGCAGAGCTCTCTGCCTGGGAGCTTCTACTCTCTACAGCAGTTTTTCCAGCTTCCAACCGCTTGTTGGATTCAGTCTGCCTTTCTGCAATCCCTCTAAATCAGCAACACCTGGGGAGCGCCCCACCTGTTCACGCTGCATTCTTTGCATTTCCTCAGCCAGGATGTTAATCCCTTGCCTCCCAGTGCAGGGTTTACCTGTCACATACCCCGCTTGTGGTGAGAGGCACAGTCAGTCGACCCCTGACCATTCCCTCCCGGAACAGGAAGTCCGATTTCCATTCTGAGTCCCGGCCCAATGGTGCACTGTAAATGAGTATGGACGCAGGGCCAAGTACTACCTAGTGATGCGGGGGTTGTCATCCTTCATCACCTGTAGCCACCTAAAAGGAGCATGATCTATGACCTGGATAAACTGGCGGCCATGAAGGTAGTAGAGGAGGGCTCCACAGCCCACTTGACCGCAAGACACTTTCTCTATTACTGCTTAGTTTTTCTCCCGGGGAAGAGTTTCCGACTGAGGCAGAGGATAGGATGTTCCTCCCCCTCAAACTCCTGGGAGAGCATGGCTCCTAGCCCTACTTCAGAGGCGTCTGTCTGCAGGATAAAGGTCCTGTTAAAATCATGACTGCGTAACACTGGCTCTCTGCACAGAGTCGTTTTGAGCTGTGTGAAGACCTGGTCACACTCTGACCACTGAACCTTACTGGGAGAAGATTTCCAGGTAAGATCCATAAGGGGGCTGACAGGGGTGGAGACATTCGGTATGAACCTGCATTAATACCCTACTAGTCCTAGGAAGGCCCTCACCTGGGTTTTTGTAGTGGGTATCTGGCACTCAGCTATGGTGTGGATCTTACATACCAAGGGTTTCGCCCGTCCGTTGCCTATTCAGTACCCTAAGTACTTTGTTTCGGCTTTGGGCAAAGCACACTTTGCTGGATTGGCCGTCAGCCCTGCTTCTCATAAGGATTGCAGTACCGCTGCCACCTTGGGTACGTGAGACTCCCAGTCAACGCTGTGGATCACCACGTCATCTAGGTAAGCAGTTGCATAGTGGGCATGGGGTTGCATAAGGTGATTCATGAGCCTTTGAAAGGTCGCAGGTGCCCCATGTAAGCCGAAGCACTGTAATGGAACTGGTATAGCCCAAAGGGGCAGCAATGCCTCTCCAGCCCCCCGAGACTCCAGGCTCAAAGGATTTGCCAGTACCCCTTCGTTAGGTCCAAAGTCATGATGTATTTGGCTTCCCCTAGTCTATCCATCGAACTTCGAGATGGCATTGACCCTGCAAAAATCAATACAGAATCGGGTAGCCCTGCCTCCTTTTGGTACTAACACTATGTAGCTACGCTAGTCACTGCTGGATTCCTCAGTCACCCCCAACTTCAGCATGTCCTGTAACTCCTTCTTAACGGTGTCTCGTGTGGATTATGGCAAGCGATAAGGTTGCTGGCGCACCTTCTCCCCTGGCTTGGTTTCTATATGATGAGCCATCATATGGGTTGTCCCCAGGAGGGAGAAAAAATATCCAAAAACTGGCTTAATAACTCTCCCAGTTGCTGTTTCTGTGCGCGAGACAGCTGTTCTCCCATTGGGACTTTAATCCCCAGATTCTCATCGGGCATTTGGGGTCCCAGATCCATTATGTCTGGTCCAAGGGAAATCAATAGGCTGTCCCACTGGTTCCAGGGTTTCAGCAAACTGACATGGTAGATCTGGGTCTCTTTTTTGCCTATCTGGCTGGCAAACTTCATAGTCAACTGGGCCCACTCTCGGGTTAACTTCGTAAGGCCTCTTCCATTTGCCTAGAAGTTTATTCTGGCTGCTCAGCAACAAAACTAGTACCTAATCCCCTGGTTTATATTCTCTCAACCAGGCTCCCTGATTATAACAGTACTCTTGTCTTTGTTGAGCTTTCACCGGTTTCTCTCGGGCAAATTTCCCCACCTGATCTAATCTTTCCCTCAATTGCAGGACATATTGTATCACATTTTCAGTCTTGGGGTCGGGTTTCTCCGACATCCCCTTTACTATGTCAAGAACACCTTGTGGGTGGCGCCTGTAAAGGAGTTCAAAACGACCAAGTCCCCTAGATGCTTGAGGAACCTCCCCCACTGCAAACATCAGTAAGGGAAGTAACTTGTCCCAGTCCCTGACCTCAGTGGTTATAAACTTCCGAAGCATCGTTTTGAGAGTTTTATTGAAATCGCTCCACGAGGCCATCCATCTGGGGATAGAAAAATGGAGGTCCTTATGGAGCCGATTCCCAGTAAAAACAGGTTACTCACCTGCAACAGTAGTTCTAGGAGTGGTATATGTTGTTCATCCACACTCTCTAGCATGTCCCTGTCCACTTTAAGTTCTACCGCAAGTTTTCAAGCTGGCTCCTCCCACCCACCCAGGTGGTATATACCTCAGCTCCGCCCCATGATGCCAGATCTTAGCCTGCTGGAAGCCAGGTGTTGTGCGTCCACAGCCAGGGAGGTTGGATGGGTCCATGTGGATGAACAACATATACCACTCCTAGAAAGTGCAGTTATACAAAGACTTTTGCTGTAACACATGATCTTCCACAGAATGGTCTCTTGCAGTTAGTCATTACTTCTGGGAGATTCCCAAGCAGTTATATGGCAGTGGGTGGTCACGCATGACATTCTGCCATAGGTAAAATGTGGTCATGGGACCAATGAATGCTAAATAGCGTATCAGTTGAACAAAGGAATTCATGATTCACCATGTTATGTATCTTAAAAATTAGAAGGAATATGTCAGTAACACTAAGCAATTATGTGGCCTCAGTGATCTGCAGGGAAAGTACAATCTGAGTCATAGGCAACATCGTCTTGAATTGTAACAGTAGCTTGAGTGATACAATGTTATTTGTAAGAGACGCAACAAAGTAGCAAGTGAAGACCCCCGGACTGTCTAGTCAGTAATGAATGTACCTATTTGACAAAGTAGGATACTTATGGAACAGATAATGTAGCAAATGAAAACAATGCATCTGTGATCAACCAAATGAAGCAGTGGTTAAAAGACATATATACATTTTTGTATATGTACTCACCATTTTGAAATGATCTTTGTTCATAATCAAGGAAAGGCTGTGAATAGTAGTGGAAGGGAGAAGATTATAGTCCATGGTAGAAATAGATTGCGTCTCAGAATGTGAGTTAATAGTGCATGGACCTGTTCGGGGCTGGGGACAGGACGTCCGTGCACCACAGTCAAAAGGCATCTCAATGGTCGTGATGGTCTATAAACAATACCACCTGCAAATCTGGCTAGATGTATAGAGCCAATGTGGAAAAAAGGCCCTGTCTTGTTTGTGGCTCAAAAGGTCCCTGAGGACAAGAAGAGGGGACCGGGGGGGGGGAGTTTGGAGTTTTTAATGAGGGACAGAAGCCCCGGGGCGGCTTCGCTGGGGTCCTTGTTACTTGTTCTCTGCCCTTAAAGGTGTCATGTTGGGTATACTTAGTTCCAGTTTTGTATGAATAATTATACTGAGGCCGTAGTTTTTGGTACATGTACTGTACTGTTTTCAGTCGTCTGCGGCTTGTAGGTTCTCCAGTATTGAGCCCGTTGCCCAAAAAGATGGTAGCATGAAAGGGGGGCATTAGCCACTTTGTGTTGAATATCAGGTGCTAGCCCTGAAAGTCTGAGCTATGCCTGGCGGCGTACAAGAATACAGACCACAGAGGCTCGAGCCGAAGCATCAGCAAGATCATATCCTGATCACGGGGAAGATCATGGAAGCACTACTGAAGGAGAGATTGGTGGAACATCTGGTTGTCAATGGACTACAGGACCTAAGGCAGCATGGTTTCACCAGGGGGAGGTCATGTCAGACCAACCTCGTTGAATTTTTTGACTGGGTGACTAGAGCGGTTTATCAGGGGAGGGCAGTGGACATGGCCTATCTGGACTTCAGCAAGGCCTTTGACACTGTGCCACATAGAAGACTATTACACAAACTGGGGAATATGGGTGTGGGCAGGACAGAGTGGTGGGTAGGTAACTGGCTGGGTGGCAGGACACAGAGGGTGGTGGTAAATGGCTGTCACTCCACAGAGGAAAGAGTGACCAGTGGGGTACCACAGGATCAGTGCTGGGACCGTCCTATTCAACATCTTCATCAGTGACACTGCACAGGACCTAGAAGGCAGAATTTCACTGTTCACTGATGACACAAAGCTCTGTAACAGAGTAGACACACCAGAGGTGTAGACAGAATGAGAAGGGACCTGCAGAAACTTGAAGAATGGTCAGGGTTTGGCAGTTGAAATTCAATGCAAAGAAGTGCAAGATAATGCATATGGGTACAAAACCCTGGCACAATATATCAGTTGGGGGTGAGGATATAGCATGCACCAAGCAGGAAAGGGATCTTGGGGTTATCATCTCTGATGACCTCAAGACAGGGAAACAGTGTGACAAGGCAGCAGGTAAAGCAAATAGGATGCTGGGATGTATAGGCAGGGGCATCACCAGCAGGAAAAGGGAGGTCATAATTCCACTATACAAGACACTAGTGAGGCCCCACCTGGAGTACAGTGTACAGTTCTGGAGACCATACCTACGTAAGGACATAGACAGGGTAGAGAAGGTTCAGAGGAGGGCAACAAAGATGGTGCATGCATTGCATCACAAGTCCCTATGAAGACAGGTTGAAGGAACTGAACATGTACTCCCTGGAGGAGAGGAGGAGAGAGGGATATGATAGAGACATACAAGTATCTCACAGGGAGGAACAGGGTGCAGGAATACACTGTTTTTAAGCGAAAACTATGTTCCAGGACTAGAGGGCACGGGATGAAGTTGGAGGGAGGACGATTCAGAGGAAACGTGAGGAAGAAATTCTTCACAGAACGGGTGGTGGACAAGTGGAACACCCTGCCAGAGGAAGTGGTGGGGGCTGAAACAATCACGGGATTAAGAATGCATGGGATAGACAAAGGAATTCTGGAGGTCAGGGGTAAGGGGCAACAGACTTCTAGGAAAACATAAACTGAACTTACAAGCTCAAATGGGCAGACTGGGTGGGCCATAGGCCCTTATCTGCCGACACTGTCTATGTATGTATCTATGTATCTATGATCTTAACAGATGTTGAGACAGTGAAGTAACAATATTATTTATCGCTGTAAGCTGCTCACTTTCAGGGGATGCAGTGAAGTGTGTTTATAACTTCTCCAGCAGAAATGCTCACCGTACCCAGGTACTGCAGCACGTGTCCCATATAGTTAAGTATTCTGATATTTAGTATGTTTACAGCAAACACTCTTTTCCCCATATGGTCAAAACATTTAGTCTCTCTCTCTCTCTGGAAGTACTGTGCTTGTATGTTTAGACTTGCCGGTGCGGTTGTGGGCAGCCGGAGTAATCACAGAATCCGCAGCTGGCGTATTTGTTAAATATTGATAATTGGGAGGAGCCTGATATAGCCCGGGCCTTTCTAGGTAATTCCTGTGCTGCTATGGGTTGACTCCAAGCTTCAGTGATAGCATTTCTGAACGTAGGTATGAAAGGACGGATAGCCCAAACAGGGTCGTCCGGCAGGCCCAGATATTCAGCCATATCTACTTAATCTGTCCTATTCCACTGTGGTAAACCCCATTTTTTTTTGTATTTGTAGCATCATTTCGGGGAATGAGGGGTCATCTGGTGGAGAAATTACCTTTTGTGGTTGTAACAGCCCTTCATCCCAGAAAGAGGGCACCTCCGAAGGGGATTCATATCCTCTTGTGTCAGGGGAACCAGCACAGGTCCTATGAAGGCTCGGATTCGTATGATAATCTGAGAAATATTCATCTGAATATTCGGGAGGAGGCGGGATCAGGGAGCGGTTGAGCTCCGTGCATGCCTGTTTTGATGGGGAAGGCGATATCATTTGTGTTTGGGGGTTATGTTCTGGAGTGAGGCTATGGTCAAACCCCATAGAATCCAATACTCTGTTTACTATATCTTCAATATTAAGAACTTGTGACGATGGAACTGTCATGTAAGCAGGTTCTGAATCCAGAGTGTGTGGGGACAGGGGATTAATTTGCACCTCCCGGTAAAGTGATCCAGTGTTTCTTTGGCGTCTTTGTTAGTTTCCTGCGGGGTTGTGAGCCCCATGTAGGCATGGCAATGAGGCTGGAGGGCCTCTGCGTTCTGAAGTATACAGTTATTTTGTAGAAATGCAGTTCCATATGCATCTTTCAATACATGTTTTTGAGACTATTCTTGTTTTTTCATGGTCAACCTTCCATAAGGATCATCCATAGCGGTGCTATACGCATGTAAAGGTGTTGTTCTATACAGCAGTGATCGTCTTGACGATGGAGACATCAGTCCCATCAATGGGAGAGGCAGAGAAGCATGCCTTGTCGATGATGTACTGTGTCTTACAGGTGAAGGGTCAGTAACAGCAAGCTCTGTCGATGGGGGAATATACTCCATTGATGATGAGGAAGAGAGGGTATGTGTCGTTGACAGTAGGATATGCTCAGTCGACGATGGGATAGTGAATGCATGCTCCATCGATGATGGGAGTGCCATTATCGACAATGGGAAAGTGAAGACATGCTCCGTCGACGATGGAAATGCTGTTGTCGACGATGGGCGAGTGAATGCATGGCCCATCGACAATGGCATGCCTCTCATCAATGATGGAGCATAGGGAGCACGTCCAGTCGACGGGGGAGGCGGCCCCATCGACGAGGAAGCCTGTAGCATGTGCTCCGTCGACAGAGGAGGCATTCTCATTGACGATGCTGTCTTGTAAAGCCCTCCTGTTGACAGGGGATATGCCCCGTCAATGGGGAAGGCAGCAAGACCTCTGTCGTTGACGGTGTAGGTGTCCTAGTCGACGGAGAGCTGAGGAAAGCCGCCGCGTCGACGAAGAACGTTCCTTCTTTGATGGAGTAGAGACTGCCATTGACAGGGGTGAAGTGCCAGTCGACGAATATCTTCTTGATGATCCAGTTTTTGGAGGCACGACCATTGAAAGGCGTCAGGCAGGACTTTAGGTGAAGGGTATTCCTTCCCAGTATTATCTCTTGAAGAGGACTAAGTTTTTTGAGCCCTTTGGTTGAGCACCCTGTGTGTGAGACAGGGAATCATCCATTGTATGTATATGGTGTCTGCATGAAGCCCAGGTACCTAGTCTATGGGTTCAATCAGCATCGTAGACTGCTACTAGGAGAGATGCTGCCAGAGCTGAAGCTGGTGGGAAAATGAACGGAGTTTACCAGGGACCACCCACTTTTATAAGTACAGCCCAGGAAGTTAGGTAGTGTGGGTAGTCCCTGGTATAGAGACTTACATGCTGGAATACCACCTTTCGGGAACTCCCAGAAGTAATGACTTACTGCAAGAAACCATCTCGTGGAAGATCTACTGTTACAGGTGAGTAACCTGTTTCTCTAGGAGAGTGGATATGTTGTTCAACCACACTCTTTGGTAGACTCCTAGCAGTTCTCTGGGAGGAGGGAGGCAAGGTGCACACCCCCTACATAGAGAACAGAGTTGGAAAACTGAGGCCCCAAAACCAGCATCCCGGCATGACTCAAGGTCGATGAGGTAATGGGTGATTAAGGTGTTTGTTGACTTCCAGGTAGCAGCCAGCAGATTTCCTGGATAGGGATGTCCCTGGAAGCAGCCACCGAAGCAGCAGTATGGCGGGTAGAATGAGCTCTTATCAATCTGGGAGGCTCCTTGCCCGCCAACTCATAGCAAAGATCTATGCATGATGTAATCCATCTTGCAATAGACCATTTTGCTGTAGGTCTGCCAGAAGCGGCTTCAGCGTAGGTGACAAAAACTTGGCGAACCTCTCCCCGAATTTCCGCTGTCCTTTCCTTGTAATTGGAGAGCACGTCTCAGGGCCAAAGTATGGAGCCTTTACTAGGCCTCCGAGGTGTAATCAGGGTAGTATACCGGCAGAGTTAATACCTGGTTAAGGTGAAACTCTGACACCAACTTCAGAAGGAATTTCAGGTGGGGGCGTAGGACAACCTTGTCCCTGTGGAAGACCAGATAAGGGGAGTCCACGGAAAGCACCTAGAGCTCCCCTGTCCTTCTGGCAGACATGATAGCCACCAGGAAGGCCATCTTCCACGACAAGTGTGATGACTCACACTTGTGCACTGGTTCGAATGGCTTGCCCATGAGCTTTGCCAGTACCAGCAGAAGGTCCCACGGAGGTGGAGGCTCACGCACCGGAGGAGATATGTGATCCAGGCCTTTTAAAAGGTGCCCGACCACTGTCTCCTCGTGTAGTCGGGCTGACCGGCCCGGGTGTTCAAGCAGAGATGGCTGCCAGGTGCACCCCAAGGATCGATGACCGTAGACCCCTTTGGAGAGAGACCAAAGGTAGTCGAGAATGTTAGCCACTGGACAGGACAAAGGGTCCAGACCCTTGCCCTGACACCAAATGGAAAACCTTTTCCATTTGAAGGCATGACATTTCCTGGTCGACTCCTTTCTGGATGCCTCCACCACAGTGTAGACATCTTCGGAAAGACCCAAAGCCTGGAACTCTAGCCGCTCAGGTGCCAGGCTGTAAGGCGCAGGGATTGAAGGTCCAAATGGAATACCTTCCAACCGATGGAGTCATACCAGGTCTGGGTGTACTGGATGCCGCTCCGGGGGCCTGCAGCTGAGGCTGAAAAGATCTGGATACCAGAACTGGCGCAGCCAGACTTTGGCTACCAGGACCATCTTCGCCTTGTCACTTCCTCACCTTGAGGAGCACCTTGTGGATCAATGCAAATGGAGGGAAGGCATAGAGGAGGACTGGGGTCCACGGCCTCGAGAAGGCATCCCCCTGCAGCAAGCCCTGCTGAGGAGGGCAGGCATGAAACAGCCTCAAAAACAGGTTACTCATCTGTAACAGTAGTTCTAGGAGTGGTATATGTTGTTCATCCACACTGTCTGGCATTGTCCCTTTCCCCTTTAAATCTTGCCAGAAGTCTTCAAGCTGGCTCCTCCCACCCACCCAGGTGGTAAATACCTCAGCTCCGCCCATGACGCCAGATCTAGCCTGCTGGAAGCCAGGTTGTGCGCCTTAAGCCAGAGAGGTCGGGTGGGTGCATGTGGATGAACAACATATACCACTCCTAGAACTACTGTTACAGGTGAGTAACCTGTTTTTCAAGGAGCGTGGATATGTTGTTCATCCACACTGTCTGGCAGACTCCTAGCAGTTCTCCGGGAGGAGGGAGGCAAGGCGCACACCCCCTACTTAGGAAACAGAGATTGGAGAACCGAGGCCCCAAAACCAGCATCACGTCGTGACTCAAGGTCGATGTGGTAATGGGTAATGAAGGTGTTCGCTGACTTCCAGGTAGCAGCCTGACAGATTTCCTGGATAGGGATGTCCCTGGAAGCAGCAGTATGGCGGGTAGAATGAGCTCTTATCCCTCTGGGAGGCACCTTGCCCGCCAACTCATAGCACAGACCTATGCATGATGTAATCCACCTTGCAATGGTCCATTTGGCTGCAGGTCTGCCAGAAGCGGCTTCAGCGTAGGTGACAAACAGCTGGCGAACCTCTCCCCCGAATTTCCGCCGTCTTCTCCTTATAGCAGGAGAGGGCACGCCTGAGGTCCAGAGTATGGAGCCTGTACTCGGCATCCGAGGTGTAGTTAGGGTAATATACCCGCAGTCAACACCTGGTTGAGGTGAAACTCTGACACCACCTTCGGAAGGAATTTCGGGTGGGGCCGCAGGACAACTTTGTCCCTGTGAAAGATCAGATAAGGGGAGTCCACTGAAAGCGCCTGGAGCTCCCCTGTCCTTCTGGCTGACGTGATAGCCACCAGGAAGGCAGTCTTCCACGACAAGTGCGAGAGCTCACACTTGCGCATGGGTTCGAATGGCTTGCCCATGAGCTTTGCCAAAGCCAGCAAGAGATCCCACGGAGGTGGAAGTTCACGCACCGGAGGGGATATGTGATCCAGGCCTTTGAAAAAGCGCCCGATCATCGTCTCCTGTGCCGTCGGCTGACCGGCCCACGCCCGGTAAGCAAAGGTGGCTGCCAGGTGCACCCTAAGGGTCGATGACCGAAGACCCCCTTTGGAGAGGTACCAAAGGTAGTCTAGAATGTTAGCCACAGAGCAGGATAAGGGGTCCAGGCTCTTTTCCTGACAACAAATGGAAAATCTTTTCCATTTGAAGGCATAACATTTCCTGGTCGATTCTTTTCGAGATGCTTCCACCACGGTGTAGACATCTTCAGAAAGACCCAAAGCCTGGAACTCTAGCCGCTCAGGAACCAGGCTGTGAGGTGCAGGGATTGAAGGTCCGAGTGGAAGACCGTCCCTTGGTCCAAGGATATCAGGTCCGGACGTGTATAAAGCTGCTCCAGGGCCCTGCAGCTGAGGCTGAGGAGATCTGGATACCAGAACTGGCGTGGCCAATCTGGGGCTACCAGGATCACCTTCGCCTTGTTCTTCCTCACCTTGAGTAACACTTTGTGGATCAAGGGAAATGGAGGGAAGGCGTAGAGGAGGCTTGGGGTCCACGGCCTTGAGAAGGCATCCCCCTGCAGCGAACCCTGCTGGGGAGGGCGGGCATGGTACAGCCTCAGCTTGGTGTTCTCCCTGGAGGCAAACAGGTCCACCAACGGTTTGCCCCAACGGGAGAACAGATCGTAAGCTACCTCTGGATGGAGAGACCACTAGTGGGATGTCTGGCCTATGCGGCTGAGAGCATCCGCCAGTTGGTTCAAGACTCCTGCCACATGGATGGCTAGGAGATCCGCCTCCAGCCGGCTGACGAAGGTCCAGATCCGGAGCGCCTCCTTGCATAGCAGACGGGAGAGCGTGCCGCCCTGTTTGTTGAGGTAGTACATGGTCGTGGTATTGTCCGTCTGGACTTGAACCACTTGACCCTGGAGCTGAGGAGCGAAAGCCGACAGGGCCAGTCTGACTGCTCTGAGCTCCAACAGGTTGATGTGGCATCAGGACTCCTCGGGAGTCCAGAACCAGTGAGCTCTGTTGTCCCCCATGTGGGCTCCCCAGCCCATGAGCGAGGAGTCAGTCGTAAGGACGATCGGAGGCTCGGGGCGGACAAACGGGATTCCTTCCTGCAAGTGACTCGGGACGGTCCACCATTGGAGAGCGTCCCACATCCTCTGGGTGACCGCGACCAGCTGGTCGAAGAGACCCCGACGCTGAGACCACTGGCGGCCAGCTCCCATTGAAAGGGGCGCATGTGCAGTCTGGCCCAGCGGACCACTGAGGTGCACGCCGCCATGTAACCCAGGAGGCGCAGGAAGTCCTGGGCAGGGCGCAAGTGCCCAACCAGAAATGACTGGGCAAAGGAGGAAAGAACCTCCACCCTGTCCGCCGGGAGCCAAGCTCTGGCTTGACAAGAGTCAAGCTCTGCCCCGATGAAGCCCATCACCTGAGAAGGCATGAGTTCTGACTTGGCCTCATTGATTAGAAGGCCCAGGTGGGAGCAGGTTCGGAGGGTCAGGTCCCTGGACCTCTCCACCTCCTGAAGGGAGGAACCCACCAGGAGCCAGTCATCTAGATAGGGGTAAATGCGAACCCCTTGACGCAGTAGATGGGCTGCCACCACTGCGATGCATTTGGTGAAGACCCATGGGGCAGATGACAGGCCGAACAGCATGGCTCTGAACTTGTACAGGGTCCCTTAGACCCTGAAGCGGAGGAACCGCTGATGGAACGGACAGATTGGGACGTGGTAGAATGCGTCCTGAAGATCCAATGTACAGAACCACGTTTCGCTCCAGGGATGGTATAATCTGGTTCAGAGTTACCATCCGGAAGGTGCAAGACCTGAGATACCAATTCAAGTCGTGGAGATCTAGAATGGGGCGCCAACCCCCCGTCCGCTTGGGCACCAGGAAGTACCTGAAGACGAAGCCTGGGTCTGAAGGAGGATCCGGCACTGGAGCTACTGCCTCCTTGAGGAGGAGCTGAGCAATGTTGTCCCGAAGGGCCGACTGAGCGCCAACTGAGATCCTTTCCTCCCGTGGGGCACGGGCCTGGCTGGGGGGGTACTGCTCGAACTCTAGAGGCAGTCCCTGCCCGACCACTTCCAGAACCCACCTGTCCTAAGTGATACTGGACCAGGCGGAAAAAAAGTGGTGAAGCCTGCCCCCCACAGGAGGACCCAGAACTGGCGTGACGGGTACAGGGGAGGCCAGCCCCGACCCGTCACTGTTTCAGGCTTGGAGGTGGCACCTGGACCAGCACCTCGGCCTCCTTTGCGGGGCTGCTGAGGACCTTGCTTGGGCCTAGGGCGCCAAGCTTGAGCCTGTTGCTGTTGCTGACCTCCCTGGAAGGAGGGCTGTCTGACCGCAGGGGAAGAATGCCGAAAGGACTTCTTGCGTTTCTGCTGGTTCTTGCCCGAAGAACCTTTAGCAGAGGTGGCATCTAAGGTTGCATTAGACTGCTCAATGCGCTGTAGGTGACCTGCCACTCCCGGACCGAAGAGGTCGGTGCCAAGGAAGGGCACGTCAGCTAGCTTGTGCTGAGTATCCGCAGGAAAGGAGGATAACCTCAGCCAAGCCCTGCGGCGAGAGGCTACCGCGGCAGCTAGTCAATAGGCACAGGAATCACCAATGTCCAGAGCCGTATGGTGCTGTTGTTTAGCAACAGCCCGACCCTGGTCCCGGACCTGCTTGACCGTGGTCTGCATGTCTGCTGGGAGATGAGGGAGAACTTCATCAAGTGACCCCAATAGGGCGTGAGAGAAGTGTGCCATGATCACTGCTGAGCTAGCCTGACAAAGGCCTAAGGATGATGCTGCGTAGACCTTCCGGGTCGAGTGGTCCAGAAGTTTGGACTCCTTGTCCGGAGGGTGGTCAGTTTCCGTAGAGCTGCCCGTTCGCCTAAACACTGAGGCAGTCAGAAGGCTTTCTGCCAAGGGATGCTCAGTGAAGCCCGCCAAAGACCCCATGGGCACCGCGTACTTGCGGGCCATGCAGGCAGAGGGAGCCAGGCAAGAGGCTGGACGCTGCAAAAGTTCCAGAGCCAGGCCAACTATGGCTTCAGCCACTGGGAAGACCTCCGTCGGGGTACCCCCCCCCCCTTGAGAATATCCATGAGAGGATATTCTGCCTTCTTCTGAATGGGCTGCAGAGGCATACCTGTGGACTCTGAAATGAGTCGAAGGATGCCCTGGAAGGAAGAAGACCCTTCCTCCATGCCTGACACCGACAGCTCATCATGAAAGTGAAGGCCGGTAGTATCCGAATCCGAGGAGTCCGGATACAAGGGTCTCCCACCTAAATCCCCCTCGATGCGTCTAGGGCGATCAGGAGTGACAGTGATGGACAACCTATGGGGCAGGCCCGTAGTTGGTCGGTCCTCCTTAGAGGGAGCCCCTCCCTGAGGCTGTTTTGGTGGAGGTTCCACCAAAATTGGTGGGGAGCCTGTAACAGGCCGAGCCGAAAAGCGCACCGGACCCACCGGAGGGAGAACCGGAGTCCTCGGCACCGAGGGAGTCTGTGTCAGCCGAAGAGGCGGAGGCCAAGTAATGGCCGGTACTGCCGGGGCAGCCAGCTTTTGACCTGTTAAAAGAAGTTGCTGCCACATGAGGTCCTCATAACGTCGACGGAGCTTCCGTCTAAGTCTCTCCTCATCCGAGGAGGATGAGGAACGGTGGCGGAGCCTCTTCCGGGAGTGTTGCCAAGAAAGAGGAGCGGTTGGACAGCAGTGGGCTCAGGGAGGGTGAGGGTGGTGGAACAGCGGCGCATCCCTCCAGCTGCACCTATCCACAATTCCTATGCCATTCTGGCAAAGTGTGGTTCCTCTACGGAGGCACCCACAGTGGAGACCAAGGAGGATGCTGGGAACCTCCACAAAAGAGACCCACAGGAGGGTGGCATGGGACCCCACAGGTAAAGGGAACAACTCCTGGTGGGGGAATCCACTGTTAGGAAGGTAGAACTGGGGGAGGAAGGGGAGAGGGAGGTAAGGTGCCTGCCTGGCGTCATGGGTTGGAGGGACAGGGAGTGAATCCTCAGGATTGCCGGAGCAGCTGCACAGGGAAGGAGCTGGATGTCATTGTCCACCTAGGGACAAATGACCTGACTAAGAAAGGGATCAGAGCAGTGCAGGAAGAGTTTGTGGAATTGGGGAGGGGCCTTAGACAAGTAGCACGCACGGTAACATTCTCGGAGGTGCTGCCTGTCTATGGCGTACAAGAGGCTAGGGTGCTCCACACCATGGGATTCAATCAGTGGTTGAAAAACTGGTGCAGAGCTCAGGGATTTGGCTTCACTGGGGACTGGGGCTCAACCTGGAGTGATGCAAGCCTATACTAGCATGATGAGCTGCATCTGTCCAGGAGGGGAACCAGGATCCTAGGTGATAGGTTTAAATGCTTCATTGGCAAGTATTTAAGCTAGCCAAGGGGGGAGGAACTGGAAAGGAGCAGGGAAATCCTAGCTCCCCCCCCCAAAAAAAAGTCATGGTAGTAAGTGCAATAAACACCAACACGGAGATGCTGATAAGGAAAGGGCAAGGGTAAATGGAGAAAGTGACAAAGCCAAGAAAGACAGGGATGGGGCAAAAGGGAGTAAGGCCATCAGGAAATGGAGGATAATGAGTACCAATGCCCACAGCCTGGGCAACAAGCTCCCTGAACTGGTGGCCTTGATGGAAGAGGGATGCCTGGATATCGCAGCAGTCACAGAAACATGGTACACAGAGAACCATGACTTCAATGTTAACATACCAGGGTACGTAACCTACAGGAGAGACAGGGAAGGGAGAGGAGGGGGAGGAGTATCTCTCTATGTAAAGCAAGGGACAAAAGCAACTGAACAAAAGGGTAAACAGGGAGGAGAGGAGGCACCGTGGGTCACTTTGGACACTGGAAGTGGCACCACAATCTGCACAGAGATTGTATACAGACCCCCAGGTCAGGGGCAGGAAATGGACAAGGATATGATAGAAGGCATTCTTAGGATGGCAAAGAAAGGGGAGATACTGTTGATGAGAGACCTGAATATGCCAGATGTTAACTGGAGCACACTTGCTGCAGCCACATCCAAGAGCAGGGACATTCTCGATGCCCTACAGGTGGCATGCCTCAGACAGCTAGTTTCGGAACCCACTTGTGAGGGAGCAATCTTAGACCTCGTACTCTCAAATGGGGACAGTGAGAGGATCTCAGATCTAGAAGTGGGTTGCTGTCTGGGAACAAGTGACCATCAAACAGTGTGGTTCACGTTAAACTCAGCTACAGAGTCAAGCCATACAAAGTGAGGTACTGGACTTCAGGAGGGCTGACTTTGGCAAGATGGGAGAGGGCCTCAGAAAAGCACTAGCAAACAGGCTAGAAGGAGGGGTGGAGCAACAATGGGGAATCATCAAAACTGCCATCACAGAGGCAACAAGCCTTTGTGTGAAGCAAATAAATCAAAACGAAAGAAAAAGCCACTATGGTTCTCAAAAGAGGTGGCAGGGAAAGTCAGGGAGAAAAAGACAGCATTCAGGAAGTATAAGGAAACACAGAAGGAGCAGGACAGAGAGCTGTACCAGTTAAGGCAGAAGGAAGCAGGGAGGAAGTCAGAATAGCAAAGGCCCAAACTGAGGAAAGGATAGCCAACTCTGTTAAGAAGGGGGATAAATACAGGTTACTCACCTGTAACAGGAGTTCTAGGAATGGTATATGTTGTTCATCCACACTGTCTGGAAGGTATCCTTGCCGCTTTAAATCTTGCCGGAAGGTCTTCAAGCTGGCTCCTCCCACCCACCCGGGTGGTAAAACTCTCGGCTCCGCCCCATGACGCCAGATCTGGCCCGCTGGAAGCTCAGGTAGTGTGTTGAAGCCGGGGAGGGTCGTGTGGATGAACAACATATACAATTCATAGATACATAGACAGTGTTGGCAGATAAGAGCCTATGGCCCACCCAGTCTGCCCATCTGAGCTTGTAAGTTCAGTTTGTTTTCCTAGAAGTCTGTTGCACGTTACCCCTGACCTCCAGAATTCCTTTATGTCTATCCCATGCATTCTTAAATCCCGTGATTGTTTCAGCCCCCACCACTTCCTCTGGCAGGGTGTTCCACTTGTCCACCACCCGTTCTGTGAAGAAATTCTTTCTCATGTTTCCTCTGAATCGCCCTCCTCCAACTTCATCCCATGCCCTCTAGTCCTGGAACATCTTTTTCGCTTAAAAATAGTGTTTTCCTGCACCCTGTTCCTCCCTGTAAGATACTTGTATGTCTCTATCATATCCCTCTCTCCTCCTCTCCTCCAGGGAGTACATGTTCAGTTCCTTCAACCTGTCTTCATAGGACTTGTGATGCAATGCATGCACCATCTTTGTTGCCCTCCTCTGAACCTTCTCTACCCTGTCTATGTCCTTACGTAGGTATGGTCTCCAGAACTGTACACTGTACTCCAGGTGGGGCCTCACTAGTGTCTTGTATAGCGGAATTATGACTTCCCTTTTTCTGCTGGTAATGCCCCTGCCTATACATCCCAGCATCCTATTTGCTTTACCTGCTGCCTTGTCACACTGTTTCCCTACCTTGAGGTCATCAGAGATGATAACCCCAAGATCCTTTCCTGCTTGGTGCATGCTATATCCTCACCCCCAACTGATATATTGTGCCAGGGTTTTTGTGCCCATATGCATTATCTTGCACTTCTTTGCATTGAATTTCAACTGCCAAACCCCTGACCATTCTTCAAGTTTCTGCAGGTCCCTTCTCATTCTGTCTACACCCTCTGGTGTGTCTACTCTGTTACAGAGCTTTGTGTCATCAGTGAACAGTGAAATTCTGCCTTCTAGGTCCCGCGCCATGTCACTGATGAAGATGTTGAATAGGACTGGTCCCAGCACTGATCCCTGTGGTACCCCACTGGTCACTCTTCCCTCTGTGGAGTGACGGCCATTTACCACCACCCTCTGTGTCCTGCCACCCAGCCAGTTACCTACCCACCACACTACTGTCCTGCCCACACCCATATTCCCCAGTTTGTGTAATAGTCTTCTATGTGGCACAGTGTCAAAGGCCTTGCTGAAGTCCAGATAGGCCATGTCCACTGCACTCACCTGATCCACCTCCCTAGTCACCCAGTCAAAAAATTCAACGAGGTTGGTCTGACATGACCTCCCCCTGGTGAAACCATGCTGCCTTGGGTCCTGTAGTCCATTGACAACCAGATGTTCCACCAATCTCTCCTTCAGTAGTGCTTCCATGATCTTCCCCACTACCGAGGTGAGGCTGACTGGTCTGTAGTTCCCTGCTTCCTCTTTGTTCCCACTTTTGTATAAGGGGACTACATCTGCTGTCCTCCAGTCTTTGGAACTGTTACAGGTGAGTAATCTGTATTTCTAGGGACATGGATATGTTGTTCATCCACACTGTCTGGCAGACTCCTAGCAGTTCTCCGGGAGGAGGGAGGCAAGACGCACCCCCCCGATACTTACTTGGGAAAGAGACTGGAGAACCGAGGCCCCAAAACCAGCATCCCGGCATGACTCAAGGTCGATGTGGTAATGGGTGATGAAGGTGTGTGCTGACTTCCAGGTAGCAGCCCTGCAGATTTCCTGGATAGGGACGTCCCTGGAAGCAGCCACCGATGCAGCAGTATGGCGGGTAGAATGAGCTCTTATCCCTCTGGGAAGCTCCATGCCCGCCAGCTTATAGCAGAGATCTATGCAGGAGGTGACCCACCTGCCTATCGTCCGCTTGGCTGCAGGTCTGCCAGATGCAGCTTCAGCGTAGGTAACAAACAGCTGGCGAACCTCTCCCCGAATTTCAGCCGTGCACTCCTTATAGTAAGCGAGCGCCCTTCTAGGGTCCAAAGTATGGAGCCTATATTCGGCCTCTGAAGTGTGATTGGGGTAGAACACCAGCAGAGTCAGCACCTGGTTAAGGTGAAACTCCGACACCACCTTCGGAAGGAATTTCGGGTGGGGGCGCAGGACAACCTTATCCCTGTGGAAGACCAGGTAAGGAGACTCTATGGAAAGCGCTTGGAGCTCTCCCATCCTTCTCGCTGACGTGATAGCCACCAACAAGGCGGTCTTCCAAGACAGGTGAGAGAGTTCACACCTGTGCATTGGTTCGAATGGCTTGCCCATGAGCTTTGCCAGTACCAGCAGTAGATCCCACGGAGGTGGAGGTTCTTGCACCGGAGGGGAAATGTGATCAAGGCCTTTGAAAAAGCGCCAGACCACCTTCTCCTGCGCCACAGACTGCTTCCCGGCCCGCGCCCGGTAAGCAGAGATGGCTGCCAGGTGCACCTTAAGGGTCATCGACCTAAGCCCTTGCCGAGAAATGGACCACAGGTAGTCCAATATGGTCGCCAGGGAACAGGAGGAAGGGTCCAGGCCCTTGCCCTGACACCAAATGGAAAACCTTTTCCATTTGAAGGCGTAGCATTTTCTGGTCGACTCCTTACGGGACGCCTCAACTACATTGAGGATCTCGTCGGAAAGACCCAAGGCCTGGAACTCTAGCCGCTCAGGAACCAGGCCGTCAGATGCAGGGATTGGAGGTCCAGATGGAATACCTTCCCCTAATTGACTGAGAGCAGGTCCGGGCGAGCTGGAAGCTGCCTTGGAAGCCTGGAGCTGAGGCTGAGGAGATCTGGGTACCAGAACTGGCGGGCCAGTCTGGGGCTATCAGAATCACCTGCGCCTTGTCCTCCTTGCTTTGAGCAACACCTGTGTAACAAGGGGAACGGGGAAAGGCGAGAAGAGGCCCGGGTCCACGGCCTCAGAAGGCATCCTGCAGAGAGCCCTGCTGAGGGGGGCATGGAACAGCCTCAACCGCATTCTCCCTGGAGGCAAACAGGTCCACCTGAGGTGTGCCACAATGGAGAATAGATCTCGTACCTCCGGCACGAGACCACTGTGGGAGGCAGCCCTATCCGGCTTAGGGCATCGGCCAGGGTGTTGGAGGCTCCTGCCACATGAATGGCTAGGAGATCCGTCCAGGCTGGCAAGACGGTGACCAGATGCGGAGAGCTTCCTTGCATAGGAGCATGGAGCGCTGGCCCTCGCTCTGGGCGGTTTAGATAGTACATGGTCGTGGTACTGTCCGTCTGGACCCGGACCACTTGACCCCGAAGAAACGGAGCAAAGGCGGTGAGAGCCAGGCGGACCGCTCGGAGCTCCAGCAGGTTGATGTGGCATCGGGACTCCCGCGGGGACCAGAGGCCATGCGCTCGGTGTTCCCCCAGATGGGCACCCCAACCCATCAGAGAGGCATCGGTCGATAGAGAGACCGTCGGCTCGGGCCGGACGAACGGGATGCCCTCCTGTAGATGAACTGGAAAGGTCCACCACTGGAGAGCGTTCCACATCCCCTGGGTCACCGTCACCAGCTGGTCCAATGGATCGCAGCGTTGTGACCACTGGCTGGCCAGCCCCCACTGAAGGGGGCACATGTTCCAGCGGGCCCAACGGACCACGCTGGTACAGGCCGCCATGAGACCCAGGAGGCGCAGGAAGTCCCGGGCAGGGCGCAATTGCCCAACCAGAAATGATTGGGCAAAGGAGGAAAGAACCTCGGCCCTGTCCGCCGGGAGCCGTGCTCTGGCTCAAGAGATTTGAGCTCTGCCCGATGAAAAGAATCACCTGCTTCGCCCGAGTTCGACTCTGCCTCTTGATGAGGAGGCCGACTGAGAGCAAACCCGAGGGCCAGGTCTCTGACCGCCCACCTCCTGTCTGGAGGGGCTGCTATCAGCGATCGTCCAGATAAGGGTAAACCTGGACCCCCAGCGAATGCTGTCACCACTGCCATGCATTTGGTGAAGACCCTGGAGCTGGAGATAAGTCGAAGGTATGGCTTGGAACTCGAAAGGGAACCTTCCGCTCGAAGCGAAGGAACCTTTGATGGGACGGACGGATAGGGACGTGAAAGAACGCATCCTGTAGGTCCAGAGAGCAGAACCACACGCCGTGTTCCAAGGATGGGATTATCTGAGCCAGAGTGACCATCCTGAAGGTTCGAGACCTTAGGAACTTGTTCAGGTCGTGTAGGTCGAGAATGGGGCGCAGACCCCGTCTGCTTCGGAACCAGGAAGTACCTGGACACGAACCCCGGGTTTGAGGGAGGGTCCGCCACCTCTCTTATCACCTCCTTCTCAAGGAGGAGCGATGTTGGCTCGGCGAGCTGACAGCGAGGCCTGACCCGAGGCCCCCGAGGTGCAACAGCTCTGAAGGGTGGGGCCTGCTCGAACTCCAGAGGCAGGCCTTTTCCTACCACCTCCAACACCCACCTGTCTGTGGTAATAGCAGACCAGGCGGAAAGGAAGTACCAGAGCCGTCCCCCCACGGGGGGAACCTGGGGTGAGGTGACTAGGTTGGGGGCGACACCCCTCAACCCGTCACTGTGCAGGCTTAGTGGAGGGACTGGTCGAGGGACCGCCTGGGCCTTTACCTCCCTGTTTCCTGGAGGAGGAAGCCGCAGGCTTGGGTTTGGGACGCCAAGCCCGAGCCTGCTGGCCCTGGTGTTGCTGGGCCGGGCGTGCCGGGGGCGCAGACGGACGAAAGGGCTTGGGTTAAGGTCTGCTGCCCTTGTCCCTCTGAGCGGATGATACCGAGTCCAAGGTGGCATTGGACTTTTCGATCCTCTGGAGGTGGCCTTCCACTCCAGGGCCGAAGAGGTCGGTCCCCAAGAAAGGGACATCCGCCAATTTGTGCTGGGTATCCACTGTGAAGGTGGATATCCTCAGCCATTCCCAACGGCGCATAGCCACTGCGGCCACTACTGACCTGGCACATGAATCACCGATGTCCAAAGCAGTCTGAAGTTGCTGCTTGGCCACTGCCCTGCCCTGGTCCCGCACCTGCTTGACTGTGGTCTGCAGGTCAGCCGGGAGATGAGGGACCACCTCGTCCAGGGAGCCCAACAGGGCGTGGGAAAAATGCACCATCAGTACGGCCGAGCTGGCCTGACGAAGGCCAAGGGAGGACGCAGCGTAGACTTTTCGCCCGACATAGTCCAATTTCTTGAACTCCTTGTCAGGAGGTTTGTCCACATCCCTAGCGTTTCCGGCACGCCAGAAAACGCTGTCGGTAACTAACCCCTCGGCCGAGGGATGTTCCGAGAAACCGGACAGGGAACCGGTAGGGACCGCATACTTCCTGGCCATCCTAGCCGAAGGCGCAGGGCAGGAAGCAGGACACAGCCAGAGCTCCAAGGCCGGGCCCACAATGGCCTCAGCCACAGGGAAGGCCTCCGCAGGGGAATCCCCTCGGTCCAAAATCTCCGTGAGGGGATACTTGGCCCGCTTGGATACGGGCTCGAGCTGCATCCCGGTGGATTCCGAGATTAGTCTGAGCAACCCCAGGAAGGACGAAGGGCTGTCGTCCAGCGACTGACCTCCAGAGGACTCCAAGTCCACTCGCTTGGAGAAGAAGGAGGAATCGCCGTCGGACTCGGAAGAGTCCGCAAAGAGCTGCCTCGAGCCTGAGCCACCCTCCACCTGTCGAGGGCGATCGGGAGTGAGGGTGACCGACAGCCTATGGGGCAGACCCTGAGCTGACCGAGAATTCTTGGTCGGAGCCCCAAACCGGGCTGTGGAGGTGGAAGTTCCACCGAATCGTGGAGCAACTGGTTGGCGAACAACCGGCCTGACAACGGCTCCTCGGGTAAAAGCAGAGGTTGTTTGGCCGCTCGACAGCCATAATGGCGGGGAAGGCGATGGTGTCGACTTATTTCCGGTCAAAAGAGCTGTTGCTACAAGAGGTCCTCAGATCGCCGACGCAACTTGTGTCGGAAGCCTTCCTCATCCGAGGAGGAGGAAGAGGGACGAGTGGCGGCCCGAGGAGGCTGAGACTGCCTGTGTATGGCGGATCGGCTGGACGCCAAGAAGTCAGAGACCGAGAACCTCGGCTTTTCCGAGGATGGTGCGGAGAGGGACGGTGGAACCGCTCCTCCCTCGGCTCGGAGGAACACCCAAGGGCTCTGGAACCGGAGGCACTGGCAAGCCCACGGGATCCTCAACTCCCACGGGAGAGGTATTCGGCCGCGATGGGCCAATCCGTCCAGCGGGTCGAGAAGAGCTTGGACTGCGTCGGCGGGAGTCTCGGTCAACTGACCCTGACGTGGGACACCATGAGACCAGTGGCCGAACGATCGACCGAAGTCGATGGCCGACAACTCTGGGAGAGGGACCTTTCCCGTTCCCAAGAGCGTCGACAAAGAGACTTACCCTTGTCTTTCTTCTTGGACAGAGAAGAAGAAGGTCCAGCAGACGTTGGTCCCTCTCCCCTAGTGGAGAAGGACAGACAAAGCTCCTTAAAAGAAGCTGTGTAACAGGAACCCAGGGAAAGCGGAATAAAAGCCACGGTCGAGGAAGATCCGGCCCACGCCGCCTCCTCTTCGAGGGCGAATATCTGTTCTAGCTGATCCGCCAAGCCCGCCGCCACGGAAACCGCCGACCGGGCCTCTTTTGACTTAACCGGTGGAAAACATTTCTTGGGGCGCCCCAGTTATAAATGGGCAGCACGGTCTCCGAAGACGTAGGCTGATAAGGAAGAGCACAGGTCGCAAGCCTGCGGGTCGTGCTCGAGGCCTAAACAGTACACACACGTGGAGTGCGGATCCGTCCGAGACATCTTCTGCCCACAAGGGCACCGCCGAAACTCGGGAGTCGATTTGTCCATCGCAGCCGCGAGGGATAGAAGACCGAAGTCTTTAAGCAAAAACTTTAAATTCGGAAAACCGAAGAATTAGGAACCAGTCTTATACGCAGAGCGTTAAGGAGGGAACCTGAGCTTCCAAGCGGTAAGGAAGATCTGGCGTCATGGGGCGGAGCCGAGAGTTTTACCACCCGGGTGGGTGGGAGGAGCCAGCTTGAAGACCTTCCGGCAAGATTTAAAGCGGCAAGGATACCTGCCAGACAGTGTGGATGAACAACATATCCATGTCCCTAGAAAACCTTTTATAGGTACATCAGGGAGCGTAGAAAGACAAAGGGAGGTATAGTGATGCTGAATAGAATAAACAGTGGGTGGGCAGAGGGGGATAGTGAAAAAGCAGGGATACTGAACGAATATTTTTGCTCAGTATTCACAAAAGAGGAGGGGGAGGTGCCTAATCCAATTAACAGAAGCACTCTGGATAGGGGGGTCAATACCAGTCCTTTCACAGAACAAAGGGTTCTAAAAGAACTCCTAAAACTGAAGGTGGACAAAGCAACGGGGCCTGATGGAATTCACCCCAGAATTCTAAAAGAATCAAGGGGAGAACTAGTGAAACCACAGACTATCCTTTTTAACAAGTCATGGGAGGATGGTGTGGTACCTGAGGACTGGAAGAAGGCAGATCCGAGTCCCCTTCACAAAGTGGGACCAAGACAGAGGCAGGAAACTACAGACCTGTCAGTTTGACCTCTGTAGTAGGGGAAAGTGATGGAATCACTTCTGAAGGAAAGAAATGTTGAGTACCTAGAGGCCAGTGGGGCACAGGACCCAAGGCAGCATGGGTTCACAGTGGGAAGGTCATGTCAGACGAATCTAATTGATTTCTTTGACTGGGTGACCAAAGTAGTAGACCAGGGAGGGGCTGTGGACACGACCTACCTAGAGTTTAGCAAGGCATTTTACAGTCCCACACAAAAGATTAGTCAAATTAATCAGCCTGGGAGTGGGTCCCAGGGTGGTAGCCTGGGTAAAACACTGGCTGGACAACAGGACACAGAAGGTAATTGTAAATGGCGTCCACTCTGAAGAAAGAGGGGTTACTAGTGGGGTACCGAACGGTTCAGTACTGGGTCCAGTCCTTTTTAATGTCTTTTTAAGTGACATTGCAAAGAGACTGGAAGGAAAAGTATGCCTCTTTGCAGATGACACAAAGATCTGCAACAGGGTTGATACACAAGGAGGCGTGGAAAGGATGAGAAGGGACTTGGCAAGGTCGGAGGAATGGTCGGAAGTATGGCAGCTAGGATTCAATGCAAAGTACAACAAAATAATGCACCTGGGAAACAAAAACCCATGGGAAGATTACACAATGGGGGAGGTAGTAACAAAAACAAAAAAAAAGGAAAAGGACCGTCGGGTAATCATATCAGATGACCTTAAGGTTAGCAAGCAATGTGAGAAGGCAGCAGGGAGAGCTGGGGGTATACTGGGATACATAGGGAGAGGCATCACCAGCAGAAAACAGGAAGTTGTTATCCCTCTGTACACACAGTTGGTGAGACCCCATCTGGAGTACTGCGTCCGGTTCTGGAGACCCCATCTCCGCAAGGACATAAACAGGATAGAGGCAGTCAAGAGGAGGGCAACCAGAATGGTGCAGGGTCTGCAAAAGAAGCCATACGAGGAGAGACTAAAAGAGCTTAATATGTATACCCTTGAGGAAAGGAGGGAGAGGGGGGACATGATAGAAACATTTAAGTACCTCAGTGGAATCAACAAAGTCCAAGAGGGTAGCATCTTTCAGAAAAAGAGACATGCAAGAACAAGAGGACACAATTTAAAGATGGGGGCAGTTCAGGGCAATGTGAGCAAGTATTTTTCACAGAGGGTAGTGGATGCATGGAACAGCCTTCCTGAGGTGGTTGTAGGGTCTAAAACTGTGGGAGAATTCAAGAATACATGGGACAGACATAAGGCAATTCTTATGGGGGGTAGGAAGGAATAGGCTGTTGGTTAACTAGGATCTGCGGCTTATCCTGTAGGTAGGGAAATGGGCAGACTAGGTGGGCCAAGCGGTCCTTATCTGCGGTCAAAGTCTATGTTTCTGGAGGTCCCTCCGCCGACTGCAACTAGTGCAGAATGCGGCCGCCAGGATGTTGACAGACCTTCCCAGGTCTTGTCACATCACTCCAGTGCTGCGTGAGCTGTACTGGCTGCCGGTCAGGTGGAGGGTTGTCTTCAAGGTGGGATTACTCATCTTTAAGGCCCTACACGGACTTGGCCCTGGCTATCTCTCTGACCTCCTAATGCTGGCCACCCCGGTCCGTTCCCTTTGTTCCTCGGCAAGGGCCCTCCTGACTCTTCTAAGAATGAGGCTGAAAACATCTGGCAACAGGGCGTTTAGTGTCGCCACACCCATCCTATGGAATTCCTTCCCACCGTCTGTCATGGAGGCCCCCTCTGTCGAGGTTTTCAAGAGCTGCCTCAAGGCCCACCTCTTTTCATTGGCTTTCCCAGACTGAGATTTGATTCTGCTGTTGCTTTATTTTAGTTGGCTCATTTTAGCCTGTTTTTTTGTCTTGATTTTGACATAAAGTATTTATGCTAGTTTTGTGATTTTGTGTGTTCATATGTAGCTATTACTCATATTTTTGTGTTATGTTTGTATGTTTTATTTGTAAGGTGCCCAGAGCACCTGGGAACGGGCACTGCATAAATAAAATTTGCCTTGCCTTTAAGTATGTATATCACCTTGGGTCAGAACATTCAACAGTGTAAAATATCTAAAATACCGTTAAAGGGCTTGTGATGTGGTGGTGGGGGAGGAGACAATTGGAAAAATTACAATATTTAGACATATATTAGACTGTACGTCATATGATGGTCCACCTTGTCCAATAATCATCTTTGCTTCTTAAAGTAGCAGTAGTTGCTATAGTTGGCAAAACATTTAATCATATCTTTTTTTTTTGCCAAAGTGTATGCTGACATCTGTAGATTCTACACCTGGGAATTTTCAGTTTTCGCATATATTTTTTAAAAACAGCTTTTGCAGTTTATTTTGGAATTAATAATTCATACAACTAAAAAAGGCCGAAACTCAGGAAAAAAGGGGAAACAAAACCTGCAGTTGAGATTACTTGTTGAATGCACATACTAGTTTCCTACTGTGGATGTATTAGTATGGTGTTGTCACATGTTTCTGATGGCAAACAACATATCACTGTGCCAAGGTTTTTTTTTTTTTTGGGGGGGGGGGCTGACATGATACAGAAGTAGAAAGTTTTAAAAACTACAAAGCTTTAAAACTCTGTCTTTGTTGAGGAATGCCCCAGGAGGTCCCCAACGGTCAGCAGGTTTTTCCTCCACAGCCCTGAACTGGACACAAGTCTGTGGCCGACTGGCAGGGTCCAAGCGGGAGGCTGCCAATGGCTTGCAGTACAGATATGGTGTCCCCAGGCTCCTTCCCCCACCACCAAGCTGTGTCGGGGGACATTGCAGAGTGGTACATGGATTAAGCAAGAATTGGATTTGATGCGACCATGGCTGTTTTTCTGCCTCATACAGTTAATTCAAGGTAAAATATGAAGGAACGAAACAAATGTGCAAATATTTGATAAGTATGTTAACTCCTTTTACTTAGTTGGTAAACTTTAGTTCATGGACAGAGAGCAGCACTGGACGAGAGTCTTGCATGGACCAAAGGTTTCAGTGGCTACCGCCTGCCTGTGTCCCAGACCACAGGGTCTTGGGTGACAGACGGAGCAAAAAGATAGTGCCATGATCGGCGAATTAAAGGGTGGTGCTAGTGCTGTAGGGCTGCCAGCTTGCAAACGAACCAAATCAAAGAGTTATGCACCTGCACTCCAATACCTCTATAATGTCTAAATCCAGGTCTAGGCAATAGTAATGATCCAAAGTAAATTATAAACAAGAGCCACACCAGAGGTCCACAGAAATGGAGCGTATGTTTAGAATAAATTTACTTTGGATCATTACTATTGTCCAGATCTGGATTTATCCACTATAAAGGTATTGAAGTGCTGGTGCCTAACTCTGTCTTGGGTGATATGCCCCAGCGAGCCCCGCCCTTGTTACTCTTTGTCCCAAGTTATAGTTAGCATTATAGTTAGACTATGTGTTAGTAACAGCCTTATTATTGTCCTTAGAACCTTCAATACTTTTAGTTTTTGTGTTTTTGTATATGTCAATCAAATCATGCTTTTCCCAGCAGACAACTGATTTCTACAGTCAGGCGGCATCGCTAGCCCCATCACCACAACGCTCTGAAGGGGGTCCCCCCCAGGAGCAGAAGATCTCATGGCAAACATCCCAATCATAGTCCACTTATCGAACGTAAAGCAGACCCCACTTGTGGGGCAGTGACAGGGCACACTGACCCCTCCTCTGCATACTCGGCTACCGAGGCCCATGACCAGGCCAAAAGGCTCCCTAGGATAGGACTCCCAGGATACATACAGGAACAGACTAAATAACTGTGCCCATCAGGGAGCCTGTTAGTTGTCAGCAACACGAGGGGGTTAGCACACAGAAGTGCTGGAGAGACGGGGTGGGGGGGTTGAGCCCCAAGTGCAGGGTGTGCAGGGATATGCAGTAGCACTTCCCCTCGGTTCGAGTGATTAGAGTCGAACACTGGTAGGTTAATGCGCTGATTTAGTGTGAGCTTGGACACTACCTTGGGCAAAAACTTGGGGTTAGTACGTAAGGACACCCTATCCTTATGGAAAACTAAATAAGACTCCTTATACATCAGGGACTGAAGCTTAGAAACCCTTCGTGCAGATGTAACAGTAACTAAAAATAATGCTTTCCAAGAAAGGAAGCAAAGCTCACAGTCCGCAGCAGGCTCAAACGGGGGAAGAGTACGTTTTTCGAGCATAAAGAGGAAATCCCAGGGCGGTACAGGATCTCTGATGGGAGGCTTAATGTGTAGTATGCCCCGCAAAAAGTGGCAGGACATGTCCAGCTGGGCAAGAGTTCCCCCCAATAGGTACTGTACGTGGTAAGCAGAAATCGTGGAAAGATGTACCTAAATGGAGGAGTAGCTCAAGCCTTGGTTTGATAAGGATAGGAGACACTCTAAGACAGACTTCACTGGACAGGTAAGCGGGTTCAAGTGACGGGGAGAAGCCCACAGACAAAATCTTTACCACTTCATGCCATAAGTTGATCTAGTTGAGGGCTTTCTCACTGCAACGAGAATGTCCACCACCTCCTGGGAAACCCCATACCTAGACTTTAGGTCTGCAGGAGCCATGCATGAAGGTGCAAGGATTTGAGGTCTGGATGGACCAAGGAGCCCTGATCTTGTGATAGCAAGTGCGAGCTCAGCAGCAGCTGTATTGGAGGCTCCACTGCCAGCTACTGAAGCAGTGGGAACCAAATCTGCTGAGACCAATAGGGAGCGATGAGGACCATCTCTGCTCCTTCAGCCTGTAACTTCAGAAGAACTCTCTGGAGAATGGGAAAGGGAGGGAAGCTGTACAGAAACCTCCCTGTCCAACAGAGGGAGAAAGCATCAGGCCAAAAAACACCAGGCGTGGGGGCTCTAGCGAGCAGAAACTGGGCAGTTTGGCACTGAGTGGAGATGCAAAGACGGCCCCTTCTGTCGAATAGTTGATCTGCTGCCAACTGAAGGAAGCTCCCACTCATGAGCCTTGGACCAAGACTGGCTTAGGCTGTCGGCCAAGACATTTTGGACGCCTGGAACATGAACAGCGGTAAGGTCTAGAAAGTGTTCCAGGGCCCAATACCAGACCCTCATCACCTCCCGGCAAAGGGGGTAAGAATGTGTGTCCCCTTGCTTGTTGACATAAAACACTACCAACATATCCATCTGGATGAGAAGAAGGCCTGGCAAAAGGTCAGACTGAAATGCCTATAAGGTGTTTAGGGCTGCTCACATCTCTAAGACACTGTTGTGGAGCATTTGCTCATCTGGAGACCAGGTCCCCTGGGTCTGTCTGTTCTCCAGGTGAGCAAACCAACTGAGACCGGAAAAGTCTGTACTCAAAAACTGTCTTGGGGGCTCCTGCCGGAAGGGGATCCATCGTACCAGGTTGGAGGGGTCTAGCCACCAGGAAAGAGTCCTTCAGACTGGGTCAGAGATCCTGACCGGCTGGTCTAGGTCGTCTGACCTCTGGTCCCATTGCACCCTGAGCGTCCACTGGGGAACCCTCATGTGGAAGCGGGCCAAGGAAACTGTAGGAATGGCCACTGCCATGTGCCCCAGAAGTCTGAGGAAGGTCCTGGTTGGGACCCGAGGGGTCATAGATACCACTCAGGCTAAACTCCTTAGGCGATCTCCCCCTTCTGTGAGAAAGGCCATGCCCTGAACTGTGTCCAGGACCACTCTGATGAAAAGGAGTTGCTGACTGGGCCATAGGGATGACTTTGGAAGGTTCAGGGTGATTCCCAACTCTCGGAAGAGTGTAAAGGTGTCTCCAAGAGTGTGAAGGAGTTGAGCTCTGGAAGGAACTGCCAGAAGCCAGTCATCTAGGTAGGAAAAGACTTAATGGCCCTGGCGTCGGAGAGCCACAGCTACCACCGCTAGACACTTGAAGACTCTAGGAGCGGAGGAGAGGCTGAATGGTAAGGCTCGGAACTGTTTATCTCTCCCTCGAAAGTGGAACCTCAGAAACTTCCGATGGGGAGGAAAGACCCTTATGTGCAGGTAGGTCTCCTGCATGTCCAGAGAGCAGAGCCAGTCCCCTTGGAGCAAGAAGGGTACGAGGCCTGGCAGAGTGACCATACTGAACCGCTTGTACTCAGAGGTATAGAGAGCTGAGGTCCAGAATGGGCTGAAGGTCTCCAGTCTTTTTCAGGACCAGGAAGAAATGTACTAGCCCTGCCCCTGTTGTTCCGGGCGGACCAGCTCTATTGCCCACTTTTGCAGAAGGGCATGGATCTCTCCTTCTATAAGGGGTATATGAGAAGGAGGATAATGGGAGGACCCTGGTGACTTGTCCAGAGGGATCTGAAGGAACTCTAGAGTATGTCCTCCCCTGATTAGATCCAGCACCCAGAGGTCTGTGGTGATGTTTCTCCATCCCTCTAGGTAGAGGGAGAAGTGACCCCCCCACCTGCCTCCCCCATGGCCTCTGCTGGGGGGGGGGGGGCAGGTAGTGAGTTATTGAGCAGATCCAGGAACAGGCAGAGAGGACTGGGAGGTCTTCGGGCCTCTAGAAGTAGCACTCCCATGAGTTTGGGTTAGTGCTTTCCTCTTGAAGCCTCCCCTCTGCTTGAACTGGCTGCAAGGATTTTGCCCTGAGGGCTTAAGAAAAGGCAGTTTGCAAAAAGGTTTCTGGTCCCCCTTGTACATCTTTCAGACAGCTAAGATAGATTTCCCGGAATCCTGGAGACGGGAGATCAGTTTCTCAGTCTCCTCCCCAAAAAGAACGGAACCCTGGAAGGGAAGGTCCAGGATATCAGACTGTAGATCCTGTGAGAATCCAGAGACTCTGAGACAGGCATGGCGCCTAAGGCAAATGCCGGATGCCACTGCCCTAGAAGCCGTATCTGCAGTGTAGTACGAGGCCCTCAGGACATGAGTGCCTACATCCGATCCTGACTTAAGGATATCCAGAAGCTCGGTTTTCTGACCAGAGTCTGGCAAGGCCTGAGCAACCTCTAAGCCCTTCTCCCACATCGCATTCTGGTACTGGACCATATGTGTGAGAAAGTTCAACGATCTACTAGAACAAGTGGAGGAAGAATTAACTTTCTTGCCCACCTGGTCTAGAAATCTAGACTGTGTGTCGGGAGACTGATAACTGAGGTGTTTCAGCTTCTTCGACTTATCGTGAGCAGCCGTGTTAACCACTGAGTCCACCTGAGGGTGTTCTACCAGGAAAGACTCATCCCTCGGCACCCAGTATTGCCTGTCCAACGACTTAGAGATCACCGGAGTGATAGAGGGATACTTCCAGGTAATCCGGGTGAGGTCCAGAAACGTATCCACTAAAGGAGGAACAACCAAGGGCTTTGGCTCCTTCTGCCTCAGGTACTTAGCCAACCTCTGGCGCTCTGGATCCAGATCCTCCATCTCCCATCCGTTGGAGGTCTGGATATGCCTCATGACATCCATAAAGGTAGGATCGTTAGGAGGTGACCTAGGGGTGTCCTCCTCCTCTGGCAATTCATGTCTTTCTCTCAAAGGAGAACCGTCGCAACCTGATGCATTAGAGTCCGAACAGGGATCCCTAGAAGAGGGGGAAGCAGATCTAGAACCTGAAGACCACCTGCGCACCTTAGCTGAACGTTTGCCCACTATAAGACCCGCAACAGCTGTAGGACCGGTGACAGCTGGTGGAGCACCGGCAACTGATATCCGACTGATGTCGGCTGCCTGAACACCTACGGCTGGAGGAGCGACGCCGGGAAGTGCTCGGCGAGCAGAAGCGACGTCTGTGATGCTGTTCCCTGTGCAGACTCCTGCCAAGGGAATTGGTGGGACTGTGCAGGAGTTAGATTTTGGAGCGGATAAGGATGGTTTGTCCCCCAAGCTCTGGTCCTTATCCGTATCCGGATTTGAGGTAGTGTCCAGCTGCAGTGGAAGGACATCCTGTTTTACTTGGCTCCACCAAAACTGGAAAATTTCTGTCAGTTCCGCCTTAGCAAACTGGGAAACCACTGTGCCCGCTGGGAAGTGAGGTGTTTGGTCATCCGGCATGGATGGAGCGACACGGGAAGAAGTGAGATCTGGCTGATCCCTGGGAAGGGAGTACACCTGTCCCCTTGATCGTCCGGTGTAGAAGGCCTATGGACCAGCGAACAAGTGAGGTCCAGAGGTACCCTGTCTGAGCTACGTCCCTTGGCCGGTACCGTTGACAGTCTGCAGCTGTCTGCCTTGTGGACCGTCGTTGGCCTGGACGTAGGTGTCTGGGAGACTGAGGTGTGGTGAGCAGAGGTCGGTTTGGGGACCGACTCCCAACCCTAGTACTCTTTAATCTTACCCGGCGCCGAGGGAGAGACCGACGCTAGGACCTTGTACAACGGGACCGAGGTCCCCTCAGAAGTAGAAGAGGAGGTCCCAACCTCTGAGGCGGAGGGTGACAACATGGGTGTGGCCTTTGCCTGCAGGGTAACCAAGGCCGGGGTAGAAGAGCCCAAGCCCTGCTTTCCACTCCCCAACGTCGGGTTTTGGTGGGAGTGGAGGAGTTCTGCCACCCAGAAAAGTGCAGAGAGTGGTGGGAGGAATGATCTGAGCCCCCAGAGGCCCTTTTGTGGTGCGGGAACAGGGAGCGTGAAAGCCCCTTAGACCTACCCTGGTCCTTCTTACAGGACTTACACAGGTCCGGATCCTTTTTCTTTTCTTTGTGCTTTGAGGAATGGGAAGCAGAGGCAGACTTCTCGGCTGTTGGGCTCTGCATGACAGCCAGCTGCTGCTCTAAAATGTGTGCCTTTAGTGTCTTAAAATGGCGGATGCAAGTCTGTCTGGTAAAGACACTGCAGATGGAACATGTGTCGTCAAGGCACAGGTCAGAAAGCACAGGGACAATAAGGAACAGTTGTAGTATTCAAAATATTTATAGTCACAGAACAAAAAAAATAAACTTGTTTAGAAAAACTATGTACAGAGGCAAAAGTAAAATCTTTCTTGTAATACTCCTGTTCTTCCAAAATCAAATCTCTATCTCAACCGTTGCAGCTCACCTCTTTTATGCAAGTCTTTTCCACCCTCATCCTTAGCAAGCATCTTTGTTTTTGCAGAATGTTCTGTCCTCGTAATTATCAGCATCTCCCAGAACAGTGAGCTTCCAGAGGCCCCCACCACAAAAGGTTCAACACTTGCACTCAAGTAACCTCTAGAATTTATGCAGTCATCTCAAAATATAAATATATACATTTCAGCAGTAACATTATATATTGTCTAAACAATACAGATCCCAATATCAGTTATAATTCCACACATTGATTTGCACATATTTTTATATTAGCAGATATAGATATGCAAGGGAGGAAAAACAGACAGCAAGAGAAAACAAGAGAGACAGTGAGAGGCAAAGGATTGCACGACTGTTCGGGTTGATCAATTCCGAGGTCTCACAGGAAAATTTGGTTGCACAACTAGACAGAGAAGAGACAGAAAAGGAAGGTTCCTTGCATTTACACACTTTCTCCAAAACAAATGGGACAGGGTCCAATTCTATCCTGCACAACAGGCCTTGGTGTCGCAGTCGGGCCCCGGGCCAAAGACACAGGCCTCGTGCTTGTCCTTGGCTGGGATCAGACGACCGTAGGCACACTAGGTACTCTTCTTCTCGGTAGAAGAAACCGATGATGGCGAGGAAGACATGCAGAGGATATTAATGCTAAAGAAAAGCAGTCTTTTCTTTGAAAAAATAAGTAAATTCCAAATTCGCTGAAAACACTAGTTTAGTTCTAGAAGGCAACCAAAGAACCGAAGTTGACGGGTCTGTGGCAGGAAAAGAACTGAGGTGGGGCTGGGGACCACCCCTTGATATGCCACTGGCAGAGGTCAGAGCGGAGCCGAGGTCGGGGGCAGTCCCCACTGAGGACTACTAGCTAGAAGGTTTCCGTGGGGTCCTAATGCCTGGCAGTACAGTCCTTATGGTACTAGCCTGCTGCAAGAGCTCCCACTCGAAGTAAGGTCCACAGTTCTGCACCTCCCTCCTAGCAGAACTAGGGACACACCAGTCAATACCAATGATCCTGGCAGGAGATTGGAATGCAGTTCAAGACGCCATGTTGGTCAGATCTAATTCTGTTAGAAAGGGCCTCACATCCAACCAGCTGGCCATACAGGAAATCCAAGACTTACTAGGGCTTACAGAAACATGGAGGGTTCTCCACCTTGGAGGTAGAAGCTACAATTTCCTCTCCCCGTGCGCAACTCTGCCTCCTGTATGGATTACTTCCTTACCTTCCCCGACACCCTCACAAATGTAACCAAATGTGAAATTCTTGCTGAAGTCATTTCCGACCATGCCCCAGTCCAACTCTCCTCACCTCTAAGTGCCTCAGAAAGGGACAGAACATGGCAACTTAACACTTCTTTCCTCAAGGACCCACACTAGAAAAATTACAAACTAGCACAGAGCATTTCTTTAAAGAAAACACTAATAGAGTGAACAATTTTGCCCATGTGTGGGAAGCATTTAAATGCACCATTAGGGGAGAATGATACGAATAGCAACCACTAAGAAGCACAAAAACAACCACAAGGTAGCAGAACTGCTCCAAGAAATCAGGACATTAGAGCACACCGTCACCAGAACATTCCAAGATGCCAACAGGCTCAGACTGAACTCTACCACAGCCAAGTATGAGGAACTCTTAAGGTAAAAGGCAGAATTTGCTATATTCAGGGTGAGAACCACATGCACAGACCAAGGGGAAAAGGCGAGCAAACTTCTACCACCAAGACTAAAGCAACAAGAATCCCTAAATCGAATCAAAGGAATTAGCCCCTCTCTCTCAGTGCCCCTAGTCTCGAATCCCAGAGCTACAGCCAAGGCATTTACTGGTTATTACCAGCAACTATACTCAGGGGACACATTAGCCCCACCCTCTGACATACAGCACTTCATCAAAGCAGCCCAACTACCCAAAATACCCCAGAAGTGCATGGACAAACTGGGAATAGACATCTCATCTGCAGAGGTGGCCCAAGCACTCACCAGACTCCCACTGGATAAGGCTCCAGGTCCGGACGGACTAACAAACAACTTCTATAAATCCCTCCAATACCACCTGGTCGATCCGCTGACTACCCTCTTCAACACAGCGCAGCACAACAATTTGCAAGAGCCAACTCTACAGCAGGCCACCATTACCTTGCTTCCAAAACCAGGCAAAGACCCAGAGCTCATGAAGAACTACTACCTCAGAACTCATGGAGAACTACAGCCCCATCTCTCTCCTTAAATATCAAAATCTTGGCTAAGGTACTGATCCAGAGGGTCAGATTTGTGTGGGGACCCTAATTGGGCCGGAGCAGGTGGGCTTCATGTAGGGCTGCCTCTCCTCTGATCACGAGAAAAATCTCACATCTACTCGCTGTCACTAGGGACTCAAAGCAACCCACGGTACTGATATCCCTAGATGCCAAGAAGACCTTTGACAGTGCCTCTTGGCCCTTCCTGTTCCAAACAATGGGTCACTTCGGCTTCCCGGACTCCTTCATAGATTGGATTAAGCTCCTATACTCCAATCCCTCAGCATATATTAGATGCAGCAGTGTGCATTCTGAACCCTTCTGCTTGCAAAGAGGCACATGCCAGGGCTGCCCACTCTCTCCCTACCTCTTTAGCCTATACCTTGAACACTTAAAACAGATCCTCCATGTAACGAGAAGTATTTCTACTCAGAAACAGTAGTCGATGACTGGAATAGTCTACCACAGGAGGGAGTGTGGGGAAGCACAGTGGAGGGGTTTAAGCATGCCTGGAACAGGCACAAGGGAACCTTGAGAGGGGAGAGAGTGATGAAAATCCATTGATCACATAGGGTCAGTGTCCACATACAATGTATAGGGCCTACAGGCAGACTGGATGGGCCTAGTAGTCCTTATCTGCTGACAGTTTCTATGAGATTAAAGGAATCAAGGTAGACCAGAACAGATATAAACTCTCCACATATGCAGACAATATCCTACTCTCCATCGAAGAACCAGAACAATCCATTCCAGTTGCCATCTCAATACTAATCGAATTCAACTCTCCCTATCGGGCTGTAAGATGAATATAGAGATAACTACTATAAAGCCACTCAATCACTGGCCCCTAAAAACCCAAGTTCTTCAGTGGGCAGGGCGCACATGGGCACCGGGCTCCATCAAATACCTGGGGAGACACATCCCCTCCCAAGATGATTACTAAGAACCTAGATGTCCTCATAATGGCAGTCAAACAGGACGTTCACTGCTGGACAACAGTCCCTATGACACTCTGGGCTAGAACAGATGTGGTTAAAATGAACGTTCTACCAAGAATACTTTACCCTCTGGGGATGACTAACCCCTTTCTGCCCATCAAATGGTTCACCAAGCTCAAATCTCCATCAACCCCATTTCTCTGGGGGGATAAATCCCCACGCAGAGCTTACCACAAACTCGCTCCATTGAAGTGGATATGCGGCCAACAACTGCCCGATTTCTACCTATACTACATGGCTCTACATGCAGGAAAATTCCCGAGTTGGCTGCCAACAGCTCTACCAAAACAAAGAAAATAAAAAATCTGTAATGAGAGAGGAAATGGCGTACTAACTGGCACGAGTCAACTGTGGAGCCGATGCATGCAAGTCAACAGCGGGAAAAGAAATGGGGCACGCCGGAGACCGCCCACCCTTTATGCCATGTGGGACGTCGGGGGGCGGTCCCTGCCTAATACTGCTGGCTAGAAGTTTGCTGTGGGGTCCTGACGCCTGCCAGCATCAGTTCTAATTGTGTTACCTGCAAAAATGAACTCTCCAAGTAAGATCGACACTTACTGCCCCCAATGGTTGCGAATCGAGAGAGTTATGCTATCAATACCATATTAACTCTAAAGCGCTGGTCCACATACCACACACTAAGCTACCTATGCCCCTCAAGGACACCCCCATCGGGACCTCCCTGCTCGTAAGTAAACTACACAAGCTACTTCATACTCAACCCCTATTCCTACTGGATAAGCCCATCTCAGGCAACCCCAACTTCAAAATACAGAACAAATTCATCCCTCAACTTCTCAGGACCCTCCTCCACTCCTAAATCAATTCATATAAGAGGGCTCATTCATGCCATTCAAAACTTTCTCAGAGTCGCTCCCCCATGCAAAAATATCTCCACTTTCCTTCTTATAGCTACGCGCCACACAATCATACACCGTGGGGGCACCTCACCCACCTTGCTACTCAGCCACATGCCACCACTCTGCTCTACAAAAAACTGCAGGAGGCATCCATCCCCAAGGACACAGATAACTGTCCCTACTGAAAGGCAGAATTCCCAGAACTTGAACAGCTCTCCACTCGCCAACTCACGTGGAGAAACTTGCATAAATACATCAAATATGATGGGCTCAGAATCATGCAATATAAGATTGCTCACAACATGTATTACACACCAACGAAGCTCCATAAGATGGGTCACTTTAGTCTCCTTAACTGCAGCAAGTGTCAGCTACACAAAGGAAATCTAAAACACATTCTATGGGATTGCCCAAAAGCAAGACCCCTATGGGAAGACATCTACAGATGATTAGACCCACTCTTAAGACTGGATGCTTCCTTTACGCCCCAAATCTGCCTACTGAGCCTCGACTTAAACTCAGTCTATGGCCCTCGCAAATATCACATTTCCCTCATCTCAGCAGCAGCCAAGAAAGTAACACCCAGACACTGGCTGAACGACTACACCCAGCAACAGGGAGTGGCACACCTCCATCCTGGAGGCTCTCAGAGTACAGAAAATTATCAGCTCCTGTAAAAGACAGCCCGAATACCGCAAAAGATGGGAATCCCTAGAAACTCTTCTGCTGCTGGGCTGATCCCTTCTCATGCCGCCAGGGGAAAAAAGCCTTGTCCTCTCAGCACTCTCCAGTCATGCTTCTCCTAAGAGGAATGGCCTAATAGAAAATAACCAAAAGTCGGGAGCACCAGGCACCACCCACTGCTCCTACAGAGGGAAGAATATGGACGCTTGAGATTGTCTGTACTGTTGAAATGATTTGTTCACACGTTCTTGTCTATTTATTGTATCCTTGTATATTTCCTCAATAAAGTACACTACAAAATTAAAAAAAAAAAAATACTAAGCGGGAGCAACAAAAGAGGAGACACCTGTTCTTCCAGCAGAAAAGAAGAAAGATCTTGACGTCATGGAGTGGAGTCAGAGGATATACCACCCAGGTGATAGGAATAGCTTAGCTTAAAGACATCTGACAAATCATCAATTCCAGTGGAAATGCCAGAATCTAGATAGTTAACTATATTCATGCCCCTAGAACCTAAAAAATCACTCCAATGACATAAGAGATTATAGCCTATCTTGACCCCTCGTATTAACTAAAATTAAATTTTGAAGCTACTTTCAAGAAACTTCACGTTGAATGGATTCTACTGGCACAAAACCCAAAATAAAATCCCTTGAAAAAGAAGCAACATGCTTGTTTACTCCAGTTTGTCATTCATACCATATTTTTCGGATCCCACGTTTTGTTCCTCATCACTGCTACTACTGCTGCTGTCTACAGGTTTTCTCCAGTACACTGGTCTCCAGCTCCTCCGGTCTTTACACGTTGTAAAAGGAGGTACTGAAACAAAATAAGTAACATATTTATTTCAAAGCCTTATTTTTACAAATGTAAAAGTGAATATTCCCTTTGAGCTAGTAACCCTTGAAATGTGTATTAGAAATTATACTGTACTTTACATAAAGTACAAAATACAAGCCTGGGTGATGATAGAATGCAAAATTTTACATTTACAGATAAAAGATTAGTTACTTACTGTGTCCTTTACTTTCATTTACTTTACTAACGAGAAGGACTGCCATTTGGTCCATGGACATACGATCCTTGTTTATGCCAAAAAGCTTTTCAACGTATTTCTCTAAAACCAGAAAAAAAATATATTACATTTCCAAACAATTAGGCTGTCTTGCTGTAAAACCACAGGTTTTCATATCCCCAAAATCTTTCCTCTTTGCCACCAAAGCAATACCTTTGAAATGACTGGGCTGCCATCATCAGTGCAAGCTTTATTTATTTAATATATTGGACAGACCTTTGAGCGTGAGCTCTTTTACAAAGGTTCCACGTAAGGATGGACAAATAAGACAACTACACATATACAGTGGTTACAGATGCCTGCTCATTGGCATACAACAGCATTAACATGAGAATTACACAAATTGTAGAAAAAAAAGAAAAAAAAAAAAGAGTACCAACAGAGTAGAAGCTATTTCAGAAAAAAAAAATTTGATAGTATCATTTAACCAGTAAACCCCCCTCAGGCGACCACCAAAATCCGTTGTTAGACTAAGGTTAAGAAAACTGCATAGGGGTTTACGCTTACTCAGATTGCATCAGGCTGGGTGACAGTAAAAACAGGAGGCAGAGGTTTGAACTTACTCGCTGAGGGTGAGAGGTGTCGGGGGGGGGGGGAGCAGCTCCAAAAAGGGCCTTGTCGAGTTAGGGGTGGTAGGGGGATAGGGGGAGGCATTATCTACATGCAGAATTAGAGTTGATCAAGTAGCTTTACTTATGCTCTATTTGCAGGACTGGTGAAGGGGGCAGGGGTTCTCTAGATAGCCCCACGTTGGGTGGTACCTAGGTTGACAGTCTAAAACTTACAGGAGGAGCCTGAGGAGCAGGTGCACTTTGTGCATGACATGAGATGCTGTCTGAGGCCTGCTTTGAAATGAAATATGCTGTTTATGTGTAGTTTCTTAGGGAGTTCATTTATCCAGAAGGGGGCCAGGTGGCAAAAGCGCGCTGCCAAAGTGAGGTTCAGTGGAATGGGATAGACAGCATTCCATCCGTCCTCCCTCTGGTGATGTGAGGTGTGGAAGAAGCCTCAAGCAGTTTACCTACAGAGGGTGGGGTTATCCCTTGGAGCACTTTCTTAGCCAGGAGACAAGTTTGGTATTTGATCCTGTCTCTTAGATTAAGTCAGTTTGTACGCTCATATAGGGTACAGGTATGAGCGTATTGATCCGCGCACAGGGTGAGACAGCATGCCTTATTCAGTGCGATTTGGACCCTTTTGAGTGCTGTATCTGTGGTGGCACCATAAACCACTAGCCCGTAGTCGATCGTGGAGAGTATGGAGCTGGAGACAGAGGTTTGGAGTGCTTCCGGGGTGAGGAATTTTTTATGCCTATACAGGACCCCGATCTTCGTTCACACATCTTACAAGGGAGTCTATGTGGTGCGTATAAGTGAGTGAGCCATCAATGATGACCCCCCAAGGTACCTGAACAAGTGTACCTGCTCAATCTGCTCACCAGCCTTATTAGTGGATTTTGAGGGAGGTGTGCCTCCGCTTATGGTGAGGGCTAGATAAAAGCATGGCCTTGGTTTTCTCGTACTTTAGTAGCAGCTTTTGCCTACTGAACCAATCCTCAAGTTTATTGAAGGAGGTCATTAGCTCCGATTATATGGCTTCATGGGAAGTGCTGCTGCTTAGCAGCACGGCATCGTCTGCATATAAGGTAAGTTTGGTGTCACAGGCCGAGGGGAGTTCATTTACAAATAGGCTGAAAAGTAGGGGCCCTAGGATTGATTCTTGAGGGACTCCTAGGAGCACATCTTTGGAGCTGGATAATGTCTACCCGATTTTGACTCACTGGCTCCTGTGTGTTAGGTAGTCATTGAACCAGTTGAAGGCGTTTGGTGCTACACCCAATCTTTGGAGCTGGAGTAGTAGTAGTGGATGGTTTACAGTGTCAAAAGCTTTGGTGAGGTCGATGAAGATGGACCCCACCAATTTTCCATCATCCAGTGCCTTATGTGCAAAGTCAGAGTATTCCAGCAGTGCTGTGGTGGTGCTGTGTTTTTGCCTGAAGCCATGTTGGTCTGGGCAGAGAAGATCGTGCTTGTCGAGGTGTTCTGTGAGTTGGCTAGCTACAATTTTCTCCAATGCTTTGGATAGAGGGGAGGGGACAGGATAGATATAGGCCTGTAGTTAGGCACTAGTGCCTTAACACCAGTCTTATGCACTGGCGTCACCAGGGCTTGCTTCCATATCTCAGGGAATTGAGCTCGAGCTAGGAATTTATTAAATAGCATTGTTATGGGCGTGATCATAACATCAAGTGTGAGGGATAGTAACTTCATGTCTAGCTCATCGCTCCCCAGTCTGGTTTTGCCTAGGACTCCCATAACCACCTTTAGGACCTCCTGCACCATCACCTTCTTAAAGCAGAAGGCAGGGTGGTTAGTTGTGGGCAGGCTGGTACTGCCTGGGTCCTCCACAGGCAGGAGGTAGTCTGCCGGCAATACAGGGGACAGGTCTGTAAAGGCTTGGTTGAAGGCATCCGCTATGGCTACGGATAAAAGGAGGGTGTGTTATTTATATTGAGCATCTTGGGGTGCTGTTTCTGGTCTCTACCAAGGATGTACTTCAGGTTATCCCAGAACCGCTTTCCATCACCCCATGCGTTATTAAGCTGGGTCTCATGGAAGTTGGCCTTTGCGAGCCTGATGAGCTTAGTACATCGATTTCTGGCAGCTTTCTTCTTGACATGGCTACTCTTCAAGCAGCAAACTATTTTGTAATAAATTCACTCCTCTCTCTGCTATTCCTTTACGGGAAAGAACAGAATACCAAAACATTTCCAATACCTCAACACATCAGTGCATCGCCTCCAACAGTTCAATTTGTAATACACCCAGTGTTTAGAATGAAGCTCCTGAATGCACCGGTCAACCTAGTACACTACAAATGTGTTAATGCTGCTAGCTAGACCTCAGTGTGTAAGCTATCACAAGGCAAAACAGTGCCCTGCTAATCATTTTTCTATATAGCTACAAATAACATGGTTCAAGTAGTCAAATTGGTGATGTAGTTCAAATGCTTCAGATCAAAATTCAATGATGAGGTCTGAGGTCAGATAAAAATTTTGTAATTTGCCTAAAACATTCAGTAGTTTTAGTCTTCCGGCTTAAACAATGATTTCTATTTTTACAAGAAGAATTTCGCCTACAAAGTATTTTTGGTTTTATATTTCATAATGCAAACATACAAATCTTGCCTTCTGGATGGTTGCTCAGACTATCTATATCCAAAGAACAGTTATGTATTTACCGTAACAGTAGGTTTGAGAGAATCTCTTCCATCAGGCCACACCTATGGAAAGTACAGTTACGTAAGAACTTACCGTAACAGTAGATCTTCGAGAACAGCTCTTGCAGCAGGTAACACCATTAGGACTGAAGCCGGCAGGCGTCAGGACCCCACGGAATTCTTCTAGCTAGCTATCTTCAGCGGGGACCGCCCCCGACGTCGGTCCCGCCTCCGACGTCGGGCGTAGTACATAAGGGGGCGGTCCCGCCAGATTCCACAGTTCTCCCAGCTCTCTGAGCCAACTCAGTTAAGAAGGGGGATAAAACCTTTTATAGGTACATCAGGGGCGAAGGAAGACCAAGGGAGGATAGTGAGGCTTAATAAAGGGGAGGGAGGGTGGGCAGAGGAGACTGTGAAAAGGCAGAGATACTAAACAAATATTTTTGCTCAGTATTCTACGAAGCAAGAGGAGATACATAAAACAAACAGTAGTAACACTCTGGATACAGAAGTTGAAACCGGCCAATTTACAGAACAAAGGGTTCTGAAAGAACTCTTAAAACTGAAGGTGGACAAAGCAAGGGGCCTGAAGGATTCATCCCAGAATTCTAAAAGAACTAAGGGTAGAACTAGTGACACCACTGACTACCCTTTTAACAAATCATGGGAGGATGAGGGGTGGTACCCGAGGGACTGGAGGAGGGCAGATGTGATTCCCCTTCACAAAAGTGGGAGCAAGGCAGAGGCAGGAAACTACAGACCTGTTAGTTTAACCTCAGTGATAGGGAAATGATGGAATCACTTCTAAAGGAAAGAACTGTCGAGTATCTAGAGGCCAGAGGGCACAGGACCCTAGGCAGCATGGATTCCAGCAGTGAGTCATGCCAGGCAGATCTGATAGATTTCTTTGATTGGGTGACCAAAGTAGTAGATCAGGGAGGGGCTGTGGACATGGCCTACCTAGACTTTAGCAAGGCATTTGACACAGTCCCACACAAAAGATTAATATACAAGTTAGCCAGCCTGGGGTGGGTCCCAAGATGACAGCCTGGGTAAAGAATTGGCTGGAGAATAGGACACAGAGTTATAGTAAATGGAGTCCACTCAGAAGAAAGGAGGGTTACTAGTGGGGTGCAGGGTTCAGTATTAGGACGGTCCTCTTCAATGTCTTTATAGCGACATTGCAGAAGGACTGGAAGGAAAAGTATGTCTCTTTGCAGATGACACTAAGATCTGCAACAGAGCTGATGCAGGGTGGGGTGGAAAGGATGAGAAGGGACTTGGCAAGGTTAGAGGAATGGTCAAATGTATGGCAGCTTAGATTCAATGCTAAGAAGTGCAAGGTAATGCACCTGGGAAACAAAAACCCAGGGGAAGAGTACACAATGGGGGGTGAGATACTAACAACAACAAGAATGGAAAGGGACCTGGGGGTAGTCATATCAGATGACCTAAAGATGGGCAAGCAATGTGAGAGGGCAGCAAGGAGGGCTGGGGGGATACTGGGATGCACAGGGAGGCATCACCAGTAGAAAACAGGAAGTTATTATCCTCTGTACAGACAGCTGGTGAGACCCCATCTGGAGTACTGTGTGCAGTTCTGGAGACCCAATCTCCATAAAGACATAGACAGGATGGAAGCTGTCCAGAGGAGGGCAACTAAAAATGGTGCAGGGTCTGCACGGAAGACATATGAAGAGAGACTTAGGAGCTTAATATGTATAGCCTCGAGGAAAGGAGGGAGGGGGGACATGATAGAAACTTTCAAGTACCTCAAGGAATCAACAAAGTCCAAGAGGGTAGCATCTTTCAAAAAGAGGTGCAAAACAAGAGGGCACAATTTGAAGATAGAGGGGCGGCTCAGAGGTAATTTAAGAAGTATTTTTTCACAGAGAGGGTTGTGGATGCATGGAACGGCCTTCGGAGGAGGCTGTGGAGTCAAAATCAGTGGGAATTCAAGCATGCATGGAATAGTCATAAGGCAATTCTGGGGGTGGGGGTAGGAAGAAGTAGGCTGCTGGTTAACTAGGATCTGTAGCTTATCCAGTAGGTAGGAAATGGGCAGACTGGGTGGGCCAAGCGGTCCTTATCTGCCGTCAAATTCTATGTTTCTACGTTTCTCCCGCCGGAGACTTCCGGCCGCAGGATGACATCAGAATGGGAGACCGAGGATCCACCGTCAGAAGACAAAGAGGTATAAGTCCCGTTAAAGGCTCGAGAAGCCATGCCTCCTCCAAGGGGGAAGGTGGGCGGTAAGGCACCTGTTGCAAGAGCTGTTCTCGAAGATCTACTGTTACGGTAAGTTCTTACGTAACTGTACTATCTTATTTCGAGATACAGCTCTTGCAGCAGGTAACACCATTAGGACTGATTTCCAAGCAGTAGCGCTTGCAAACACTCTGGGAGGAGGAAACTAGAAGGCTCATTCCAAGTCCTGATTCTAGGACAGGAGACCCTGTAGCACGGCCAGGCCGAAGCTGGCCCTTCGCCGTGAAGCAATGTCTAGGCTATAATGCCTGATAAAGGTATGGACAGAGCTCCAAGTGGCTGCAGCACAAGTGGCTGAGGTGGAGACGTTGCGAAGTGCTGCAAAGGAGGTGGCCACTCCTCCAGTGGAATGGCCCCAAACTGATCCCGGGAGGGGCTTCTTTTTAATATCATAGCAGTATGATATGCATTGGACAAGCCAGTGAGAAAGGGACTGTTTCGATACTGGCTGGCCCATCATCCTTTCAGTAAAGGAAACAAAAAGCTGCTCCAACTTACGAAGCTGCTTAGTCCTGCTTAGGTAGTACCTTAAGCTGCTGTGAACATCCAGGGTGTGGAGCAGCGCCTCTCCTCTATTAGAATAATTAGGGAAGTAGACTGGCAGGTCAATGTCCTGATTGAGAGTGAGTGTGGAGACCACCTTGGGCAGGAACTTAGGGTTCGTCCTCAGGGAAACTCTGTCCTGGTGAAAAACCAAATAAGGTTCCTTACACATGAGAGCCTGAAGCTCAGAAACTCTTCTCGCTGTCGTAACAGCAACTAAAAATAACGTTTTCCACGACAGAAAACGCAGCTCGCAATCCGCGGCAGGTTCAAAGGGGGGGAGCGTGAGCTGTTCCAGGACAAAGAGTATATCCCATGGAGGCACAGGGTCCTTAATGAGAGGCCTAAGATGCAACACCCCTCTCAGGAATTCCCGACAGGCATCTAATTGTGCCACAGTGCGCTGTCCCACCGGAAGGTGGTATGCGGAGATAGCACAGAGGTGCACCTTAATAGAGGAGTGGGCGAGACCTGAACGGAAAAGGGAGAGCAGGTACTTTAGCACCGCCTTCACCGGACAACCTAGAGGGGAAAGGCCGCATGCTTGCGACCATAAACAAAAACGGCGCCATTTCATGGCACATGTTACATGTGTTGCCGGCTTTCTGGCTGTGGAAAGGACTTCCGCCACCTCTTGCGAGACCCCGTGTCGCAAAATGGCTATGTCTCTATGAGCCATGCATGTAGGTTCAGAGAGCGTAAGTCCGGGTGGACCAGTGAACCCTCCTCCTGAGACAAGAGATGGTAGCTGAGCAGCAGCAGGGAGCGGAGGTTCCGGGATAGCTGCAGTGTAAGGGAACCAGATCTGTCTGGGCCAAAAGGGGGCCACCAGGATCATTGTTGCATACTCCCTGCGCAGTTTGAGAAGAACTCTCTGGATCAACGGGAAGGGAGGGAAAGCGTAGAGGAATCTGTCCACCCTGGAGAGGGACAACGCGTCTCGCCAGAAAACACCAGGCCCTGGATCTAGCGAGCAAAAATTGTGCAGTTTTGCATTGGATGGGGAAGCGAACAAGTCCAATTCTGGAGTTCCCCATCGAAGAAACAGATCCTCTGCTACCTCCTGAAGAAGTTCCCACTCGTGGACTCTGGCCTGGGAACAACTCAGGCTGTCTGCGATTGTGTTGTCCACCCCAGGAACATGTACTGTGATCAGGTTCGCGCCGTGTCGGATTACCCAATCCCACACCCTCATAGCCTCCCTGCAAAAGGGGTAAGAGTGTGCGCCTCCTTGTTTGTTGAGGTAATACATCACCGCCGTGTTGTCTATCTGAAGCAGGAGAGTACTCGGTGGGATCTCTGACTGATATGCCTGCAGGGCATAAAGGACCGCCCTCATCTCTAGGACGTTGATATGGAGGTCCACGTTCCCTGGGACTTCACCCCGTCCAGGTGTGCTCCCCACCCTAGTCCTGAGGCATCTGTGGTGAGGATTACCTCCGGAGACAGCGCTATAAACGGGATGCCCGTAGAGTGTGTCCCTGGGTCTAGCCACCATTGCCAGTCTAGAATCACGGCATTCGTGATTCTGACCGGATGCTGCATGTGGTCTTGCCTTTGGTCCCATTGCACCTTGAGCATCCACTGAGTTACCCGCATGTGGAGCCTTGCGAAAGGGACGGTTGGAATGGCCGCAGCCATGTGTCTGAGCAGGCGAAGGACCGACCTGGCTGGGACGGTCTTCTTCGACGAAAGATCCCTGATGAGAGATCTGATGCGCTCCGCTCTGTCGTCTGGAAGAAATGCTCTTCCCTGAACGGTGTCCAGAACTGCGCCTATAAACTGCAGCTTCTGAGACGGTACCAGGAGAGACTTCTCGTGGTTGATTAAGATGCCCAGAGATCGAAACAGGTCCTGAGTACTCTGGATCGCCAGTAACAACGCCTCTCTGGAGGCGGCCATGAGAAGCCAATCGTCCAGGTACGGGAACACATAATGGCCCTGTCTCCTTACAGACGCTGCCACGACTGCCATGCATTTGGTAAAGACCCTGGGTGCCGATGACAGCCCAAATGGAAGGGCTCGGAACTGAAGATGGTGGCCGAGAAACTCGAAGCACAGGAACCTCCTGTGCGCTTGAGCTATAGGGACGTGCAGGTATGCGTCCTGCATGTCTAGAGACGCTAAGAAGGCGTCCTTCTTTAGCATGGGAATAAGACCCGGAAGAGTCACCAGGCGGAATCTTTTGTAGGCGACCGACATATTGAGGTTGCTGAGGTCCAGAATCAGACGGAGGTCCCCTGTTTTCTTTGGAACCAGGAAGAAGTGGGAATAGTATCCGTTTCCTCTCTGGTTCTCTGGGACGTACTCTATCGCTCCCTTTTGCAGGAGCGCAAGTACTTCTTGTCTGATCAATGCCTTGTGCTGAGCCGAGTAACGGGAGAGCAGAGGAGGCCTCAAGGGTGGCTTTTCTGCGAATTCTATAAAGTGGCCTCTTCCGACCATCTGGAGAACCCACCCGTCAGTGGTTATAAACTGCCATCCTGGCAGGAAATTCTCAATGCGACCCCCGACCATGAAATCCCGTTGATCCTGAGGGGCGGGGGCCGGGAAGGAGTCATGCTGTGGCGGCTGAGGGGCCCGCTGGCTGGGCTGACTTAGGAGAGCGCTGGCCTCGACCTGTGGGTTGTTTTCCCTGGGCTCTGCGGAAACCGGAGCCCCTCTGTTGTGGAACGGGGTGGGACTGTCGCCTCTGCATCCGTCCACGAAATTGGCTTTGGTTCTCTGAAAGGAACTAAGCTTCGGTCGGTACATGGCCTGAACCGACCTCACCGCCTTCCCGGCCTCTTGGAGTTTGGTGATTACCTTCTCAAAGGGTTGACCAAATAAAACTTCTCCCTCAAATGAGGCGTCCATGATGTTTTTCTGGACATCCGGGGTAAAACCAGAGACACGGAGCCAAGAGTGCCTCCGGAGGCATACGCCTGAAGCTGCTGCTTGGGCCGAGGAGTCCGCGGAGTCGTACGCGGCTCGTAGCACTTGGGTTCCCACGTCCGAACCCGTACGGAGGAGCTGCAACATCTCCTCCTTCTGCTCACCTTCTGGCAACTTCTCAGCCGCATCCAGACCCTGCTCCCACAGGGCATTTTGGAACTGCACCATGTGGGTCAAATAATTCAGGGATCTGATGGCGCAGGTAGCGGAAGCACACAAGCGCCTACCCATGGCGTCCAGCTGCTTGGACTCTGGGTCCGGTGGCAGGGTGCTCAAATGTTGCGGTGTCTGGGACCGGTCATGAGAGGCTGTTATGACCAGAGTCTCGGCCTGAGGGTGCTGAACCAAGTACTGGTCTTCCTTTGGAGCCTTGTACAGGCAGTCAGCTTTCTTCGGCATCCCCGGGAGAGAGTGTGGATGCTTCCACGCGGCCTTGGTGACGTCCACAAAGGTGTCAACCAAGGGTGGCACCACCACAGGCTTGGGGTCCTTCTGTCGAAGATATTTCGCAAGGCGCAGCCTTTCGGGGTCTAACTCTTCTGCATCCCATCCCATGTTCTCTTGGATGTGTCTCATGATGTCCGAGAACGAAGGGTCATCTGGAGGAGATCTTGGAAGCTCACGTGGGTCCGGAGAGGGGATGTGGAAGGGAGATGGGGATCTAGATCCTGATGAAAGCTCTGATCCCGTGTCCTCCGTCGAAGGCGAACGGCGGCGTCTTCTAGGTCTCTTGGGGCTGGGTGACCTAGAAGAGGATCTGGACGGAGGTCTCCTCTTATCTGGTCTCCCCCTTGGAGGAATCCTGGGCTCCTGGGGAGGATGTAACCGGCCTGCAGACCCGGATGGAGAAGGGGGCGCAGGAACCAGAGGAGTGACCGGTGTAGGAGGAGGAGGTGTTGGGAGAGGAGGTGGAGTGGGGACCATGTCCTTTTTGATGGTGTCCCACCAGTAAGTGAAAAGCTCCTTAACCTCTGAAAAAGAAAGGCCCGACGACGGACCGGGCGCCGGTGGTCGGTCGTCGGGTCCCGGCGTCGGCTCCACAGGGGCCTCGGGTTGCGGGAGGGTTCCCTGGGAGTCTCAACAGGACCGGGGTTGCCCGTCTGGTCCTCAGACTGTGTCAACTCCTCCTCAGTGATGGTCTCCTGACCGACGTCGGTCGGAGGCGTCGGGGTCCTCTTCTCGATTGGTGCGGCGTCAGGCCCCCTACCGGCATCCGGGGATGAGTAGGCTTGGCCGGCGACTGTCTTCTGACAGACGACGGCTCTGGGGACCTGTGGCGAGAGGCCGACGTCGGGCGAACCGGCATCGGGTCCAACGGCCTCTTAAGCGAGGTGAGCTCCTTGGTCTTCCGCTGGGGAGGAGGAGGCAAGGAGGCAGACCTGACGTCGGGTTCAGAATGCCGGGAACCCAACTTGTGGTGATGGTGACGGTCCCCCGATTTAGCCAGGGCCTTGGAGGACGAGGAAGGCCTGGGAGTCTTGGTCTGAGAAGAGGAGCCTGAAGATTTTCTCACCGCAGCGGGGGGGGAGGCTGAGAGCTGGCCCGGGAAGGAGAGCGGTCGGACCTGGAACCGGAGCTGCGCAAGTCGGAGGCCCTAGAAGGGGACCTGGAAGGGGCCTTCTCTCTATGCTTCTTAGAATGCTTACAGGCCTTCTCCGAAGAATCCCCCTTGGAAGCCATGGTCTTGAGTTGTTCCTCGAGCAGGAACGCCTGTAGGGCCTTCTGGCGACGGATCCGGGTTCTGCTGTTGACACCCTGGCAAAAGGTGCAGGAGCGGGTGTCGTGGTCTGGGCCTAGGCACCGGACACAGGCAGAGTGCGGATCCTTGAATGGGATCTGCTTCCCACAGGCGCACTTCGAGGAGTGACCGGAGGTTGGAGAGGACATCAGACAAAAAGCTGAATGAAGAGAATGAATTTCCTGTAGGAAAACACTTTACCACGCGTCGCGCGCTAGAATCTGAACCGAAGGGTCAAGACATGCAAGTCGACGGCGGGAAAGAACTGGGGAATCTGGCGGGACCGCCCCCTTATGTACTACGCCTGACGTCGGAGGCGGGACCGACGTCGGGGGCGGTCCCCGCTGAAGATAGCTAGCTAGAAGAATTCCGTGGGGTCCTGACGCCTGCTGGCTTCAGTCCTAATGGTGTTACCTGCTGCAAGAGCTGTATCTTGAAGTAAGATCTTATTCCGCCAGGTGCTAGGACCACATGGAAACCTCTGCAAGCAGTCTACCAGGGGGTGCCCATGACGATGTCAGGTGTCAGTGTATACAAAAACATGCGCCCCCCCCCCCAGTTCCCTGCAGATCGTACATAAGGACCTGCTTGTAGGAGACCAGGAAAGAACCCAGCACCCCGCAAACCCCTGAGTTGCAAGTGCTATAAGGGAGAAGGAGGGTGGAACAACATGGCCTGATGAAAGACTTGCTCGAAGATCTACTGTTACAGTGAGTACATAAATATTCTATCTTCTTTGAGGATCTCTCTCTCATCAGGACACACCTATGGAATGAATACCAAGCAGTGCTGAAAGTGAAACGCTGGAGTCTCTGGGCATATGAAAATAGGCCTTGTAGAACAGCTAGGCCAAAGCCAGCCCTTATGAGAGAATGACCAGATTGTGGTGCTCGGTGAAGGTATGGACAGATGCCAGATAGAAGCTGGACCGATCCCTGCAGCACAGCCATTTGTGAAATAAGCAACAGGTGTGGCCATGCCTCTAGTGGCATAACCATGAACCACCCCAGGAAGTTCCTTGCCGTACTTATGACAACAAAAAGTAATAGTGTGCCAGTCACTGAACAAACCAAAAAGCTGCAAAGACTTTCTGTAGTTACTGGTACACTGTGTATTTTCCCCAAGTATTCTATGGGCAGCTAGAGTATGCAGCAAAGCTTCCCCTGAGGTGGCATGCTCTGGGAAAGTACTAATAAGTGGGTAGCTTGATTCAAAACAAACAAGAATACCACCGGTAGTAGAAACTCAGGATCAGGTGCATAAGCAAATAAGGAGGCTCACACAGTACAGCCTGCAGCTCTGAAATCCTGCAAGCCAAAGGGACTGCAATGAAGAGTAACGCTGGTCAAGAAAGGAGCTAAAGTAAGCTTCCCCCCCCAAATAAAAGTCATGTCCCCCAAGCTGGAACTGGATTACATGTAGGAGGTGTCAGATGTAAAAAGCCTCCTAAGTACAAACAAGCCACCTCCAGCTGTGGAACCATATTACCACTGGTAGACACATGAAAAGTTGATGTAGCAAACAGGTTTTCTGTATGAGAAGAACACTGCAGACCTGAATCCAATAAGGACAGCAGGTAGCCTAGAACTGGACAGGTGAACGGATCCAGGTGGTGATAAGTGGTACATAAAACAAAAAACGCTTCCACTACAGGGAAGGAGATCTGAAGAAAGGCATTCTAGCAGCCACCACAATGGCAGTTAACTCTCAGGAAACACCAAAAAACAAGGAATGGCAAAGTCTTCAATAGCCATGTGGAAGATGTAGAAGTATCAAGACCCTGTGGACCAGGGTCCCTGTTCCTGCAACAGGACACCTTGGCACAGGGGCAGAGGTGCTGGGGAGTGAACACCAGCTGTTGCATTAAGGAGAACCAAAGCTAGCAAGGCCATGGGGAGCAATGAGTATCAGAGTCACTCCCCCTCTATATGGAGACTGGGTAGCACACTCAGGATAAGAGGAAAGGGAGGGAAAGCATACAGGAACTACCCTTTTCAAGATAGGGACAATGCTTCTCACCATAACAACTCCAGGCCCTGGTGCATTGTGTGGGGATGCAAACAGGGTGACCCTGAACACAACAGTCTTTCCAATAGACTGTTAACCAGCTAGGTCAGTGGTTTCCACTCATACATTCTGGACTGTGACTGGTTTAGCATGTCAGCTAAGATGCTTTGGGATGGCTGGAACATGTGCTGCTGATAGTTCTAGACTGTGTTCCAAAGTCAAATTTCACAGCCTCACTGTAGCCCTGTACTGCAGCTAGGAATGAGGTCCCCCCTTTGTCTGTTGATATAGTGCATCACTCCTACAGTGTCAATCTGTATTAGCACTGGACCAGGGGACAAGTGGTCCTGGAAGGCCTGAAGTCCACACAGAAAATTATGAATTACCAGAATGTTTGCGTGCAAGGTGCTCACTACTGGAGGCCACTTGCCCTACAGCTGATGAGCCCAAAAAAGCTCCTCAGCCCACCCCTGAATAGGGAAATTATGTACCTACCGTAATTCTTGATCTTCTTGGACGATGTCTCCACTATTCATTCACACTAATGGGATCTACGCCGGAGGCGCTAGGACCCAGCGGAAGCAAACTTTTCAAGTGGGCTGGAGCCAGAAATGGCGCCACGAAGAAGCGGCACCACGAGCCCCAGCTCATGCGGTAAAGACTATCTTGGCGTCGACATTCCAACCACCTCAGTACCTTTTTTCCGAGGAGATGCACCTAGAAGGACTAACCTAAAAATCGGACATAAGATAGTCCGAATGACCTGTGTAGGAAGGGTCATCAATAAAGTCTTCACAGCTCATCCATTCAGGGTGAGAGACCCAAAAAAAAAACAGAGAAGTGAGCTCGGGGGATGGTGGGTGGGTGGGTGTGTGAATGAGTAGTGGAGACTTCATCCAAGAAGATCAAGAATTACGGTAGGTACGTAATTTCCCTATCTTCCTGGACATAAAGTCTCCACCACTTATTCACACTAATGGGAGAGTATCAAGCTAATAATCAAGGAGGTTTTGTCATCCCTAAAGGGATAACCATAGAGAAAAAGCACTGGAGGAAGGAGGGAGGGAAAGCATACCTGCTGCAAGAGCTCTTCTCTAAGACCTACTGTTACAATAAGTTACTCACCTGTTAACAGGAGTTCTAGGAATGGTATATGTTGTTCATGCACACAGTCTGGCAGGTTCCTTGACACTTTAAATCTTGCTGGAAGGTCTTCAAGCTGGCTTCTCCCACCCACCTGGGTGGTAAAACTCTCAGCTCCGCCCCATGATGCCAGATCTAGCCCGCTGGAAGTCAGGTTGTGCGTCGAAGCCGGGGAGGCCGGGTGGGTCATGTGGATGAACAACATATACCATTCCTAGAACTCCTGTTACAGGTGAGTAACTTGTATTTCTAGGGACATGGATATGTTCATCCACACTGTCTGGCAGACTCCTAGCAGTTCTCCGGGAGGAGGGAGGCAAGGCGCACACCCCCTACTTAGGGAATAAGGACTGGAGAACAGAGGTCCCAAACCCAGCATCCCGGCGTGACTCAAGGTCAATGTGGTAATGGGTAATAAAGGTGTGTGCTGACTTCCAGGTAGTAGCCCTGCAGATTTCCTGGATAGGGACGTCCCTGGAAGCAGCCACCGATGCAGCAGTATGGCGGGCAGAATGAGCTCTTATCCCTTTGGGAGGCTCCATGCCCGCCAACCTGTTGCAGAGATCTATGCAGGAGGTGACCCACCTGCCTGTCGTCTGCTTGCCTGCAGGTCTGCCAGGTGCGGCTTCAACGTAGGTGACTAACAGCTGGCGAATCTCTCCCCGAACTTCAGCCGTTCGCTCCTTATAATAAGAGAGCGCTCTACTAGGGTCCAAAGTATGAAGCCTATATTCGGCCTTCGAGGGGTGACTGGCGTAGAACACCGGCAGAGTCAACACCTGGTTAAGGTGAAACTCCAACACCACCTTCGGAAGGAATTTCGGGTGGGGGTGAAGGACAACCTTGTCCCTGTGGAAGACCAGATAAGGAGACTCAATGGAAAACACCTGGAGCTCTCCCATCCTTCTGGCTGACGTGATAGCCACCAAGAAGGCGGTCTTCCATGACAGGCGAGAGATGTCACACCTGTGCATCGGTTCAAATGGCTTGCCCATGAGCTTAGCCAATACCAGCAGTAGATCCCACGGAGGCGGAGGTTCTCGCACCGGAGGGGATATGTGATCAAGGCCTTTGAAAAAGTGCCCGACCATCTTCTCCTGCGCCACCGACCGCTTCCCGGCCCGCGCCCGGTAAGCAGAGATGGCTGCCAGGTGCACCTTAAGGGTCGTCGACCGAAGCCCTAGCTGAGAAAGGGACCACAGGTAGTCCAGAATGCTTGCCAAGGAACAGGAGGAAGGGTCCAGCCCCTTGCCCTGACACCAAATGGAGAATCTCTTCCATTTAAAGGCATAGCATTTCCTGGTCGACTCCTTACGGGATGCCTCAACGACGTTGAAGACCTCGTCGGAAAGCCCCAAGGCCTGGAAATCTAGCCGCTCAGGAACCAGGCCATCAGGGGCAGGGACTGAAGGTCCGAATGGAGTACCTTCCCCTGGTTGACTGAGATCAGGTCCAGGCGGGCTGGAAGCCGCCTCGGGAGGCTGGAGCTGAGGCTGAGGAGATCTGGATACCAGAACTGGCGGGGCCAGTCTGGGGCTACCAGAATCACCTGCGCCTTGTCCCTCCTCACCTTGAGAAGCACCTTGTGGATCAAGGGAAATGGGCGAAAGGCGTAGAACAGGCCCGGGGTCCACAGCCTCGAGAAGGCATCCCCCTGCAGCGAGCCCTGGTGAGGGGGGCAGGCATGAAACAGCCTCAGCTTCGCATTCTCCCTGGAGGCAAACAGGTCCACCTGAGGCGTGCCCCAGTGGGAGAACAGATCTAGTACTACATCCGGCAGGAGAGACCACTCATGGGACGCAGCTCCTATCTGGCTTAGGGCATCGGCCAGAATGTTGGAGGCTCCTGCCACATGGATGGCAAGGAGATCCGCCTCTAGGCTGCGCACGAGGGACCGGCGGAGAGCTTCCCCGCAGAGGCATGGAGGCGCCCCACCCTGGTGGTTTAGGTAGTACATGGTCGTGGTATTGTCCGTCTGGACCTGGACCACTTGACCCGTGCAAAATGGAGCGAAGGCGGTGAGGGCTAGATGAACCGCCCGAAGCTCCAGCAGGTTGCTGTGGCATCGGGACTCCCGAGGGGACCAGAGGCCGTGCGCTCTGTGCTCCCCCAGATGGGCACCCCAACCCAGAGAGGCGGTCGATAGAGAGACCATCAGCTCGGGACGGACAAATGGGATGCCCTCCTGCAGATTAGCTGGAACAATCCACCACTGGAGAGCATTCCACATCTCTTAGGTCACTGCCACTGGCTGGTCCAATGGACTGGAGCGCTGTGACCATTGGCTGGCCAGTCCCCATTGTAGGGGATATATGTGCCAATGGGCCCATCGGACCACGCTGGTGCAGGAAGTCCCGGGCAGGGCGCAATTGCCCAACCTGAAATGATTGGGCAAAGGAAGAAAGAACCTTGGCCCTGTCCGCCGGGAGCCGTGCTCTGGCTCGCAGAGAGTCGAGCTCTGCCCTGATGAATTGGATCACCTGCTTTGGCACGTGTTCCGACTTGGCCTCGTTGATGAGCAGGCCAACTTGAGAGCAAACCTGGAGGGCCAGATCCTTGGACCGCTCCCCCTCCGGTCTGGAGGAGGCTGCAATCAGCCAGTCGTCCAGGTAAGGGTACACCTGGACCCTTCGGTGCCGCAGGAATGCTGTTACCACTGCCATGCATTTGGTGAAGACCCTGGGAGCTAGAGAAAGGCCGAAAGGCATGGCCCAGAACTCGTAAAGGGACCCCTCTGCTCTGAAGCGGAGGAATCGCTGGTGGGACAGATGGATTGGGACGTGAAAGAACATTGTCCTGGAGGTCCAGAGAACAGAACCACACGCCTCGTTCCAAGGATGGAATGATCTGAGCCAGAGTGACCATCCTGAAGGTTCGAGACCTTAGGAACCTGTTCAGGTCGTGCAGGTCTAGAATGGGGCGCCAGCCCCCCGTCCGTTTTGGGACCAGGAAGTACCTGGACACAAACCCTGGATCTGGTGGAGGATCCGCCACCTTCCTGATCACCTCCTTCTGGAGGAGCAGGGTAATGTTGGCTCAACGGGCCAACAGAGAGGCTGCGGACCTCGTAGTCCCCCGTGGGGCGACGGCTCAGAAGGGAGGGCCTGCTCAAACTTCAGAGGCAGACCCCTTCCTACCACTTCCAACACCCAGCGGTCCGTGGTGATAGCGGACCAGGTGGAAAGAAAGTGGCAGAGCCATCCCCCCACGGGGGGACCCAGGAAAAAGCGACGTGGCTGGGGGTGACACCCCTCAACCCGTCACTGGGCAGGCTTGGAGGAAGGACCGGCCGAGGGACCTCCTGGGTCTTTTCCTGCTGGAGGAAGCTGCAGGCTTGGCTTTGGGGTGCCAAGTGCGAGCCTGCTGGCCCTGATGCTGGTGTTGCTGGGCCGGACGTGCCGCAGGGGCAGAAGGGCGAAAGGGCTTATGCTGCTGCCGGCGGCCTTTGTCCTTCTGGGTAGACGTGACCGAGTCCAAGGTGGCGCTGGACTTCTCAATTCTCTGGATGCGGCCTTCCACCCCAGGCCCGAACAAGTCGGTACCCAGGAAGGGGACGTCTGCCAGCTTGTGCCGGGTATCTGCCGTGAAGGTGGAGATCTGCAGCCAAGCTCAGCGGTGCATGGCCACTGCGGCCACTACCGACCGGGCACAGGAGTCTCCAATATTGAGAGCCATTTGGAGCTGCTGTTTCGCCACTGCCCTTCCCTGATCCCACACCTGCTTGACTGTAGTCTGGAGGTCATCCGGGAGATGAGGGATCACCTCATCTAGGGAGCCCATAAGGGCGTGGGAGAAGTGCGCCATCAGTACGGCCGAACTGGCCTGACGGAGGCCGAGGGAGAATGCAGTGTACACTTTACGCCAGGCATAGTCCAGTTTTTTGGACTCTCTGTCGGGGGGGCTTGTCCACATCACTGGTGTTCCTGGAACGCCGGAAAACACTCTCGATAACCAACCACAACGCAGAGGGGTGCTCCAAGAAACCGGACAGTGACCCAGTGGGGACCGCGTACTTCCTCGCCATCCTGGCCGAAGGAGCAGCACAAGAAGCCGGCCGCTGCCATAACTCCAAGGCTGGGCCAACAATGACTTCAGCCATCGGAAAGGCCTCCTCGGGAGAATCCCCTCGGTCCAATATCTCCGTGAGGGGATACTTGCCCACTTGGATACGGGCTCGAGCTGCATCCCAGTAGACGCTGAGAGGAGCCGAAGCAAACCCATGAACAAGGATGGGCTCTCCTCCATCGACTGTTCCCCGGAGGACTCCAGGTCAAGGGGCCTGGAGAACAGGGAAGAGTCGTCAGACTCAGAGGAGTCTGCAAATAGCTGCCTAGGGCGTGAACCACCCTCCACCTGCCGAGGACGGTCGGGAGTGAGGGTGACAGACAACCAGTGGGGCAGTCCCTGACTCTACCGAGAATCCTTGGTCGAAGCCCCAGATTTAGGTTATGGAGGCAGGGGTTCCACCACAAATCGGTGGGGCAGCTGGTTTTGGCCGAACAACCGGCGCAGTTTGGGATCCTCGGCCACTGCGAGGGGTTGTTTCGGCCTTTCAGGTGACAGCCACTTAATGGCCGGGGAAGGTGACGGCGTTGGCTTGTTTCCAGTCAGAAGGAGCTGCTGCCACATTAAGTCCTCATAGCATCAACACAATTGGCGCCGAAGCCTTTCCTCTGAGGAGGAAGACGACGAGACGAGCGGCGCTGCCGCTTGCCTCGGTGCCAAGACTGAGACCGCCGGTGTCGGCGGGATTGGCTGGACCGAGAAGAGGTCCGAGACCGTCAGTGTTTCCGAGGGTGGGTCTGGGAGGGAGCGGGGGAAACCCATTCCTCCCTCGGCTCAGGAGCCTTAACCGGGGACTCCGGCACAGGAGGCGCAGGCAAGTCCTCTGTTTCCACTGGGGAAACCGGTGAAGAAGGGTTGTCTGCTTCTCCAGTCGACAGCCCGTCCGACGGGTCAAGAAAAATCTCGACCACATCGACAGGTGTCTCGGCCGGCTGACCTGACGGGGACACCGTGAAGCCAGTGGCCTTAGCCACAACCTCGACCGAAGTCGACGGTCCGGGGAAGGGGACCTCTCCCACTCCCACGAACGGTGGGACTTACCCTTCGAGTCCTTCTTCTTGGACCAAGAGGAGTGTCCCGATGGACCTTCACCTTTCGTGGAGAGGGACTGACAAAGTTCCTTAAAAGAAGCCGCATAGGAGGAGCCCAAGGAGAACGGGATAAATGCCGCGACCGAGGAAGACGAAGATGCAGCCTGGGCTGCCTCCTCCTCAAAGGCGATCATCTGTTCAAGTTGCTCAGCTGAGCCTGCCACCGCGGAAACCGCCCAACGGGCCTCCTTTGACTTCACCGGCAGTATAAGTCTCTTGGGGCGCCCGAGTTGGAGCCTGGCAACACGGTCTTTGAGGACATTTGCCGAGAAGGACTTGCACAAATCGCAGGCCTGCGGATCATGGTCAAGTCCGAAGCAGCAGACGCACGTGGAGTGCGGATCGGTCCAAGACATCTTCTGCTCGCATGGGCACCGCCGAAAACTGGGAGTCGATTTATTCATCGCAGCCGAGAAGGAAGAAACAGACCGAAGTCTTGCACACACTAAAATTAGTTTCGGGTTAACCGAAGAGTTTGGATCCAGTCTAAACGCAGAGCGCTAAGGAGGGAACCTAAGCTTCAAAGTGGTAAGGAAGATCTGGCGTCATGGGGCGGAGCTGAGAGTTTTACCACCAGGGTGGGTGGGAGAAGCCAGCTTGAACACCTTCCGGCAAGATTTAAAGCAGCAAGGAACCTGCCAGACAGTGTGGATGAACAACATATCCATGTCCCTAGAAAGGCGGGTTCTCTGGTAAGCAGAGGTAATCACCCTATGCCGGGCCATGGGGGAACAACCGGAAGAGACGCAGCCATGACGTCTGCCTAGTGCAGATCGCTGTCCCTACAACCCTGGAAGCTACCTCACTGGCGTCATAAGATGCGTTTGCTCGGTGCCTTGCTAGCTCCAGGCCATGTGCACAGAGTGCAATGGCTTGTCTGGTTTCCTCAGTGTCAGGCATCGAGGCTAGGAGTTGACCTAGCCTGGACCACAGGAACCTGTCATAGGTAGCGCAGTGGGCCTGATTAGCAGATACCGAAAGCAGCAACCATGCCGAGGAGAAAGTCCTCCTACCCCAGAAGTCAAAATCCAATGAGTCTGCATCTGGGGGTCAGTCACAGTGAAGGGCACGAAGCCCGTCGGGAGTATCCAGTTGTGTCAATCCTGAGCTAGGATGAGGCAGATTACCTGGAGACTCCAAGGGGGCACAATACCTCTGGCGGAGATCCCTAGGGGCTGGGACTCTGGAAAAGGGTCTCTGCCAGAAGTGCATCGGTGCCTCCCAAAAGGGAGCAGGCCAGGGGGCACTACAAGAGTGTCCACACTGAAATCGCCCAGATTGTGCTAAGTGGGTGGGGTAACATGCAGGTCCTCCAACATCCTCACAAGAAAATGCTGATACTCAGCAAGATCAGCAGCTGGGGAGATGTGGACAGATGGTTCCTCACCTTCTGAAGAGGAGGATGAGGAGTCAGAGGACCTCAAAGGTTCAGAGGTTGGCCGATCAGGGGGAGGTTGAAAAACCTGTCTGTCCATGGCCCTAACATAAGAGAAATCGAGCAGCCACAGCTCTGAACTGCTCCCAGGAGAGAGGCCCGCTAGGACCAAGAATACCTGGGAGAGCAGGAGGAGGTGGCAGAGGAAAGTGAGCAGAGCCGACAACAGCAACAGTCTGTCCTCCGCCTGGGCTAGAGAGCCCACCTGGAGCCCCAAGGGAAGAGGGAGCTCCGGAAAAACTCCAAAGCCGACAGCTGGTCAACCATACTGGAACTGCCTAGGCTGCGCCCTGAAGAATCCCCCCCCCCCGGTGAGGTGATCGGAGTCATGAAAATCCAAAAGGACGGTCCCCTACCTCCAAAGAATGGGGCTCTCTCGAGAAAACCAAAAAGGAAGAGCGGAGATCTGCACCACGAGTCCTTCCAGAACTCGGATGGGTCCCAGAAAAGGGTTGCCACGTCGAACCCCTACCCCTCAGAATCCAAAAGAGCCCTTCTCCTCAAAAAAGCCAGCCTAGGCAGCTGGCAGCCCTGGTCAGCCTCTGAACGGACTATACAGGGAGCAGCACCCTCCACTCCTGCGGGTGCTCCGATCGGCCCCAAAGTTGGGCGATCCAGGCACACCACCTGAGGGGGTACCACCACTGAGGGGTCAGAAAACCCTATGAGGCCAGATTGCAGAGCAATGGTGGCCTGAACCATTGCCTGCTGGTCAGCACCCTGACCCTGGACGAGGAAGCAACTATGCGCTTCTCAGAGGGGGTCTGGCTCCGGTCTGTCGAGGACACTACCAAGGTGTCCATGTGAGCAGCCAACTCCAAACAGTCAGACTGCATATCTGACTCAGAGTCCGATTCCGCCTCCGAGGAGGTGGAGACCGAAGCGCTGTGCCAGATGGTACGAGGACGCCTGCTGCCATCCCGACTGAATGGGGCACCAGATAGAGTAACTGCAACAGAGTAGGTGCCGAGGACCTCAGCCGCACCATGAATGGCGCGAAAGAGGACACGGTGCGGACGCCTAGATATCGGGCAGGGGCCTGTCCGCGGCGCCATCCTGACCCGAGTGGCGCCGAGCCATAGATGTTGGCGCTGACCACGCCTCGGCGTGAGATCGAACCCCATGGCGCCACCGCAAGCGGCGCTGAAGCCGGAGACTGGGCCAATGACTGCTCCAACCGCACTCTTGGCGCTGTGAATGGTGCAGAGATCTGAAACCCCCACAGCGCTGCGTCTTCGCTCGGTCCCACAAGCGGCACCAGTGCTAGATGTGGGCCATGCTCAACCACAGCACTGCGAATGGCGCAACAGAATAGTGATGGCGCCGAGCTCCCCCTGCACCATCAGCACTGTGAATGGAGCAGACAGCAGAGACTGCGATAAGCAGTGGACGGCGCTGACAATGGCGCTATCCGGGCCCATGGCGCTGAGGCCCAAAGGCGGCCTGCCGACAGACTGAGTGAGGAGAAGCGGCCCAGGCCTACGAGCAGAGGGTGCAACACTGGGGAGCCTTCACCCCCAAAGGGCAACTGCAAAGCGGTGCCTCCTGCCCATCCCCAAGGGAATGGACTGGGCCTCCTGCACCGCGGGAAAGGGCTTCTGCAATGGCGAGGCTACTAGAGCAAGTCCTCCTCCTTGGTCCATATAGAACCGGGGAGGACCCAGAGAAAGGCTGAGGCGTGGCTTGGCCAGTGGCCCGTTCCCGAAGAATCGTGGAGCTTGTCCAACTTTCCACGCGCATTGTTCGATGACACGACGGTCCATGGAGAAGCAGGCGTCGCACGAATCCATGTCATGTTGCGGGCCAAGACATGCAAGGCAACGGTCATGTTGGTCAATGATGGAGTACTTATGGCCGCACGGGCACCGACACATATGGGGCCGTCCCCTCTTCAAAGTTTTCTTGCCCCCTGACTGAGACACGACCTATGGAAAAACACACCAAACAAGACTCTACGTCGCAAAATAAAGGAAAAAGAACAGTCTGACCAGGTGACATCAAGTGGAGTTAACAGTGGAACCGGCAGGAAAATTGGAATAAGAATTCTACGGAGTCGACGGACTCTGCGTCGAGTAAGAATGGGGCCGAAGGCTTCGATGCAGACAGCAGGCCTCTCATGCAGCAGAGCTATCCACGAGGTGCGACCTCAACGGCTGGAGATGAACTGATGGGAGGGCGGGATCGGCAACACCTAACAGACAAACCCGCGAGCGCCACACAGTGCGTTGGCCTCTAGGGCGGCACCGATGGTGCGTCGACTCCAGCCATCCAAAAATATAAAAAAAGGCGCTCCCGTGGGGTCGTGACCTCTGGCACCATACCCAAAGGTGATGAATGGTGAAGACTGACACAGATAAGATCTGTGACTCCACCACTGGGGACGTCTGGACCCCCAAGGGAGTACCAGACTGGGAGAGATGCACAACTGGTGGGACCAGCTGTCTCACAGACCCTCCCCCAAGCCTCATGGCTCAGTGACACGAACATTAATAGAATCCTGGTCTCCCTCAGTACATATAGTATTGGAGAGGCACTCAAGGAAAGAGCCCAGGGACCTTACTTTCAAGTCCAGAATGCAATGCCTGTCTCCGAAGGTGGGGAGGGGTGGGTCCCATCCCCACATCATCTCACAAATTTTCAGGGTACAAAAATCCATTGGTAAGCAGGCATCGCAGTGGTCCATGTCATGGTCCAATTCAAGGCAGGTCCAGCAATGATCATGTCAGTCCTGGACAGACGTTTCTCCCACAGGGGCACCAACGCATGGGTGGAGATTCAGTCCTCTCAGTTTTCTTCTGCTTTTTAGGCCCCTAGGATCCAGACACGATTGACTCATGGAAAACAAGAAAAAAACAGCAAAAAAAAAAAAAAAGGGCTTAGTACCACACAAAGGGATAGAAGAAAAGGCAGCAACAAGAGTCCAGAAACATTATATGGCATCAAGCAATCAACAACAAACAGAGCTAAGGGCGTGTGACGCAGCAAAAATGGCGAGCGCTCCACAGAGTGCTTTCCTCGATGGCAACTGAAAAGACAAGGGGGCCGGTGTTGGTTACTAGCCAGCCCAAGAGTGACATATGTTTGCCTTATGAGCAATGTCATCTCCGTTGGTCCCCTACCTCCAACGCTTTAAAGGCATTTACTCCAATGGGATCCTGGTGCCTCCAGCTTAGACCCACTAGTGATGAAAGGTGAAGATGGATTCTTGGAAGATTCATATAAGTACACCTACAGCAAAGGGGCAGCTTGGGCAAAAACAAACAGGAAGATGGTAAGCAAACAAGGAAAAGTGTGTCAGGAAAAGGGGAGAGAAAGAGAGAGCAGGCAGGATGGAAGAAGGGAGTTAGGAGCATGATTAGAAATGAGAGGTGTAATCATAGAGTAATGATTTAAATTTATACAAGACAAGATTTCAGAGAGTGCATAAGAGCAGGCAGACTGTCCTGCTGTGGTTTTTGTTTGCAGTAAGGAGAAAGAATGGGAGTCAGTTAAATGGGTGGATTAAGAGGAGAGAGAGGGACAGGACAGTAGGGAGCAGAGTTAACAGGAGAAGAACCCGAAGCAGAACGAGGAAGATGAGGCGCCAGTCCCAGAGTGTGTGTGAGGCATACAGGGAGCAGTGGTGGGTGCTAGCTAGGCACCCGAAGGCAAAAAAAAAACAAAACAGGAGCATAAGAGGGGCTGAACTAATATACAGATATACATACATATATATTTATATTTTTTCCGTATTTACCTGCTGCAGTGCTGATGATCTCATCAGTGCTGGTTTCTGAACAGCCAACTAGGGACAGGTCATAGGAAATAATATCCTGAAACAGTTGATTTCTACTCAAAGTGCACTCTCTCATGTGTTGCCTAGACATCAAGCAAATACAATATTTAATATCGCCAGAAGAATGAAGTGAATGTTACTTTTTTAAGCTACCTCATGGACTATACAGAGCACTAAACACTGCAGCCATTAATTTATCTAAATTTTGTTAACTGGGAAAGGCACATTGAGCCAAGGCTCATATCCAGGTGCAACCCAGGATAGGGACAATATTATAACATCATATACAGGAGAATACACATACATAGAAAATGCCATAAATACAATATTTAATAGATACAGAAACATTATGCCTAGTGGCTAATAAATAGTGTGGCTAAAACAGCAATTAAAAAGTACAGTTAGGTAAGAACTTACTGTAACAGTAGATCTTCGAAAGAGGCTCTTGCAGTAGGCAACACCGGAAGGATCGAGGTGCTAGGACCACACAGAAAGCTTAGCTAGCAGTGTCTGGTGTGGGACTGGCATCACGTGACAGACGTCAGCCCGGCACTATATAGTGGGCGGTGCCCCATGCCCGCCTCCAGTTTTCCTGCCGGAAACCTGAAAAAAGGTGCGACAGAAGAAGGAGAGGGCTCCTGGAGCCACAAAAAGAAGCAGCAGGGGGAAGTAGGAGAAAACCTTGCCTACTGCAAGAGCCTCTCTCTAAGATCTACTGTTATAGTAAGTTCTTACGTAACTGTACTATCTTACTTCAAGAGGGCTCCTGCAGTAGGCAACACCATAAGGACAGAGTCCCAAGCAGTACAAGTCAGGCAAAGACTGACCACAGGAGGTAGGAAAGGTCTGTGGAAGGTAGGGAACTTAGGACAAAAGGCCTTGAAGGACTGCTATTCCACAGCCAACCCTGCGCCGAGAGGCAATGGACAGACTGTTATGTTTAGTGAAGGCGTGGACAGAGCTTCAAGTGGCTGTTGCAGAGATTTCTGTGGCAGATACATTCCTGAAACAAGCAGTGGAGGCTGCCATGCCCCTGGTTGAGTGCCGCTTGACTTCCCCCAGAAGTGGTTTGTTATACTTCTGATAAAACAGAATGCAGTTCGCTAACCATTTGGATAAACACTGTTTTGAAACTGCAGCGTCCCCTCTCTTGGGCGCAAAAGAAATGAAAATCTGATCCGTCTTTCGGGCAGACGTCGTCCAATTTGTGTAATAACACAAAATTCTGTGCATATCCAGCGTGTGCAGAAGTGCCTCCCCTTGAATAGAGTGCTCAGGATAATACACTGGCAAGTGTATAGTCTGGTTCAAGGTAAACCCAGAAACTACTTTTGGTAAAAACTTAGGATTTGTACGCAGCGTCATCCAGTCTCTGTGAAAAATCAAATAAAGCTCCTTACACATAAGGCCTGAAGCTCGGTAATCCTTAGAGCAGAAGTAATTGCAACTAAAATCAGCGCTCTCCAAGACAAATAGCACATGTCAACTCACGGCCAGTTCAAAGGGAGGCAAAGTGAGTTTCTCAAGAATAAAGTTCAGATCCCACAGCAGAACAGAGTTCCTAATCGGGGGTTTCAAATAGAGTATTCCCTTCAGAAAGGTACGGGATACCTCCAACCGAGCAAAAGTTTTGCCTTCCACCGGAGTGTAGTAAGCGGAAATGGCAGGTAGATGGACCCTCAGAGAGGAAAAGCAGAGTCCTAGGTCGGAGAGGTGCAGTAGGTACTCCAGGACCTGAGGAACAGGGCACGTAAATGGATTCCATCCCTTAGAGGTTGCCCATATAATCTCTTCCATTTCACAGTGTAAGTGGTTCTTGTAGACAGCTTTCTGGCCTCTACAAGGACATCAGTGACTGTGGAGGCGAGGCAAAAGTGAGAGACAGCTATGACTGAAGGCGCCATGCCTGCAGATGAAGGGATGGACCAGCCTGCCCTGATCCTGAGTCAGAAGGTCCTGGCAGAGGGGGAGAGGAACCAGAGGCTCCGCCGCTAGCTGCTGAAGCAGAGGGAACCAAATTTGGCGAGGCCAAAAAGGAGTAATGAGAATTATCTGAGCCCCCTCTGCTTGCATCTTTATAAGCACCCTCTGCAAGAGTGGGAAAGGGTTGGGGGAGGTGTACAGGAACCTCCTCGCCAAAAGACACCAGGCCCAGGAACGAGCAAGCAAAAACTGGGTAATTTTGCATTACATGGGGAGGTGAACAGATCGAGATCTGGACTCCAGAGGTGGAAGATGTCCTCGACCACTCACTAACGCAGTTCCCACTCATGAACTCTTGCCTGGGTGCAGCCAAGCCTGTCCACCAGGACGTTCTGGATGCCCGTGAAGTGCACCGCTATGAGTTGGAGCTGGTGCTGAACTGCCCAGTATCACACTTGCATCGCTTTCCTGTACAAGGGCTACGATTGAGTGCCTCCCTGTTTATGTACCAGACCCTGTACATGTTGTCCGACTGGATCACGAGTGATCCAGGGAGGAGAAGGGACTGGAAGGCCGGGAGGGAATACAGCACTGCATGCATCTCTAGTACATTTATGTGCAGCAAGAGTTCCCGCTGGGACTAAGATACCGGGGTCCTGCGATCTCCCAGATGTGCTCCCCAGCCCTGATCTGAAACATCTGTCATCACGGTTTGAACTGAAGGGGGGTGGCTGGACAGGGACTCCTGACACAGACTGTCCAAATCCTGCCACCACAGGAGGTCCACATAGGACTGGACACCAAAACTCTGTGATTCAGGTCGTCTGACCTCTGGTCCCACTGGACCCAGAGGGTCCACTGCATGACCCGCACATGAAGCCAGGCTAAGGGTACAGTGGGAATGGCTAGGAGGCGGAGGACTGATCTGGCCATGGCCCAACGGCTTAAGGTCACAATGCAAGCTTGCCTCTGCAGTGTTTCCATCCTGCCCAAAGGGAGGAAGACCTGACCCTAGATAGTATCCAGTACTGCCCTAATAAATTAAAGGTGCTGGGAAGGAGTAAGGTGAGACTCTGGGTAATTCACCATGATTCCCACCTTGTCGAACAGGTTCAGGGTAGCCACAAGAGAGACCTCCAGGCTTTCCCTTGACGGGGCTGATAGGAACTAGTTATTGAGGTACGGGAACACATAATGGCCCCCAACGTTGCAAGGTCACTGCCACTACTGCTAAGCACTTGGTAAATACCCTGGGTGCCGAAGAAGGGTCAAAGGGAAGGGCTTTGAACTGGAAATGTTATCCAGGGCACACAGCCAGTGTCCTGATGGAGCAGTGGCAACAGTCCTGGAAGGAACAACATGCGAAACCTCTTGTACTCTATGTACAGGTTGAGCGAGCTGAGGTCCAGTATTGGCCAGAGATCTCCGATCTTTTTTTGGGACCAGGAAGAAGTGGGAGGAATACCCCCTCTTCCTGCTTGCCCCCCAAGAAACGGGCTCTAAAGCGGACATGTGCAACAAGCCGCAACCTCCTCCCTGATGAGAGGAATGTGACCATAAAGGTAATCAGTGTGACCTGTAGGGTTTTCTGGAGGTTGCTTTATGAACTCCAACGTGTGACCCTGAACTATTAGCTGAAATACCCAAGTGTCTGCCGTGATCGCCTCCCAACCAGACAGTCACGAGTCAAGAGGCGGAGGCAGCAAAAAGGCTGCTTAGACTTGAGGTTGGTATGGTACAAGGAGTGCACCGAAAGCAGGGCCTTTCCTTGCTCCTAGAGATCGGTCATAATGTCCTTAACATTTCCTCCAAAGAGCACCAAGCCCCTGATGGGGATGTCCAGAATAGAAGCTTGCACATACTGGGTGAAACCACACTCTCGCAACCAAGAGTGTCCGTGGATACAGATCACTGTTGCCGTGCCTCTGACGGAAGCAGACGGCATTGTAAGTCGCTCGTAAGGTATGGCGGCAGGTAATCTCTGCCGTCTTGACAGTTTGCTGAATCTTAGCCTTGGCTATAGAATCTGGCAAGGCTTCAAAGTCTGCTTTCAATTGGCTCAGAATGGACTTCTGATAGCAGACCATGTGGGCTACATAGTTCAGGGCCTGCATGGCTAACACAGAGGATGAATAAACCTTTCGATCAAACTGGTCAATCTGCCTCGACTCCTTGTCCAAAGGGGAGGTACTCATATGCTTTGGCTTAGTGAAACGGTCGTGAGCTGCACTCATAACCACAGAGTCTGCTTTGGAGTGGTTAACCAAGTGGTCTTTCCCCTCAAGTGCATGGTATAATCTGTCCACCTTCTTGGAGGTGGCAGTGACAGACGACGGTTGTTGCTAAACAGCAGTGTCCAGGTCGTCGTGAGGCCCCATCCTGGGGTGGGGGGATGAGAAGGTGGGGGTCAACTTTGGGAGGTCCAGGTGCTCCACCAACCTCCGACGTTGGGGATCCTGCTCCTCTGTTTTCCAGCCATTGGCCTCCTGAATTTTCCGGAGGATCTCCCTGAAGGAAGGGTCCTCAAGGGGAGACTTAGGAGTCTCCTTAGGCCTGGATTCCTCCGGTGTCGGAGATTCCAAGCACAAGGAAGAAGAGGCAGAATCTGATTCAGAATCCGGTTAAGGGCTCTGGTCTGAAGACATGGACCTTCAACGGGGGACCTCCGTTAGAGGTTCGGCCGGCCCACAACCCTGGTCCTCTACTGTAGAGGCACACAGTGCATGCCCAGAAGTAGATGGGTATGTTTCCACCAGGGACAGGGAACATGGGGTTGGGTCAGACTGGCGTAGGAGGCACGGCTGGCTGGCACCAGTCCAACTCCGAGATAAGCTGGTGTTTAGTAGCTCTGTTCCACCGTGAGTCAAAGAGCGCCTCGTAATCCACTGGCGGTTGGGGAGGGGGAGGTGGGTGGTAAACCGGTGTCGGGTACCCCGAGGGTACCCAGCGCTGGGTACCCTGGCACTGGATACCCTGGCGCGTGGTAGGTCGAGCGATGGAAGCCAGTCGGGCGGATAGCCCAATGTCTCGATACCCCATGCAGCCCAGTGTAGGGATCCTGTAAAGGACCAGACTGGAAGCGGCTTGGCTGGGGCCTGAAGGTGGGGGGGGCAGAAGGCCAAGGCAGATCCGGCACCAGCCCGGATGGAGCAACAGGTCCCTCTGGAGTAAGGGGAGGGGCAGGACACCCAGAGAGGACAATAACTGGACCAGCGGGGGTATCCTCTGAGGTGTCCGGCATGGGCCGTTCCGGCGCTGGCTCAACGACAGGGTCAGCAGGCGGCAAATATGAAAATTACGTACCTACCGTAATTCTTGATCTTCTCTTGTATCTTCACCATTCATTACTGCTTGGGTTAAGCGAGGTGCGCTACCGCTACGGAGGTTTTTTTGAGTCTGCTCCAAGCGCTGCCCTCGAGCGCACGTATTGCATCATGGCGGAGGGGCGCTAGGTGCCGCAGACTCCTCCTCTATCTCAGTTCTGTTAGCCAGAGAGGCGAAAATAAAGAGCAAGAAAAAAGGAAAGCGAGGCAAGAGAGCCGAGGGATAGAAAAAGGAAAGGATATAAACTGAAAAAGGGATAAGCCGGTAGAGAATAGACAGAGGAGAGAGAATTCCTACCCTAAGGGACCGCAGGGCCTCCTTTCCGGGGCGGCTCTAAGGGAGAAACAGAGAGAAGGAAAGAAAGTAGAAGAAGAAGAAAAGGGGGCATGTTGAGAGGGAGAACAGTGCCCATCGAGCATTGGTTGAGAGGCTTATAGGCTCAAGACTAACAAGGGAGCAAGAATCCCAGTTGTTAGGACAGAGGGGAGGTTCAACCGAACCACCTGAACAGATCTGAATGAGGGCAGACTCTCTGGACTCTCAACATACCCAGTCCTTTCATCCTAGTTGAGGGCTCAGCCCGTTCTGGGTAGAGCGCCCAGCCAGGAAGGGGACTAAGTCCCTTCGCACCTTGTTAGTGCCAACACAGCAGTGTATGGAAAAGACTATGCCTTCTCAAAGGCAGTTTTGTATGAAAAATAGAGTGGAACTCAATCAGACTCCTAGGGCAAGGCAGGCAGGCGGCTCCAGAGCTGACAAGTTCAGTCAGAAGCTAGAGCGCTAGAAATAATACCTGCCAGGAGGATTCTTGACTTTGCCGGGGCCAGGACAGGCATGGCCACTTGGGCCATGAAACTGCATGACCTGAAGAAAGCAAGGAATCGCACCGACAGGGTGGTCAGAAAGAGTTCCCTCAGAAGTAGAGAAAATTATAACTGTGCACATTCCTCTTACCTTGAGGAAAAAGGAAGATCCATTCACTAAGAATGGAAAAATAGAAAGGTTTTTTTTATTTTTTTTTTGGCATAAAGGCCAAGAAAAGTAAGAGGAACGAGACGGAAGGGGGAGACACCACAGAAGGAGGCCACTGAGGGGAAGGTGGGAGGGTATCAGTAATGAATGGTGAAGATACAAGAGAAGATCAAGAATTACGGTAGGTACGCAATTTTCATATCTTCCCTTGTCAATTTTCACCATTCATTACTGCTTGGGTGAGTACCAAGCCCCCTCCCCCTTAAAAAAAGGGGGTAGAACCCTGAAGGAACAAGACCCCCAGCCTCCTGTTGGTGAGAAACAGAAGGGGAAGACCCTGGCTAATGCAGAGAGAAGCCTATGTGGGAGAAGAGCTAGGAGGTGCCCCCCGAGGACGGGGAGACGGAGGAAGCCCCTGCAGAAGTCTCCTAGCTCTGGAGGAAAAGAGACGGGTCCCCAGAAAGCGGAGCGAATCACCCTACGCCGGGCCAGGGGTGACAACCTTGACAGACGAAGCCATGCCGTCCGCCTAATGCAGATCGCTGTCCCCACAAGCCTGGAAGCCACCTCATTAGCGTCATAAGATGCCCTTGCTTGGTGTCTTGCCAACTCCAGGCCTATAGCGGAGAGGGCAATAGCCTGTCTGGTGTGCTCCGTATCAGGCATTGATGCTAAGAGCTGGGAGAGCATCGACCACAGATGCCGACTGTAGGCAGCGTGGTGAGCCTGATGTGATGCAATGCAGGCCACCATACGAGGAAAGAACACTCTGGCCCCACGGTCTGATTATGAGAATCGAATCCGGTGGGCCGTTAATCTTGCGCCAGGCGGACGCCCGGAAGGAGTCTCTAGGTATACCAAACCCGGTGGACGGTTGGGAAGGGTACCCAGGACCCGAGGGGCACAATACCTTCGCCGACAGTCTACCGGAGCTGGAGAAGGCGGCTGCCATCGCCAGGAACGGATAGACGCCCCGGAAGGGGACAGGCCAGGAAGGTACCACCAGGTGCTGGGCACTGAATTCTCCAAGAATTCACGCTGCTCCGCTCAGTATTGTCTCGCCTAACGAAGAGATTCAAGATCCTCACCATCCTCGAAGGAATCGCTGATATTCAGTGAAATCAGCGTCGGAGGAAAGATGAGCCAGGGGTTCCTCTCCCTCAGAGGAGGGAGACGAGGATGATGGGGAGCTCGAATGTCCAGAAGATTCCTGCGGCGGTGGGGAGTCTCGAAAGACCCGCTCATGCATGTATCTAATGTATGAGGAGAAGGCCGGCGCAGAACCTCTGAACTGCTCCCAGGATAAAGGACCTGTAGGACAGACATGGCCTGGAAGAGTAGGGGGTGGTTGAAGAGGCAACTGACCTCTGCTAGGGCTCTGAAATCTGGGGAACAGAGCCCGAGCTGGCGGGATCCCGGACAACAAACCAGGTAGCAAAACGGAACCCTGGGGATGCGAGGCCTGGAAGAGCCCAGAAGGGGATCCTCCTCTGTGACGAACCTGGGACTGCATGGATACAGAAGGGCAGTCCGCAGCAACGCCACTGGAGGGAGTCCCGGGGCCCAAGAGGGAAAGGCGGGGTTCGGCGCTACGGCTCCTAGACACCCCACGAGGGGTGGCCAGCCGAGACCGCGACGACTGTCCCCCACCCCTCGGACTCCGAGAGAGCTCTCCTCCTCGACTCCAGCGTTCCCCCACCCCAAGAGGTGGCAACAGCACCCGGAAGGGTAGCTGTCAGAGCCCCCAGGAGGGAGAGCCCCCTCAGTCCCCACCACATCACCCTCTGGGGCCCAGGGCCACCTTAGCCCGAGGGTCCTCAGGGAGGACGGGAGGGAGACAGCGGAGGGGCCGCTGGTGCCGCCTAGCACCACGCAGCTACTGGGGACCCCGACCCCAAAGAGTCAGGGTGCCAGGAAGGGTCCACGTCCGAGTCATCGACCTGAAGAGGCGACCAGCAGAAACCTCCACGCTGGCAACCCGGGGGTCCCCAGAGAATAGCGCCACAAGCGGCGCGGAGCCTAGCCCGCTCGCGACTGCAGTGGCCCGGCCCCAGCTCCCTGCTCGCCAGTTAGGCCCACGGCGCTGCCGGTGCCGGGAACCCAACCTGGCGCCGGCCGAGAGCCAACCAGTTCTGTCGCGCCGAAGGTTATAGTACGCCTACGGCCGCCCGATCACGCACCGCAATCGGGCGCCTGAACCGAAACGCACCAGAGGGCGCGGTGAGGGTCCACCAGTGCCAGGACCAACAGGCGCGGCCTCGGCATTAGGGGAGCCTGCACCTCCGGTAGGGTGACTGCCGAGGCGGTGTCCCCTGCCGCGCCCCGGGCGACTACGACGCTCTCCCCGACACCGCAAGAGAAGCCTCTTCTGCAAGAGAAGACGAGGAAGCCTCCTCCTCGGACCATATAGGCCAGGAGGGGACCCGGGAAGGGCCTAGAGACCTACCTGGGAATCCCTGAGCGACGTCCCGCTCGGTCAGCGGGCCTTGCCGAAGCTTGACCACTCGGACTTCGAGGACACGACAGTCCATGGAGAAACAGGTGTCGCATGCGTCCATGTTGTGGTTGGGTCCCAGGCAACGGAGACAGACATCATGCCAGTCCGAGACGGAAAAATGCTGGCCACAGGAGCACCGACGCATAGGGGCACGGCCCGCCTTCGACTTACGCCTTGCTCCCGAACCTGACATAATGCGAACTAAACAAGAAAAAACAGCAATAAAGCACTCAGCCAGACAAAGAAAAAAAAAAGGAAGGTCTTTACCGGTATACGCGCCGAGAGAGTCGCCTGAGAAACGAGGAGTCTTGAAGAACTACGAAACTGTTAAACTATTTCGCTATCGAGAGCAGGTGCAGCCTCGACGGGGAGAAACAGAACTGAGACAGGAGGAGGATCTGCGACCCTAGCAACGGTCTCGCTGGCGGACGCAATACATGCGCGCCGAGGGCGTGGCGCCCGCTGGAGCAGACTCCAAAAACCTCCCAGAAGCGGTGCGCCCGGCTTAACCCAAGCAGTAATGAATGGTGAAGATTGACAAGGGAAGATCCTCTGGCTCTGGGGAGGAAGGCGAGGCAGACGAAAGTGTGTCCAGACAGTGGGATTCCTCTTGAGATGGTTGCAGCAGAGGCAGCACTGGGCGCTGGTCCGTAGGACCAGTGTTAGACCTCATGACTGGGTCTGACGCGAACGCGGGGGTTGTGCGGGCGTCGGCAGAGCTGGCGTCCAACTTACCAGCTGAACCGCTCAACTTAGTCCCCAAGTGAGGTTTGAAGGGCCTATGGTGAAAGAACCCTCTGAATCCCCGGAGCCCCCCATCAGAACCGGTACCAGCTCAGGTTTGGGGGGAGGGCAAAGGCTGCTCCAAGGATGGAGGAGCAGGTTGGGTTAGAGCAGAGATCTCTTTATGGGTAAAGGGCAGTTTGACGACCGCAGCCTAAAATGGAGACTAGTCCCGATCCAGAGTCTTCTTGTCCCGCTTGTACTTCTTCTTGGAGGACAGGGAGCCAGAAGAACCCTTGGGAGATGAAGAATTGCTCCACACCTGCTGCAGCTCTTTTTCCATGGAAGCTAATTTAAGTTTCAGAAGATGGGCTTCCAGAGCTTGCTGGTGGTGTTTCCGCGTGGCCTGGTTGAACTTCTGGCAGGCCTCACAGCCCTCGGTGTCATCGTTGGGCACCAGGCAGAGAAGATACGAGGGATGGCTGACTTTCTCTGGTATCAGCTTGCTGGAGGCGCACTTGTTCTTGTCAGAATCCAAAGGAGTTGGAGAAGACATGCAATCCCTAAGTACAAAATTACTGATTTTACAGAGAAAAACAAAATTCTAAAGTTATACTTTTATTGAAAATGGCAGTCAACAGTAGCAGCATTCCGCGAGGTCCAACGTGCGCAGGTCGACGGCAGGCAAGAACTGGTGGCGGGCGTGGGGGACCGTCCACTATACAGTGCTAGGCCAACGTCGGTCACGTGATGCCAGGCAGGCATCAACGGCCTCGATTTTGGAACCAACTAGGGCAAGGAAGGGGGGGGAGGCGAGAGAAGGCAGTTTGGCCAGTTTCTGAGTAGAGCCAAATGCCATGGCGACCGTTTATTTGGTGTTACATATGAGCGAACTGGCTTCAAACCTTCTGAGCATATTATCAAAGTCTGCCAATAGGATGAGTTCGATATGGGGAAGGGAGTGGCCGGATGCATAGATCACCATATCCTCAGCATACATATGGACATGTGAGGCAGAGATGATGGAGGGGAGGTTGCTTACAAATATTGAGAGAAGTAAAAGCCCAAGGATCTATCCTCTAGGTACCCTGGCCAGGATTTTTTTTTTGGGGGGGTTGGTGTCTTTCAGCTGCACATACTGAAGCCTGTCAGACAGATGGGTCTTGAGCCAGTCTGTGATTGAGGGCGAGAGGCCAACAAAGGAGAGTTTATCCAGAAGGAGCCTATGGGAGACCGAATCAAAGCACTTGGCCATGTCAACAAAGATGGCCGATGTCAGATGGCCTTTGTCCACAGTGGTATAGATATGACTGCTAAGATGGAGAAGGGAGGAGGAGGTGGAGTGAAGACTCCAAAAGCCAGACTGGTAAGGTGTCATGTCATTTGTGTCCAAGGAGTTTAACCTTTAAGAAATTAGGGATTAAAGAATTTTTGAGAGGGAGGGGAGGGAGATAGGCCTGTAGTTGCCTGGAATAGAGGGATCACCCTCCTTATGGAGCGGGATCACTTTGGCTAGTTTCCAGGCCTTGGGCAGGGACTAAGTAGAGAGTGATAGGTTGAAAAGACAGGTGAGTGGCGGGACTACTGCAGGTGCGGAAATCTTCAGGAGATTGGGATCAAGTCCATCAGGACTCTGCTTTGGTGAGTTTAGGGATTTGAGAGCATGTAGAACCTCTGTGGGGTAAAGGGAGGAAAGGTGTGGCTGGACACGGGGGCTGAGGAGAGCTGGTAGGTTCAGGGGTGAGAAGTGGGGGGTGGTCCGGGGGGAGAGCGCCGTTACTGAAGAAGTGGTTTATGGAGGAGGCTGCAGATCAGGGGTCAACGCCATCTGTGCCAGGAGCAGATGTGTGTTGGTGGGAGGAGTGGGAAGAGGTACCGAGCAGGGAGTGGAGAGTCTTCCAGAACACCACGGGGTAAGGGCGGTAGTCGAGCTGTAATTTAAAAAAGTTTGCTTTGGCAGTGCACACTACCTTCATGCAAGCATTTCTTAGGGATCTGTATGTCTGAAGGTCCGAGGAAGACTTGTACACTCTCCAGGCATGGTCTCTGGATTTGAAGAGCCTCATCAGATTGGGTGAGATCCAGTGGAAGGTGCCTACGGCTCTGCCGTACCCTTCTGTGTGTGTGTGTGGGGGGGGGGTGGCTATTCCATACATTTAATAAGACAGAGTTGAATGTGGCCAGCGCAGAGTCTACGTCAGGTGTGGAGAAAATTCTGGACCAGTTGGCCAAATAGAGGTCTGCCAGGAGGGCTTGAGGTTTAAGTGACTTTAGGGGGGTCTGAACCAGAGGTCCGGGGGAATGATTCCTAATGCAATGATCACTGAAAACGTCAGGGAGAATTTCAGCTGAAGAGAATTTTGGGGATGTGATGCTAGGATCCAGTCTAGTAATCAGTGGTTGGCGGAGTGGGGATTGAGCCTGGTGGGTTCAGAGATAAGTTATGTAAGGTTGAGGGCCTCGATCTCCTGGGTGACCGATCTGGTTAGGGGGGGGCAAGCCAACCGAGATTAAAATCTCCGAAGACTAGGAGCTCTCTTGATGCAGCGTGAGAGACAAGGGTGGCTAGGCTAGACACAACAGTCACGGGATTAGCTTTAGGAGAGAAATAGCATACTCCAATCAAGAGGGGAGAGGATGATGAGAGCACCAGCTTGGTGAGTGGGAGCTCATGTGATTGGGAGGCAGCCTCCTGATGGATGATGGAGGCACACAGGGACTCGTGAAAGTAAGCAGCAACCCTACCATTATGTTTGCCCGTCTTGACAAAATAGAGAGTAGCCAGGGATCGCTATCATCGAGTCTAGAACCTTGGTGGAGAACCAGGACTCCGAGACACATAGGAAATCAGGGGTATTTTGAGTTATCCAGGCTTTTATGTAATCCAACTTAGGTTGGAGACTTCTGCCATTTATGCGGTAAATGCCAAGGCTACTAGCAGGCCCCCCCTCCCCCGGCCGAGTTATCAGGCCCTGGGTTTGTTTGATGTCTCCAGCGAGGAGGAAGTAAGAAGGCAGGGTGTGAGGGTATTTGGGAGGTGTTAACCTCAGTTTAGGGTAAGGAGGGTAGCCTACTGCAGGGAGTCAGAGGGGCAAGGAGCTACAGAGAGATGGGGGAGGGTGCCACTGACAAGGGGGGGGAGGTGTAGTCTATGGGGGAGATGTAGTGAGATGGAGAAAGAGGGGACAGAGAGCTGAAGGAGGAATTGGCACCAAGAGAGTGAATAGGAGGATAGGGGATAGCTGTGAGAAGGGAAGCAGCATGATCGCAAGGATGGTGGATTGGAGATGCTGATCAGGGAACGAGATTATACTAGGGCGGGGGTAGGGGGTGACTCTCTACAGTCTGCTTGGCGGGAAATTAGGAGCAATATGTACCTGCAGACCCCACTAGATCCCAAAGAGGGAGGAAAGGGGCTGTGGGAGGTAGCAGAGCAGGTAGGAATACCATGGGGGGGGGAGAGAGACAGAGAGGATAAGGGTTTCGACAAGCAAGGTGTAATTGTACCTCTGAGATGGCTTAGAGGTTAGGGTCATCGCCCCTAGTGTGGAAGGTTTAGAGTTCAAAACCCAAGTAGAAGTACAGGGCAGGTGGTGGGGTTTCACTAGAGGTGGGCAGGGAAGTAGGGAGCACCCTAAAAAGAAGAGCACTATACAGCACAGATAGAGTTAATTATACTAGAGGTCTAGGAGGAGAGTGTCAGGCACAACAGTGACCCCTAGTGGCCGTGTCATATAAACTGTTAAAGGGAAACTTGGGTGATTGTTTCAGGGGACGACCAATCACGACTGATCATGTGACAGAGCTAACTAACATAGGTAAAGAACCGGGGTGAAGTGGTGATCACTGCGTAAGCAGCGTGCATAACACAATTCACAGTTGCTCTGTAGCTGGGTTGTGCTGGCTGCTTTCCTGGCTGTGGGAGGGAGATGTGAGGGCTTGCAGCCTGTGGGGAGGGAAGAAAAAAGTACAGTTACGATGAACTTACCGCAACAGTAGATCTTCAAGAGAGGTTCCTACAGTAGTCTGGCATCAGGACTGCACGGCAAACTTTTCCAGCAGTGACTGGCAGGGGACAGCCCACCCGTCACGTGACGAACGTCAGTCAGTGTGACCCTATATAGTGGGCGGTCCCCGCGCCCGCCTTCCAGTTCTCCCACCGGAGATTCAAGGAGAATGAAACAGGAGAAAGGATGAAATCCTAGAGCCCAGTTCAGAATGGCTGAAAGAAATGTAGAAACTGGGCCTGGGAGGGAAAAGGTGACCTACTGCAGGAACCTCTCTTGAAGATCTACTGTTACGTTAAAACTCATTACCTCCAACAGCTCCATATGAAGTCCGAACTATCCATCATTTACCCGACACAAAATGGTTACCCATGAGGTAATGAGTTAAGTTCCTACATAACTGTACTATCTTACTTAGAGAGTGTTCCTGCAGTAGGTCATAATATGTAGGACTGAATCCCAAGCAGTCACTCACAGAGAGACCGAGAGTGTCACGGGAGGAGGAACAACTGAAAAGACAGCACAGGACCAGCCTAAGACAGTAGGTCCTGCAGGACAGCAAGGCCAAACCCGACCCTATGCCCTAGAGGCAATGTCCCGACTGTAATGTTTTATGAAGGTATGGACAGAACTCCAGGTTGCTCCATGCAAATCTCTGCTGCAGAAACATTCTGCAGGAATGCCACAGAGGTAGCCATGCCTCTAGTAGAGTGACCTCTGACCTCCCCAGTAGAAGTTTGTTGTACTTCTGGTAACAGAAGCGAATGCAGTTACCGAGCCACTTGGAAAGGAACTGTTTAGAAACAGCCAACCCCAGGATTTGGGTGCAAAGGAGATAAAAAGCTGATCAGACTTTCTGGATTCCTTAGTTTGGTGAACTTAGCATCTGAGGAGTCTATGACCATCCATGGTGTGAAGGAGATCCTCCCCCCATTCGAATGAACAGGGTAATAAACCGGGAGTTCAACCATCTGGTTTAGGGTTAACTCAGAAATCACCTTGGGAAGAAATTTAGGATTAGTGCGTAGGACCACCCGGTTCCTGTGAAAAAGGCTCCTTATGCATCAGGGCCTGAAGCTCGGAAATCCTACAAGCAGAAGTAATGGAAACCAAAAATAGTGCCTTCCAAGAAAGGTAGCACATATCACAGCTCATCGCTGGTTCAAAGGGAGGAAGCATGAACTTCTCTAAGACAAAATTCAAATCCCAAGGTGGGGTGGGGTTACGGATGGGGGGTTTAAGATGGAGGATCCCTTTCAAAAAGGCCTTAAGATATCTCCAACTGAGCCATGGGCTTTCCTTCCATCAATACATGGTAGGCCGAAATGGCCGACAACGTGGAACTTAAGGGGCGAATAAGACAGACCAAAGTAAGACAGGTGCAGGAGGTACTCCATAACCTGAGGAGCTGAGCATGTAAAGGTGTCCCATCCTTTAGAACCCACCCATATGGAAAAACACTTCCATTTCATAGCATACGTGGACCTGGTGGAGGGTTTCCCTGCCTCTACCAGGACTTGAGCGACCTTTTGGGAGACCCCAAAATGGGACCCGATTACATCTGAAGGAGCCACGCATGAAGATGCAGGGTCCTGAGTCCCGGGTGTACTAACCTGCCTTGATCGTGAGTCAACAGATCGTGCCTGAGAGGTAAAGGAACTGGGGGTTCCACTGAAAGCTGCTGCATTAGCGGACAACAGATTTGTCTCAGTCAGAGTGGAGCTACCAGGATCATCCTTACTCCCTCTGCCTGACGTTTGAGAAGTACCCTCTGTAGTATGGGAAAGGAAGGGAAGAAGTAGAAGAACTTTCCTGTCCAACATAGCAACAACGCGTCGTGCTAGAAAGCTCCAGGCTCTGGAACGAGCAAGCAGAAGCTAAGAAGCTTTGCATTGGATGGGGCGGTGAACAGATCGATGTCTGGATGACTCCTCCTCTAAGAGAGTCTGCTACCTCCTGACTTAATTCCCACTCGTGTGCGAGGGACGACATCCAAATGAGGCCGTCAGCTAGGACGTTGTAAACACCTGGAACGTACGGCTGTGAGAAACGTGTCGTGCTGGACTGCCCAATTCCACACCCACACTGCCTCCCTGCATAGGGGGTACAACCGGGTGCCTCCGTGCTTGTTGATGTACCAGAGTACCAACATGTTGTCTGTCAGGATCAGCAGTGTTCCTCTCGACAGGATGGTCTGAAAAGCCTGAAAGACAAGGAACTGCCCTCATCTCCAGAATGTTGATGTGCAAGGACATCTCCAGCTGGGACCACAAATCCTGGGTTCAATGGTCCCCCAGGTGCGCCCCCTCCCCCCAACCGAGACAGGAAGCGTCTATGGTGAGGGTCCAAAGAGGTGGGGAACTTCGAAAGAGAAGCCCCTTGGACAGATTCGGAGGGTCTAGTCACCACAGGGGAATCCCTTTTGAATGCGCTGGAGACCAGAACAGGATGGTCCAGGTCGTCCAAGCACTGGTTCCACTGGGCACGTAACGTCCACTGAGAGATCCACATATACAACCTAGTTAAAGGAACCGTGGAGATAGAAGCTGCCATCAGGCCCAGTAAGCGTGGCAATGCCCTGGCCGGATGAAATCTGGATGAGACCACCAAGGCGACTTGCTCTCAAAGAGTCTCTTTCCTGTCTGAAGGTAGAAAGGCTCTGCACTGGACTGTATCCAAGACCACCCTGATGATCTAGAGGTTCCGAGAGGGGGGTGAGAGATGACTTGGGGAGACTGACAGTGATCCCCAGTCAGGAAAAAAGGTCCCAAGTGACCGAGAGGGAGTCCAGAAGACTGTTCCTGTATGGATGGAGCTGTCAATAGCCAGTCGTCCAAGTAAGTGAACACCGCTATACCTCGATGGCATAAGGCTGCTGCCACCACCGCTAGGCACTTGGTAAAGACCCTGGGTGCCAAGGAAAGGCCAAAGGGAACAGCTGTGAACTGGAAGTGCTCCCCCTGAAAACAAAACCGCAGGAAATGGCAGTGGCCGGGAAAAATTGGGATATGCAGGTAGGCATTCTGCATATCCAGGGCACAGATCCAGTGGTCTTTCTGCAAAAGGGGCAGAAGACCCTGCACTGTTAGCATGTGGAACCTTTTGTACTCGATAAAAAAGGTTCAGACTGCTGAGGTCTAGGATGGGTCTGAGGTCGCCCGTCTTTCTTGGGACCAGTAAAATCCCTTTCCTCTCAGGGGCGGAATAACGGGTTCTAATACTGCCTTCCAGCACAATGTCCAGATTTCTTCCTCGACCAGCGAAGCCTGGTGTGGGGAGTAGTGCGAGTGATCAGGAGGAGAACCTGGAGAAAACTCCAGAAACTCTAGTGAGTGCCCTCGAGAGATGAGCTGCAGGACCCATGCGTCTGAGGCGATGCCCTCCTACTCCTGGACGTGAAGGGCAAATCTTCCCCCCACTGGCTCCATATTGTTGAGGGGAGGGAAGATGGCACGAGTCAGGATGCAGAGGGGTGAGGGAGCAAGGGCCCTCTCTGGGATTTGGTGGCTGGAGGAGAGGAAAAAGAGGAGCCCGTAGTTCATCTTTTGGACAGTTTCTTTGGGGCCGACTGCTTCCCTTGGCGTTGAAATTGGCACAGAAAGAGCTGCTTTTTCTGGGTGCCTGCCCTGTACATGGAATGGACCAATCGGAGGGCCTGACCACTATCTTGGAGGCCCGTAATCAAATCTTTAGTATCCCCTCCAAAGAGAACTTATCCCTGAAAGGGAGCGTCCCGAATGGCTGCCTACACATCCGTCGAAAGTCCAGAAATTCAAAGCCAAGCGTGCCTCTTGAGGTTAACTGCAGTAGCGGGCCACCACATCCACAGAATCATAGGTGACCTGAACAGCATGTCTGCAGGAAATTTTGGATAGACGAAGCTCTTTAGCAAGCTCCTCCTTAAGATCTGAATCCTCCACAGACGAGATCTTGGCCTCCAGCTTAGCCATGGTGGCCTTTTGAAAAGACACCATATGTGCTACAATAGTTCAGGAAGCACAGGGCACATGTGGCAGAAGAGTACAACTTCTTCCCAAATTGGTCCAACTGCCTGGACTCTTTGTCCAGGGGGGACATGCTCATGTGCTTGGGGTTAGCTGAGCGGCAGTAATGACAATAGAGTCTGCCTTGGGGTGAGAGTCCAGGAAGGGGAACGCCTTCGGGAGAGTGGTAAATCCTGCCTGCCTTCTTAGGGACAGCAGGAATGGAATCTGGCAACTGCCAAATGTTGGTAGGTAAGGTCCTCATGTGGAGCTGTCCAAGGAGGAACTGGTATAGGGCAGGCTCTCTTCTAGAGCCACGTGCTCAGCTAGACACTTCCTCTTGGGGTCCAGATTCTCAGTATTCCAACCATTTGCATGCTGGATTATGCGGAGGAGCTCGCTTAAGGAGGGGTCCTCCGGAGGAGACTCTTTGCCCTTTGGGGGGGGAGAAGACAGCTCATCTGAGGAATACTCTGACATGTCATGATCAGAGTCAGGGGGCTCTTCCCCTTCTAGACATTCAAAGTCCGGGAGGGTGATCTCCTGTGGGGTGGTGCCCGAAACATGCACTGTGGAATGCAGTAAACTGGTATGTGACGAAGAGGGAGGGGGCACTGCCACTGGGCTAGGAAGCCTACATGTTCCAGGTCCAAGACTAGCTGGGATCTCGTGTCCTTCCACCAAGACTGGATAAAGGACTGAAAGTCTGGCTGAGGAGGTTGAGGAGGAGGTGGGTTCGGTGGGGGTGCATAATAATGTGCCCCCAAACCTGGGTACTGAGGAGGGGGTACCCTTAATAATATGGGTATCCCTGCTGATACCCAGGGAAATAGACCTGGGAATAATGGGGTGTCGGGCCAGACAGCAGAAAGATGGGGGCCTGATGCTCGGTGAAAAGAGGGAGACTGGAAGTCGGGTCTTGAGCTAGCGGTCTGGAATGGCCGGGAAAAATACCTGACGTCATGACAGTCTACGTCGGGATAGCTGTTGTCAGGGTAGCCGATGAAAAGGGAGTGAACGTCGGGACATCTGGTGTAGGATGAGCTGTCAGCCCCATTGATGTCAGACCCTGCGTGAGGGGCGCCCTGATGGAGGGGGCTGACGTGAGAAATCAGATAGTGCTCCTGACACTAAAGGAGGAGCCTCGGGTGACCAGATGCCAGGTTAACTAAAGGACCTGGTGAAGGGAAAGCATCCCAAGGAGGGATCTGGGGAACCACCAAAGGAGTGGGCGAAGAAAGGACCACTTCTAGATGCCCCTCTTCCTCCTCCTCTGTCCCAGATGTAGGCTGCAGGGCAGGAGAAACCACCAGGGGAGATGAAGAAGTTTCCTGCCCAGGCAGGGCCAGAGGGGAGGGCTGACTTGGGGAAACCTGCGCGCTCTGCTGGACGTAGTGTGAGACGGCGTTAACCCCCAACGGGCGAGCAACGCCCAAGCGGTCATATGAGGGTTGGACAATCGACTGACCAGGTGATACAGAGATCAGGCAGAGAAGGGGGAGATGCGCCCGACCAGCTTATCGGTCAAAGTCGAGCGGACTGTGGGCTGCTTCTGGAGAGAGTCTGACTAATTGACCGCTGGGCGGGGCCAGGAGGAGCTGGGGTCTGACTTACTGGCAAGGACCGGGTGTTCGCCGGAGGAGCCAGCGGACAACTTACCGGTCAAAATAGGTTGGAAGATGGTGGAAGCACTGGAGGTCGTCCCCGAAGCTGCCTGGGTCACCATGAGGGTGGGCGGCGGGGAAGGGGCCTTGCTGGTCGAAGGCTTACTAGCAGATGATCGGTCTCTGTGCCTCTCCTTGTCCTTTTTCTTTTTCTGCTTAGATTCCGATGAAGGGGAAGAAGCTGTGTCCTGAAGTTTCTGCATCTCCTTTTCAAGTGTAGCCATCCTGGTTTTAAGGAGATGGGCCTCCAGAGCCTGCTGTTGTCGTTTGCGAGTGGCTTGGTTAAAGGGCTGGCAGTCGGGACAGGCTGCGGTGTTGTGGTCCGTGCCTAGGCAGAAGAGGCAGAAATGATCGCTGCCCTTGTGGGAGATCTGCACCCCACACTTGTAGCACTTTGCCTTTGGAGGCGGAGAAGACATAAAAGTGGGAAAAATGGACTGTATTCGAGAAACAAATATAACAAAATGGCGATCGACAAAGCTGCAGTTTATAGCGAGGTACTAGCACAGGTCGATGGTGGGAATGAACTGGAAGGCGGGCGCAGGAACCGCCCACTATACAGCATCACGCTGACGTCCATCAAGTGATGGGTGGGCAGTCCCCTGCCACACACTGCTGGAAAAGTTTGCAGTCTGGTCCTGACGCCAGAGGGCGCAGTCCAACATCTTATGACCTAATACAGGAACCCTCTCGAAGTAGGATCAGAAGATTTAGGCAGGGAGAGGACTGCTAGGAAAGCAGACAAAGGGGGTCAGGTTCAGGGCGGGAAGCTAGACAAAGGAAAGGAAAAGGGGGGTGCCCTTCTCCTGCTCCTGACCTCGGAAAATGTTGGAAAGTCCAGGCGCAGAGAAACACCTCAGGATACCCCATTCAGTATCAGGATCACAATGCAGTAAGTAACAAGCAAAACTAGCACAATCACAGCTGAGAAGCGCTGGAACAGTGGCACAGTACAGATACAATGCTGACACAGGCGAACAGAGGCTTAGAACAGGCATTAAAACCAATGTAAGCACACAAAATGCAGTTTGTGACCTGCAGCGAGTCCACTGACTTCTCAATGTCATCGTCATATTCCATGAGTAAGGTTATTTATATAAATAGAAGTCTGGAATTAAAAAGACAGCTCCAGTGTGGCTTTAAAATCCTAACACCTTCGTTTATTAAAAGTACTTTGTTGCCCATTGTACTTGATTAAAACCATCACTGAGAACCTGTAATTTTGTTATGCTTACTTTTTTGTTCTTAATATAACATCAGCTTTATAATTAGAAGTTCTACTTAATACAATTGGATCATCACTGTTTAGTAAGTAGGACAGCACTTGGGATTGTGGAACACTGATAAAAGTAATAGAGCAATCCATTTTCTCCTTCCCTTATTATGTCAGGAATAGTACAATAAATGGTGAAGGCTGTCTCAACTCTGTAAAGTGCAATTCACAGTTATCTGTTTTTCTCCTCCTTTACTGAATCTTCTTTCAATTCCGTTATGATAAAGTACTTACCGTAACAGAATATTTTCCTAATATTTCCACAGACTATGGGCCCACTCATGGGCCTATGCTGGAGGCCATAGGACCCCACATGATCAAATCTTAGCAGGGAGGCCAGCAACTGCTACTGGCTCAGGGCACCTATGTAACAGTGTGTGGTGATGTGTGCCTGCCAATAACTGTTGTGGGTCCCCCTCCCTACCTATGTTCTGTTTGCCAGGAGAGCAAGCAAAGTGTAGCAAACAAGCTATACTTGCAGGATGTCAGCACACGAATCGGAATCAAAGACAAATGGTGACAACAGCCTGGGGGACACAGTTGGCATTGACATTTCCAATGTTGCAGATAAAGCAAGAGGCCTGGTCCACTACTCTGGAATGGTCAGTCACCAAAGGCAAGTGGACTGCAGTAGGTTCTCCACCTGACACCACCACCAGAAACTCCAACAGCATGATCGGGGGTTTGGCTCCCTACCTCTGTCAACTCTGGAGAGCTGCAAGGGGACCCAGGAGACTAGTTCAAAGTTCTACCTACAGACCTCCTGCTCTGAAGCCTGCCACAAAGATTGGGATCTCCTGGCTCAGCTTCTAGCAATGAATATGGAGGGCGTGGAAGCTGAAAGAGAAACGAGCATCATAAAGGGCCATGTCTTAGCCTGGTCTTATGCAGGAGAAACAGACAATACCTGTCATCACTGCTAATTTTCTTACCACACGACCTGAAATGGAAAAAAGGTAGATTTGCCCCCTTTGTTTTTGACAACTCAGTTATTGTAAAAAAAAATTAAGAGAAAGGTGGCGAGGAAGGTTAACGGAAGCAATGCAATTCACTCCCACAGTGCGCACACAATGGTGGGAAAAACAAAGCTGAGGTAGGTGAAAGGACCAGCAATGGTTGGCAGGCACACATCATCACACGGTGTTAAGCTAGTACCTTGAGCCAGCAGTAGTTGCTGGCCCCGGGCCAGAATATTTGCGCCCATGGGGTCCTAGCGCCTCAGGCTTAGATCCAGGAGTGGAACTCTATGAAGAAGACTGATTCAAGGAAGATCCAGTTGTTTCCATTCTGAATGTGGTATAGCCAGGAATCCAGATAAGGTGAGCATCTACCTATTTTACTCATCTCATTTTAGGAAATACTTTACAGAAAATATTTTAACAAGTACCAATACTCACCCACATTTGTAAATGCTCCACACTCCACAGATTAGTGCTTCATAAAATAACTGGTGATTCAGAAGGAGCAATTTTTTTCCCCAAAGTTTACAGCACAATGCAAAATGCATCCCATTTTTGTTTTACTCACTGTATTTTAAAACTGGTGAGGAAATTACTCCTACCTGCCAATATTACCTGGAGCACTGCTGACACCTGATAAAATCTCATCTAGAAAAAATATGCCAGTTTTTAAAAAGTACTCCTCAACGCATCTGAATTTGGTTTTACTCGTCTCACTTTCAGAATGAGGAGTACAGTACTCATCCCAAAAAATCTTATCTGGCACCCAGGGTATAGCATTTCTGCAACCCTGTTTCACTTGCTGTACTACCATCATATGACACAAACACTGGACCCTAAAAAGGTCCATTATTATTTTTAGCAGCTGATGTCAAGCTGATTTAGTTCCTGTCAAAAGTACCCTAAACATCTTGTGGAGACTCACAAATACTCAATGATCTGCAAACTCTGCAGCACATCAATATCATAGAAATGATTTACCATTGACAATCGTCGTCATTGCATGTGCCCATTAAGTCAAATCTGCAAAAACACTTTTTCGGTTCAATCATGTTGCTGTATGAAACTGAACTGAGGCAAAGCTTCTCCTTGGTTCGAAAGTAAGGACTAAATCTGAAAGAAAGAAAAAAAAAGTTACATGTATTCTTATCTGGAGTGGATATTACCCTGCCAGTAAACAATGTTGCGCAGGAAGGAGCTCCATTTTAAGGGGAACAGTAAGCACTAAGAGCTTCACATCTAAGTGTAGGGATGGTCCCAATTTGCACTTTGTGCACAAAAACTTTTTTTTAACTTGTTTACTGCAGTATAGTAGACTGATTCTGCTGACTGCAAGCTCGAGCCTCCCACTGCTGCAACCCTGCTCTGCTGTCAGCAGCGGGGAATTCTGAGATTTTCAGTTACTAACGAATGACAGCCTGGAAGCCATCAAAATCAAGTCTTATTTATCTAATGCACTGTGATAACTGCAAGTAAACAAACAAAAAGTTACTGTGTGAAGACTGGGACTAGCCCCACACTTGATTTTGGGGCTCTTACTGACTGTTCCACAATGATGCAACAGATATTAAAATGCAAATAGTTCCTTCCACATGATCATCACTGTATACAAGAATCACAACAAATGCATCTATATACAACAGGGTTGGGGGTAAATGACAAGATAAAAAATGTATCAGTGACATCAGTAACATAACAAAAAAATGTTTAAGTTACTGTCATCAGAGAGGAATATTAAATCAATGAGAGAGCAGCTTCCACAATGCTGATAACATCACAATGCCTAGTGCAGCACTGAAGCAAGCCATTAAAGAAAAGCAAAATAATCTTCAAATTGCAGATTTAAAATAGCGTGACTCAAAAATAATCAATTTATCTTCACTTGTGAATGGTCAGGACTTTCTTAACTCACTCGTGGCTCGGAAACTCATGAGTCATAGTCCTGCCCCTCACACTTAAAGATAAATTTCATGTTTTGAGTCAGCCCATTGCATATCCCCTATATATTCATAAGTGACTGTTCTATTTCAATTTTAAGTGCATTTGCAGGTGCAGATCACTATTTCAACATATTGTCTTACATTCTCTTCTGAATTTCTCTTTAGTGTATCTACTAAACGTAAAAGGATTAAAATTATTAGATTTACAATAGTTAAGTAACGACAACCAAAAACAACGCTTTCCAAGAAAGAAAACATAATCCACAACACAAGTCATGGCTGGCTCAAGGATCCAAAATAATCTTTTCCAACACAAAATTCAGGTCCCAAGCTGGGAATGGATTACAGATTGGAGGTTTCAAGTGCAGAAAGCCTCTCAAAAACGTGTGGTCCACCTCCAGCTGGGCAACCATATAACCCTAAATAGGCACAAGGAAAGCTGAAATGGTGTCATTGAGGCACAGGTCAGGAAGCTTAAGAAAACCAGGAGCAGTTATACAATTCTCAAGCAGTGTTTTAATCATCAACAGTATAATAAAAAATAAAATGTGTTCAGTATAACTATTTACAAAGGCAGCACAAAGAAAGGAAACAAAGTCCTTCGTCTCAGGGTATCTCCAATTCCTAGTTTCAGTCTCTAGCAAAAAATGAAAATTACGTACCTACCGTAATTCTTGATCTTCTCTTGTATCTTCACCATTCATTACTTCCTGGGTGTAAGCCGGAGGCGAGCACCCGTCACGGGAGTTTTTTTTTTTTTAAAAAAAGCTTGGACCAACGCACCGCATTCTAGAGTGACGCTGGCGCGGCCATACGAGGGGCGGCCGTTAGTAGCGATCGACTCCTCCTCCAACTCAGTTCTGTGAGCCGGAGAGGCAAAAGCGAAAGCATAGAAATAGAGATAGCGAGGCAAGATAGCCAAGGGATAGCAAAGTAAGGAAGAATGAACTGAAAAGGAATAGCCGATGGAGAAAGGACAGAGGGATAGAGTATTCTAACTAGGATCGAGGGCTCCTTACCTGGGCAACTCTAGGAGGAGAGAGAAGGAAGGTAATGAGGAAGAAAGAAGAAGAAGAAGAAGAGAAGAGAAAGATGGGATGTTGAAGGGACCAGAATGCCCAACGAGCGTAGTTAGCTGAAAGCTTTAAGGCTCTATTAACAGGGAAGCAAGAATCCCCGGTGATAGAGCTGAAGAGAAGGTTCACCGAACCCGCTAAACAGACTCAGGAGGGCATGGTCCTCATCCTCAACATGCCATGGTCCTTGATCCCCACTTCAGGCTCCTGGCCGAGAAAAGGCCCTTAACTGGAGGACACCCGAGAAGGAAAGGATAAATCCCAGGCAGCATGTGAGAGCTGCTCAAGGGTTTAGAAATGGAAAATCTAGGCCTTTCAGGCGGTATATAGTATAGAAATGGGACTCAGTCGGACTTGCCAGGGCAGGCCAGAGGCTTAGGTTGGTGAGGATTGGTCATGGTCAGCACTGCTTCTCTGTAAAACTGTCCAGGAGGACACTTGAAGGGAAAACCCAATCACCAAAATCTCACAGGAAGGATTTTCTTTGCCCTTGTTTGTCTTTTTTTTTTTTTACAGATAACTTGCAGGCTTAGGAGCATGACTTTAAACTCAGAGAATGCCCATAGCAGTCGGGAGAGAGTTCCCTCAGTTTTTCCCCTTTTTTTTTTTTTTTTTTTTTAAGAAAAAATAGTCGACTGCTCCTCTGCTCTGCAAGGCAAGAATCAGAGAAGGGGGTTTGAGATTCTAGGCTTAACAGCTGGTAGCATGGGATTGCAGGATCAAAACTGAATAGCCAGAGTCAGGCTAAAACCCCAGAAGTATCTCCGCCAGAAGGTATGGCAAGAGATAGTTGTGCAGTCTGATCGCCATATGTAATTCCAGGAAACGCCAAAGAATCTTAGAGTAAATAATTTTCTGGATAGAAATAAGGCCCCCCAAAGATATAGATTTTTTTTTATATTTTTTTTTTTTTTTGCAGAGAGAGGAAGGAGACGGGAGGTGGAGAAGCCACAGGAGGAGGCCACTGAGGGGATGGTGGGCGGTGGTAATGAATGGTGAGATACAAGAGAAGATCAAGAATTACGGTAGGCAATGATTTTCATATCTTCCTTGTCAATCTTCACCATTCATTACTTCCTGTGAGTACTAGCTTCCTCTTCTCTCGGGGGAGGTAAATACCCTGAGAGAACAAGACCCCAGCCTCCTGCTGGTGAGAAACAGAAGGAGAAGACCCTGGCTTATTCAGAAAGCCTAAGTGGGAGAAGAGCTAGGAGGTGCCTCCCGAGGACGAGGAGACGGAGGAGCCCCTGCAAAAGTCTCCTAGCTCTAGAGGAGAAAAGACGGGTCCCCGGAGGCGGAGCAATCACCCTCACGCCGGCCAGGGTGACAACCTAGAGAGACTAAGCCATGTCAGTCCGCCTGATGCAGATCGCTGTCCCCGCAAGCCTGGAAGCCACCTCATTGGCGTCGTAAGATGCCCTTGCTTGGTGTCTTGCCAGCTCCAGGCCTACCACGGAGAGGGCAATGGCTTGTCTGGTTTGCTCCGTGTCAGGCATTGATGCCAACAGCTGGGACATCATCGACCACAAATGCCGGTTGTAGGCAGCGTGGTGAGCCTGATGAGATGCAATACAGGCAACCGCATGAGAAGAAGAGAACACTCTTCGCCCCCAATGGTCAAACTGGAGAGAGTCCTGATCCGGTGGGCGGTCGTGCGCCAGGCAGCGGCGCCCGGAAGGAGTGTCTAGGTAGACCAAACCAGAGGGGGGGTTGGGAAGGGTACCTAGAGACTCTGAGGGTGCACAATACCTACGCTGACAGTCAGCCGGGGCTGGAGAAGAAGCGGCTGGGGACTGCCAGGACCGGATAGACGCCTCCTGGAAGGGGATAGGCCAGGAAGGTACCACCAAATGCTGGGCACTGAATTCACCAAGGAATTTCGGCCACCTGCTCGGTATTGTCTCTCCAACATAGGAAATCAAGATCCCTCACCATCCTCGAAAGGAAACGCTGATATTCCGTGAAATCAGCATCGGAGGAAAGATGAGAAGGGGGTTCCTCTCCCTCAGAGGAGGGAGACGAGGATGATGGGGAGCTAGAATGTCCAGAGGACTCTTGCGGCGGTGGGGAGAGTCGAAAGACCCGCTCATGCATGTATCTAACATATGAGGGGAAGGCTGCCGCAGAACCCCTGAACTGCTCCCAGGATAGCGGACCCATAGGACCGACATGGCCTGGGAGCGGGGTGGTGAAGGCAGAGATGGGAGAGGGCACTCCGAGGAGGCAACAGCCTCTGCCAGGCTCTGGAATCCGGAGAACGGAGCCCTAGCTGGAGGGATCCCGGACAACAGACCAGGCCGCAGGACGGAACTCTGGGGAAGCGAAGCCTGGAAGAGCCCAGGGGGAGAACCTCCCCTGTGACGACGCCGGGACTGCATGGATCCAGAAGGGCAGTCCACAAGAACGCCGCCGGAGGGCACCCTAGAGCCCCGGAGGGAGGGGCGGGGTTCCGCACTCCGGCTCCTGGCCACCCCCCCTGAGGTGGCCAAGGAAGCCCGAGAGCCAGACCCTCTGCCCCTCAACCCTCGGACTCCGAGAGGGCCCTCCTCCTCGACGGCAGCGGTTCCCCGTCCCCAGAGGGGGCAACAGCACCCCGGGGGGTAGCTGTCAGCGGCCCTCCAGAGAGGGGAGCCTCCCCCTCCGTCGCCCCCACGCCTGCCCCCTGGGACCCCTGGCCACCCCCAGCCGGGGAGCCCTCAGGAGACGACGGAAGGGGGGACAGAGGGAGGGGCCCGCTGCGCCGCCTGGTACCTCTAGCCACAGGGGACCCAGACCCCGAAGAGTGGGGGTGCCAGGATGGGTCCACGTCTGAGTCATCGTCCTCCGAGGAAGACGAGGCCAGCTGGACCTCAATGCTGGCCACCCCAGGGGTCCCAGAGGCCACGGTGCCGCGAACGGCCCTGGTACCAATGGTGGCGCCGCTCACCCCCAACGCTGGCAGCAGCCAGGCCCGACTCCCAACCCCCTACGGCGCCAGTAGGACAAACGGCACCGCTCCCGGTGCCGGAAACCGACCTGGCGCCGCGAGGAGGCAAGATTAGGCCCACGGCCGAAGAGCAGGCGGCGCCGCTTGACTGCGCCTGCCATGAGCATCAGCGCCGCCAATGGCGCTACAGCCGCGGCACCGCCAGCGCGGCGCCGCTTTCGATCACCGGGCGCCGAACGCCGCCGCTTCATCACCGCACCGCGAAGGCACCGATTCAAACAGCGCCGGAAGGCGGCGCCGAGGGTCCGACTCCGAGCCAGGCCCACAAGACGAGGCTCCTTGCCAGGGGGAGCCTGCACCTCCGAAGAGGTGACTGCCGAGGCGGTGTCGGCGTCGCGGCCCCGGAATGGACTATGACGCTCCCCTGACACCGCGGAAGGGGCCTCCTCCTCGGCAAGAAAAGACGAGGAGACCCCCTCCTCCTCGGACAGTATAGGCCCGGGGGAAGGGCCAAGAGACCTAACCTGGGAATCCCGAGAACGATGTCGTCCCCCGAAGGTCGGCGGGGTTTTGCCGAGCTTGAATGCGCTGACTTCGAGGACACGGCGGTCCATTGAGAAACAGGCGTCGCACGAATCCATGTCATGGCTGGGTCCCAGGCAACGAAGACAAACGTCATGCCGGTCCGAGACGGAGAAATGCCGGCCGCAGGAGCACCGACGCATAGGGGCTCGGCCCGCTCGAGAAACGCCGGCCCAGAACCGACATAACGCCAACAAACAAGGTCACAACATAGTAAGAAACACCCGCGCCAAGATAAAAGAAAAAGGAACAGTCTTACCGAGTATGGCGCCGAGTGTGAGAAAATCGAGTCGGGTCTACTACGCACTTGAAATGACGCTCCACGTGAAACAGGTGCTGCCTCGATGGCGGGAGAAACAGAACTGAGTTGGAGGAGGAGTCGGTCGCTACTAACGGCCGCCCCTCGCGCATGACGTCACTCTCGAGGGCGGTGCTGTTAGTCCAAGCTTTTAAAAAAAAAAAAAGCTCCCGTGACGGGTGCGCGCCTCCCGCTTACACCCAGGAAGTAATGAATGGTGAAGATTGACAAGGGAAGATCATTGCTGCCTGATTAACTTCTTCATCCTGAGCTTAAAGAGATTCACCAATCTAAAGATAAGATCTTTCAGCACTCCGAAATATAGGTACTTCACAACCACAGGAGTGTAGATTGAACTCGTTAATATAATCCACTTAGCAAAACTGTATCCTCAGAAATTCACGAACAGGGTCTCATGACTTCCCTGTTAGGCGGTGCCGCTCCACGCCACCAATGTTATGACGAGATGCCAGTGAGAGTGTAAGACTCAATATAATTGGTCGGCGCATCTTTCATCAATTTATATATTATTATGGCCACTTGATAACCAAACGTGGGCATGGTTCGAATAACAAGGGGCTTGTTAGTCGACCGCTGCCCACATTCCATTACCAAGTGGCCATAATATATAAAATGGACAGAAAAGATGCCACCCATTGATTATAATGGAGCACGCCTCTGCGCTCTCACTAGCATCTCGTCATAATGTTGGCGAGTGTGGGGACAGAGTGAGGGCGGCACTTATAACAGGGAAGTCTGTGGGACCCTGTTACAACACTTTTATGAGGGACAGAGTTTTTTTGCTAAGTGGATTATATTTGGCAAGGTTCACAATTCTATACTCCTGTGGCAGTAAGGCACCTACATTTCAGGTGCAGTGCTTTTGATTAATGAATCTTTAAGGAGACATCCTGTTTCTCACAAAAGGCATCGGTTCTTGTCAGTTTCTTTGCAGAACAGGTTTGCAAATAGAACAGTGTCCCAAGCTGGCCTCCTGCTGACAAGTTTTGCAAACAAGCCTGAGAAGCTCAAACTGCATCTCAGGTTAATCCCTGAATTCCAATTAGTTTTTCTGCTATCATTTCAACAGTATAACTATACATTTCAAACCACAGGACCCCAGTTTCACATAAAGATTCACATATATTTTTATAACCACAGATACGCAAGGGGAAAGAAAAGAAAGAAAGTGAAGGGAGAGAGATAGTGAGAGGCAGAAAATCTCAAGACCATCAGAGTGATCAGTTCCTAGGTCTTACAAGAACATTTGATTGGGCAGACAGACAAGAGAAGATAGAAATGAAAATTACGTACCTACCGTAATTCTTGATCTTCTTGGACGAGTCTCCACCACTCATTCACACTATTGGGATCTGCGCCGGAGGCACTAGGACCCATCGGGAGCAAACTTTTTGCTGGAGGGTCGACACCAGAGATGGCGCCGCGAGCACTAGCTCACGCGGCAATGACTATCTCGGCGTCAACCCTCCAACCGCCTCAGTACCTTTTTTACCAAGGAGGTGCAGCGAACTAACGTGAAGAGTAACCCACCTTAAGACCGACATAAGATAGTCTGGCGACTGTAAGAAGGGTCAACAAAGAAGTCTTCACAGCCTAAAGATTTGAGGGAGTGAAGACCAACACAGCGGTGAGCTCGGGGGATGGAGGGTGGGCGTGTGAATGAGTGGTGGAGACTCGTCCAAGAAGATCAAGAATTACGGTAGGTACATAATTTTCATATCTTTCTGGACATAAGTCTCCACCACTCATTCACACTATTGGGAGAGTACCGAGCTAATAATCCCCCGAGAGGGCGGCAGGAAGACCAAGAGCTCACGTTTCTAGGACAGAAGTCCATTAAGGATAGTTCTGCCGAAGGTGGAATGTCGTCTGGCATGAACATCCAGTGCATAATGCTTGAAGAGGTATTCACTGAGCTCAGGTGGCGGCGTGCAGATGTCTGCAATGAACATGTCAATTTCAGCTAGGGATGCGCGACCGCTCTGATAGAGTGAGCTAAACCTACCTTCCCATTTAACCTGTGCCACGGAATAGCGTATGTCAAGACATGCCACTAGCCACTTATGAGATGCATCTGATAGCGACAGGTTGACCCAGCCGGTCTCGCTGAAGGAAACAAACAGTTGTTGGCTTTATGAAAAATCCTTGGTTCTATCTAGATAGAAACGCAAGGCCTCTTAACATCCAAGGAATGAAGAGATCGCTCCTTCATTTTGGAAGTCCGAAAGTAAGAGGGAAGGACCAAAGGTTGGTTTAGATGGAATTCGACACAACCTTGGGAAGAAATTTCGATGAGTGCGAAGAACTACTTTGTCCTTATGGAACACAGTATACGGAGGGTCCGTAACCAGGGCATGTATCTCAGAGACCCTGAGGGCTGAGGTAATGGCCACTAGGAAGGCCGTCTTCCAGGTGAGAAATTTTAGCTCACAGGTAGCCAGAGGTTCGAAAGGTTTCCGAGTGAGCATGTCTAGCACAAGGTTAATGTCCCAGGCTGCAACCGGACGTCTTATAGGGGGTCTGGTATGCAGAATTCCTTTAAGAAATCTCTTAACCATAGGTAACTGAGACAGAGACAAAGAAGAAAACGGTTCATGATACACTGAAATGGCACTAAGGTGAACTTTGACTGTAGAGTACTGAAGATCTGAATTTGAGAGGTCCAAAAGGTACTCCAAAACCTTGTCTGGTGGACAGGAAAAGGGATTCCAAGAGGACTTTGCACACCAGAGCGAAAAACACTTCCACTTAGACATGTAAGTTTTCCGAGTAGCTGGCTTCCGAGCAGCCAGAATGTCTGAAACTCTTCAACAGACATTGAAACGGTTCACTTCTACCTCTTCAGGAGCCAAGCGTGAAGGTGAAGCGATCTCAGGTTGGGATGGACCACCGGACCCTGAGTCAACAGGTTCATCTGCAGGGGGAGTGGTCTCGGAGGGGCTGCCAACATATTGTTGAGCAGAGGAAACCACAGTTGTCGAGGCCAAGAGGGAGCAATGAGAATCATCTTGGTCCCCTGGGACTCAAATTTGAGAAGTACTCTCTGAATTAGAGGAAAAGGCGGAAAGGCGTAAAGAAAGCGTTTTGTCCACCGCAGCCTGAACACATCCTGACAGAAAATGCCAGGCCCTGGATTTCTGGAGCAGAAGAGAGGCAGTTTTGCGTTGAGTGGGGATGCAAAAAGGTCCAGGTCTGGAGTTCCCCACTCTTCGAATAGTGACTGAACTATGGTTGAGTCGAGAGACCACTCGTGAGGATCTGCCTCTTTCTGCTGAGACGGTCCACCAAGTCGCTTTTGTACATCTCGGCAGGTAGACCGCTTGAATTAGAGATTTGTGTTCCAAGCACCATTCCCACACCCTCATCGCTTCCCTGCATAAGGGGTAAGAGTGAGCACCGCCCTGCCTGTTGATGTAATACATCACAGCTTTGTTGTCCGTTTGAAGGAGAATGTTCTTGTGACAGAGGATGTCCTTCAAAGCCCGGACCACATAAAGGACGGCTCTCATCTCTAGGACATTTATGTGAAGCTGGGCCTCGAGTTGAGTCCATACACCTTGAGTGTGGAGAGAGCGACAATGGGCTCCCCATCCCGTTAGCGATGCGTCTGTGGTGATGGAGATTTGATGATCCAGAGGAGCAAAGGGAAATCCTTCCAGGAGATTGCTCTCTTGAGACCACCAGGTGAGAGACCTCTGTAAGGGTTCTGTCACCTTGATGGGATAAGACTGTGGGTGAGTGGTTGGGGACCACTGAGCATCTATTGGGTGGTTCTCATGTGTAGCCGAGCTAGGGGTACAGTGAACACTAAGGATGCCATGAGGCCTAACATACGTTGCATTGAGAGAGCTGTAACTGATCTGTTCTCCCCAATGTAACGGGCCATCTGAAGGATATCGAGCCTTCTGTCCTCTGGAAGGAAAGCCCTCGCGCAAGAGGTGTCCAGTAGAGTCCCTATGAAAAGGAGTCTCTGGGAGGGCTGCAACTGCGACTTCTTTAGATTCAGCAGAACTCCCATGGACGTAAGAAGGCGAGAGGCCGTCTGAACGGCTTCCAGGGTCCCCTGTCTGGAAGGGCTTGCTAGGAGCCAGTAGTCCAGGTAGGGAAACACTCAGATTCCGAGCTTCCTGAGATGCGCTGCGAGAACTGCACAACACTTTGTAAAGACTCACGGCGCCGAGGATAGCCCAAAGGGAAGGACTCTGAACTGATAGTGTTGACCCAGAGCCACAAACCTCAGGAATTTGTGATGCCTCAGATGAATAGGAATGTGCTGGTAAGCGTCCTGCATGTCCAGGGAGGCTAGCCAGTCGTGTTGATGAAACAAAGGTAACAGGGTTCCTAGAGAAATCATTTTGAATTTCTCCCTGGGGAGAAATTTGGTTAGCTTTCTGAGGTCTAGAATGGGGCGATACCCCAGACTTCTTTGGAAGCAGAAAGTAGTGGGAGAAGAACCCTGTGTTTCGCTGATGCAAAGGCACCAGTTCTACTGCCCTGTTGTTCAGAAGGCCCTGGATCTCGGCGGCGAGAAGGTCTGACCGAAGGATTGACAGCCTGGGTTGTCGTTTGGGAGGACGATTCGGAGAGGTCTCCAGAAAACAGAGAATACCTCTCTCGAATTATCCGAAGGACCCATTTGTCTGAGGTTATGGACTTCCACTGGTTGTAGAAATGCATCAGACGACCTCCCACCGGAGAGGAAAAGTCCACCTCGGGCAGTGGAGATGGAACTTGGGCCGCAACTCATCAGGTAGCGCTAGGGCTCTTGGCGCTTTCTGTTGCGCCCTTCGAGGTTGGGCAGGTTGGTTCTTATGAAACTTCCTCTGCCCTGCCTCGAAAGGACTGACGATTATGAAACTGACGTTTACCGACATGCCCTCGAGAGGGGGTAGGAGGGGGTCGAGCCAGCTTAATGGCCGACCTAGTCTTCTGAGTAGCCTCTAGAGCTTGCTCTACCTGAGGACCAAAAAGATACGAGCCGTCAAAGGGCAACGCCATCACCTGCTGCTGTGCATCATTCGTGAAGCCCGCAGTACGCAGCCAGGAGTGACAGCGAGTACAAATACCAGCAGCTGCTGAACGAGAAGCAGTGTCAAAAGCATCCACGGCTGCTTTGACCTGTTGGTTATTAGATTCAATACCTCTGGTAATGGTCAGAAGAAGCTCTGACTTAGAGTCCGAGTCCGGAAGAGCTTCAACTATTTGCTTGATAGAGTGCCACAGGATATACTCATACTGAGAAAAATAGCCCTGGTAACTGGCAATACGCATACTTAAAGTGGACGCAGCAAAGACTCTCTTACCTAATGTATCACTCTTACGAGACTCTTTGTTAATAGGTCGAGCTGTAGTAGCTTGAGGAAGAACGACCTTATCATTCTCTGCCAGGACTACAATAGGATCCACAAAGGCTTGAGATGCCAAAATGGGACGATCCTTGGGGGCTGAATATTTCCTATCAATGGATTTAGCCACCGAAGGGGTAAGAGCAGGATTATTCCATACCATTTGAGACAGCGTCTCGAAGGAAGGTTGAATCGGAGGAGTCAAATCCGTAGGGATCTCCGAAGCATGAAGATATTGGAGTCTTAACCGCTTCCCAGGATCAATGTCTGTAGTCTGGAGAGAAAGAGTGGAGCTCAGGTTCTTCAACAGAGATTTAAAGGACAGGTCCTCACCACAGGCTCTGTAGCAGTGAAAGATCCTGCTTCGTCCACTTCATCACCCAGCCGAAGGTCTGGGTCAGGCTCAACGTCATCTCCTGATAGTCCAGGGAGGACTGTTTGGACAGGAAAGGAGTGAAATACAGAAGAGGAAGGAAGAATTGAGAGGAAAGAGGAGTCCTCGAGAGCTCCCGGCGCCGAGGAGGCAAACGGGACCGAAAACGGCTCCGAAGAACAGCGCGGTGCCGAGAAGCCACCCGGCGGCGCGGAAGACGGCGCCGAGAAGGCACACGGTGCCGCCGGACAGCGCCAGTTTCCCGCGACGAAAACGGCGCAGACAAGCACCGCGCATACGACGGCGCCAATGGCTACCAAAGCATCCCAGGACCCTGAGAAACATGGTTAGAAGGGAAAGGCAGGCGATAAGGGCATCGGTGTGGCCCCCTGCGCCGCAGCCATGTGGGGGGGGGGACACCTAAGCGCGGAGTTGTCGGCACCGAGGAAGGTGCAGCGCAACTAGGAAAGTCCAACCGCCCTACCTGGTCGCCCGACAAGCCCTAAGGCCCACGGGCAACCGAGCCAGGTAGCAGAACCAACCTCCGAGCCCATTGCTCCATAAGAGCGGCCCACTGATGAAACTGCTCATCTGAAGACCTACCAATAGGCGGGGTAGGACTCCGTCGCCGAAGACGGCGGCTACCGGAAGCAGAAGTTGGCGACTCCGAAGGAGGAGACCGGCAACTAGCCACGATAACAAAGCTGCCGACGCACAGACATATCAGCGGACGCACTTCTAGTGATGATTTCTCTTTAGACCTGTGGGTCAAGAAGAGCCTGAGGCCGAACGGTGCCAGAATCGCGAGCGCTTGTTTTTATGCCCGGGGACCGCCCATCCTCGGGCATTGGACTGACTGCTCGGACCCCGTTCGGGAGAAGGAGGCGGACCGACCCAGCCCAACTGACTGAACAGCTTTCACAGAAGTCTCCCTACCGTCACCTGACCTGCTCATGGTCGACTCCGGCCAAGTAGGCCGAGACTTCTTTATTGTATATTAAAATAGAATAAACTTCAGCGATACTATATCGAGATAATACTACAAAAATAAACTGAAAACTATGCTGCTAGTTTGAAGTTTGACTCCGAAAAATCGGCAGCGTCGTGCGAGCGCGCTCGTGGCGGGAAAAAGGAACTGAGGCGGCTGGAGGATTACAAGCGCCGAGATAGTCACTACCCAGCGAGCTAGTGCTCATGGCGCTGCCCTCACGGGCGCCATCTCTGGTGTCGTCACCTCCAGCAAAAAGTTTGCTCCCGATGGGTCCTAGTGCCTCCGGCGCAGATCCCAATAGTGTGAATGAGTGGTGGAGACTTATGTCCAGGAAGATCAGATCCTTGCGTTTAACTCTCTCTGTGTAACAAATGGGACATGCCCTTATTCAACCCTGTCACAAATGGCAGCCAAGTGCACTCTGACAGAAGAATACTGTAGGCTTGCATCTAACAAGGACAGCAGATACTCTAGAACCTGATTTACTGGACAGCTAAATGTATCTAAATGATAAGAGGCCCACAAAACAAACCGCTTCCACTTCTCAGAATAATTGGCACTGGTGAAGACTTTCAAGAAGCCACCAAAACAACAACCACCTTTGGGAAACCCCAAATATAGCAATGGCTGAGTTTTCAGGAGCCATGCATGGAGGTGAAGTGATCTGAGGTCCGGATGGACCAGGGTTCACTGCTTCTGTGACAGAAGTTCCTGGCATAAGGGCAGGGGTACTGGTGGTTCCACTGTCAGTTGCTGCAGTGAGGGGAACCAGATCTGTCCAGGCCATAGGGGGGCAATAAGGATTAGACTGCCCCCTACATCTGAAGTTTAAGTAGCATCCTGTCAGTTAAGAGGGAAGGGAGGTAACGCATACAGGAACCTCTGTTTCCATGAGAGGGAGAATGCAACTTGCCAGAAAACTCCAGGCCCTTGAACGAGTGAGCAAAAAGAAAAAATTACTCACCTTAGTAATGTTGTTTCTTCTAATGGAGTCTTGCTATATTATGACTACTGCAGTTTGCCCCAGCCTTAGAACTGCTCCGGAGGTGAAAGGGTTAACTTCCATGCAGAGCATGGAGTTTAGAGCGCGAGCTCGGTTCAGAAGCTCTGTCTGGCTGGTTTCAAACCGAAACCGTCAGATCTTTACGAGCAAAAACTCACTAAGGTTCTGTGTAGAAGCTGTAACCTACACTAGCCAACTGGCTACTAATATATTAACACATTTTGCTGGTCCCAACACAAAGACTCAAGTCAGTGGACCAGAAAATTAAGATAAAATAACTAAATAAACACAACACCCAAACATGAAAGAGGGCATCAATAAATGCCAACAGAGGACTACCCACCCCATACCCCAAAGTAGGAGTTCTGAGAGGGGCAGGCTGGGGGGGGAGGTCATAATATAGCAAGACTCCATTAGAAGAAATAACATTACTAAGGGGAGCAATTTTTTCTTCAAACAACATGAAGTCTTGCTATATTATGACTATTGCAGACTACACAGCAGTACCTCCATGGAGGAGGGACAGAACCTACTTAGGAATAGGCTCTGAAGCACGGCTGAGTTAAACCGAGCATCCCTCCTGGACTGAATATCCAGGGAGTAATGCTTGGTGAAAGTGTGTACTGTCTTCCAAGTAGCTGCCTGACATATCTCCAAGATAGGGATGTCTCTAGCAGCAGCTAGAGATGCAGCTGTACCTCTGGTAGAAGTGAGCCCTCAGGCCTGAGGGGGAACCTCACCCAGCTTTTTGATAGCAAAATTGGATACAAGAAACTATCCACCTGGCAATGGATCTTTAGTGGCAGGTCTCCTTCCCAACCTCACCATAAGTGAGAAACAGTTGGAGGGTGTCAAACCTGTGACCCTTGGTACGCTCTATGTAGTAACTTAGGGCCCTCTTAACATCTAAGCTGTGCAGCCTCCTCTCACCAGAGGAGGAATGGTCAGTGAAGAACACTGGAAGTGAAATAGATTGGTTAAGGTGGAAATCTGAAACCACCTTAGGCAAAAACTTCCTGTTAGTCCTGAGGACCACTTTGTCCCTGTGAAAGGAAATTAAGTCAATTTCTACTGATAAAGCCTGTAACTCACTTATACGCCTGGCAGAAGTGATGGCTACCAGAAATACAGTTTTCCAAGTCAAATACTTAAGCTCTGCCGAAGACAGAGGCTCAAAGGGGGGTTGCATTAGCTGAGCAATGCATACATTAAGATCCCAAGCCGGGGCAGGGTCCCTGAATAGAGGATTGGTGTGAAGCAATCCTTTAAAAAACTTGGAAAATACAGGATGAGCAGAAAGAGAAGAGGGCTTTCCTGCTGAAATGAAGGCAGATAGAGCAGCCAAGTGCACTCTCAGGGTGGCTGGTCTCAGTCCCAAAGAATTAAGATGGACCATGTAGTCCAATACAGTGGGTAGATCAGCAGATTCTGGGGAAACATGCTTCCCAGAACACCATATGGAAAACCTTTTCCACTTGGAGTTATAGGTAACCCTGGTGGAAGGCTTCCTAGCAGCCTTCAGGATGTCGAGAACACTTTGAGAAAGTTGCAAATCAGCAACTCTAACCGCCAAGAGCCAAGCTTTGAGGTTGAGGGATTTGAGATTCGATGCCAAACTCTCCCTGAGCACAGGTTAACAGATTGGGTTCCTGGGGAGACACAGGGGAAGATGGACTGCTAAGGACAGAAGGAGTGGGTACCAGGGCTGCCTGGCCCAGTCTGGAGCAATCAGGATCATTTTGCGGGCTGAGACCTGATTTTGACTAGTACTTTGAACAGGAGAGGGAAGGGGGGAAGGCATAAAGAAACTTCCCTTCCCAATCGAGGAGAAAGGCATCCAGGGGAACTGAGCCCAACACTGGGGGCCTGCAACAAAACAGTGGAAGTTGATAATTGTCTGGGGCTGCGAAAGATCTATCTGAGGAGTGCCCCATCTGGCAAACACTATCCCCAGTACTAGGGGATCCAGTGACCATTCTGTGATGGCCCTGGGAAATCCTGCTGAGGGCATCTGCCAGGACATTGTCCTTGCCTGGGAGGTGAACTGCTATGAGGAAGTGTTCAGGGAGTAAGCCAGAGACCACAACTTCATTGCCTCGTGCACAAGGCCGAAGACCCGAGTGCCCCCTGTTTGTTGATGTACCACATTGTAGTGGTCTGTTCTGACCTGTACCACCTTGTTCTGAACAGATGCAGAGAAACCTGAAGTGCTAGAAAAACAGCTCTGAGTTCCAACAGATTGATGTGGAGCAGAGATTCTGCGGGGACCATAATCCTGGTGGAGAGGTCGCTCATGTGAGCTCCCATCCCAAGAGGGATGCATCTGTAGTAAGGTCAAGAAATGGGACAGAGGGATGAAAGGCACCCCTGTCTCAGATTGCTCTGATCCTGCCACCACTGAAGGGCCTGGATCAGGGTTCGAGTCACTGGGATTAACTTGGATAGAGGATCTCTTCTTTGAGACCAGAAAGCTCTCAAATGGAACTGAATGTCCTCATCTGAAATCTTGCTCCTTGCACCACAGCTGTGGAGGCAGCCATGTGCCCTAGGAGCTGCAGGAAATGCCTTGCTGGCCGAGACCTGCAGAGTGAAGGAGGCGCAGGGCCACTAAGGTCCTTACCCTTTCCAAGGGAAGGAAGGCTCTGGCCTGCTTGGTATCCAGTTCTGCGCCTATAAAGGTGAGTACCTGGACAGGTTCCAAAACTGACTTTGGAAGATTGAGAAGAAATCCCAGAGAGGTAAGCAGCTGCTGGCAACTAGCAGGTGTGATTTGACCTGGTCTGAGACTGACCCACTATGAGCCAGTTGTCCAGGTAGGGAAAATAGCAATCCTTTGCCTTCTTAGGTGAGCCGACTGCTACTGCAGACACTTTGTGAACACCCTTGGGGCAGAAGTGAGGCCAAGGGCATTGCTTGAACTGATAATGGCCTGAGGGCAGTTCGAATCTGAGGTACTTTCGATGGGAGCTTCTGATAAGAACATGGAAGTAGGCATCTTTGAGGTCCAGGGAGGCTAGCCAGTCCCCTGGCCTTAGGGAGGGTAAAATCGTTCCCAGTGTCACCATTTTGAACTTTGGCTTTAAAAGGTGCTTGTTTAGATATCTTAGATACAGGATAGGCCGCCACTCTCCTGTCTTTTTTGGGGTAAGGAAGTACCTGGAGTACAGACCCTTGCCCTGGTGAAGGGGAGAAACCTTTTCTACAGCTCTGAGAGCCAGGAGGGTTGAGACTTCTGTTTCCAAAGCAAGAGTCTCTAAAGGGTTTGCAGGTGGAAAGATCTGGCTCTCATCTTTGGAAATTTCTTGAAGCTGAGAACAGACCCTGGCTCACTACTTCCAGGACCCACCTGTCTGAAGTTAAAGACTGCCAGTCCTGGACCAGTGAGCCAACCTGCCCCTACAGGTAGGTGGAGAGCCAACCCTGGGCATCCCATCAGGGTGCCTGTTTGGCAGGGCTTTAGGCTGAGGGGTGGGAGCAGGCCTGCTCGAACCCCGCTTGCCTCTCCTCTGAAGAACCCCTCTGTACATAGGCTGAAGAGGAGGGGCCTGAGTCTGGTAAAAGGCCTGTGAAAAGGCTACCCTACCCCTGGGGGCTGCCTCTGAGGAGTGGCTTGCCGTTCCTTGGCTTGTTCACTCCTGTAAGTGGTTCTATATTCATCCATTTTCTTCATATAATTCTCTGTCTGCTCCCCAAACAGAGAATTTCCCACCACAGGAAAATCCATAGCCTTAGACTGGGTATCCTGTGACAAAGTAGTACACCTGAGCCAGGCCAATCTATGAAAAGCCACAGATGTAGCCATGACTCTAGAGGATACATCGTTAGAATCCACTGCAGCATGGAATTGCACCTTAGATGCCTCAATACCATCAAGAGCCACCTGCTCCAGCTCCTTTCAGAGCTGGCCAGGGACCTGTTTGGCAAAGGCCATGACAGTATCCCATCTAGATTTCTGGTATCTTGCAACATAGCTCATATAGTTAGCTTGTCTGAGTCCCAAGGATGCTGCCATGTATTGTTTGGCCATGGCATCAATCTTCCTGGAATCCTTGTCAGGAGGATGTGAAGCCAGTGGAATATTAGCTTTATCACAGGCTGCAGCCTGAACTACCCCAACATGACTGCATTGCTGTGAAAGAAAGTCTGTATCAGGACCTGACAAAGTGTACCTCCTGTCCATCTTTTTATCCACAGGAGGCACAGAATTAGGAGCTTTTAAAACTTTTATTGTTTTCTAAAAGATTTATGTAAAGGGATGGACAACCTCCTGGACTCTGGGATATCCATCATCTCCACATAGTCAGGCTCCTCTTGCTCATCCAAAGCCTCCTCTAAGGGAAGCTGGAGGGTCTCAGCAACTTTTTTATAAAACAAAAAATGAGAAGGGGACTCAAAAAGCCTAGGGGGAGACTCACTTCAAGGTCTGTCTGGAGAGATGTCCGGTTCAATGGGCACATCCAGACTTTCAAAGTCACATTCACACTGATCATAATCCTCATCCCCTCCTCTGGTTCATAGAACTCTTCTATATCATAATCCTGAACCACTGGAACCGACCGAACCGACCTTTTGCTAGACAGTGGCGGTTCGGAGGGAACTGGGACAGGGACTGACAATCTGTATTGCCCTGGCTATCTCAGCAGCAGTTGGAGAAGGAATTTTGGGCTCCAAACCTGCTGATTTTTAGATTTTTTGCTGGAACTGGCTCCTCAGAGCCAGCTTTTGCTTGCCGAGGAAGTCTCGCCTGGTCAGAGGGCACTCTCCTCCGTTCGGTTGGCACGAAACGGGCTGGCCATCCGGTCAGCGGACTTTTTGGCCTCGTCTCCTGAGCCTGCCCACTCTCTTGTCCAGGGTGGCTGCAGGGAAATTTTTACAAATCTGGCAGTCTGAATTGAGGTGGGCAAACCCCAGACAATAGACACATGCAGTGTGTGGGTCAGCCTTAGCAAAGGCTTCCCCACAGACACTACAGTGTTGAAACTCAGTGGGCCCGGTTTTTCTTTTGGGTTTCTCAGACATGATGCCAGCCTAACCAACCAACTTGCCCTTTTGATGGCAGTGACAGGCAAGACACCCTTATCGGTTCCAAACCGTGTCACGGGTCCTGGAAAAAACCGTAATGAAATCCGTTTTTTTTAGAACCGATAAGAACCGGAACCGCACTCTAAAAAGCCTTAAAAGGCTTTAAACTTATATTTAAATACAACTCGATCGGTTCAACCGAACCGATAAAACTTTACAAGTTCCACACAGAAAAAACCCTATCTATTACTTACAATTACCATAGACAGAGCCTGAACCGATCGGTTTTGTGGTTAAAATAATGAAATCGCGGTTAAATTAAACCGAGAAATAGCGCTTTAAACCGAAGAAATGAACTGAGCAACAGGAGGAATCTCCGGAGCGACTGGTCAGTGAGGCAGAGTAAAGAATCTGACGGTTTCGGTTTGATACCAGCCAAACAGAGCTTCTGAGCCGAGCTCGCGCTCTAAACTCTATGCTCTGCATGGAAGTTAACCCTTTCACCTCCGGAGCAGTTCTAAGGCTGGGGCAAACTGCAATAGTCATAATATAGCAGGACTTCATGTCGTTTGAAACATCCGTTTTGTGCTGCGTGGGGATGCAAAATGGTCCACTTCAGGGCAATCTGTCAAACAGATCTACTACTGTCATTTCCAGTTCCCATTCATGCATTCTGGACTGTGACCTGCTTAGCCTGTCTGCCAAGACATTTTGGGCACCTGGAACACATACTGCTGAAAGTTCCAGAATTGCTCTCATTTCTAGAGCATTTATTACATGCAGGGTGCTCTCCACCGAGGTCCATGTACCCTGCATCTGATGGGGCCCCAAATGTGCCCCCAGTCCATCCCCAAGGCATCAGCAGTCAAATCTTGTGAGGGGATCAGGAAAGGAACCCCCTTTTAGCAGATTGCTGGGTTCCATCCACCAGTGAAGCACCTTGCACACAGGAGAGGTTACTAGAACCTCCTGTTCTAGATCATCAGTGAGTTGATCCCACTGGACTCTTAAGGTCCACAGAGGGATCCCCATGTGTAGTATGGCTGGAGGTACCATGACAATGGTTGCTGCCATCAGGCCTAAGAGCCGCAGGAATGTTCTGGATGTTATACATCAGCTGTTGTGGACCATCTGGGCCTGTGAAATCAGACGTTTGGCTCTGTCCAAAGGCAGGAAGGCTGAGCTTTGGGCTGTGTCCAAACCTGCCACTATACACTACAGATGTTGGCAAGGGATCAAGACAAACTTTGCTACTTTGATAGTAACACCTAGGGCATCGAACAGCTGTCATTCGGCCTATGGTATGCAGGAGTTCCTCCTTGGAATGAGCTTTCAGTAGCCAGTTGTCCAGGTAGGGAAATACACAGAGGCCTTCCCTGAGAAAGGCTGCTGCTGCTACTACTGTCAAGCATGTGGTAAACACTCATGGTGCAGATAAGCCAAAGGGCAATACTATGAACTGGCAATGTTCCCCTTGAAACAGGAGAAGTACAGTTACGAACTTACCGTAACAGTAGATCTTCGAAAGAAGCTCTTGCAGCAGGTTAATACAATAAGGACTGTAGCCAGTATGTGGCAGGACCACAAGGAAAATTTCTAACTAGCAGTCTTCGGCGGGCGCCCCCCCACCAACGTTATGTATGGTGTAAAGGGAGGCCGTTCCCTGGCATTCCTCAGTTCTCCCACCAGAGACTCCGGCACAGATAATGGATTGTGAACAGGAACAGAGAACTGAGGTAAATACCGTAGAAGACAACCAGAACATTGCCAATGTAAACCATGTGCAGTAGAGTCCCCTGGGGGAAGGTGGGCAGGAAGCCATACCTGCTGCAAGAGCTTCTCTCGAAAACAGTACAGTTACGTAAGAACTTACCGTAACAGTAGATCTTCAAGAACAGCTCTTGCAGCAGGTTACACCATTAGGACCGAAGCTGTCAGACAGCAGGACCCCAAGGAAAACTTCTAGCTAGCTACATACAGTGGGGGACCGCCCCCGACGTCAGCCCTGCCCCGACGTCCCTTACATCATAAAAGGGGCGGTCCCCCAGCACCCCTCCAGAGACTCCAGCATAGCGATATAGATCCTGAAGGGAAACAGAGAATTCACTTTCAAAGGAAGACCAATGAATGTTGTTAATGCGAATGCAGATAACCTCCTGAGGGGAAGGTGGGTGGGAAAGTACCTGCTGCAAGAGCTGTTCTCGAAGCTCTACTGTGCCGGTAAGTTCTTTCGTGACCCTTTACTGGTCTCGGTAGGGGCTTGTTCTGCTTCTAACATAAAACAATGCAGTTTACCAACCATTTTGAAAGTATCTGTTTGGATACAGGTGCCCCTAACACCCTTGGAGCAAATGAAACAAACAACTGATCTGACGTTCAGTGCCATTTGGTTCTAGTCAGATAGTATCGGAGTATTCTGTGTACATCCAAGGTGTGCAGGAGAGTCTCTCCTCTATTGGAATACTCTGGGTAATAAACAGGAAGGTTAATCTCTTGGTTGAGAGGACGCTCCCACAGTACCTTAGGTAAAAACTTAGGATTAGTTCTTAAGGACACTCTGTCCTTATGAAAAAAAATACGGCTCTTTGGACACAAGTGCCTGGAGCTCTGAAATTCTTCTGGCAGAAGTAACTGCAACTAAAAATAATGCCTTCCAAGAGAGAAGGCGTAGCTCGCAATCCGTGGCTGGTTCAAAAAGGAGGTAGTGTGAGCTGTTCTAAAATAAAAAAGGTTTCAAGGAGGGATCTGGTCCCTTATGGGTGGTTTCAGGTGGAGTATGCCACACAAGAAAGTACATGACAGATCCAACTGGACTAGAGATTTAACTCCAAAAGGTGTGTGATATGCTAATAAAGCTGTAAGATGCACCTTTATGGAGGAGTAACTTAGTCCTGCATCTGACAGGGAGAGAAGGTAATCTAGCACAGAGTTCACTGAGCAAGTTAAGGGGTCCAGGCCACAGGCTGAGGACCAAAGGTAAAACCTGCACCACTTCATGGCATATGTGGCTCTAGTAGAAGGTTTCCTCACTAACACTAGGATATCAGTCACTCTGAGACTCCATGGCGAGAAATCACCATGTCCTCAGGAGCCAGGTGTGCAGGTGTAAGGATTGCAAGTTTGGGTGGGACCAGTAATCCATTGTCCTGAGACAGTTAAGTGCGAGCTTACTGGTAGAGGGAATGGGGGATCGCTCACCAGATGTTGGAGTAAAGGAAACCATATTTGTCTGAGCCAATATGGGGCCACCAGAATCATGTCTTCTCCTTCCGCTTGCAGTTGAGCAGAACTCTAAATCAGTGTGTGGGGTGGGCCATAAAGGAATCTGCTTGTCCAGGAGAGGGATAATGCGTTTCACCAGAAAACACCAGGCCCTGGATCTAGCGAGCAGAAATTGGGCAGATTTGCGTTGTATGGTGAAGCGAAGAGATCTAGTTCTGGGGGTTCCCATTTCACGAACAGAGTTTCTGCTACTTGTTGCAGAAGTTCCCATTTGTGCGTGCTGGATCTGGATCAGCTGAGCAGATCTGCCAGTGTGTTCTGTATCCCTGAAACATGAACTGCACACAGGGTGATACTGTGTTCTATTGCCCAATACCATAGTCTCCCGACAGAGTTGGTATGAATGGGTGCCTCCTTGCTTGTTTATGCAGAACAATTCTGACATATTGTCTGTTTGAATCAGTAGATGTCCCGGAAGTAGGTCTGCCTGCAGGGCATAAAGGACTGCCCTCATCTCTAGGACATTTATGTGAAGGGCTCCTTCTATGCTGAACCATAATCCCGGTGTCCTTTTGTCATCAAAATGAGCACCACAACCCGATCCTGACACATCTGTAGTCAGGATCTGTAAAGGTGTGGTCGATAGGAAGGAGACTCCTGCAGCGAGGTGCTCTGGGACTATCCACCACTGGAGGACTCTGTATTGAAACGGCGACAGAGACCAGCTGATCGAGGTCATCCTGGTGTTGGTCCCGCTGTACTCAAAGTGTCCACTGAATGATTCTCATTTGGCTATAGCAGCTGCCATGTGGCCTAAAAGACGCAGCATGGTCTGTACTGTGACCTGGTTCTGCCTTAGGAAGTGTGTTTAGGCCTCTTAGGCTATCTGCCCTGTCCTCTGGCAAGGAGGCCTTTCCTCTGGTCTTGTCCAGGACTGTGCAAATGAACTGCAGCTTTTGGCATGGCATGAGAAGCGATTCTAGCAGGTTGACAGTGACACCCACTGCGTCGAATACTGAAACAGTGTCTTATAGTGCCTGGTTTAGCCCCGTCCTGGACGAAGCTGTGAGGAGCCAGACGTCCAGATAAGGGAATATGTATTGGCCCATCCTCCTGAGGGCCATGGCCACTACTACTGTCAGGCATTTGGTGAAGACTCTGGGTGCCGATGACAGACCAAAAGGCATTGCCCGGAATTGGTAATGTTCCCAGAATTTGAGCCGAAGAAACCTCCTGTGGTGTTCTGCGATTGGAATGTGAAGATATGCATCTTGCATATCCAGCGATGCAAGCCAAGCGTTTGGGCGTAGCATCAGGATCAATCCTGGCAAGGTGACCATTCTAAAGCGTTTGTATGTCGCAAAGCTGTTAAGATCGCTGAGGTCCAAGATGGGCCGTAGATCCTCTGTCTTTTTGGGTACTAGGAAAAAGTGGGAATAGTACCCTTTCCCTATTTGAATCCAAGGAACTTGTTCTATGGCCTCCTTCACTAGAGGGGCCGGGATCTCCTCATCAGTGTGGCATGCTGGTTGGAATACTGGGAGAGAAGAGATGGCCTGGATGGTGGCTGCCCAGTGAACGCGATAAAGTGGCCTCTTTGAACCAACTGAAGAACCCACTGGTCAGAGGTAATTCGTTGCCACCCCTCTAAATGGTTCAAGAAGCGACCCCAACCGCCTCTTCCGCCTGAGCAGGAAGGAGACGAGGGCTCTGCAAAGAGTCAGGCTGTGGAGGGTGAAGGGAGGTTTGTCTGGGAGGGTTTTGCATTTCTTGCTCCCGCGCCTCCTGCTGCTTGAGAGGAGCCTTTTCGGGTAAAGTTCTCTCTTTGCTGTTGTCCAAATCTAGACTGCTGCCCCTGTTTTCCACGAAAATGGTGCTGTTGTCTCCAAAATGGTTTCGGTTTATACACTGCCTGTACAGAATGGGCCACCTTGCCAGCATCCTGTAGTTTTATGATTCATTCGGAATCCTCTCCGAAAAGTAGAGCCCTTGAAGGGAATGTCCAGAATACCCGTCTGGACATTTGGTGTGAAGCCCGAGACCCTTAGCCAGGAGTGTCTTCTAAGGCATACACCTGCTGCTGCACCTCTGGCAGCCGAATCTGCAGAATCATAAGCTGCTCTGAGTACCTATGTGTCCACGTCACAGCCAGTCTCTAAGAGCTTGACCAGCTCTTCTTTTTGGTCTCCTTCTAGTAGGTTTCTAACCACGACAGAAAGGGTGGTGGATGCATGGAATGGCCTACCTTAGGAAGTGGTGGCTATGAATACAGTGCAGGGCTTCAAACAGGCATGGGATAGGCATAAGGGAGCAATACAGATGAGTATGAATAGATAGGCCACTGACAGAGCAAAGGCCAATGGCACATTTATAAGGTAGAAAAAGAAATGGGCAGACTGGATGGGCCTTGAGGTCTTTATCTATGTTTCTATGTCCAACCTTTGCTCCCACAGGGCATTCTGAAACTGGACCATGTGAGTTAGGAAGTTCAGTGAGCGGACAGAACATGTGGCAGATGCATACATTTTTCTGCCCAAAGAATCAAGTTGTTTTGATTCTCGGTCCGGAGGCTGTGTGCTCAGGTGCTTTGGCCTTTGGGACCTTTCACGTGTGGCTGTGATTCCCACGGAATCCACTATGGGTTGTTCTCCCAGAAAAGGGTCTTCCATTGGGACCATAGGTGGTCAGCCTTTTTGGGGACCGCAGAAGATGTGGAAGGGTGCTTCCAAGCTGCCCTGGTCACGTTCAGGAATGTATCAACCAGTGGTGGGACCACCACTGGTTTGGAATCCTTCTGGCGCAGATATTTTGCAAGACGGTGCCGTTCAGTATCCAAATCCTCTGTGTCCCACCCCATAATATCCTGGATATGACTCATATCCATGAAAGTAGGGTCGTTTGGGGGAACCTTGGTAAATTTGTCGGATCCAGGGAAGGAATGCTAAAAGGGGAGCCAGATCTTGAGGAAGAATCCGATGAAGAGTATGACTTCTGAGGAGGAATCTGTCCTACGGTGGTGCTTCTTCTTATGCACATTTGGGTGAGTGGGAAAAGGTCTTGGAAGGAGATCTTGGCCGCTTCTTTTCATTAGACCACCCTCCTTCCTTAGGTGGAGGACTAGAAGGGCTTTTCTCCTTAGGTGGAGGACTAGGAGCCCGCGGTGAAGGTTGGTCTGTGGGAGGCGCCTTAGTGAGGACTATATCCTTCCAGATAGTCTCCCATCGATAAAAGAATAGATCCTTCACCTCAAAGATCTGCAGACCCAAGGTTTGGCCTATCACCGGCTGAGACACCCGACAGTCTCCTGTGTCCTTTGGCCTGTGATCCGCCGCACCCGTTTTCTGGTCTTCGGGTGTTGTCGGCTCATGGATGAGGTCTGCATCTTCCGGACCGACCAATGTTGGGTCGTCAATCTGACATCCGACCCCCTTGTCGGTGTCCTCATAGTACGTCTCTTGGGATGGACTGACCTCTGGCATGGTGGCAGCATCGTCATCCTGTCGCTGGGTGTGGAGCTCGGCCGGTGGCTTTTGGTCCATGGTCCTTTTAATGGACATACGGTCTGAGGTCCGTTTAGGGTCCGTGGTCCTCAATTGACGTCTGGTCTGTGGTCCATTTAGCAGACATCCCCAAGGACATTAGGCTTCTGGGGGGGCTGAGAGGCCGACCTCGACTGGTTGGAGTCCCGGCGCCAGTCCAGGGAGACTGAGCCAGCTATTGAGGCCAACTTAGAGGGAGCCTTGAGTGTGCGGATCTGAAGACTACGACTAGCTTTCAGAGTCCGAAGACTGGCTGGTGGAGTGAACCTGGTGCCGGATCTTCAGAGGCTAGAGTGTGGTTCCTGAACCGGAGCAACCCCATGTCTGGACCTTGACTGGAGGTTTTTGGGCCTTAGACCTAGACAGAGATCTGGTACAGCGACTGACCGAGTCCAACCTCCCCCTGGAGTTGGATGTACAGGACTTAGATGGGGAGCGAACTTTCTCCCTTTCCCTCCTTTTTTCCTTGCGTTTCCCTGACTTTGGAGAGGAGCCTTCCCTGGAGAAGGTGCTTTTCTGCATCGCTGCTAGTTTTTGTTCAAGGAGGAAGGTCTCCAAAACTTTCTGGCGGTGGATCCTCGTTCTACTGTTGAAATTTTGACAAACAGGACAGGCCTTAGTGTCGTGCTCTGGGCCCAGGCGCGCCACACAGGTTGCATGGCTGTCCTTAAACGGGATCTGTTTGTCACAGGCATACTTGGATGAGTGCCTTTCCACAGAGGACGTCAGGAAAGATGACATACAGAAAAAAATAAGCAGAAAAAATCAACAAACTATCGAAAACAAGAAGTACTTAAGTGACGGCATTGATCAGCTGCTGAAGGCGTCCGTGGAGCCGATGCTTGTGAGTAGACGGCAGGACAAGAACTGAGGGATGCTGGGGAACTGGCCCTTTTATGATACAAGGGACGACGGGGGCAGGGCCACTGTATGTAGCTAGCTAGAAGTTTTCCGTGGGGTCCTGCTGCCCAACGGCTTAAGTCCTAATGGTGTAACCTGCTGCAAGAGGTGTATCTCAAATTAAGATCTACTGTTACAGTACGTTCTTACGTGTGCCTTCAAGATGGCGGCCATGCTGGGCTAGCCATCCGTTTCATTAGTTTAGCTGCTCTGAGTTTTTGTACTGTTTTGTTTCATTTTATCGTTTAACGTCTTATCGTTTGTTACGTGACCCGATTGCTATATAATTTAATTTAGATTGGTTTGTGACAGCCATTTGTTTCGTCGACCATCGTGTTTGGACAGTGACCTGTTCGAGTGGATCCTCTGCTGGGAGCGGTACGATGAGAGGTTACATTTCGGTTCGGTTCTCTTTTTGAACTATTTATGAACTGCTCCCCTGTTAATGGTTTGATTTTGGGCAACTGTGGGACTGACTGCCGGGTTCCGAGTTTAGAGGACGGTGGACTACTTCCAGTCTCTGGATTCTGCTGGGGATGTATGGTCCTGAGTTACTGGGCCAGTCAGTTGTTTATCCTAGGCATCAATTTCTGGTCAGGAACTGACTGTTGGGTTCCGAGTTTGGAGGACAGTTGCTGATTCTCAGTTTCTGGATTCCCCTGGGGCTGTTTGGGCCTGAGCTACAGGGTTAGTCAGCTGTTTATCCTTGGTGCCAGTTCTTGGCAGGCGGTGCTGAAGTGGAGCTACGGGCATTATTTCTTTCGGCGAATTGTCGCCTGTGCTGCTGTTTTTGAACTGTCCTGAGGAGAAAACTTTTGGAATCGAGGGAGCGATGTATATTAATGCGGATTCGGAAAGCTTTCTTAATTGCCAGGGAGAGTGGTGGTTTGTAGACTGGTCTGCCAGGCTGTTACGGTGGGCACCTGGTTTGGGGACTCCCGGGGGGGGGGATAGAGGGCACTAGCTGGAAGGCTGGTGAAAAAACTCCTTCTCCTTTACTACACTGTGGCCACCTGGTTTATCTGGGTGACTCTGGTGGGTTAAGTGGGGTGTCTTACTTCCAGGAGCCTATCTCTAGGCTGTGCTGGGCCAGTAAAATCTGCACTAAGGTCGCTTTCTCCTTTGAACTGGCTAATTATGTGCCTTTCCCACTTTGTTCCTGATCAAACTTTTGGCAGTTGGATAACCCTGATTAGGGGTGAAGATTTGGAATTATTTTGCTGTACTGCAGCGGAGGACCATTCATTATTTCAGTACTGATAGTAAGAAGGATTTCTTCTATAAGGACAGCCCAGGTTTTTCGGTGGTTTTGACTTGGACTTTATTTTATTTTGGATTGGACTGAAGAAACTGGTTTATAAATTATTATTTGGACGACCGGGTGGTGAGAGGACCCTGCATCCATTTATTGTATTTATTTTGTTCAATAGACTTGTAGTTTATGTTACTATTATTGTTTAGCATTGAGAGTGCTGCCCTCTCTCCCGAGTGGTGAGAGGACTGGGTGGGGAAGGAATTAATTATTTTAGTGTATATTATTTTTACCTCTCTTCCCCAGTAGTGAGAGGACTGTGTGGGGAGGGTGAATGAATTAGTTATTTGTTGTATTTTGTGTTTGGGTGGCGAGAGCCCTTAAATCAACATTTTGAGATTTATTCTGTGTTTTAATTCAGATTTGTATTCTGTTAAATTATTATATAGGGTTTTGTATTTATTTAGTTTTGTGGAGTGGGTTAATTTTTGTATTTTGGGATTGTTTATTGTTATTTACTTAGGGTGCTAATTATGTGTTGGGACGGCATAAGGACAGTCAGGATTTATTCCCCCTCCAGGCTCAGAGACCTCCGTCCTTTTTCCTGTCCTCCCCTATCGCCAGAAGTTTACAGACTGTGTAGGGCTTTGGGGATTGTTGGAAAAATGAGGAGGACGAGGGCTGGGTCTGGAGAGGGAATGGAAAGGAGCAGGCGGATAGGGATAATGGGGACAAGGAGACACCCTGGGGCGAAATGGGTCCTCCCCGTCTGGTTCCCATACCCAAGGGTTCTGCTTGTAGTCAGCAGGTAGCATGGTCATCCTCGGATGCTCATCCTACTCAGGCGGTGTTGTGCAATTCCAGGTCTATTAAAAACAAGACAGCTATTATAGTTGATTTTGTTGGGACATCTGACCTGGCGTGCATCACTGAGACCTGGCTGAATGAGAATGCTGGACCAGTTTTGGCGGCAGCAATTCCGTCCGGATACTCAGTGATACACCGCCCGAGGATGGATCGTTGGGCCGGCGGGGTTGCTATTTGCTTTAGATCAGAACTGGGCCTAGTGGAGGTACCAGTGGGAAAGAACAGTTACGTAAGAACTTACCGTAACAGTAGATCTTCGAGAACAGCTCTTGTAGCAGGTTACACCATTAGGACTGAAGCCTGCAGGCACCAGGACCCCACGGAAATTTTCTAGCTAGCAATATTCAGCGGGGACCGCCTCAGACATCGGTTCCGCCCCCGACGTCAGGCCTAGTACAAATGGAGGCAGTCCCCCATAATCCTCAGTTCTCCTGCCGGAGACTCCCGGCCGCTGGATGACATCAGAAGAGGAGACAGAGGATCCGCCATCAAATGGCAAACAAAGAGGCAGTAAATGCCTTATCCTAGGAGGAGGATGTTGCGACTACAACCTACCTCCAGCGGGGATGGTGGGAGGGAAAGTACCTGCTGCAAGAGCTGTTCTCAAAGATCTACTGTTATGGTAAGTTCTTACGTAACTGTACTATCTTACTTTGAGAAACAGCTCTTGCAGCAGGTTACACCATTAGGACTCATTCCCAAGCAATACTGGAAATCACACACTATCAGGAGGAGGAAAGGTAAAAATCCTCGAATTACACCGAGCCTAGGACAGAAGACCCTGAAGGACTGCTAGACCGAACCCTGCTCTTCGCCTAGATGCAATGTCCAGGCTGTAATGCCTGAAAGTGTGTACGGAGCTCCAAGTAGCTTCAGCACAAATAGCTGAGGTGGATACATTCCTTAAAGCCGCAAAAGAGGTAGCCACCCCTCTGGTGGAATGACCCTTAACCGCGCCCGGTAAGGGTTTATTGCGCTTCTGGTAACAGAACGTAATGCACTGAATAAGCCACCTGGACAGCGACTGTTTTGAAACAGGAGCTCCAATCATCCTATGGGCAAAGGAGACAAAAAGTAGGTCCGATTTTCGGTGGTGTTTGGTTCTGGTCAGGTAGTACCCGAGACACCTATGCACATCAAGAGTGTGCAGAAGGGCTTCTCCTGGATTAAGAGTATTTCGGGAAATACACTGGTAGATCGATGCCCTAATTAAGGGTGACAGCTGAGACCATCTTAGGCAGAAATTTAGGATTAGTCCTTAGGGATACCCTGTCTTGGTGGAAAACCAAATAAGGTTCTTTGCACATAAGTGCGTGCATTTCAGAAATTCTTCTGGCCGAAGGAATGGCAACTAAAAATACAGGTTACTCACCTGTAACAGGAGTTCTAGGAATGGTATATGTTGTTCATCCACATTTATTGGCAGGTCCCTTGCCGCTTTAAATCTTGCCGGAAGGTCTTCAAGCTGGCTCCTCCCACCCACCTGGGTGGTAAAACTCTCGGCTTCGCCCCATGACGCCAGATCTAGCCCGCTGGAAGCCAGGTTGTGCGTCGAAGCCGGGGAGGCCGGGTGGGTCGTGTGGATGAACAACATATACCATTCCTAGAACTCCTGTTACAGGTGAGTAACCTGTATTTCTAGGGACATGGATATGTTGCTCATCCACACTTATTGGCAGACTCCTAGCAGTTCTCCGGGAGGAGGGAGGCAAGGCGCACACCCCTACTTAGGTTAAAAAGACTAGAGAACCGAGGCCCCGACCAGCACCCCGGCGCGACCCAAGGTCGATGTGGAAGGGGAACGGTAAAGCCTGCTTCCGGGCAGAAGCCCTGCGGATATCCTGGACCGGAGAGTCCTTGGAAGCAGCCACCGATGCAGCGGAAGGACGGGTAAAAAGAGCGCTCATCCCTCTGGGAGGCTCCATGCCCGCCCGCCTATAGTGGAGACCTTTGCAGGGGTGACCCGCCCACTTGTCTTCCACTGGGCTGCAGCGAAGATGATGAACAGCTGGCGAACCTCTCCCAAACTTTAGCTTTACGCTCCCAAGAGGTGAGCGTTAAAACGGTTCCCACGGAACCTGAATACGGCCTCCAAGGTGTGAAAGGGGATAAACCCCAGCAGAGGCAATACCCCCGAAGGGAAGACTCCGCCATCGCCTCCGGAGGGACTTCGGGTGGGGCGCAGGACAACCTAGTCCCTGTGGAAGACAAGATAGGGAGGTTAAAGGAGCGCCTGGAACTCTCCCTGCCTTCTGGATGGTGGAGTGGCCCCAAGAAGGTGTTCTTCCACAACAGGTGGGGGAAACTCGCACCTGTGCAAAGGTTCGGATGGCTTGCTCATGAGCTAAGCCCATATCAGCAAGGATCCCACAGAAAAGTACAGTTACGTAAGAACTTACCGTAACAGTAGATCTTCGAGAACAGCTCTTGCAGCAGGTTACACCATTAGGACCGAAGCCGCCAGGCGCCAGGACCCCACGGAAAAATTCTAGCTAGCTAACTACAGCGGGGGACCGCCCCCGACGTCGGTCCAGCCTCCGACGTCAGGCGTGGTACAAAAGGGGGCGGTCCCGCCAGATTCCCCAGTTCTCCCGCCGGAGACTTCTTGCCGCAGGCTGACATCAAAATGGGACACCTAGGATTCGCCTTCAGAAGACAGAAAGATAATATTCCTGCTCAGAAAGACTGAGCCATGCTTCCTCCAAGGGGAAGGTGTGGCAGGATTTGCTGCAAGAGCTGTTCGAAGATCTACTGTTACGGTAAGTTCTTACGTAACTGTACTATCTTACTGAGACACAGCTCTTGCAGCAGGTTACACCATTAGGACTGATTCCTCAAGCAGTAACGCTTGTCAGAAAATCCGGAGGAGGAAATTAAAGGATAAAACCAGGTCCTGAACCTAGGACAGGAGACCCGAAGTACAGCCAAACCTAAAATCTGCCCTTCGCCGAGAGGGCGTCCAGGCTATAATGCCTGATAAAGGTATGCACAGAACTCCAAGTATGCAGCGCATATAGCAGAAGTGGAAACATTTTTGAGCTGCAAAGGAAGTAGCCACCCCTCTAGTGGAATGACCCGGACTGAACCCGGAGGGGCTTTTGTTTGATACCATAACAGTGAGAAATACACTGGACAAGCCAGCGAGAAAGGGACTGTTTGGATACTGATTGGCCCATCATTCTCTCAGAGAAGGAAATGAAAGCTGCTCAGAACTACGAAAGGACTGAGTTCTGTTGAGGTAAAACCTCAGGCTGCGTGAACATCCAGGGTTGGATAGAGCCTCTCCTCTATTAGAGTAGTTCGGAAGTAGACCGGAAGGTTGATATCCTGGTTCAGAGTGAGTGAAGAAACCACCTTAGGCAAGAATTTAGGGTTCGTCCTCAGGGATACTCTGTCCCGTGGAAAACTAAATAAGGCTCTTTGCACATGAGGCGTGAAGTTCAGAAATTCTTCTTGCCGAGGTAACAGCAACTAAAACAACGCTTTCCACGACAGAAAACGTAGTTCAGAATCCGCGGCAGGTTCAAAGGGGGAAGCGTGAACTGTTCAAGGACAAAAGCAATCCATGGAGGCACAGGGTCTCTAATAGGAGGCCTAAGGTGCAACACTCCCCAAGAAATTTCAGAGGCGCCCACCTGAGCCACTGTATGATTTCCACCGGAGGTGGTGTTCTAAATGGCACAGAGGTGCACTTTAATAGAGGAGTAGGCTAGACCGAATGAAAGAGGAGAGCAAATATTCTAATATTACTCCCACAGGACAACCTAAAGGGAAAGGTGGCGTCTGCGACCACACAAAACGGGCGCCTACTTCATGTATGCACGCCGCATGCTGTTGCTTTCTGGCTGCAGAAAGGACTTCTGCAACCTCTTACAGACCCCTGTGACGCGAAATGGCTATGTTCTCTAGGAGCCAAGCATGCAGGTTCAAGGAACGAGGTCGGGTGGACAAGTGAACCCTTCTCCTGAGACAGTAAGTGGGAGCTGAGCGGCACGGAGCGGGGTTCCCCGAGATAGTTGAATCAACAAAGGGAACCAAATCTGTCTGGGCCAAAATGGGGCCACTAGGATCAATATTGCGTGCTCCCTGCGCAGTTTGAGAAGAACTCTCTGGATCAACGGGAAAGGAGGGAAATGGTAGAGGAATCTGTTGGCCCAGGAGAGGGATAACGCGTCTCGCCAGAAAACACCAGGCCCTGGATCTAGCGAGCAAAAATTGGGCAGTTTTGCGTTGGATGGGGAGGCGAACAAGTCTAGATCTGGAGTTCCCCATCGAAGAAACAGATCCTCTGCTACCTCTTGAAGGAGTTCCCATTCGATGGACTCTGGCCTGAGAGCGACTCAGGCCGTCCTGCAACCGTGTTGTCCACTCCGGGAACGTGCACAGTGATCAGATTCGGCCGCGTCTCGATTACCAAATCCCACACCTCATGGCCTCCTGCAAAGGGGTAAGAGTGTGCCCTCGTTTGTTGAGGTAATACATCACCGCCGTGTTGTCTGTCTGAAGTAGAAGAGTACACGGTGGGATAACTGACTGAAAGGCCTGCAGGGCAGAGGACCGCCTCATTTCCAGCACGCTGATGTGAAGGTGAGCTTCCATCTGGGTCCACGTATCTGGGACTTTCCCTGTCCCAGGTGTGCCCCCACCCAAGACCGGAAGCGCTCTGTGGTGAGGGTGACCTCGGGACGGCGCAATGAACGGGACGCCTGATGAGAGTGACCCGGCACAGCCACCACTGCCAGTCTTGAATCACTGAATTGTGAGTCTGACGGATGCTGCAGTGGTCTTGCCTTTGGTCCCATTGCACTTTGAGCATCCACTGAGTAATGCGCATGTGAGTCTCAAGTAGGGACAGTAGGAATGGCCGCAGCCATGTGTCCGAGCAAGCAAGGGACCGACCTGGCAGGTACAACCTTGCTTAGTGATGGGTCCCTTGATGAGGGATCTGATGCGCCCGCTCTGTCGGCCGGAAGAAAGCTCTTCCTGAACAGTGTCCAGAACTGCTCCTATGAACTGCAGTTTCTGCGGCGGTACCAGGAGAGACTTCGTATTTATGAGGATGCCCAGGGATCGAACAGATCCTGGGTGCTCTTGATTGCAAGAAGCAACGCTCTCTGGAGGCGGCCATGAGAAGCCAGTCGTCCAGGCATCGGAACACGTGAGTGGCCCTGTCTCCTCAGAGACGCCACGACTGCCATGCACTTGGTAAAGACCCCTCGGTGCGGAAGACAGTCCGAAAGGAAGGGCTCGAACTGAAGGTGGTGGTCGAGAAACTCAAGCGCAGGAACCTCCTGTGCGCCTGAGCTATAGGGATGTGCAGGTAGGCATCCTGCATGTCTAGAGGCAGCTAAAAAGGCGTCCTGTTTGAGCATGGGGATAAGACCTGGAAGGGTCACCATGTGGAATCTCTTGTAAGTGACCGACATTGAGGTCGCTGAGGTCCAAGATTGGACGGAGGTCCCTGTTTTCTTGGGAACCAGGAAGAAGTGGAATAGTATCCTAGTCCTCTCTGGTTCTCTGGGGATTTACTCTATCGCCCTTTCGTAGTAGCGAGTACTTCTTGCCAGATCAAGGCTTTGTGCTGACCCTGATGCCGGGAGAGCAAAGGAGGCCTCGAGGGTGGCTTTTCCTGCGAATTCTATAAAGTGGCCTAGACTGACCAACTGAAGAACCCACCTGTCGGTGGTAATGGCCTGCCATCCCGGCAGGAAGTTCGCTAAGGCACTCCGACTATAACTCCCGTTGATCCTGAGGGGCGGGGCCGGCAAGAGTCAGGCTGTGGCGGCAGATGGACCCGCTGGCTGGGCCTGCCTAGGAGAACGCTGGCCTCGGCTGGCGGGGTGTTTGCCCTGGGCTCTACGAAAACCAGAGCACCTCTGAGGTGCAGCGGAGTGGGTCTGTTGCCTCTGCGTCCGCGGACGAAAACGGCTTTGGTTCCTACGAAAGGAACCAAGCTTAGGTCGGTACATGGCCTGAACCGACCTTACCGCCTTCCCGGTCTCTTGGAGTTTGGTAAGGATCTTTTCTGTAGGATTACCAAACAATACTTCTCCCTCAAAAGGGGCGTCCAAGATGTTCTTTTGGACGTCCGGGTTAAAACCGGAGACGCGCAACCAAGAGTGTCTCCGGAGGCAAACGCCAGAAGCTGCTGCTCAGGTCGGCGAGTCCGCGGGAGTCATACGCTACCTTGCACTTGGGTCCTAATGCCTGGAACCCTCGCACGGAGGAGCTGAAGCATCTCCTCCTTCGCTCACCTTCGGGCATCTTTTCAGCCGCTTCCAGACCCTGTTCCCACAAAGCGTTCTGGAACTGAACCATGTGGGTTAAATAGTTCAGGGATCTGATGGCGCAGGTAGCGGAAGCATACGTGCGCCTACCCAATGCGTCCAGTTGCTTGGACTCTGGGTCCGGTGGCAGGGTGCTCAAATGTTGTGGCCTCTGTGACCGGGTCACGTGAGGCTGTGATGACCAGAGAATCGGCCTGAGGATGCCAAGTCGACTGGCACTAGTCGCCTTGGAGCCTTGTACAAGCGATCAGTTTTCTCCGGTTCCCGCCGGAGCGAGTGTGGACGCTTCCACGCAGCCTTGGTGACGCTCCACGAAAGTGTCAACCAAGGGTGGTACCACCACAGTGCTTGGGGTCCTTTTTAGTTAAGATATTTGGCGGTCGCACTCTTCGGGGTCTAAGTCTTCAGCATCCCATCCCATGTTCTCTTGTATATGTCTCATAATATCAAGGAACTAGGGATCATCCGAGGAGATCTAGGCATCTCACGTCGGGTCCGAGAAGGATGGAGAGTGAGATGGGGATCTAGAGGGGGAAGTAGTCTGACTCCGTGTCCTCCGTTGAAGGAGCATCGTCGTGCCTCCTGGATCTCTTGGGGCTGGGTGATCCAGAAGAGGATTTCGACGGAGGTCTCCGTTTATCAGGTCTCCCCTTGGGAGGGGTTCTAGGCTCCCGGGGAGGAGGAACACGGCCTGCCGACCCCGATGGCGAGGGGGGGGCAGGAACCGGAGTAGGAGGAGGAGGAGTAGGAGGAGGGGGGGAACCATGTCTTTTTTAATGGTATCCCACCAGTAGGTGAACAGATCTTTCACCTCCACTAGAGAGAGGCTCGACGACGGCCCGGGTGCCGGTGGGCGGTCGTCGGGTCCCGGCGTCGCTCCACAGGGGCTCTGTAATGGCGATGGCGATCCTGGGAGTACCCACGGACCGGGTCGCCCGCCTGGTCCTCGGCTGTCTCTAGGTCCTCCTCCGATAGAGGCTCCTGACCGATGTCGGTCGGAGGCAACAGGGCCTTCTTTTCAGGAGGGCGGCGCCGGGTCCCCCTACCGCGTCCCGCTGGGATGTAATGGCCGCGCCGGTCGCCGGGCCGGCCAGCGGCTCCAGGAAGAAGGGCGACGGCTGACGGCTGTCGAGCGGCCGCCTGGGCTACAGGCCTTTTTAAAGGCGTGAGCTCCAACGTCTTGCGTGGAGGCACCGGCGAAGACCTGGCGTCAGGTACCGAGGAGCCGGGAACCCGACTTGGGTGGTGATGGTGGCCGTTCCCCGGACTTAGCCAAGGCCCTGGAGAGGGAGGAAGGCCTGGCGATTTCTCCTGAGATGAAGGTTTCTTGATTGCAGCCGGGAGATTTCGGGCGGGTACGGGACTCGAACCCCTAGAAGGGACCTGGAAGGGCCTTCTCCCTTCTCTTCTCCAGCGTGCTTGTGGACCCTGGAGCTTTCCCCTTGGAGACATGGTCTTCAGTTGTTCCTCAGAAGACGCTTGCAAAGCCCTCTGACGCCGGATCCAGGTACTGGCTATTGAACCCTTGGCAAGAAGGACAGGCCCGGTATCGGAAGCTATCAGGCACCGGACGCAGGCCGTGGGGTCCTTGAACGGGATCTGCTTTCCACAAGCGCATCAAGGATGGCCCGGTTGGTGATGACATCAAGATCTTGCTTGAAGAGGATTCTGAAGATTTTGAAAATTTTGCTCGAGAAAAAGACTATTCAGCGTCGGCGCTAGACTGGTAACTTGAAGGGGTCAGGTAGCTAAGTCGGCGCAGCGGAAAAGAACTGGGGAATCTGGGCGGACCGCCTCTTTTGTACCACGCCTGACGCCGGAGGCGGACCGACGGTCAGTGTCCCTGCCAGAAGAAGAAGCTAGAATTTTTTCTGGGGTCCTGGCGCCTGGGCTGCCGGGTCCTAATGGTGTAACCTTCTGCAAGAGCTGTGTCTCAAGTAAGATCGGGAATTCCTCCCAAATGGGGGGGGATCGAGGCCTAGAAGTGCCAGACCACCTTTCTCCTCACATTCACCAGCTGCCTCCCGCCCACGCCCGGAAGACAGTGGTGACCCGCAGAAGCACCTAGAGGGTCGCGGCCGAAGCCCTGGTCTAGGATGGACCGCGAATGGTCCGGAATGCTACGCCAGGGACGGGAAGGGCACCGCCCTATCCTATCATCGAAAAGGGAGAACTTCTCCCAAAGGGACTAGCATCTTGGCTGACTTCTTAGCAGGACGCCTGAAAGACGTAAGACCTTGCCGAAGACCCCTAGGTTCTGGCCCTAGCCGCACAGGGGTCGCCTACAGGTGCAGGATTGAAGGTCCAGATGGATAACCTTCCCTGAAAAGGAAAGACAGGACCGGGCGGACTAGAGGCCTCTGGAGCCTGGGGCTGAGACTGAGGAGAGCTGGATACCAGAAGTGGCAATCCAGTCTGGCACAGCATCACCTGCGCCTAAGTCCTCGTCCTTGCCCGTAGGTCAAGGGAAATGGGGAGAGGCACGGAGGGCCCGGGGTCCGTGGGTCCAATGGCATCCCCTGCAGCAGGCCGCGGCTGAAGGAAGCGGGCAAAAAACAGTCTTGCCTGGTATTCTACCCGGAGGGAAGAGGGAGAAGATCCTGTGCTACCTCCGCAGGGGAGACCACTCATGAGGCGCAGCTTATGCCGGCTCAGGGCAGCAGCCAGGAATCGGCTCCTGCCATCAAAATGGCTGGGAACCTTCGACCGCGCGAACAACCCAATGGTGAGAACCTCCTTGCACCGAGACAAGGGGATAGACCGAACCTGCTGGGAGTAGGTAGCACATGGTCTTGGATAGTCCTACTTGGACTTAGACCTGTAGACCCCCGTACAAGAGGAGCGAGCGGTGCAGGCTAAGCGGACTGTCTGTCTCCAGCGAGCAGGAAGAGACATCGGGACTGCAAGAGGACCAGAGGAGGCTACTCTGTATTCCAAGATGGGCACCCCACCCATCCAAGAAGCATCGGTCGGAGAAGACGCCAACTCAGGAGAACAAGCAGGATGTCTCTCCTGCTGCTAGAACGGTCCAAGGGAGCGTTTTCTTAACTCCTGGGCTGTAAGTCAGAACTGGTCCAAGGGATGAGCGCTGTGACCTCTGGCTGGCCCCTCCCACTTAAGGGAAGGCCGCCCTGAGGCCCAGGGAGGAGCATGGCGGTCCTGACAGGACGTCATTTCCCGCCAACCCGACCAGCAAGGAGGAAGCGAACCTTGGCCTTGTTCGGCGGAGCCGAGCTCGGACTCAAAAGTTTGAGCTTAGTCCCGAAGAAAGCTTCACCACTGAGATAAGAGTTCTCCATTTGGCTCCGAAGCCGGAGACCAGTCTGCCTTCCGGTGGGGGACATCCGATTCATTCAATGCCGCAGGAGACTGCTGAGCAAGGATGTGCTAGAACTCGTATGGAGCTCCCCCACAAGAAGGGTAGCCTCCAGAAACGGACGGAACGAGGGGTAGGTGCATCCTGGAGACCAGGGAAACAGCTACACGCCACGTTTCTGAGGATGGGATGTCTGAAGAAAAGAGACCATCCAGGCGTGCGGGAGAGTGGGCGCAAGCCCCCGTCCGTATGAGACCAGGAATACCTGGATGCAAACCCTGGGTTGAATTTGGGGGGGGGGGGATCCACAGCCTTCCTGATCACCGCTAAGTAGAGAGCCAGGCATGTCGGACGACCGACACAGGGGCAGTGAACTCAAGATCCTCATGGGGCAACGGCTCAAAAGGGGAACCGCACGCAACCTGCAACAGGATCCACCTTAAATACCTCCAGAATGAGGTGCGGAGCCGTCTCCCCATGGGGAAACCTGGGCTGAGACAATGGGGCCGGGGCAATGCCCCTTGGCCCGCCACTGAGCAGGCTTAGAGGGGAAGGAGCCGAGGCGCCTCTCGGTTTCCCTGCCTCCCGCTTTCTTGTGGAGGAAGACGCTGGTCTGGCGTACAGCCGCCTAGCCTCGGCGTTGGCCGGGGTCCGGTGGCTCAGGAGGCAAAGGGGCTTACGACAGGGTGACGGTTGCCCTTGACCTCGGGCGAGAGTGACCAAGTCCGAGGGTATCGACCTCGGCCCATGGATGTATCCCTCCACCCAGGGCTGAAAGCGTCAGGTCCCCAAGAAGGGGATGTCCGCCAACGTCTGGGTTTCCAAAGAGAAGGAGGATAACCTCAGCACCTCCCTGGCGGGTGCATGGCCACTGGCAAGCCGCCACCGATCTGGCACAGAGTCGCCCAGATCCAAAGCCGCCTGGAGCGTTGCTTCTGCCACCGCCTTACCCTGGTCCCGCACCTGTCGAATCTGGTCTCGAGGTCACCTGGGAGATGAGGAGAACTCGTCCAGGGAGCCCAAAAGGGTGTGGGAGATGTGCTATCAGTGCAACAAAGCTGGCCTGACGGAGGCTAGGGAGGACGCAGCGTAAACCTTTTGCCCGACATAGTCCATCCTTCTGGGACTCCTTTGTCGGGGGTTCTGTCCATTATCACCAGCGCTTCAAGACATTGGAAAGCGTGGTCGCTGGTACCCCTCTCGGCCGAGGGGTGCTCCAGAAACCGGCAGAACCGACAGAGATATAGTGTACTCCAGCCACCCTGGTCGAGGGCGCAGGGCAGGAAAAGTAGGCCGCTTATAGCTCCAAAGGTTGGGCCCACAATAGCCTCAGCCACTGGAAGGCCCTCCGGAAGAACCCCTGATCCAGAATCATCATAAGGGGTAAGGTGCCCGGTGGAGGCGGGCTTGAGCTGCATTCAGTGATTCTGAAATGATGTAGTAGACCCTTGAAGGCGATGGGCTGTCGTCTACTGGATGTTCTAGTAAGACCCAGGGTCCCTCCCTTAGAAACATGGCAGACCTGCTCCAGGGTCTCAAGGGTTACTGCTGCCGTGAGTCTGCGGCATCTTCGTCACCGGGGGCGGCAGGAGGAGGACAAAGTGGTCTGAAGGACAGGCCGCGGTCATGCCTGAACCTCGCCCAAAGGCGAGGGGCGCGAGGGTCGGACGAGCAACCTGCCCTGGAGAAGGCTCCTCAATCGATTCAACAGCTGCCGACTGCCGGCGGCCGCTTGCTATCCGGAGAATGAATCGGGCCGATTGAAACCCAGACAACAACTGCCGTCGCCACATAAGTTTTCAGAATAACCGACGCCAACGGTATCGAAACCACTCCTCATCCGAGGAGGGGACTTAGGAAGAACGGCAAGTCACTTAACTCGTGCTCGAGAGGAACGCCGAGATCGGCGTGAGCGGCAGACCGAGAGCTTGACCCGGGAGACCCAAATCCCCGGGACAGAGGGCGGTCTGGAAGAAGCGGACTTGACCCTGCCTCCCCTGCTCTGAAGAAAGCCCGAGGGCTGTCGGACCGAAGGGGAGGAAGAGCCTTGGCCCGCCTCAAGGCGCGGGAAGACGGCTCAGGCAGACCCCCGGAAGACGGGTCGAGAGACTCGACAACGCCGACGGGAATCCTGGCCGCCAGACCTGATGGGGATACCGCGGAGGCCAGTGGTCGAGCCGAATCCTCAACCAAGTCGAGGCCGGGCCGATGAGGGAGGGGGAGAAATCCCGCCCCGCCGAAGAGACCACGCCTCTGCGCCCTATAGCCATAGGCCGAACGACAAGGTGTTTCAGGTTCCTCCTTGGAGGAGAGGGAATGATGAAGTCCCTGGAATGAAGCTGCATGAGAAAATCCAAGGAGAGCGGATAAGCTCCGCAACTCGAGGGAGAGGGAGGGAAACCGCCTTCCCTGGCAGGATCAGACTGCAGAGGAACAGTCAAGGGACACCCGCCGTCCGACTGGAATTCGGCGGAGAAAACTACCGGATGTCCGAGCCCCGAACGGGCCGCCACGGTCCTCCGGAGAGCTGACCAAAGGACAGAATAAAGCTGCAAGCCTGAGGATCATGATCCAAGTCCAGGCAAAAAGCACGCGAGTGCGAGTCCCTCCTGGAGGAACTAACCGACAGACGCCTCTTGGGGCCGAAAAGCCATTCGCCGTAGCGAAGAAGAAAGATCAAGATTCAAAGGACACTTCAATAAATTTGAAGACCGAACTTTAGGAACCAGGCAAAAGCAGAGCGCTAAGGAGGAACCTGAGCTTCCAAGCGGTAAGGAAGATCTGGCGCCATGGGGCGGAGCCGAGAGTTTTACCACCCGGGTGGGTGGGAGGAGCCAGCTTGAAGACCTTCCGGCAAGATTTAAAGCGGCAAGGGACCTGCCAATAAGTGTGGATGAACAACATATCCATGTACCTAGAAATAACGTTTTCCAACAGAGAAAACGTAGCTCGTAATCCGCGGCTGGTTCAAAAGGTGACAGCGTGAGCTGCTCCAAGACAAAGGGTAGATCCCATGGCGGGACCGGATCCTTAATCGGGGGCCTAAGGTGGAGGACACCCCTCAGGAAGGCACATGTCATGTCCAGCTGAGTTATAGTGCATTGGCCTATAGGGACGTGGTAGGCTGAAATGGCACAGAGGTGTACCTTAATCAAGGAGTAAGCCAAACCGGAGTGGAAAAGGGACAGCAGGTAATCCAATACCAGCTTCTCTGGACAGTCCAAAGGCAATAAGATGCACGCTTGAACCCATAAGCAAAACCTGCGCCACTTCATGGCGTAGGTCGCGTGGGTAGCCGGTTTCCTGGCGGCAGTGAGAACGTCTGCCACCTCTTGTGAGACCCCATATCGCATCATGGCTATGTCTCTAGGAGCCAAGCATGCAGGTTCAGGGAACGTAGGTCCGGATGGACTAAGGAACCCGCCTCCTGAGACAGCAAATGGGAGTTGATTGGTAAAGGCACTGGAGGTTCCCGGGATAGCTGATGCAAGAGAGGGAACCAGATCTGTCTTGGCCAAAAGGGCGCGATCAGTATAAGTGTCGCTTGCTCCCTGTGAAGTTTTAGAAGAACTCTCTGGATCAACGGAAAGGGGGGAAAGGCATAGAGGAATCTGCCCGCCCAGGAGAGGGACAATGCATCTCGCCAGAAGACACCAGACCCTGGATCTAGCGAGCAAAAACTGGCAGTTTTGCGTTGGATGGGGACACGAAAAGGTCTAGTTCTGGAGTACCCCATCTGCGAAACAGATCCTCTGCCACCTCCTGCAGTAGTCCCCATTCGTGGACTCTGGTCTGAGAGCGGCTCAGGCTGTCTGGAATGACGCTGTCCACTCCTGGAACATGAATGGCAATAAGGTTTGCGCCATGTTGTAAGACCCAATCCCACACTCTCATGGCCTCACTGCAAAGCATGTAGGAATGGGTGCCTCCTTGTTTGTTGAGCTAATACATCGTGGAATTGTCTGTTTGTAACAGAAGTGTACCCGGTGGAATCTCCGACTGGAAGGCCTGCAGAGCGTAAAGAACTGCCCTCATTTCCAGGATGTTTATATGGAGATGAGACTCTTGGTCTGTCCACAGGCCCTGAGACCAGACACAGTCGAGGTGTGCTCCCCAACCGAGCCCTGAGGCGTCTGTGGAGAGTGTCACAGTCGGAGACGGCGCTATGAAGGGGACTTCCGCCGAGAGATTCCTTGAATCTAGCCACCATTGCCAATCTCGAATTACGGCCTTCGTGATCCGGATTGGATGCTGCAGATGGTCTTGCCTTTGGTCCCATTGTACCCGTAACATCAACTGGGTTACCTGCATGTAGAGACGGGCTAGCGGGACTGTTGCAATGGCCGCAGCCATGTGTTCAAACAGGCAAAGGACCAGTCTAGCAGGAACGGTCTTCTTCGTCGAAATGTCCCTGATGAGGGATCTGATGTGTTCTGCTCTGTCCGGTAGGGGAGAAAAGCTTTCCCTTCGACGGTGTCCAGAACTGCGCCTATGAATTGCATAGTCTGGGACGGAACAAGGCGTGACTTCTCGTAACTGATAATGCCCAACACCTTGAACAAAGACTGAGTGCAGTGAATGGCAGACATCAGGGCTTCCCTGGTGGGCGCCATGAGAAGCCAATCGTCCAGGTAGGGGAACACGTACTGGCCCTGTCTCCTCAGAGATGCGGCTACGACTGCCATGCACTTCGTGAACACCCGAGGTGCCGATGACAGCCCGAAGGGAAGAGCTCGGAACTGATAATGGCGACCCTGAAACTCGGAGTGCAGGAACCCCCTGTGCACCTGAGCAATAGGAATATGCAGGTAAGCATCCTGCATGTCTAGGGACACTAGAAAAGCGCCCCGCTTCAGCATGGGAATCAGACCCGGAAGGGTCACCATGCGGAAGCACTTGTACAAGACCGAGACATTGAGGTCGCTGAGGTCCAGTATTGGACGGATGTCCCCGGTTTTCTTTGGAACCAGAAAGAAGTGAGGATATCATCCTAGTTCCCTCTGGTTCCGTGGTACGTGCTCTATAGCTTCTTTTTCCAGAAGTGCGAGCACCTCCTGCTGTATGAGCAGGGCATGCTGACCCGAGTAACGGGAGAGCAGGGGAGGTCTTGTAGGTGGGTCATCTAGAAACTCTTTGCAATGGCCTTTCTTGGCCAACTGGAGAACCCACCTGACTGAGGTGATCGACTGCCACACTATAAAGTGGCAAGCGATGCAACCCCCGACCTTCCTTGCCCGTTGATCCAGAGGAGGGGCAGAGGCCGGGAAAGAGTCATGCTGTGGCAGTATTAGTCCCCGCGGGGTTGGGCCGACTTCGTGTAACGTTGGCCTCTGCCTGGGGACGACTTGGCCTGGGCCTTGCGCGAAAAAGTGCCCCTCTGCTGCTGGCTGGAACATTGCTGCTGCCTTTGTTGCCGGCCGCGATAAATGGCTCTGGTTCCTACGAAAGGAACTAGGCCTGGATCTGTACATGGCCTGTACAGATCGGACTGCCTTCCCTGCGTCCTGGAGCTTGGTGATGACCCTCTCCGAGGATTCACCAAAGAGTACCTCGCCATTGTATGGGACATCTAGAATATTCTTCTGTACGTCCGGGGTGAAGCCGTAGACAAGGAGCCAGGAGTGTCGCTGGAGACAAACGCCTGAAGCTACAGCTCTGGCCAAAGAGTCCGCGGAATCATATGCAGCTCTAAGCACTTGGGTCCCCACATCTGACCCGGTGCGGAGTAGGTTGAGGAGCTCTGCTTTCTGGTAGCCATCGGGAAGCTTTTTGAACAGTTCCTGGCCCTGTTCCCACAGGGCGTTCTGGAACTGTACCATATGGGTAAGGTAGTTCGGAGACCTGATGGCGCATGTAGCAGCCGCGTACTTTCGCCTCCCCAGGGCATCCAATTGCTTGGATTCCTGGTCCGGTGGCTGAGTGCTCATATGCTGGGGCCTTTGAGACCGGTCATGTGAGGCCATGATGACCAGGGAATCTGCCAGAGGTTGCTTCGCCAAGTACTGGTCTTCTCTCGGAGCCTTGTACAGGCAGTCAGCCTTCTTCGGCACTGTGGAAGTGGAGTGCGGACATTTCCACGCAGCCTTGGTGATGTCCACAAAGGTGTCCACCAAGGGTGGCACTACCACAGGCTTTTGGGTCTTTCTGCCCAAGGTAGCGGGCAAGGCGTTGTCATTCGGGGTCAAGGTCTTCAGCATCCCACCCCATGTTGTCCTGGATGTGCCTCATGATCTCAGCGAAAGAGGGATCATCCGGTGGAGACCTGGGGAGGTCATGTGGGTCAGGAGAGGAGATGCTGAGCTGAGAAGGAGATATCGAGTATTCCGAAGTGTCCAATCTTAAATCCTCCCCCGACAGAGTATACCAGCGTCATCTGGGTCGTTTGGGGCTGGGCGACCCTGATGGAGATCTGGAGGGAGGCCTTCTCTTGTCTGTAGATCTGCCCCTAGGAAGTGGAGTCTGTTCCTTGGGGGATGGTGGTTGTCCTACTGGCCCCTTAGGTGGAGGAGGGAGTGTAGGAGGGGTAGGACGACGAGCTCCTTTACTTCTTCGATATTCATGCCCGATGGGTCTGGCGCCGGGGTCAGGTCCCCGGGTGTCTCCCAGTCCAGGGAGGATTCCCGCGGGAGCCCAGCATCCTCTGTGTCTCCCGCCTGGTCTTCAGGCTGTGAGGTGTCCTCTGTCAATTCCTATGCGATCAGAGTCAGACAGGGCGGCCCACTGGAGATACTGATCACGCGGTCCCTGGCTAACGCCGACCTGGCCAACACCTGGCTGGGCGACTGGTGTTTAGTAGGTGTCGCCGGCTCCTGTGAGTGCCGAGCCGATTTGGAATGTTTGGCCAACGTCGGGTGGTGAGCCGATGGGTCAGACGCTCGTTTCAGGGACGTCAGGTCCTTGGTCTTTCTGGGTGCAGGATCAGGACCTCTGGGCGGTTGGGAGACCGACCTGATATCACTGTCCCGACGTCGGGTGGAAGAAGATGACTTATGGCGCTCAGAAGACTTCGAAGAGGCCTTGGATGGGGTTGAGGAAGCCGAGGGCCTCGATGTCTTAATTGGTTGGAGCGAGGAAGAGCCACCTGAACACCTGACCTTAACCGGGAGGGGGCTGCGACTGCGCCCTGGAGGGAGAGCAGTCCGATCTGGAGCCGGAGCTGCGGGAATCCGAGGCCAGAGTTGGGGACCTAGACCTCACCTTCTCCCAGTGCCTGTCCCGGTGTTGGTGGGATGTTGAAGAAGATTCTCCCCTGGAGGAAGGTTCTTGGTCCATCCTTTTTAGTTTCTCTTCGAGGAGATATGCCTATAGTGCCTTCTGACAGTGGATCCTGGTGCGGCTATTGAAACCCTGGCAAAAGGTGCAGTCCTTGGTGTCGTGGTCCTGGCCTAGGCAACACACACAAGAAGAGTGAGGATCCTTGAAACGGATCTGTTTTCCACAGGCACACTTTGAAAGGTGACCCTCGAGAAATGGAGTTGGAGAGGACATCAGTTGTGTGGAGAAAAAATTTGCCGAAAGTTCTGTAGTTGTGCACTAGAAAGAGACCATGAGGCCGATGCTGGCGAGTCGACGTCGGGAAGACAACTGAGGATTATGGGGGACCGCCTCCATATGTACTACACCTGACGTCGGGGCCGGGACCAACGTCGAAGGCGGTCCCCGCTGAATACCACTAGCTAGAAAATTTCCGTGGGGTCCTGGCGCCTGCCGGCTTCAGTCCTAATGGTGTAACCTGCTGCAAGAGCTGTTTCTCGAAGTAAGATCTACCAACTCCTTTGAATGTATCATGGGCGAGGGTGTGGGGTGCAGGATACTTCTCGTATATCGTCCACCAGGTGACAGGAATGTTTTCTTGTGGGAAGTCGCAGATTTCATTATCGACCTGACATTGGGGTCCCCCAGATGGTTGGTTCTGGGAGACTTCAATGCCTGGGTCGACGATGAACTCTCGCAATTTGGTCAAGACTTCCTCCAGTTAATGATTTCACTGGGCTTCACACAGGTTATTTCCTCCTCGACCCATATTGGTGGTCACTCATTGGATTTAGTGTTCCTTCTGGGGATGGAGATATCCGATTTGGTGGTGGAACCAGTCGGATGGTCTGATTATCACTCCATTGGGTTCAGTTTTGAGGCCACCCCTAGTACGCCGGCCCCTATGGAGATGGTCCGGTATCGCCCGTTAAGGGGTGTTCCCCCAGATGGCCTGATGGCAGTGCTGGACCATCGGGCTTACCGAGAGATTGCATGGATCCAGGGGACCTGGTACTTGCCTATAACAAGGCGGTGGCAGGGGCCCTGGATTCCACTGCTTCTGTTCGTGTTCGTCCCCTCACTCTTCGCCCCAGGTCTCCTTGGTTTGATGAGACTCTGAGGGAGTCAAGGAGAGTTGGACGAAGGTTAGAGAGATGCTGGCGGATGTCAGGCCTGGATTGTGACAAACTTAGTTTGATGGACCACTACGTGGTCTATCAATCTGCAATCTCTCATAAGAAGGCAGAATTCCTGTCCAGAGAGATTGCTGCTGCACAGAATAGACCAGTTCAGCTCTTCCGAACTGTGGACAGACTGTGCAATCCAATCTGTCTTCAGCCCAGAAGAGCCTTTTCTCAAGAATGGTGTGAGGAGTTTGCTCTATTCTTTTCAGATAAGGTTGCCACAATCAGGTCTGATATCCATTTGACCCTTTCTAATGGGAGTTGTGATGGTCGGCAGGAGATGTCGGGACACCCAGTTTATGTGGTCTGACTTCAGCCTTCCCACAATCAATGACATTGTGATGATCATCCAATCATTGCGTCCGACCAACTGATTTGGATCCGGGCCCCACACACCTCTTAGTGGGCTGCGTGGATAAAATTGGTCCCATCCTTGCTGAGATAGTCTGGAGGTCTTTGGAGAGGGTTTTTTTTCCAAATCCTCTGAAGGAGGCTGTGGTTCAGCCCCTTCTTAAGAAGTCCTCCTTGGACCCGGACTGTCTGGCAAATTACAGGCCTGTCTCTAACTTACCCTTTGTGGGTAAAGTTATTGAGAAGGTGGTCGTGTCACAGCTGGATGATCATTTGACCAGCCACAATGTCTATGATTCTCTCCAGTCCGGATTTAGGAAAAGGCATAGTACCGAGACAGTTCTTGTCTGGGTACTAAATGACCTCCTAATAGCAAGAGATCGAAGGACTTGTTCCATCTTGGTCCTTCTTGATCTCTCTGCAGCATTTGACACTGTGGACCATGGTGTGCTATTGGAATGCTTGCGGTTTATCTGTGGGCTGTCTGGTACAGTTCTCAGTTGGTTTCGATCTTTCCTCGAGGGTAGGACTCAGAGGGTGGTGTCGGATTTTTTCCTCGGCATCATTCCCTATCCTGTGAGGTACCACAGGGCTCCATTGGCATATGTTGTTTACCGTGTACATACTGCCGTTAAATGATCAATGTGGTGGTACAGTCTGGGTTTTCACTGCTATGCAGATGATATTCAGCTGCACGCGGCTCCCCATGTGCTCGCCAAGATGCTGCCTTCGGTCTGTAACAACTGTCTTGCCAAAATCCAGGACTGGATGAATGTGAGTTGGCTACGGCTGAACCCAGATAAAACTGAGGTGTTGGTCATGGACCTCGCCGGGAGGCAGGTTTGTTGGTTGGATCACCCTCGGGTTTATGGCTTGGGGGTGTCCAGCAAACTACCTCAGACCGGGTGCGGAACCTGGGCATTGTGTCTGATGACTGTTTGACATTTAAATCTCAGGGGTCGGCAGTTGTCAAAAACTCTTTACCATCTGAGGAACATCGCCCGGGTGAAGCACCTGGTTCCTCCAAACGATCTTCCTACTTTGGTCCACGCTTTCGTTACCTCCCGCCTTGACTACTGCAATGCCCTTTACCATGGGCTACCGGGGGTTGAGATTCGCCGCTTGCAGCTAGTGCAGAATTCGGCAGCCAGGCTATTGATTGGTTCTTCTAGGTCTAGTCATATAATGCCTGTGCTTCGCGGACTGCACTGGCTGCCAATTCACTGGCGAATCACCTTCAAGGTCGGTTTGCTGACCTATAAGGCCCTACACGATCAGGGATCTGCTTACCTGAAAGATCTCCTTTGTCCCTACTGTCCCTCCTGCTCTCTTCGATCCACTGATGAGGGATTGCTAGAGATTCCCAGGGTTTGCTTAAAAACTTAAGGGACCAGATCTTTTAGCTTTATGGCCCCAACCCTGTGGAATTCTCTACCTCGTCAGGTGCAAGACTGCCCTACTGTCCAAAGCTTTAAGGAGGCTTTAAAAACATATCTTTTTAGCTAAGAATATAATGTATTTTGAATGCCGCTGTTTAGCTTAATTTTAATATTCTTTTAATTATTTATTGTTTTATCGTGTGCTGTACAGGCTCCTTGGTTTCAGAAAGGCGCCTTATATAAATAAAGACTGAATTGAATTGAATCTTACTTCAAGAGTCAGCTCTTGCAGCAGGTAACACAATAAGGATGGAGTCCCAAGCAGTAAAGGCAACCCAGACAGGAATTGGGAGGAGGAAACATATGACAGCCAACAGAGGAGTGTGCTCAAGAGAGAAGTCCCTGCAGAACCGTAAGACCAAAGTCCGCTCTGTGTCTAGAGGCAATGTCCAAACTGTAGTATCTAACAAATGTATGGACAGAGTTCCATGTGGCTGCTGCACAAATGTCCACTGTGGATACATTTCAAAGGGTGGCAAAATACGCTACTACTCCCCTCACACAGTGATCCTTCACCGGGCCTGGCAAGAGTTTATCATACTTCTGGTAACAGAATGCAATACAGTTAACCAGCTATTTTGAAAGGGTCTGTTTGGCCACAGGCGCTCCCTGGATCCTGGGGACAAAAGAAACAAAAAACTGATCCAAGAGTCCACTGAATCGTTCTCATATGCAATCAGGCTAGTGGAACTGTGACAATGGAGATGGCCATATGGCTTAGGAGCTGGAGAATCTATCTGGCTGGGACCCTTGGGAGGGATGAGACCTGATGGGCCAACCCCCCTGAGAAAGAGAGCCCGGTCTTCTGGGAGGAAGGCCTTCCCTCTGGTGGTGTCGAGCAGCGCTCCGATAAACTGGAGGGATTGGGATGGAATCAAGGAGGACTTTGATATACTGATTGTGATCCCTATTTCTCCGAAGAGAGAACAGGTGGCCTGAATAGTGATCTGTCCTCTTGATGGGGCCGTTAGGAGCCAACTGTCCAGATAAGGAAAGACATAATGCTCCCTCCTTCGGAGGGCAGCTGCAACCACCTCCAGGCACCTGGCAAAAAGCCTTGGTGCCGAGGATAGGCCGAAGGGCTGCGCTCTGAACTGGTAATGTCTTCCCTGAAACTCTAACCACAGAAACCTCCTGTGTGATTTTGCCATCATTATGTGAAGGTACACATCCTACATGTATAGAGACACTTACTAGTCCCCTTGATGGATTAAGGGCATGATCCCCTGAAGGGAGACCATCCAGAACATCTGTATTCTACAAACTGGTTGAGGTCACTGAGGTCCAGAATAGGGCACAAGCCCCAGTCTTTTTGGGGACCAAGAAGAAGAGAGAATAGAAGCATGTGCCCCTTTGAGATGGAGTACTGGCACTGTGGCCCATTTTGTCAGGAATGCCTGTATCTCTGCTTGAATGAGCTCTGCATGAGCCTGGGAGCCGGGGGGGGGGCCTGTCCGGTGGCTTTTGAAGGAACTCCATCAAGAGTCCCTTGTCGATAAGCTGTAGGGCCCACTGGTTGGAGGTGATCTCCTGCCACCCTTTGGTGTAGAGAAAAACGTCCTCCGCCCGCTTCCTTGGTCTCTGTGAAGAGAGAGGGTGGGTCCTGGAAGAAGTCGGGCAGTTGCAGGAAGGGCAGCCTGGGCTGATTTAGCTGCCCTGAAGGCGGAGCCCAAGGGGCATCTGGCAGGGCCCTTTCGACCATAATTTCCTCATTGCTGTTGCCCTCTCTTCCTTGAAAGCGAGGCTTACAAAAGGGCCTCTGCTTTAGTTTGTACACAGAATGTACTGACCTAATGGCTTTGCCAGAGTTCTGCAATTTGGTGATTATCTGTTTAGTTTCTTCATGAAAAAGAACGGAGCCATGGAACAGCGCATCCAGGATATTTGTCTGTACATCCTGGTCGAAGCCGAAGACCCTAACCCACAAGTGCCGCCAGACACACACACCTGTGGCTGCAGCCTGTGCTGCCGTGTCTGCTGCGTCGAAGGCCAACCGGAGGACATGTGTGCCTGTCTGCATCAGCTTCTCGAGCTCAAATTTTTGTGGGCAGTCCAGCAGCTCCTTAATTAAGTCAAGTCCCTGCTCCCACACGGCATTCTGAAATTGCACCATGTGGGTCAGAAAATTCAGGCGTCTGATGGTGCAGGTAGAGGAAGAATAGACCTTTTGCCCCATGGAGTCCAGCTGCTTTGACTCCTTGTCAGGAGGCTGGGTACTAAGGTGTCTCAGCCGCTGTGACCTGTCGTGGTCAGCCGAAATGACCACTGAATTGGCCAAAGGCTGCTCCCCCAAAAGGGTTGTTCTTTTGGGGCCCTATAATGGCAGTCTGCCTTCTTCGGTATGGCTGGGGATGAATGGGGGGTAGCTCCGCCTACTTGGGCTGTGTGGCTGGGTATTTGTCTCAGTCAGTAGTTTAGTTTTGTGGATTTTCATGTGTTTTGGCTTGGAGGAACGAGACCATTCTTGTATATGAGATCTACGAAAGTTTCCTGGACTAAGAAACTGGAAAACATCACCAGCAGATATTGGGATTCTCATTATAAATCAACTTTTTTTGGAAGCCATCACAATCAAAGTAAGTACAGCTAAGAAATTCTATAAGCTCTGACCTGGGGAGTGCAAACTGAATCCACATTTTCATCTACCTTGTTGCTAAAGGGATTTGCATGTCTGAGAACTATTCACAACTATTTAAACAAAGGGTTTTAACTTCCTGCATATGCCCCAGGCAAGTGTACCAGGAATTTAACGCATCCTTTGTCTTGTTACTGTAGATCAAACAGTTTACTGGTCCTTTTCCTGTGGATTTGATTATTTTACATCATTTGGCAATGGGGCAAATCCTCCCACTGGAGGCACACCACCGAAATTGATCCGCCCCTCCTCATGTGTGAGCCTTGGGCACATCTAGCCACATCATATACAACCATTCCAATGTTGCATTTTCAACATTACCACCTGGCATACTACTGTTCAAAAAACAAATGCAACCTCTCTCTGACTGAACTGCGCCTATGCACCCTGAAACTTGTGCTCCTCCTCCTGCTGCTATCAGGGACTGTTCACCCTAACCCCGGACCAAACACATCCAACCAAAACAAACCAACAGACACTCTCTCAATCATGTGCCTCAACATCTGCAGTTTACTTCCTAAGCTTGATGCACTGCAAGCCTTTACCACCCAACACAACCCGGATATTCTGTCAGTAGTTGAAACTTGGCTCACCCCAAAGATTCCTGACCAGGCAATCACCCTTCCTGGCTACAATGTCTTCCAGGTTGATCGTAAGTCCAAAAGAGGTGAAGGGTATGCCTTATATGTGAAAGACACTTTGTGAGAACACACCATTGATTTCAATCTTCCAGCAACCCCTGTTCAGATTCTTCCCATCAGACTCCTATTAGGCACCCACAATAAGGCCCTCACAGTTGTCACTGTTTACATACCTCCTAAGGAACAGTGACCTGGTCTATCCGCTGTCCTTGACTTTGTGAAATGCCACCCATCAGACTCTGAAATCATTCTTCTTGGTGACGAACATTAATTGGCTCTCAACTGAAGGTGGGTCATTTAAGGACTCAGTTATATCAGCTAACCTAACTCAAATGGTTGACTATGCATCCAGAAAGAACTACAGAACTGGGACTTGCACCCTACTCGACTGGATCCTAATCAACCTCCCCTCTCAGATCACGAAAACCTCAGTCCTCCCTGACTCACTCAGTAACCACTCTCCCATCAGCTGTACCTGGTCAAACAAATTCTATAAGCCCCCTCCAAAAATCATCACCAGTAGAGTCCTACCATGTGGTCAGCTAACCCACCTCAAATCGCACCTCCGTCTGCAGGACTGGTCCCCCATCTTCAAGGCAACAGATACTAATACTGCACTGGATCAATTTATTCACATTTTCAATGAAGCCTGTCATAAATTTGCCCCCCTCAGAAAGCGTAAAGTTAAATCGCTCATTAACCCTTGGCTGTCAGGAGACCTCCTAAAAAAACTTAAATCCAGGGACCACCTCTGGGAACTGGCTAGAAACTCCGGTAAGCAACTCGACATCCAGAATTATAAACGGGCACGGAACGACTGCACCAAATCCATTCGGCAACAGAAGTCTGACTACTATAAAAATGCCCTCACTAACTCCTGGGGAAATGAGAGGGATTTCTGGAAAAACATTAAAGATGTCAGTGGGAAGCAGTCAGAATCTTTGCCGAACATACTGAACATAAATGGGCACACTACACTCAACCCTAAAACTATTGCGAACACTTTTAACATCGCTTTCACTGACCTTAGCAGTGTTCTCCCCTCTGACTTCTTCCAAGATGCGTCAACTCCCACCCCCCCAACTCCTCCACCCATGCCTGTCACCCACCTTTCTACTTTAAAGCACTAAAGAAACATCAAGTCCGAAACTACGTTGCCAAAGCCATCAGCAAATCTAGAACAAGCAATGAGACACTTGACCTCAAGCTACTAGCCCTAACGCTTTACCAGGTACTTGGGCCCCTCACCAAGATCTTTAATCTCTCTTGTTCCCTTAGCCAATTCCCAGACAAATGGAAAATGGCCACTGTTACCCCGATTCACAGAAGTGGTGATAAGACTGACCATGTGAACTTCCGCCCTATCTCCATTCTGCCCCCCTTATCGAAGGCACTGGAACGTATAGCAGCGGACCAACTTACCAAGCATCTGGACAATTATAATATTCTCTGTAAACAGCAACATGTCTTTAGAAAAGGTTACTGTACATCCTCTGCCTTACTCGAATTCACCGGCTCCATTCACAGCTCCCTCGACAATGGACAACTAACTGGTGCTATTTTCACTGACCTGATCAAAGCCTTCGATACTGTCCACCACACTCCCTCCTGCTGAGCCAACTAAAAAATGCTGGTCTCTCCAATGATTCAATCTCTTGGTTCAAAAATTATCTTGAAAACCACTCCCAGTGTGTAAAAATCGGGGATGTGCACTCTGATTCCAAACCTGTCCTCTCTAGAGTCCCCAAGGGTTCAATACTGGGCCCCTTACTCTTCAGCATGTTCCTTAACACCCTACACTCCTGCACCGAACATATCACCTTGTATGCCGATGATGCAGTAATCCTTGCCACACACCACGACCCGAAGAAATTACAAGAAAATCTCCAACTCGGCTTCTCCTCGGTTGAGAATTGATTCACAAAGCACAAACTGATCCTTAATCAAAAAAAAAAAACAAGGCCATGATCTTCAGCAGCTCCCATAATAAACATAAGCACTTGCAACTCTCCGTTATCACCAGACAAGGTGCCGCACTGGAACAGGTCAAAAACTTTACCTCAGGATCACCCTTGACCCTCACCTCTTCTACACTGCCACATCGACCATGTCGCCAAAGCCTCTAACTCCCAGCTAGACCTGCTATTCCGTCATAGGAAACACCCAAAGCCCTCGCTGTCCACAGCTCCATCATATCCATCATTGATTACATTATCATTTACGGCTCTGCTACAACCACTGCACTCAAACGTGTATCCACTGCCCTCAACAAGGCCTGTCAACTTGTCACTGGCTCCCAACGCCTAACTCACACGTGACCTCTATTCTCAAACTGGGATGGCTGAAACTTGCAATCGAATAAAACACCAAACTTGTATTACTACTAAGAAAATCTTGCTGGGCCTTGCCACTCCCCCCCCCACCCCCACCACCACAGTCTGTGCCTTCATACAACAGAGAAACAGACAATCCACACCCACCATACCAGGGGATCGAAACTCAGCTTCTGCAAATCCCGCATTGCCGCACAACACAAGGACAAAGATCCTTTGCTTACCGGGCCGCTAGTTGGTACAACGGTCTTCCCAGCAACATCTCATTCTCACCATCGCTCAGCACTTTTAAGTCTCGGCTCAGCCTAACACTCACTGCCTCAGGCCTCTGTGACTGTTGTGGCTAAACATGTCTTTTGGTTCCATAGCTGAAGATGCCCTTTTGGATCCACATCTACTCCTGCACTTTGCCAGCATCCCCCCATCTTCACCTCCCCTGCTGGCCCATGACAAATGCCACCTGGCTGCACTACCTCTATTCTTACCCGCCTTCCACCTCTCCTCTCTCTCTGTTTCCCCTCCCACCTACCTCCCCTTTTCTCCCATCCACTTAGTCTCCCAGATTTCACCCTCCTCCTTTCCCTTTCCCAAAGTTTCACCTTATTGTTCTTTTTTCCTCTACAAGACTTTTATTTTTTTATTTTATAAACTGTTATCTTTGCTTATGTTTGTCTCAATTGTACCAATGACGTGGAACCTTTGTAAGACAGCCTCGGCTCAAAGGTATTTGTAATCCTAGAACAAATAAATAAATCAATCTGCGAAGGTGTCAACCAAGGACAAATTGATCACTGGTTTAGGGTCTTTTCCGCGTAGGTATTTCGCCAGTCTTAGTCTTTCTAGGTCCAGGTCCTCAGTTTCCGAATCCATATTTTCTTGGATGTGTCTGTCACATGATCTCCATAAAGGAGCGATCATCGGGTGGCAACTTAGGGATATCTCGGGGAGCGGGGGGTCTCCGATAGCTGAGCGGTCAGAGGAAGAAGGGCCGGAAGACCGGTCCGAGTCCACCAAAGAGGAGGACTTGGATCTGGTACGTCTGTGTTTTGGTCTACCACAATCAGGGGAGAATGAGGAGCTTGGTCTCCGTGACCTGGACCTGCAGCAGTGTTTGTGAAACAATTTGCCCCTGCTTTTATACTAAGGAGCAGTGGGCTCCTTTCCCATGTCCTTGCCTGAAGGGGAAATGGGAGAAAAGTTAGAGAGACCCTTGCACCAGCTTTTGGGGGAGGGGGGGGTCCTCAGTCCACGGGAGTTTCGGTGCTAACAAGCCCGAGCGAATGGTCTCCCAACAGTACACAAATAAGTCTTTCACCTGGGACAGGTGGAGCCTAGGATCTGTGTCCAGCGTTGGGTCCGACCAAGAGTCATCTAGCAACGGCAGGTGCACAGGAAGCGACATCAGGGCAGTGGCGTTAGACCCGACATTAGCGGTCGATGCCTGGTTTGAGGCTGTCGTTCAAGGACCCTCAGGAGGGCAGATTCCTGACCGTTCGTCAGCCGGTAACAGAGGCGAGACCGGTGACACCGGGGACTGTGTTGACGTGCCGGACGGGTCACTGGCAGGGTGACGTCAGTTGCCTGTCATCAGTGAGAGTCACCACCCGACAAAAGATTGATCGACAAACGTTTGTCCGACAATTGTTTGGATGTCCTAGGGGCTGAGAGGCCGACCTCTCGGAGAAGTGCCCCAATGCCTTGCGACTGTCCCGGGAGTCAGCGCCTGACACCGATGCCGACCAGGAGTGGCTAGACGTCTGCTTGGAAAACTCTGGATGCTGGCCTGTAGTCTGAGCTGGTGGGCGAATCTTGAGAGGCTGCAGGGTGGAGCCTGAGTCGTGGCCTCTCTCCAGACGCACGTACCAGGGCAAGAGGTTTAAGAACCATAAGCAAGGAGGGTGAACAGGTCACCTGGGAAGCAGAGCAGGAGTCGGACGAACAAGATCTGGAGGAAGAGCTCCCCTTTTTTTCTCTCCTTCTTTTTCTCCTTATGCTTCCCAGAAGACTTATGGTGGTAAGAATTTCTCTCGTGAGAGAACTCTCTCTGCATGGCTGCCAGGCATTGTTCAGTGAAGTAGGCCTGAAGAGTCTTCTTGCAGTGGATCAGAGTTCTGCTGTTAACTTTCTGGCAGTGCTGGCGAGCCTTGGTGTCGTGGTCTGGGTCTGGACACAGCAAGCAGCTGGAATGGCCATCCCTGGAAGTGATCTGTTTGCTACAGGCATATCTGAAGAAGTGCCTTTCTATACGAGATGTCAGTGAAGATGACATACAGGAAATTGAACCTGAGAAAAAGCAAACTTTTCTGGTGGAAAAACAAAGAAAAAAAGGCCCAAAGAGCAGATACAATATGGCAGTGGAACTAGCGAGAGGTGATCCGTGGAGCCAAAGAATGCAAGTAGATGGTGGGAAAAGAACTGAGGGGCCGGGAACCGCACTTCCCTTGTACCACATGTAACATCGGTGGCGGGCCGATTGGGGGGGGGGTCGTCCCGCCGAGGACTGCTACCTTGAAGTTTTCTGTGGGGTCCTGCCGCCTGCCAGCTACAGTCCTTATTGCGTTTCTGTTGCAAGAGTGGACTCGAAGTAAGATCTACAGTTACGCAAGAACTTACCGTAAAAGTAGATCTTTGACAGGATCGCTTGCAGCAGGCAACACCAGTAGGACTTAAGACGGTAGGCACTAGGACCACATGGAAAACTTTCTATCTAGCAGTCTACCAGACAGAGCCACCCAACTCCAACATCACCCTCTGATTTCGGCCTATTCTGTAAGAGTGGGCGACCTCCACAGCCTCCTCAGTTCTCCCGCCGGAAACCAAAAGCAGGAGCCCATAAGAGGAACTGAGGAGGTAGCCAAGGTAATCTTAGAACAAAAGGGGAAAGGAAAGCAAAAGAATCTCTGCCATGGAAGAGGACAGCAAGACCGAAGGCCAAAGGGCCACAAAAAAAGAACAAAGGGGGAAGGAGGGAAGGAAATATATGACATGCTACAAGAGATCCTCTCGAAGATCTGTTACAGTAAATTCTTATGTAACTGTACTATCTTACTTCGAGGGCATCTCTTGCAGGAGGCCACACCGGTAGGACAAGTCCCAAACAGTTCTGCCAAAGACTGACAGATAGACCAGGTGGTTTGTTTGAAAGGATCTACAAGAGAAGGCCTTGTAGAACAGCCAGGCAACAAGTTTACCCTACATTGACAGGTGATGTTCAAGCTGTAATGTTTGGTAAAGGTATGGACAATGCAGGTAAGCAGCTGCACAGATCTCCACAGCTGAAACATTATGGAAATAGGCCACAGAAGTGGTTGTACCTCTAATGGAGTGGCCACAAACTACATTTGGACATTTCTTACCGTACTTCCTGTAACAGAAAACAATACAATTTGCCAACCATTTGGATAAACACTGTCTGGACACGGGAATGCCCTCGTATCCCAGGGGCGAAGGAAACAATTGTGAGGACTTTCTGCATTCCTTAGTCAGGTGTGTATAGTAATGCAAAATTCTACGCACAGCCAAAGCATGGAGCAATGGAGCTCAGGGTTCACGAAAGAAAGGGATAGTCCAGGACTGACGGGGAAAGGGGGCATGGCCTGCTGCAAGAGATCCTCTCTAAGATCTACTATTACGGTAAGTTCTTACGCAACTGCACTATTTTACTTCGAGGGCCTCTCTTGCAACATCCCGAAGGCGAAAGGGGGCAAGAGAGAGAAAGGGCAGGGCAGAGATAACAGATGGGGTCATCCAAGAGGACAGGGCCTTAAAGTCCTGCGGGTGGACAAGGCACCAGGACCAGACAGCGTACACCCAAGGGTCCTGAAGGAACTGGCAGGGGTAATGGCAGACCCGCTCACAGACCTGATCAACACCTCCTTGGAGACGGGGAATGTAGCCAGAGACTGGAGGATGGTTCACATGGTGCCCTTTCACAAGAGTGTACCCAAGGACCAACCGGGCAACTATAGATGGGTGAGCTCAACTTCTATAGTGAGGAAGCTGATGGAGACCATTCTGAAGGAGAGATTGATGACCTCTCTCGATAGCAATGGCCAGCAGGATGAGACAGCATGGATTTGTCATGGAAAGATCTTGCCAAACTAATCTGATCAACCTCGACTGGGTCACTAGGGCGGTTGTCGAAGGCCATGCTGTGAATGTCCTGTATCTGGACATCAGCAAGGCTTGACTTGGTGCCGCACAGGAGGTTAATGGGCAAGCTGAGGGACATGGGGGTGGGAGACAAACTGGTGGGGTGGGTGGAGAGCTGGCTGCAGGGCAGACAATAGAGGAAGTAGTTGTAAGGAGGGGGGAGACATCAAAGCCAAGGCCAGTAACAAGTGGGGTATGGCAGGGTTCAGTGCTGGGCCTTATTTTGTTCAATGTCTTTACTGGAGACATTGCAATGGGGGTCAAGAGTAAGATCAGCTTTTTCTAGGAGTGGTGTATGTTGTTCATCCACATTTTCTGGCAGTGCCTTTCCCCTTAAGACTTGGCCGGTAACATCTACAAGATGGCTCCTCCCACCCACCCGGGTGTTAACTCCCTTGGCTCTGTCCCATGACACCAGATCTTGCCTGCTGGAGGCAGTGTTGTGTGCCAAAGCCAGGGGAGTTCGGGTGGGTTCGTGGGGATGAACAACATATACCACTCCTACAACTACAGTTACAGGTGAGAAACCTGTTTTTTCTAGGGACGTGGATATGTTGTTCTATCCACACATTCTGTCAGACTCCTAGCAGTTCACCAGGAGGAGAGAGGCAAGGCACACGCCCCCTACTTGGGAAATAAAGACTGGAGAACTGAGGCCCCAAAACCAGCATCCCGGTGTAACTAAGTCAATGTGGTAATGGGAAATGAAGGTGTGTGCTGACCTCCAGGCAGCAGCCCTGCAGATTTCCCGGATAGGGATGTCCCTGGAAGCAGCCACCGAGGCAGCTGCGTGACAGGTGGAATGCGCCCTTAAGCCCTCCGGGAGGCTCCCTACCTGCCAACCTATAGCAGAGGTCAATGCAGGATACAATCCACCTGACAATCATCTGCTTAGCTGCCGGTCTGCCAGGTGTGGTTTCAGCACAGGTGACAAATACCTGGCAAACTTCTCCCTGAACTACAGCCGTGAGCGCTCCCTATAGTAGGCAAGTGCTCGCACAGGTCCAGAGTATGCAGCCTGTGCTCAGCCTCCGAGTTGTGACTGGTGAAGTACACCAGGAGATTATCAGGTTAAGGTGATATCCAACATAACCTTCGGGAGGAACTTCCAGTTGGGGCGCAGGCCAACCTTCTCCCTGTGGAAGACCAAGTAAGGAAACTCCACTGAAAGAGCCTGGAGCTCAGTGATCCTTCTGGCTGACATGATAGCCACCAAGAAGGTGGTCCTCCACGACAGTTGAGACATGTCACACCTGTGCATCAGTTCGAATGGCTTGCCCATGAGCTTTGCCAAAACCAGCAACAAGTCCCATGGTGGCGGTGGTTCACACACCAGAGGGGAAAAGTGGTCAAGGCACTTGAAAAAGCGCCAGACCACCTTCTCCTGCACAGACTGCTGACCGGCCCGTGCCCAGTAAGCAAAGATGGCTACCAGGTGCACCTTAAGGGTCGTTGACCAAAGGCCCAACAGAGAGGGACCAAAGGTAGTTAAGGACACTAGCCACTGGACAGGACCAAGGGTCCAGACCCTTGCCCTGACACCAAATGGAGAATCTCTTCCATTTGAAGGCATATCACTTCATAATCAACTCCTTCCGAGATGCCTCCACCATGGTGAAGACAGCTTTGGAGAGACCCAAAGCCTGAAATTCTAGCCGGTCAGGAACCAGGCTGTCAGGTGCAGGCATTGAAGGTCCGGATGGAGTACCTTCCCTGAATTATGGAAAGCAGGTCCGGGCGTAGGGGAAGACAACTCAGGAGCCTGCTGCTGAAACTGAAGAGATCGGGGTACCAGAACTGGAATGGCCAGGCTGAAGCCACCATGATCACCTGTACCTTGTCCCTCTTGGCCTTGAGCAGCACCTTGTGGATCAAGGGAAAGGAGGGAAGGCACAGAAGAGGCTTGGGGTCCTGGACCTCAAGAAAAGTGTTCCCTGCTGAAGGGGGTGGGCACAAAACAGCCTCAGCATTGTGTTCTCCCTGGAGGAAAACAGGTCCACCAGAGGGATGCCCCACTGGGAGAACAAGCTATGTACCACCTCTGGGTGGAGAGACCATTCATGAGACGCCTCGCCCACTCGGCTGAGAGCATCCGCCAGTTGACTGGAGGCTCCTGACACATGGACGGCTAGGAGATCTGCCTCCAGGCTGCACATGAGGGTCCAGACACGGAGAGCTTCCCTACACAAGGGTAGACAGTGCGTCCTGCCCACTTTGTTGAGGTAGTACATGCTCGTGGTGTTGTCCGTCTGGACTTGAACCACCTGACCACGAATGTGCAGAGCAAGTGCAGTCAGTACTAGCAGAACTGCTCAGAATTCCAGTAGGCTGATGTGGCATCGGGACTCCAGAGCCCATGGACTCTCTGTTCCCCCAAGTGGGCGCCCCAGCCCATGAGAGGCACATTGGTCATCAGGACGACCGTCGGCTCTGGGCGGACAAACGGGAACCCTTCCTGTAGATGTGCTGGGACCAACCACCACTGGATAGCGTCCCATATCCTCTGGGTCACAGTGACCGTCTGGACAAAGTGACACTTGCGCCGAGACCACTGGCTGCCCAGATCCCACTGCAGGGAGTGCATTCTCCAGCAGGCCCAATGGATCACGCTGGTGCAGGCCACCACGTACCCCAGCAAGCCAGAGGACATCCCAGGCATGGCGCAATTGCCCTACCCAAAATGACTGGGCACAGGTGAAGAGAGCCTCCACACTGTCCCCCCAGGAGCCAGGTTCTGACTCTACAAGAGTCGAGCTCTGCCCTGATAAAGCTGATCACCTGCAAAGGTATGGGTACTGACTTGGCCTCGCTGACAAGGCGGCCAAGGGAGACGCATGTCTGGAGGGCCAGGTCCCGGGACCGCTTCACCTCCTGCCTGGAGGGACCTGCAGTTAGCCAGTTGTCCACATAGGGGTAAACCCAGACCCTTCGGCACCTCAGGTAAGCTACCACCACTGCAATACACTTGGTGAAGACCCAGTGAGCTGAGGAGAGGCAGAATGACACAGCCTGGAACTCAGAGTTCTCTCTGCCTGAAAGCGGAGAAACATTTGATGAGACAGACTGATCAGGACGTGGAAGAACACGTCCTGAAGATCCAGGGAGCAAAATCACGTTTTCACTCTACAGATGGTATGATCTGAGACACAGTTACCATCCTGAAGGTGCGCGACCTGAGAAACTTGTTCAGGTTGTGCAGATCTAGAATGAGGCACCAGCCCCCTGTCCACTTTGGCACCAGGAGACAAATCCTGGTTGTTCCAAAGGATCCACAACAGGAACCACGACCTCACTGTGGAGGAGTTGGGCTATGTCATCTCTGAGAGCGGACAGCATGTCCGCAGAAACCAAGTCCTCTCGTGGGGCGCGGGCTCTACAAGGAGGGTACTGCTCGAATTCCAGCAGCAGACCCTGATCCACCAGTTCTAGAGCCCACCTGTCCATGGTAACAGCAGACCAGGCAGAAAGGAAGTGGCGGAGCCAGCACTGAACCGGAACACCCAGGGAAGATGCGACTGGCATGAAGGAGGCACCCCTCATCCCGTCACTGGGCAGGCTTGCAGGGGGACGGCCCAGCTGAGGTGCCACCAGAGCTTCTCCCTCCTGGCTTACGGACAACTGAGGCCACTTATTTTGTCCGGGGAGGCCAGGTCTGAGCCTGCTGGCCATCCTGTTGCTAGGCTGGTTTGGCCGCAGTAGTGGAGGTGGACCGAAAGGGCTTCCATTTCTGATGCTGCTTGGAGCCCTTGGGGTCCTTCTGGGCAGATGTCACAGAGTTCAAGGTGGCACTGCACTTCTCAATGCATATGAGGGGAACCTCAACCGCTGGCCCAAACAGGTCAGTGCCCAGGAAGAAAAAATTGCTCACCTTAGTAATTATATTTCTTCTAATGGGAGCCTTGCTGTATTCTGACAATTGCAGTGATTCCCAACCTTTGAACTGCCCCGGAGAACTAAGGTTTAACTTTCCATGAAGGGCATGGAACGCTGAGCTCGAGCTCAGTTGAAGTCTCTGTCTGGAGTGTTTTAAATTCAAACCGTCAGATTCTTATGAGCCCAACTAAACTAAAAATTCTATGTGAAAATTGTAAAAATTCTACTAGCCAACTGGCTGAAAAGTTTTGGATCCCCAAGGAAGACTCAAGTCAGAAAACCCAACAACTAAACCCAATGTACTTAAAAAAAAAAAAAAAAAAACAACAATAATAAATAAGCACCCAAACAAAAGGGAGGAGGGTGCCAGCAAATACACCCCTGGGGTGCAACACTGCACCTGCCCACCCACTTCCCAAAAACAGGTTCTGAGACGAGAGGCAGGTAGGGAGGTCAGAATACAGCAAGACTCCATTAGAAGAAATATAATTACTGAGGTAAGTAATTTTTTCTTCAAACATGAAGTCTTGCTGTATTCTGACAATTGCAGACTACCAAGCAGTACCTCCAAGGAGTGGGGACAGAACCTACTTTGGGAATAAGCTCTGAAGTACTGCTGTGCCAAACCGAGCATCACTCCTAGTCTGGATATCCAGGGAGTAATGCTTGGTAAAGGTATGGACTGTTTTACAGGTGGCTGTTTGACAAATTTCTAGAAGAGGAATATCCCTGGCCGCAGCCAGGTAGGCAGCTGTACCTCTTGTGGAATGAGCCCTCAGGCCTGAGGGTGGAGTTTTTCCCAGTTTTTCATAGCAGAATTGTATACAAGACACAATCCACCTGGCCACAGATCTTCTGGTGGCAGGTTTGCCCTTTCCCACTTCTCCATAAGTGAGGAACAACTGGAGGGAGTCAAACCTGTGACCCTTGGTACGCTCTTTGTAGTAACTAATGGCTCTTTTGACATCTAAACTGTGTAGCCTCCTCTCTCCTGAGGAAGAATGATCAGTGAAGAAAACAGGGAGAGACACAGACTAGTTTAATTGGAAGTCTGAAACCACTTTGGGCAAGAACCTTCTACTGGTTCTAAGGACCACTTTATCCCTATGAAAGGAGATAAAATCAGGTTCCACTGACAGGGCTTGCAATTCACTGATACGCCTGGCAGAGGAAATGGCTACCAAGAACACAGTTTTCCAAGTCAAGTACTTAAGCTCTGCTGAAGACATAGGCTCAAAGGGGGGGGGGCTGCATAAGCTGAGCAATGCAAACATTCAAATCCCAGGCAGGGGCAGGGTCTGTAAAAGGGGGATTGGTGTGAAACAATCCTTTAAAAAATTTTACAGAACACAGGATGGGAAGACAGTGAGGAAGGCTTCCCCACAGACAAAAATGCAGAAACATCTGAAAAGTGTACCTTGAGAGTAGCTGGTCTGAGGCCTACGCCATTAAGATGGACCATATTAGTGTAGTTTAGTATTTTAGTCTAGGAATTAATACCTTTGAGCCAGGGTTCTTTTACAAAGGTTCCACGTCACAAAGAACATTTAACAAAGCACGATACACATTACAGGTAAAACCAGACAGGAAAGTTACATCAGAAATTTGCTATTAACAGTTTAAGGCAGTAACATTTTTAAGTTTCATAGAAAAACAAGCTATAACAGGTTCAAGCGAGTAGACAATTTCGAGGTTAAGGAAACTTCCAGGGACAGGGTGATCATTAGCGCCAAAAGGAGGCTAGAGAGGAGGGAAAGGTGGTGAGCAGGAGAGTAAGTGAGAGGGACAGGAAAAAGGGGGGGGGGGGGAGTGAGTTACTGCAGGCAATTCAGCAGTGTCTGGAGAAATATTCTTCTTAGAACACCAAATGCTGAATCTTTTCCATTTGGAGTTGTAAGTCTTTCTGGTGGAGGGCTTTCGAGAAGCCTTGAGGATGTCCAGAACCCCTTGGGAAAGATGCAGATCTGCAAACTCTAACTCTTCAAGAGCCATGCCTTGAGATTGAGGGACTGAAGATTGGGGTACCAAATCCTCCCCTGAGAGGATGTTAATAGGTTGTAATTCCTGGGAAGAGACAGGGGAAGATGGACTGCTAGGGATGGCAACAGGGGTACCAGGGCTGTCTGGCCCAATCTGGAGCAACCAGAATCACCTTGCAAGGTTGAGACCTTATTTTGACTAAAACTTTGAACAGGAGTGGGAAGGGGGGGAAAGGCATACAGAAACTTCCCTTCTAAATTCAGAATCTGGGCATCCAGGGGGACTGAGCCCAAGACTGGAGGTCTGCAACAAAAGAGAGGGAGCTGGTGATTGTCTGGGGCTGCAAAGAGATCTATCCCTGGAGTGCCCCACCTTGAAAAAAATCACTTCCAACACCTGAGGGTCCAGGGACCATTCGTGATGGCCCTGAGAAATCCTGCTCAGTGCATCTGCTAGCACACTGCCCTTGCCTGGAAGGTGAACTGCTACAAGAGAGGCTTGCAGGGAATAAGCCAGGGACCACAACTTCATGGCTTCTGTGCACAAGGCTGTGGACAGAGTGCCTCCCTGCTTGTTGATGTACCACATGGTGGTAGTGTTGTCTGTTCTGACTTGAACCATCTTGTTCTGAGCTGACTGTGAGAACGCTTTTAGAGCTAGAAAAACTGCCCTGAGCTTTAGAAGATTGATGTGGAGAAGGGATTCTTGGGGGGGACCAGAGGCCCTGGGCAGTGAGGGACCCCAGGTGGGCTCCCCAGCCCAGAAGAGAAGCATCCGTGGTAAGGACCACAGAACAAGGCTGAGCAACAAAAGGAACACCTTGCCTTAAATTGTCCTGATCCTGCCACCACTGGAGGGCCTGGATCAAGGTCGGAGTCACTGGAATCAGTTTGATAAGGGAGTCCTTTCTTTGAGACCAGTAAGCTCTCAGGTGGAACTGAATATCCCTCATCTGGAATCTTGCCCCTTGGACCACTGCTGTTAAAGCTGCCATGTGGCCCAACAGCTGGAGGAAATGCCTTGCTGGTCGAAATACCTGAAGGCTGAAGGAAGAAGCTAGTTCTATAAGAGCCCTTGCCCTTTCTAGAGGAAGAAAGGCTATTGCTCTGAGTGTGTCCAGTTCTGCCCCTATAAAGGTAAGAAGCTGGACTGGTTCGAGAACCAACTTGGGAAGGCTGAGAAGAAATCCTAGGGAAGTGAGCACTTGAGGGTCACTTGCAGGTGAGACTTTACTTGGTCTGGCGACTGACCCACTAATAGCCAATCGTCCAGATAAGGAAATATGGAAATCATTTGCCTTCTTAGAAAGGCAACTACTACTGCCAGGCACTTTGTGAAAACCCTTGGAGCTGAGGTTAGGCCAAAGGGCATTGCTCTGAACAGATAGTGGCCTGAGGGCAACTCGAACCTGAGGTACTTTCTGTGGGAGCACTTGATGGGAATGTGAAAGTAGGCATTTTGAGGTCCAGGGAGGCTAACCAGTCCCCTGGCCTTAGAGAGGGAAGGATTATTCCCAGAGTTACCATCTTGAACTTTGGTTTTAAAAGATGTTTGTTCAGATACCTGAGGTCTAAGATGGGTCGTCACTCCCCTGTCTTTTTGGGGGTGAGGAAGTACCTGGAGTACAGTCCTTTGCCCCAGTGTAGGGTAGGTACTCTCTCTATAGCTCTTAAAGCAAGAAGAGAAGAAACCTCTGCCTCTACAGCAAGGGTTTCCAAAAGATTTGCAGGTGGAAAAGATCTGGTTCTCATCTTTGGAAATTTTTTGAAGCTGAGAACCAGTCCCTGGCTTACTACTTCCAGGACCCACTTGTCTGTTGTAACAGACGTCCAGTCCTGGACCAAGTAAGCCAGCCTGCCCCTACTGGAATAGGAGAGTCGACCCGGGCAGACCCATCAGGGTGTCTGCTTGGCAAGGGCTTTAGGCTGAGGGGTGGATGCAAGCCTGCTCATCCCCCTACTGCCTCTCCCTCTGAAGAACCCCCTCTACGAAAAGGAAGAAGAGGCCTGTGCTTGGTAAAAAGGCCTTTGAAAAGGCCTGCCCCTAGACTGCTGCCTTTGAGGAGTTGCCTGCCTTTCCTTGGCCTGAACACTCCTGCAAGTGGTCCTGTACTCGTCCATCTTCTTCATATAATTCTCTGTCTGCTCCCCAAACAGAGAATTACCCACTACAGGAAAATCCATAGCCTTAGCCTGGGTGTCCTGCAAGAGGCTAGTACATCTGAGCCAAGCCATCCTCCGAAGAGCCACAGATGTAGCCATAACTCTTGATGAAACATAATTACAGTCCACAGCAGCATGAAATTGCACTTTAGATGCCTCAATCCCATCTGCAGCCACCGCCTCCAGCTCTTTGGCTAGCTGGGGGAGGCCTGTTTAGCCAGTACCAGTACAGTGTCCCACCTGGACTTCTGGTACCTGGCTATATAAACCATGTAATTCCTGCCTGAGTCCCAAAAGAAGATGCCATGTACTGCTTCTTTGCCATGGCATCAATCTTTCTGGAGTCCTTGTCAGGGGTGTGCGAAGCCAAAGGAATATTTGCCTTGTCACAGGCAGCAGCCTGCACTACCCCAACATGGTTGCATTGCTGATACAAGAACTCCGTGTCTGAGCCTGATAGTTTATACCTCTTGTCCATTCTTTTATCCACAGGAGGTATAGTGTTAGGAGACTAAGATTTTTTGTGTCAGTTTCCCAGAAGATTTATGGAGGGGAATAGACAGTCTCCTGGACTCTGGGATATCCATCATCTCTACATAATCATGCTCTTCTTGATCTTCCACAGCCTCTTCCATAGGAAGCTGGAGGGTATCAGCCACTTTCCTGTAAAACATAAAATGGGGAGGGGACTCAGAAAGCCTAGGAGGGGAAACACCTGATGGTCTGTCTGGGGAGATGTCCGGTTCCACAGGCACATCCAGACCTTCACTTGCATCATAATCCTCAAATTCCCCTTCCTCTTCAAACTCCAGTTCATAAAATTCTTCAAGGTTATACTCTTGAACCGGGGTAACCAACCGAACCAAACCCCTGCCAGAAGGAGCCGGATCGGTCGGAACGATTCCACAATCTGAATCGCCCTGGCTATCTCTTCGGCGGTCGGAACATGAACCTCTGGATTCGAAATGGTCGATTTATCTTTCACTTCCTTTTTGTCGGAACCGATCCCTCAGAATCGGCTCTCCTTTGGCCCGAAGAAGTATCGCCCTGGTCAGAGAGCACTCCTTCTGGTTTAGTCGAAACCAAACTGGGCTGGCCATCCGGGTCAGCGGACTTCTCGGCCTCCTTTTCCCTCAGTCTACCTAATCTCTTCTCACGGGTAGATTTGGGAAAATTTTTTACATATTTGGCCATCTGAATCGAGGTGGTCAAACCCCAGACAATAAACACAGGTGGTGTGGGGATTGGCCTTGGCAAAGACCTCCCCACACTCACTGCAGTGTTGAAACCCAGTGGGCCAGTTTTTTTTCTTGGGTTTCTCAGACATGGCCAACCTAACCAAACTTACCCTTTTTTTGGTAACCGCCAGGCAAGACTCCCTTGTCACGGGTATGAGGGAAAAAAAATGGTTAAAACATGTTTTTTTTTTTTTAGAACCGATAAGAACCAGTAACCACACACTAAATGTAGCAAAATTAACAATCAAATGGTCGGTTCAGCTGAACCGATTGCACTTTTACAAGTTCCACACAGAAATAATAGAACAATTCCTATCTAGTACTCACGGCACCACAGAAAGAGACTGAACCTACTATGCAGTTACTTTTTTTATGTTTAAACAGACAAAAAAACTGAAAACTTTAACCGATTTCGAACCGAGCTGAAGGAGAAATCTCCAGAGCGACCATTCAGTGAGGCGGATTAAAGAATCGACGGTTTGAGTTCAAAACACTCCAGACAGAGACTTCAACCGAGCTCGAGCTCAGCGTTCCATGCCCTGCATGGAAACTTAACCCTTAGTTCTCCGGGGCAGTTCAAAGGTTGGGAAACACTGCAATTGTCAGAATACAGCAAGACTTCATGTTGTTTGAAAGGGATATCTGCCAGCTTGCGCCGAGTGTCTGCTGTGAAGGTAGAGATACTCAGCCAAGCCTTTTGGTGCATGGCCACTGAGGCAGCCACGGAGTGGGCACATGAGTCCCCAATGTCCATGGCTGTCTGGAGCTGTTTGGCCACAGCCTGGCCCTTGGCCCGGACCTGTCTGACTGTGGTCTGAAGGTCTGTAGGCAGATGAGGAAGCACTTCATCTAAGGTGCCCAGCCCAGCAGGGTATGTGAGAAGTTGGGCCATGAGGAGGTCAGAGCTCACCTGGCAGAGGCCAAGCGAGGAGGCAGCACAGAACTTCTTAGTCGCATGGTCCAACTTCTTGGACGCCTTATCAGGCGACTTGTCAACATCATCGGTGTTGCCGGAGCACCGGAACAGAGTCAGCCACCAAACATCTTGGCTGAGGGGTGATCTGCGAATCCCAAAAGCGACCCGGTGGGCACGGTATACTTGCATGCCATCTGGGCAGAAGGTGCAGGGCAGGAAGCGGGGCGCTGCCAGAGCTCCAGGGCAAGGCCAAGAATAGCCTCTGCCACCAGGAAAGCCTCCATTGGAGAGTCTCCATAGTAGAGTATCTCGGTCAACGGGTAATAAGCCCGCTTCCAGACAGGCTCCATTTTCATACCCACTTATGCAGATCAGACAGAGGAGGCCCATGAAAGAGAATGGGCCTTCGTCTAGAGATCCCCCCCAGACTCCACATCAACTTGACGGGAGTGCAGGGAGAATCCCTCGGACTCCGAAGAGTCATCAGAGCGGTCAACCGCCCGAGTTCCCGCTGAACTTCCGTGGACAGTTAGGGGTGACGGTGACCAACAGCCGATGGGGAAGCCCCTTGGCCGTCCAAGACTCCTTACTTGGAGTGCCAACAGACAGCTGTTTAGGTTACAGTAACACCACAATCTGCAGAGAAGCTGGAGTTGGCAGAGTCAGGACCGTTTTAATTGGTTCTGTAGGCGGAATCGGCGGTGGCCTTTCGGGTGACAGCCAGGTGATGGCTGGTGCAGAAACTAAGGTCAGTTTGGTGCTGGTAAACACCAACTGTTGCCACATCAAGTACGTGTAGCGTCGACGCCACTTGCACTGAAGCCTCTCCTCACCGGAGGATGAAGAACAGCAGCGATGTCACTTCCCATGGTGCCAAGACGGCGAGCGCCAATGTCAGCGGGACCAGCTCGACCCATGGGAGGAAGACAGAGACCTCAACAATCGGGGGCACCGGCGGAGCTTGGAGGGAGCCTGCGAGTGCTGAGGCTCCTCCTGGTCAGGGACCAGAGGCAGCAGGTCAGCAGACTGATCCGTCCCTCCAAGGGTCTGTATCAGAACCGGAGTCTAGACAAAGAAGTGTCAGCGTGAAAAAAATCTCAGCCTGCACCTCAACCAGCATCTTGACCGACAGGCCTGATGAGGTTACCAAGGAGCCTGCAGCCAAGGTTGAAAATTCGACCATAGTTAAATCTGGAGAAGCGTGGGAATCTGCGGACCTCGACAGAGAGCGCGCCTTATCCTGCGACAGATGACGAGTTCTCTATCTCATCTTTGGACTACTTCTTACCTTTGGAATTGTGCCTCGAAGGTCCCTGACTGAGCTTCGGCAGGGACTGGCACAACCCTTTGAAGAAGCCCATGAACACTGAGCCCAGATGAAGCAGCATGAAGGTAGAAGCCTAAGTGGAATGAGCCTGACGTGACAGGCAGCCCAGTTTCAAACGAGCAAGACCATCTTCCAGGACTGTAGGATGGAAAGAGCAATAAAAATTGCAAGCCTGAGGGTCGTTCCCCAGGCAGCAGACATGTGACATAAGGATCAATCCTGGACATCATCTGCCCCCAAGGGCACTGGCGGAACCCGAAAGCAGCCTTCTCGTCCATCATGGTCACGATCGAAGATTGAACTGAAGACGATAGTTTTAGAAGTTTTGGAAGTAAATCCAAAGATTTTAAGTGGTAGGGCCTGCTCAACACAGGAGCAGTAAAGAGAGAACCTGCTTCTTCCAGTGGAAAGGAAGACCTAGTGTCATGGGGAGTAGCCGAGGGAGTTACCACCCAGGTGGGTGGGAGGAGCCAGCTCGAAGGCATTTCTGGCCAAGCCTTGAAGGGAAAGGCACTGCCAAAAAGTGTGGATAGAACAACATACCCACGTCACTAGAAATGTCGGTTACTCACCTGTAAATGAAAATTACTTACTGGCCATAATTCTTGATCTTCCACAATATCTTTACCATTCATTACTGGTGGGTACCAGTCGGAAGCTACAGGACCCATGAGGAATAGATTAGCTAAGATAGTGAAGGGGAGCCGATGTAGGGGACAGTGCCACCCATGAGTCTGACACATGACATGGCGCTCGTGGATTGGCCAGTAATAGACGCCGGCTTCCCCGACCTCATCAGTTCTGCTTGCTGGAGAGGAAAAGAAAAAGAGAGAAACTAAGGAGGGGGGCAAGGGAGCCCAAGGGACAGGGAAAAGGAAAGGATATAAACTAAAACATAAAGCCAACTAGAGAGAGAAGAGTAAGAACTCTGGAGGGGGTTTAGGGTCAGGGGTCACCAGAGCCTCTGGGCCGGTCAAAGAGACAGGAAGAGTGAGCATGAGAGATAGACCATGGATGCCCTGTCCTCAGCCAGTGATGAATGACAGTATTGACCCACTCAGGCAAAGAAAAGAAGAGTTCCCAAGAGTGACTAGTTAAGAGAATGCGTCAGGGAGACTAAGCCCAAGAGTGGTTGCTAAGAAACCTTTATAGCCCAATTATTGAAAATAGGCTCCTGAAGGAAACAAAGTGTCCGTAGAGGATCTTCCCAAGGACACAATTTCAAGGTACAGTAAGGAAAATATATTAAGAACAGTACACCTTGGACCAGGCGAGAGATTAGGCATCCACTCTTGTTTCCTATTGTTGTCTCCCCCCCTTTTTTTTGGGGGGGGGGGCGCGTTGTAGAGATAAGCAAGAGATATTTCATGGACTGAATTAAGGGATCCTTGAGAGACAGCAGATATCGGACAGTGTCTCCCTCTCTCTCTAAAAAGGAGCTACAGAAGGACCCTCCTGAGTAGGTCCATATACCCTTAAAGTATAAAACTGTAACAGGGCAAGGCTGGAGAGGGTACACATATATGTACCTAGCAAAACAGAAGACAAAAGTGAGAAACCTGTTGCTTGTATTAGCCTAGGACTAAAGATTGTAAATAAATTCAGAAGGTTCTGGAGCCAAAGGGACAGAGCTTTAGAGTTGGCCCCCTACACCTGAGAAGTGCTAGATAATGCAGCACAAGGTACTGCAGCTAGTTTCAGAGTCTGAAATTTCAGTGCTGACCCCCCAGCAAGGAGCTGGGGTGACGCCTACATACTAGAGTTAATGCAAGCTTCGAGAACCTCTAGTTAGTAAACCTTTTCTCTAGAAGGATATAAAGAAAGGCAAAGCTGCCTGCGATAGCCTACACCCTTTGAACACAAAAAGGAAAAAACCTTCCTATGAGCAAAGAGATCCCTCTGGGGATGCCAGCCAGGCACAGGCCCCCTTTTGAGTCAAAAGGGGGAAGACAAACAGGGAGGCGGCACTGCCCAGAAGCCTGGGCATGAGGGGAAGGTGGTCGGGAAGCAATAACGAATGGTGACAATATCCTGGAAGATCAAAAATTACGGAGAGTACATGATTTTCATATCTTCCAGGGATCAATCCTCACCATTCATTACTGGTGGGCGTGTACCAAGCTACCACCTTAGGTGGTGCTGGCACACCCAGAGGAAAAAACGGGTTCCCTCAGCCTCTTGTGGGGGAAACACAAGAGGAGGAGGGCCCCTCACGGGTCCGGTGAGATAGAGACTGGTCAGGGGCAGGCAGAGGCTCCCGTGGCCTGGGAGATGTCACCCCGCTAACTCTTGCCTGACCCTAGGGGAGAAAAAGTGAGCCTCTTGGTATGGTGAGGCAATCACCCTATGCCGGGCCAGGGGTGATAACCCAGAAACACAGAGCCACGCCATCTACCTGATGCAGACCGCAGTTCCCAAAAGCCGGGGAGGCTACCTCACGGACATCGCAATATGTCCTTGACTGGCGTCCTACTAGCTCCAGGCCATCGGTGGAAGGGCTGATGGCCCATCTGGCTGCCTATCAGGTATGGATGACAGGAGCCGACCTAGCATCACCCACTAGTGCCTGGCATAGGCAGCCTGGTGTGTCTGGTGCACCACGATGCACAAGAGGCCGCGTGCCGCCAAGAACACCATTCTACCCCAGCTGTCAAACTCAGCAGTGTCCGACTCTGGGGGGCAGTCGTGCCTAGGACGACGATGCAGCTCCACTCTTGAGGTAGGATTGAGCATATCACTTTGAAACCCCACAGGTGCACAGTACCTGTGCTGGCAGTCCCTCAGGGCTGGAATAGGGGCAGAGAGGTTCTAACAGACACTGTGTGTGTGATGCATCTGTGAAAGGCTGAGGCCATGGAGGGATCACTGTGGATTCTGAACTGTATTCCCTGAGGAATGACAATGTTTGTACGCACAGGGCTGTGTCCTACGAAATGGGACAGGCAAAGCTCCTCAATCATCTCTGATAGGAAGTACTGATAGGAGGTTAAGATCAGCGTCAGAGGAGAAGTGAATGGAGATATCCCCTTCCTCAGGGGAGGAAGTTGGAGATTCAGAAGTGCTGTGTTCAGAGGGAGGTGGTGCAGGGATTTGAGGTCTGAAGATTACCTCATGCAGGCCTCTAAAGTACCAGAGGTATGCAGCCTTCATAGCCATGAACGTTTCCCCAGTCACAAGTCCCATAGGGCTGGAAAAACCTGGGTGAGAAGGAACAGGAGGCAGGGGAGGAGGAGAGCTGTCATGAGAGACCACACCAGTACCTTTGCTAGGTCTGGGGGAGCGAGCAGGGGACCCTCAATAGGGATGGGTGTGACAAGGAGAGCCTACCACTCTTGAGGATCTACCTTTTCTTAAATCTGTTACAACAGTTCTTCTATTTCTTAGCCTAATCTATCCTGTACAATTTCTAGTCCATAAGGTTGGTCACCAATGGGCACCCCCCTCCCCTTTCTCGACTATGCTTTAGTGCCCTCTTTAATGTTCCTTTTTCCTCTCAGGTCCTTGTACAGGGAAGTTATTGTGGGGACCTAAGAGCTAATGTAAAAACAAAAAGCTGTGTGTTCGTCATTGTTGGATTTAGTACGCAATAGCACTATGTCAAACTACTTTGATGTTTATGCCTTATCTGTATGAAACCTGTAAATGTTGATAATACCATGGCATTAGGTGTTTTTGATAAAGGTAAAAAGTTACTAGGGAACTATTACAAAAATTAAGTTACCAGGGTAGAGATATCAGAAAACCCCCATTGTGTTATTTAAAATGCATGTAAATTACATTCTTTGAGAGGCCCTTTGGCACCATGCATTCCCGCTTTAAGCTGAACCAGCCTAAAATGTCATGGTGATTTGCATACATATACCATGATGCTTTGCATTATGGGGGTATGTGTGATGATGTGTTTCTTTGAAATTTGGCTTTACTGCCAATGCCCTTTGGGGTAACCCTTGCTTCAGTGCTTCTGAAAGTAGGTTCTGTGTCTTTAACTTGGTTTTGGGTTTTTCTTTTTTGAGTTCCCCATCATCTAAACACACACGACCAACATAGGGATGAAATAATTTTCTCTAAAGAGATAGTTCAGTAAATCAGTGGGTGCTAAGTGCAGAGGAAGGAGATACAGTCTGTTGTTGCAAACTGATGTACTGAAGAAGGGATATGCCATTGCTTAAGGTTATACCGTGTTTTAAATAAACATCATGCAGAGACTGTGTGTTGAACCTGAAGTTCTGTGTCTGGTCCATCTGTTATCCCACAACCCCTCTACAGACTTGGTGAAGTGGAATAATTTTGGATATCGCCCAGATATCCCAGGTGGACCGATGCACCAGGAGTTGCCAGAGAAGAACCTGGAGAAAAAAGTCCATGCAGTTCTGACCAGAACCCTGACAGACAGAGATAAGCTGCTACCTGGACTGGACCTGGGAGTTCAGAGGAAGGCCAAGCCTAAAGACAATGACACCCCGATGGTGGAAAACCTGATAAGGTTAATACAGTGGATGAGTGGGCAATGGCTGGAGGCAGACAGACTATGCAGAGAGGCAGAACACCGGTGCCAGGTGCTGAAGAGGTCCCTGCCAGAGAGTTTGGATAAAGAATCTGAAGAGGATTTTCCGTGGGCTCAGCTGGAGGAGGATCCCCTGACTGAACAGGAGATTCCTTTGTTGCCTGTGGTTCCAGGACGTTACCTGTTGGAAGTCGGAGATTCAAGTATGGATCTTGAATGTGAGACCCCAGGTAAGGCTGTGCTTAGTGATATTGTGCTGGGGTTGAAGACTCCAAGCAAGCAAGAAGCCTATGAGACTGAAGGGACTTTTTCTTGTATTGTTGCAGCTAAATCCATTAACAGTACTGACAGGGGTATACTGCAGGCTAAAGATGCTAATGTCGTCAAACTGTTACAGTATGTTAAACTCAAGGAGGCTATGCAGATTAATGGTGGTGTGGGGGCAAAACAGTGGTGGTATGAACTGAAAAAGGGTGCTTGCCCAGGTAGTGGTGCCTGAGGCCTACAGACAGATGATGGAGGCTGCTCACTCCAGTCCCTGTGGGCATCTGAGCCATAGCAGTGTCTTGACTCAGCTAACTCCTTATTACTGGCCTGATATATTAGGACCTGTCCAATGTGCAGTGTAGTGGAGGTTTCTGATGGGAACAGAAGACATTCATTCAGCAGAGGTACTGGTTCATGGGGAGTGGAAATTATGTCCCAAAGGGAAGGGGTCATTATGGAGAAGAAATGGCACCCTTGGAATAGGGGAACCTCCCACCAAAGACACATGGTACCGTTTATCTCTGTTGAGAAATGTGTTAATGCTTCAGGGTAAAGAATGATGATATCCACTATGTTAAGATGGACTGTTTATCAATAGCGACTAACACGGAGCTTGTTTTTAGGTTCTTTTTTGAGCTCCCCATCATTTAAACACGCAAGACCAACATAAGGATGAAATAATTTTCTCTAAAGAGACAGTATATCAGTAGACCGTGGAGAGTTTCAAGAGCAGTTTAAAAACTCATCTAAACAGGCTTTTAATATCTGAAGTTTTAGGAATTGAAAATTTTCATTGAAACTGATGTATTTACGTGATTTTACTGAATTGTTTTATGATGTTTTGTATGTAAAACGCTTTGATGCCTGAATTGCGCTATATAAATAAAATTATTATTATTAGATCAGTGGGTGCGCACCAAGTGCAGAGGAAGGATATGCATAGTTTGTTGCTGCAGACTTATGTATTGAAAAAGGGATATGCCATTGCTTACGGTTGTCCCGTGTTTTAAATAAACACCACAGGGATTGTGTGCTGAACCTGAAGTTGTGTGTCTGGTCCATCTGTTATCCCACAACCCCTCCACAAGGGGGCTGCACAGACCACCCATTGTAGATTGGCCAGCCGTTGACTGGCGAGCTGAGTGGTGCCCTCTGGGGGTGGGGGAACCCCAGGTGAGGATATCAGAGTCATGCAGATCCACTAAAGCGGCCCGAATCCCCATTCCCACTTCTCAGAGCCTCAAGCCACTCTGGGGAAAGCATGGGGCACCGATTCCTATCTCCTGATCCCTGCCACACCAGAGAAGGCCCTGCCTCTCAACAGATGACTAACAAGAACTGTAGAGGGTGTGGGAGAAAGATGGAAAGACAAGGCACCTCTAGAGGCTCAAAAACTCCCCTCTGTGCTGCCCACGGCACCAGCACTTTAATCTGTGCCTTACGCAGCACCAGACACAGGGTCGGCACTGCAGCCGGCACTGTCCCCTAACCAGGAAAAAAGCACCGCGCCACCTCCTTCTCCAATGCCGGGGATGGCACTGGAAGCCTACTCTGTACCGCGAGCAGTGCCTAGAGACAAAGGAGGAGTGGCATCAGAGTTGGTGCCCAGCTGGGGGCTCCCAGACCCTGCAGAAGGCCTTGAATTAGGCTGAGTGGAGTCTCGGGGCTCTGAGAAACCAGGCAGCCAATCAGAACTATCCCCGCAGTTGTCTAAATCCAAGGAACTCCCTGTCTGCCGGTACCGTGAGTGGTGCTGGTGGAGGACCTAGCCTTGCGGGCGGCAGCGCCCTGCTCACCAATGCCAAGGATGGTGTCAGGAGCCAAAGTGGCACCAGTCTGCGATGCCAAGGAAACCACAGGTGCAGGCCCAGCATATAGTGGAGACCACGACACCACGGGTGTCAAGGCATCTGGGCCCCAGAGGGGGCACTGGACTGTGAGAGGTGCTCAGCCAACCCCATGGAAGAGGCAAACCGTCCACCCAACCTCTCCTGCAAGCCTGCGGTTCTAGAGAGATCAGAATCAGGGGAATATTAACCCATCCCATAAAGGTGGGTGGGGACTGGCCATAGTGCCGCCTTCGAGAGAAGGGAGGAAATTTCTTTCAGGACCAGAGAAAGATGTTCCAGGGCGTAAGACGACTTGGGGAGTGGTTTTCTGGGTGGTTTCTGAAGAAACTCGATTGAGTGTCCTGCTGCTATCAGCTGGAGCACCAAAGCATCTGACGTAATCCTCTCCCAACCCGGTCGATGGAAGGAGAACCTCCCTCCTACTGGTTACTCTGAGGAGTCCAGAAGCTGTGGGAGAGGAAAGGAGTTGGGAGGTGTGGGGCAACGCAGCGGCCGATGCTCTCACAGCTTTTTTGGGCGGGGGAGGCTTGGCTGCCGGAGGGGCCCCGACGTTTGTTGGCCTGCTTGCCCCGAAGTTTCACTTTAGGTCGAGAACGTCTGCGAAAAGTGCGACACTGTCCCTGAGGGGCCTGTACAGAGCGTCAACAGATTTGAGAGCAGTGCCCTTCTCTTGCAGGTTGGTGATGATGTCCTTGACATCCCCACCAAACAGCACCGAACCCAAGAAGGGCGCATCCTGAATTGCGGATTGCACTTCAGGGACCAATCCTGACACCCGGAGCCAGGCAGGACACCGAAAACCTAGGCAAAAGCCTAACTCCGACCAGCTGCGTCCACTGCATCGTAGGTGACATGGAGCATGTGCCAACTGGCCTACTGAGCAAAGTGGACAAGGCCAGCCACTTCCTGTTTGGTCTGAGACTCAGGAAGGGAGACCAATCTGGATTCCACCCAACTCAGGATCGTCTTCTGGTAGTCCCCCATATGTGCGACATAGTTCAGGGCCCCAATCCCCAGGGTGGAAGAAGCATACACCTTCTTCCCATACTGGTTCAGAAGATGGGATTCCTTGTCGGGTGGAGATGAGCCGAGATGTTTTGGATTGGCTGACCAGCCGTGAGCGGCGCTAATCATGACTAAGTCGGCCTTGGGGTGTGCATTCAAAGCATCCACACCCTCAGGAGCCTGGTATAGCTGATCCGCCTTCCTCGGAAAGGGGGGCCAAGGCAGATGGTTGCTTCCAAATAGTGGAAACAAGGTCCGCGTGAGGCTCAATCCAGGGTGGAATCAAAGTCAGAGCGGTTTCGGGCAGATCCAAGTGAGCAGCAAGCTTCTTCTGCTGTGGATCTGGCTCCAGAGATTGCCACTGGTGAACCTCCTGGATCTTTTTCAGTAACTCCAGAAAGAAAGGATCTTCCGGAGAAGACTTCGGAGGAGTCCGTGGCCTGGGATGGTCTGAAGTACGTTGCGCGTCATCAGGATCGGAGCATCCCCCGAGTCCGAGTCAGAGGTGTCCGAAGAAGAGGAGGAGACTCCTCCCGACTCGGGGGAGGAATGGTCCCCCTTGGGAAGACCTCGGGGAAGTGTATCCTCCGCACCCCTTGCGCCTGAGGGTTCACCTCTGGTGTCGGGTAAGGGGGGGGCAGTCTCTCGTCTCTGGCATAGGGGATCCTGTGCGGGGTCCGGCGCCGTCAACCGGCTCTCCACCTCCCTGGTGAGCTGAGCTTTGGCCTCAGCCCACCAGGCAGCCAGAGTCTCCTTCAAATCCACCAGCTGTTGTGAGAACGGTGGAGGAGGAGGGGGATACGGATACGGAGGATATCCGTAGGGCGAGTATCCATAACCCGATGGTGGGAAGCCTGGTGTCAGGTAATTTTTTTTTTTTTCTTTAACTCTTTCTCGCCTCTGGGGCCGGAACACTCTCTCGGGCGTCACCTCTGGCCGATACTGCTCTACCACCACTGTGAGCCCGCCATCCTCAAAGGGCGATTACTGTTCCCCTAGGCCCCCCGAGGACATGGGTCTCGAGGAGATAGAAGGGACAGTGGAGGGGCTCCAGTATTGAACATGTAGCAGCGAGGCTCGGGGCAGGCCATCGCCTATCCGGCCCAGATTCTTCAGCTCCTTCTCCATGGAAGCCATCTTTTTCTTCAAAATGTGGGCCTCCAGGGACTGCTGCCTCAGTTTAAGAGTGGCTGTGCTGAACTGCTGGCAGTGCTGGCAATTCTCCACGGGGTGTTCCGGGCCTAGGTAGAAGAGGCACAGGGAGTGACCGTCCTTATGTGGTAGCTGGGATCTGCATGAGTCGCACTTGTTCTTATGCGAATCGGAGGACGTCGGGGATGACATACACGGCTGTTAAAGTAGGAAAAACGAGAAAAACAAACTCTGTAAACTAGACCGACGTTTAAGACTGACGAGCGAAGAAACTTTACCGCAAGGCACTTTCACAAGTTGATGGTGGGGAAAGAACTAGAAGGCAGGCGTGGGGGACCGCCCCTTTATACTGACGTTGCTTGATGTCAGTCACCTGACGTGGGGCAGTCCCCCACCAGAAACTGCTAGCTAGAAATTTTTCCATGGGGTCCTGACGCCTGCCGGGTCAGTCCTATATGTAATTACCTACTGCAAGAGCCCTTTCGAAATAAGATCCATCATGACAGTCAGCTGCAGTCATGGGCTTCCCCTGCAGGGGCACAGATGCATTGAGGGAAGTTCCACCTTCGGTCCCGCAGACTTACTAGGCCCTGAATCATACATAATCACGAAAGCAGAAAATAATCAAAAACGACAGGAAAATGGCAAACTACAGCACCGAAAATATCAAAGGGAAAACTGAGTCGAAACTATGAAGGCAGCGTCATGCGAAGCGAGCAGAGGCTGATCATGCAGAAGGAAATTCAGGAGCAGCTTCCACAGTGATCCAACCCCGATGGTGAGAAAAACAACCGAGGAGGTTCGGGAGCCACCGTATGTTACTGGCCAACCCACAAGCGCTACATCATGTGTCGGCTTTGTAGGCGACGCAGTCCCCGATGTCGGCTCCCCTCCCCTAAAATCTTAAAGCTATATGCTCCCGTGGGGTCCTGGCATCTCCAGTAAAGAATGGTGGTGACTGATCGATGGAAGATCCATAGCTCTAGGAGTGGTATATGGTGTATATCCACACTTCTGGCAGTTCTTCCTTCCCCTTTAAAAATCGCTGGAAGATCTTCAGGCTACACTCCTCCCACCCACCCACCCATATATTTTAACCTCCTTGGCACGGCCACGAAATCAGATCTTGCACACTGGAAGCAAGGATGTGTGCGCCACCTGTCAGGAGAGGTTGGGCAGGCTGAGTGGATGTGCACCATATACCACTCTTAGAAAGTACTAAGAACTTACCATAACAGTACATCTTTGAGGGGTGTTTTGCAGCAGATAATACACTTGGGTCGTCGCCAGAGGTTGCTGTGGTGCACGGCAGCTCTTCTAGGAGTCTTTTGCCAGAGGCCACCCACACATGACATCAGCCTGCTGCCTATATAAGAGCAGACGGTCCCTGGTATCCTCAGTTCCCTGACGAATTTAGCTCACTAAGCGAGGACTGAGGGGATCGGAGGTACCATAGGTGTCCCTTCCCACCTGCAAAGTGGAGCGAAAATTGTTCTCTCAGAGAAAGAGGGGGACGGAGGGAGGGAACATACTGCAAGAGACACCCCTCAAAGATCTACTGTTATGGTAAGTTCTTCTGCAACTGTACTATCTTCCATGGGGTGGTCTCTTGCAGCAGGTAATACACTTGGGATGATTCCCAAGCAGTGTACCCAAAGTGGGTGGAATTAGGATAGGAGACCCTGTAGGACTATGCAGACAAGGGCCATCCTACAGCGAGAAGCAATACCCAGAGAGTAATGCTTCATGAAAGTATGTACTGCAGACCATGTGGCTGCGTTGCAGATATCAGTGATCAAAGACCCCTTGAAGCAGGCCGCAGCTATGGCTCTAGTGGTATGGGCTTGAACGGTGCTCAGTAGGGATCTGTTGTACTTCATATAACAGAACGTGATGCAATTTGCTAACCAGCTGGAAATGGTTTTCATAGCAACCAGGGAACCTTCCCTCGTCGAGCTGAAGGTGACAAATAATTGAGCGGCCTTTCTCAGAACTTTGCTGCTGTTTATATAGTACCTCAGGATACGATGAACACCTAAGGTGTGTAAGAGATGTTCCCCAGGATTAGAATGCTCTGGGTAGTAGACTGGCAATTCCATGGTGCGATATAAGGTGCATTCTGAAACCACCTTGGGTAGAAAGGAGGGATTGGTGCAGAGAAATGAAAATTACGTACCTACCGTAATTCTTGATCTTCTCTTGGATTTTCACCATTTATTACTGTCTGGGTAGTGCCAGAGGCGCGCACCCGCTACGAGAGATTTTTTTTTTTTGAGTTGGCTCCAACGGCACCTCCCACGAGAGCGATGTGCTGCGTCATGCGCGAGGGGCGGCCGTTAGGTGCCGTAGACTCCTCCTCCGTCTCAGTTCTGGTAGCCAGAGAGGCCAGAAAAAGGGAAGAGCGAGGCAAGACAGCCGACGGATATAAAAAGGAAAGGATATAAACTGAAAAAGGAATAAGCCAGTAGAGGGAGACTACCTACCCTAAGGTACCACAGGGCCTACCATCTGGGGCGACTCTAAGGGAGGAACAGATAAAGAGAAAAGGAAGAGGAAGAAGAAGAAGAAAGAGAAGAAAGAAGGGATGTTGAGAGAGGAGAACACTGCCCATATGTATATTGGATGAGAGGCTTATAAGCTCGGAACCAAAAACCAAGGGAGCAAGAATCCCTCCTAACAGGAGTGAGAAAAGGTTCAACTGAACCGCTTGTAAGATTGGACACAAAGGGCAAGTTCTCTATAATCTCATCATCCCAACCCCCTACACTCTAGCTGAGAGCTTACAGACTGCCCGGACAGAAAACTGTTCCGGAAAGAGAGCGCCCAACTATTGGGGGTAAGCCCCTTAGCACCTTGTTAAGTGCTAACACCGAAGTGTGTGGATAGGGGATAGGCCCTACAAGAGGCAGCTTTGTATGAAGGATAGAGTGGGAACTCAGTCGGACTGACTGAAGGAAAGGCAAGGGCAGCAGTTCAAGGTTAAGAAATGCAGAAGCACCAACCAGAAGAAGCTGACAATTAAATAATGCCCGCCAGGAGGAACCTTAATTTTGAGGCCGAGCCAAGACGGACGGTCTCTTTAGCTGTGAGCTGAACATCGTGGCTAAGGAGCCCAGAGGCCACCCCTAGGGACAGTTAGAAAAAGTTCCCTCAGAATAGGAGAAAAATCCTACTCATTCCCCTTTACCTTGAGGAAAAGAGATCCGTCCATAGAAGAATGGAAACCAGGATTTTTTTTTTTTGCATAAAGGCCAAAGGAAAGAAGAGGAACGAAAAGGGGGAGACGCCGCAGTAGGTGGTCACCGAGGGGAAGGTGGGTGGTTTTCAGTAATGAATGGTGAAGATACAAGAGAAGATCAAGAATTACGGTAGGTACGTAATTTTCATACCTTCCTTGTCCAATCTTCACCATTCATTACTAACCAGGTGATCTCAAGCTCCCCGAGATAAGAAACCCTGAGGGAGCCAAATCCCCAGCCTCCTGTTGGTGGAAACAGAAGGGGAAGACCCTGGGCTAATCAAGCGAGATGCCTATGGTGGGGGAGAGCTAGGAGATGTCCCCCAAGGACGGGGAGACGGAGGAAGCCCCTTTAGAAGTCTCCTAGCTCTGGAGGAAAAGAGAGGGGTCCCCCGGAAAGCAAAGCGAATCACCCTACGCTGGGCTGGGGGTGACAACCTTGATAGAGAAAGCCATGCCGTCCGTCTAATACAGATCACTGTCCCTGGAAGCAACCTCACTGGCGTCATAAGAAGCCCTTGCTTGGTGTCTTGCCAGCTCCAGGCCTATAGCAGAGAGGGCAACAGCTTGTCTGGTTTGCTCCCGTATCAGGCACTGATGCTAAGATTTGGGAAAGCATAGAGCACAAATGCCTACTGTAGGCAGCATGGCGAGCTTGATGTGATGCAATGCATAACATTGCATGAGAACACTCTTCGCCCCCCACCGGTCAAATTGCAGGGAATCTGAGTCCGGTGGATGGTCGTGTGGCAGGCGGCGGCACACGGAGGGAGTTTCTAGGTATGCCAATCCCAAAGGTGGGTTGGGGAGAGTACACAGAGATTCCGATGAGGCACAATACCTTAATTCGCAGTCTGCTGGGGCTGGAGAAAGGGTGTCTGGCGACTGCCAGGAACGGATAGACGCCTCCTGGAAGGGAATAGGCCAGGTTAGTACCACCAAATGCTGGGCACTGAATTCACCGAGAAATTCACTCGTCTCCCATTCGGTATTGTCTCGCCTAATAAAGGAGATACGAAGACCCCTCACCAAAGGAATCGCTGATATTCAGTGAAATCAGCATCGGGGAGATGAGCAGTGGGTTCCTCTCCCTCCGAGGAGGGAGACGAGGATGATGGAGAGCTCAAAATTCCAGAGGACTCCTGTGGCGGTGGGGATAGGCGAAACACCCGCTTGTGCATGTAACTAACATATGAGGGGAAGGCTGCCTCTGAACGTTTCCCAGGATAACGGGCCCGTAGGACCGACATGGCCTGGGAGAGAGGGGGGTGGCTGCAGAGGAATGGGAGAGGGGGCACCTACGGCGAGGCAACTCTCCTCCGCTGAGGCTCTGGAATCCGGGGAACGGAGCCAGAGTTGGCAGGATCCCGGACTACACCAGGTCGCAGAACTGAACCCTGGGGATGCAAAGCCTGGAAGAGCCTAGTAGGGGGATCCTCCCCTGTGACGAACCTGGGGCTGCATGGATCCAGAAGGGCAGCCAACAGCAACGCCACCAGAGGGATCCCTGGGGCTCGAGAGGCAAAGACAGGGCCTGGCGCTACGGCTCCTACCCGCCCTCCCAAGGGATGGCAGGTGAAGACCAAGGCGCCTGAACCCTGTCTCTCAACCCCTCGGACTCCAAGAACACCCTCCTCCTTGACCCCAGCGACCCTCCACCCCGAGGGGGTGCAGCAGCACCAGGATCGGCAGCTGCCACAACCCCCCTCAGGAGGGAAAGCCCCTCCCTCCACCTCCGCTCCATCCCCCTCCAGGGACCCCAGACCACCCACGGCCTTGGAGGCCTCAGGGGAGGACAGTAGCGGAGACAGAGGAATATGCGTGCTGGGCCGCCTAGCACCTCATCCCACCGGAGACCCTGACTCCGAAAATTCAGGGTGCCAGGACGGGTCCACACCTGAATCATCCTCCTCAGAGGAGAAAGAGACCAGCTGGACCACAATACTGGCCACCCCGGAGGTCTCCAGTGAAATGGCACAGTGAATGGCACTGGTGCCAGTGGCAGCGCAGGACGACCCCGGACACCCCACAACACTGAGACCCAGCCCCGACTCCCCAATGGCGCTGGCCGGACCCATGGCACCACCCTTGGTGCCGGGACCTGACTCTGCACCGCTAGAAGAACTGACTGGGCCCATGGCGCCGCGGGTGGCACCGAGAGCCAACACGGCACTGCGAACAGCGCCGTCTCGATCACTGGCACCGGGATCCGAAATGGCATCGGAAGGCGGCATCGAGGGTCCACCGATGCCAGGCCCAGCAGACCTGGGCCTCAACACTGGGGGAGTCTGCACCTCCGAGGAGGTGACTGCCGAGGCGGTGCCCCCACCGTGGCCCCGGGAGGGACCTCGGGCATTCCTCCAACACCGCAAAAGAGGCCTCTTCAGCAAGAGAACATGAGAAAGCCTCCTCCTCTACAGACTATATAGGTTTGACAGGGGACCCGGAGGAAGGGTCTAGAGACCTTACCTGGGAATCCCTGGAGTGGCGCCATCCCCCAAAAGTCGTCGGAGCCTTGCCGATCTTGAACGCACGGACTTCCAGGACACGACAGTCTATCGAGAAACAGGCATCGCACGCATCCATACTGTGGTTGGATCCCAGGCAACGGAGACAAACATCATGCCGGTCCGTGACGGAAAAATGCTGGCTACAGGAGCACCGACGCGGCCCACCTTCGACATGCGTTTTGCCCCCGAACCTGACATGATGTGAAAAAATTAAGACCAAATCAAGCACAGCTCTCGGCGCCGTCGAAAAAAAAAGAGAAGGAAAATGAACGGTCTTACCGGTGACGACGTCAAGAAAATCAGGAAAGAGGAGTCTGGAACAGCCTATATCGCAGCTAGGCCTAGAACTGAATCTAACCACGTAGCAGGTGCAGCCTCAATGGCGGGAGAAACAGAACTGAGATGGAGGAGGAGTCTGCGGCACCTAACAGTCGCCCCTCGCGCATGACGCAGCGCATCGCTCTCGTGGTCGGCGCCGTTGAGCCGACTCAAAAAAAAAATCTCCCAGCAGAGGTCGCGCCTCTGGCACTACCCAAGCAGTAATGAATGGTGAAGATTTACAAGGGAAGATCCATTCTATCCTTGTGGAAGATGAAGTAAGGCTCTCGACTCATCAGGGCACAAAGCTCAGAAATTCAGCGAGCCAAACTGATAGCCAACAAGAACACCATCTTCCAGGAAAGGCAGCAGAGATCGGCAGTAGCTGCTGGTTTAAAAGGAAGTAAGGGTGAGTTTTTCCAATGTGAAATTCAGATCCCAAGGAGGGGTGGGTCGTTTGATGGGAGATTTGATATGTAGCACACCTCTTAAGGACATCTTGACAAGATTATGTTGGTACAGTAGTTTGCCTTCACATGGTTCGTGAAAGGCCAAAATGGAGGCCAGATTAACTTTAATTGAGGAATAGCTAAGGCCTGTGTCAACCTGAGAGGACAAGTAGTCCGAAACTTTGGTTAAAGGACATGAAAATGGATTTAGAGAGAAGGAAGCAGCCCATATGGAAAAACATTTCCATTTAGCATTATATGTATCCCTGGTGGATGGTTTATGTGAGGCCAAGAAAATACTGGCCATAGGGGATGAAACTTGAAGATGGGCTATGATAGCATCCTCAGGAGCTAAGTGTGAAACTGTAGTGATTTCAGGCTGGGGCGAAGGAGTGTGTCCAACTCCTGAGTTGAAAGATCTGGTCTGATCGGTAACGGAAGGGGATCCACAATGGAAAGCTGTTGGGAATAGGGGGGAAACCACACTTGCCTGGGCTACAAGGGGGTGATTAGTATCATCGTGACAGGTTTGAGTTGTAGTTTCAGTACAGTAAGTTACAGGAGGGGGATGGGGGGGCATATAAGAAGAGTCCCATTCACAGTCAGGACAGGGCATCTGTAGACAGTCTCTTTTGGTTTGGGATAATGGAAAAGTATTTGGGGAGTCGATGATTGTCGGGGGGATGCAAACAGATCCAGTTGTGGGCCCCCCCAACTGAAAGATCATCTGAAGAACTTCGTGATGAAGAGTCCACTCGTGCATGGAGGACTGGCGACTGAGAATGTCTGCTAGGGTATTGTGGCATCCTGGTAGATGGAAGGCAATCAGTGTCAGTTGTTGGGAAATGGCTTCTTACTAGACCAGCAGCGCTTAACTGCAGAAAGCATGAGATCTGGTGCTTCCATTTGTTCAGTGAGAACACCATGGAGGTGTTGTCAGACTGGATCAGTAAAGGTCCTGGGCAAAGGTGGGAGTGAAAGGCCTGAAGGGCAAGGCGAACCGCCCTCATCTTCAACAAACTGATGTGAGACAATATGGAGAATTGAGGCCATCTGTCCTGCATTCCGTAGTGTCCCAGGTGAGCCCCCAACCCTCCAAGGAAGCATCTGTGGTTAACATCTGCTGTGGAGGAGGGGAATGGAAGGACATGCCCTGTGATAGGTTGTCCCGATGTGTCCACCATTCTAAGGTGCAATGGAGGGAGGGGGTGATCTTGCTGTTGTCCTTGAAGTTACCTGACCGTTGGTGCCACTGATTCTGAAGCACCCACTGTACTAGTCTCATATGGAGATGGGTGAAAGGTGCTGTGGGGATGGCAGCCGCCATATGCCACAGAAAGTGTAGAAAACTTCTGGCTGTTACGTATTGCTGGGTTCGGATGTGAGAAGCCAGTGAAAGAAGTTTGTCTTGTCTGTTGACAGGGAGATGCGCCCTGGGAGACATCATGTTCAGAACTGCTCATATGTACTGGAGTGATTGGGTAGGAGCCTGATTGGACCTGGGCCAACTGATGGTAATGCCCAGAGACTGGAAGAGGGTAAGGGTGGTCTGTAGGGACAGAAGCAGAGCAGCTTTGGAGCTTGCCTTTATAAGCCAATCGTCTAGGTATGAGAAGATGAAATGTCTATCCCTTCTCAGGGTTGCTGCTAATACGGCAAGGCATTTGGTGAAAACTCTCTGAGCGGACAAGAGACCAAAAGGAAGTGCTCGAAATTGCTAGTGGTGCACTAACAAGTGAAAGCATGGGAACCGGTGGTGGGTGGGGTGGATAGGGATGTGCAGATATGCGTCTTTCATGTCCAGGGCGCATAACCAATCCCCCCATTTTCACATCAGTAGAACGGACATTAAAGTGACTATCCGGAATCTCTTGTACTGAATATGTATATTCAGTTGCCTGAGGTCTAGTATAGGCCTGAGGTCTCCCGTACGTTTGGGGACCAGGAAGAAATGGGAGTAAAATCCGTGATGGTACTCCAGAGGAGGAGTAGATAGTCTATCTGTTTAAAAGTACCTGAAGTTCCTCTTGGAGGATGGGGATATGGTTGGGTAGATAATGGACTAAGCGGGGACGATTGAAACGTAAGCTCTAGAGTGTGCCCCATACGTATGATTTGGCGCACCCACTTGTCCGATGTAATGGTTTTCCAGGCCTCTAGATGAAGAGCAAAGTGCGCCCTCCCTGACAGCTTTCTGAGGCCTGAACAATGCTGGGGCAAGCCCCAATGGGTCACTGGGCAGGAGGTTGACCGGCCCCACCCTGGGGGTGGGAGCGGGGGCCCTTTGAGGCCAGGGTGGTGGTCCGGGAGAAGGTTTGGGAACGTCCTCAGGAGCCACCTCTATAGGCTCCTCTGTTCTTGCCTCTCCATTTGAACTGAAAAGTTTGAGAACGGTACTGGTATGATGGCTGTGTTGTGTGGCACATACCATGCACAGTACGGAGGGTATGGCCTGAAGCTTGGAGATCATCCAACAGAGTTCGAGTACCTGGGGCAAAAAGCTTAGAGCCATTAAATGAGGCACTGGCCAGTTTATGTCTGGCTGAAAACCTGATATGCGCAGCCAGGCACGGTGGCGAAAGGTGACCCCCGTAACCGTAGCTCAGGCTGAAGTATCCACTGCATCATATCCCGGACAGAGGAGATGCCTAGAAATGGAATTTCCTGTGAAAATCGTGGCCAACAACTGATCCTTCTCCTGAGAAGGAGGGAGTTTACGGACATCAGTCGCTGAGGACTAAAGGGTACATTGGTATTTCACCATGTGACTCACATAATTTAAAATTCTTAGGTTCATCGTGACTGCCTGAAAAACTTTCTTTCCCAGATAGTCCAAGCGGCGGGATTCCCTGTCCAGAGGTAAGGGGCTCATGTGCCGTGGGCATTTGGTGCGGTCACGGGTGGCAGCAGTGACCATCGGATCTGCCTCGGGATTAGATGAGAAAAAGGATTGTCAGAGGGAGCCTCATAAAGATGATCTGCCTTCTGAGGGAGAGCTGGAACAGCCGAGGGTTGGTTCCAGGCTGCCAACATATCATTTTGGTAGGGTTGGATAAGTGGGGTACCACTGCTACAGGTTCCTCCGGCAGTTCGAGATAGTCTGCCATGTCTTTTCTCTGCTTATGTTCGGTGGTTGAAAAAGCCATGATGTTTTATATCTGGACCATCAGTTCGTGAAATGATGGGTCGTCAGGAAGTGCGGTTGCTGCATGGTGGGAAGGGTCCTTGTGCAGAGATGAAATCGTCGAGATGGAGGACAGAGAATATGACCCCAGATCTTGAAGATCAATATTCTTCAGATTGTCCAGAATGCCTTCCAGGAATTTTAGATCCTCAGAATGTATTCTTCCTTATAATCACATGGGAAATCAGGGAGAAAGAGTCTCCTTGCCAAAAAAATCATTTTGGTGGGGGCGTGGGAGACTGGTATGGGCAACCCCCCTCATCAACAGTGGGAGGTTGTGAATGCCTCATTATGTCCAGGACCTACTGTACCACTGTCCACTGATGTAGTGGAGGGAGGGGGAGGAGGTTTCTGTGAAACCAAGAGGACAACAGAGGAAAGTGGACGTGGGGTATAAGCCGGCTTGGAACCCGGGTGATAAATCCCGGGGTCCCGGTTCCAATCAGGCTGACCCTGCAAACGAAGGGCCTCGGGAGGAGAGGCAGCAGAAAAAATGAAATCCATGGGGTGTCCCAAAGGATCCTGGCTCGCTGTCGACTACGCAGAAAACAAAAAAAAAAAAGATATTGAATGTGTAGTAGCCATTGCCATCAACGGGGGACCAATGGCATTAGCATAGGGTTTAGTAGAAACTGCCAATAAAGCGCTAGAAAGCGCCATCGATGAACAGGCAGTTTTCAAGGGCATCGTCAACAAGGAATAACCTGAAGTGGTCGTCAACGGATGCTTAGGGCAGGACGCTTAAGTAGAAGCATCCTTGTCCCACTTATGCTTCTTATGTGAAGCAGTGGGATGGGGGTCCTTGGGACGGGCCCCTTTGTTCTCTAAAAGAGCGGCTTTTTGTTCCATAAGGTAAGCCTGTATGGCAAGCAATCGATGAGCTGCTCGATTAAACTCCTGACAAAACTTATAGAAGGATGAGTCATGAGTGGATCCCAGACAATGGGCACAGACTGCGTGGTTGTCGTAACAGTAGATTTTTGTACCACAGTGACAGGAACGAAATAATGGTGATTTGCTTGGAGATCCTTCTGAAATCTGTCGGAGTGGAATGGAAAAAAAGTTCCTGAAGCTCAGTTTCTCAATGACCTCTTATACTGAGCATTAGCTGCTGCATGCAAGCTGAAGATGGCTGGAAAATGAACTGAGGATACCAGGGACCGCCCACTCTTATACAGGCAGCAGACTGATGTCATGTGTGGGCGGCCCCTGGCAAAAGACTGCTAGAAGAGCTGCTGTGCACCAAAGCAACCTCTGGCAATGACCCAAGTGTATTACCTGCCGCAAGAGAACGGCTCGTGGAAGATTTACTGTTACAGGTGAGTAACCCTCATTTCTAGGGACATGGATAGGGTGCACTATCCATTTCTGGCAAACTCCTAGCAGTTCTACTGAAGGAGGAGGCAAGGTGCACACCCCAACTTGAGAAAAACAGACTGGAGAACCAAGGCTCCAAAACCAGCATCCCGGTGTGACTCAAGGTCAATGTGGTAATGGGAGATGAAGGTGTGTGCAGACTTCCAGGTAGCAGCCCAGCAAATTTCCTGGATAAGGACATCCCTGGAAGCACTCACCGAGGCAGCAGTACGTCTGGTGGAATGAGCGGTAAGCCCAACGGGAGGCTCCCTACCAGCCAACCCATACCAGAGGTCGATGCAGCAGACTATCCAACAGTCAATCATTCACTTGTCTGCCGGTCTGTGAAGTGCAGCTTCAGTGTAGGTGACAAAGGGCTGGGGAACCTCCTCTTGAACTCCAGCTGTGTGCTTCTTATAGTAAGCGAGCGTTTGCTTTGGGTCCAAAGAATGGAGCCTGTGCTCGGCCTCGGAGGTTGGGTTGAAATACATCGGTAGGTTCATCATGTGGTTAAGGTGATCCTCCATAACAACCTTCGGGAGGAACTTCTGGTTGGGACAGAGAACGACCTTGTCCTCATGAACAAACAAATAAGGAGGCTCCACTGAGAGTACCTGGAGCTTACTGATCCTTCTGGCGGAGGTGACAGCCACCAAGAAGGCGATCTTTCAAGACAGGAGGGAGAGGACACCTGTGCATGGGTTCAAATGGCTTGCTCATGAGTACTGCCAGTACCAGCACCAAGTCCCAAGGTGGTGGTGGTTCACACACTGGTGGGGACAAATGGTCAAGGCCCTTAAAAAAAGTCTGACCACCTTTTCCTGCACCACCATCGGCATACCAGCCTGCGCCCGGTATGCAGAGATGGCTACCAGGTACACCTTGAGGGTCGTCTATTTCAGGCCCAACAGAGAGGGACTACAAGTAATCCAGGATATTCGCCAATGAGCAAGACATGAGGCCTAGCTTCCTGCCTTGACAAATGGATAATCTCTTCTACTTAAAGGCATAGCACTGGTTAGTCGACTCCTTCCGAAAGGCCTCAACAACATGAAGGACCTTGTCAGACAGATGCAAAGCCTGGAACTCTAGGTACTCAGAAACCAAGCTGTCAGGTGCAGGGAAGGAAGATCCGGGTGAAGGACCTTCCCCTGAAAGCAAGAGAGCAGGATCGAGTGGAAAGGCAATTGACACGGAGGCCTGCTGCTGAGGCGGAGAAGACTGGGGTACCAGAGCTGGCGCGTCCAGTCCGTAACCACCAGGATCATCCGCACCTTGTCCCTCTGAACCTTGTGGATAAAAGGAAAGGGAGAGAAGGCATACATGAGGCCCGGGGTCCAGGGCTTCGCGAAGGCATTCCCAATCAATGTCCCGCCACTGAGGAGGGTGGGCACAAAACAGCCTCAACTTCGCATTCTCCCAGGAGGTAAACCAGTTGACCAGGGAGCGCGCCATTTGGAGAACAGGCAATCCACCACCTCCTGATGAAGAGACCACTCAGACGCCGCACCAACTCGGCAGAGGGCGTCCGCCAGCTGGCTGGAGGCACTGGCCACGCGGATTGCCAGAAGATCGTTATTCAGATGGCATAAGAGGGACCAGGTGCGGAGAGCTTCCCGACACAACAGAAGGGAATGCATCCAGCCCTGCTTGTTGAAGCAGTAGAAGGTTGTATTGTCCGTCTGGACCTGAACGAACTCACCCTGCACCACTGGAGCAAAGGCCGTCAGAGCAAGACACACTGCATGGAGCTCCAACAGACTGATGTGACATCAGGATTCCACAGACCATGGACCCTTCTGACACCCAGGTGCACTCCCCATCCCATTAGAGACGTGTCAGTTGTGAAAGTGACCATCTGCTTTGGGCGGGCGAATGAGACTCCTTCCTGCAGATGTTCTGGGATGAGCCATCACTGGATGGCATCCCACACAGGCTGTGTAACCGTGTCTCGCCGGTTGAGGTAATTGAGGTGCTGTGACCAATGACGGGCCAGCTCCCACTGCAGAGGGCGCATCGACCAGCAGACCTACTGGACCATACTGGTGCAGGAAGTCGTGTACCCTTGCAGCCTCATGAAGTCCCGGGCACGGCACAAGTGGCGAACCTGAAATGATCTGGCAATGGGATCTGTCACCCTGCCTGCTGGGAGTTGGGCCTTGGCCCAAAGAGAGTCGACCTGCCCCGATGAAGTGAATCACCTGCAAGGGGTGGTGGTGTTCTGACTTGGCCGGGTTGACCAGAAGGCTCAAGGTCGAGCAGGTCTGGAGGTCCAGGTCCTTAGACCACTCCATCTCCTCCCTGGAGGAACCTGCAATCAGCCAGTCATCTAAGTAAGGGTATACCAGGACTCCTTGGTACCACAGGAATGCTGCCACAACTGCGATGCACTTAGTGATGACCACGGGGGCAAAGGAGAGACCAAACGGCATGGCATGTAACTCGTACAGGATCCCTTCCAAACAGAACTGAAGGAATCGCTGGTGGGACAGGATTGGATCGGGATGTGGAAAAAGGCCTCCTGGAGGTCTAGAGAGAAGAACCACAGGTCACGCTCTAGGGATGGTATAATCTGGTTCAGAGTGACCATCCAGAACTTGTGCTTCCTCAAATACTGATTAAGGTCATGAACATCCCGTATGGGGTGCCAAACCCTCGTCCGTTTTGGAACCAGAAAATATCTGGAGACCAACCCTGGATCAGCCATTGAGTCCGGGACAGGAGACACAGCTTCCTTTTGAAGAAACTGGGCAAGGCCCTTCTACACATATCCACGGACACCACATCTTCCCGTGCAGCATGAGCTCGGATGGGCAGGAGAACCTCGAAGTCCAGAAGCAGACTGTGACCCACTACTTCGAGCACCCATTTGTCCTTGTGTGATGACGGACCAGGCATGCAAAAATTGGGGAAGCTGGACTCTACGTGGGAGGACAAGGCACAAGGGACGGGTGGGGAATGACACCCCCAACCTGTCAATGGGCAGGCTTGGTGGCGGCTCCAGAGCTGGTTACTGAGGGAAACCTGGCTCCCGGGCCTCTGGACTTCGTTGGGCTAGAGTAAGCTAGCTTAGGTTTGTGCCACCAGGCCTGATGTTGCCCTGCTTGGGGCTGCAGCTGTCTGGATGGAGGCGCTGAGTAGGGTTGACACAAAGGGCTTCTTCATTTGTTTCTAGCCCTAATGTCTTTCTGTGAGGACACAGAGCCCAGAGTGGCACTGGACTTCTTGATGCCAGTGAGGTGACCATCGACACCTGGCCCAGACACGTCAGTACCCAAGGAGGAGACATCTGCCAATTTGTGCTGGGTATCCACAGTAAAAGACAAGATCCTTAACCACACCCAGCACTATATGGCAACCGCAACAGCCACATACCTGGCACAGCAGTCGCCAATGTCCAGAGCTGTCTGGAGCAGTTACTTGGCCACTCAGCATCCCTGGCCCCGGGACCATCTTAACTGCTAGCTGCAAATCCTCAGGAAGGCCAGGGATAATTTGGTCCAAAGCTCCCGAAAGAGCATGGAAAAGTTGGTCATCATGATGTCCAAATTGGCCTGCCGAAGGCCCAGGGACAAGGCGGAGCAGACCACCTTTGTCGCATGATCTAGTTTATCTGACTCCTTGTCAAGGGGATTGTCGACATCCCCGATGCTGCCCATGCATCAGAACACCGAGTCGGCTACCAAACCTTTGTCCGAAGGATGGTCAGAGACCCTGTGGGGACCCACATAGTTGGGGACCATACAGGCCAATGGCACCAGACAGGAGGCAAGGAGTTGCCACAGCTCATGGGCAGGACCAAAGATGATCTCCTTCACAGGGAAGGCAACCACAGGGGCACCATCCTCATCCAGAATCTCATTCAGGGGATACTTGGCCCAGCTCTGGATCAGTTCCAAGGAGATCCCCATAGACTCAGAGATCAAATGGAGCAGGGACACGAAGAAAACAGGCCCACGGTCTGCAGTGAGCTTCTCGAAGGACAACCCACGGCTTGTCTGAGTGAGAATCTGCACCGAGAGCCTGCCCGGGAGTCTGGAATCAGGGCAAGCACCCTTGGACAGGGCCCCATGTAAGGGCTGCAGAGGAGGTGGCTCCACCAGAATGGGCAGGAAAGTTGGCATCGGCTTGGCCGGAGGAACCGGCACAAGTCATGGGCAAGGACAACCAGGAGAGCGCCGGGGGCTGTAAAATGCAGTCGTGGCCGAGAATCCACTGTTGCCAGACAAGCTACTCATAACGGTGCTGCAATTTATGGCAAAGCCTGTCTTCATTTGAAGACGAGAGATGCCGATGGCAGAGAGCGGAATCTCAGGAGTCCAGAGATCTCAACAGAGAGCCCCACTGGGATTTTGAGAGGGACCTCGATTGACAGGCAGGTCTGGGAGGAGATACAGGAAGGTGCTGTGCACCAAGGAACCCCCACCCCCGAAAGGTTGATCTCCCAAGGGGAGATGGCCGAATCGGCCAGCTTATCTGACCCCTCCCCATGAGGACTGGAATCCTAGAAAGGGAATCGTCCCCACCATCCTCCGACAACAGGCTGACCAGAATAAGAAAGATCTTGACCAGCTGTCAATCTGCATCTCAACCACCAAGCCCAACAGGGATACAGAGGAGCCAGCAGCCTGGACCCGAACTAGAAAGCATCAGTCGAAGCTGACAGCTCGACAGAGTTCAAGCTAAATGCAGAATCGCGGGAACAGGACGAGCGAGCCAGATCCCACGATCTACGATGGGCATTTTTGACGTGAAAGGCACGCGAAGACTTAGACCCTCAGGAAGGGCCCCTACCAGAGAGTAGGTAGGGACTACCACAAATCCCGGAACATTCTGGTGAATGAAGCGCCCAACCCCACTGGTAGTAAAGTGGCAGAAAAAGCTGCACCTGAAGCAGCCAGGGCCACAACCTCCTCGAAGGCAGCAAGCTGTGTAGCCGATCTGGCAGCCGCAGAGACTGCCTTGCAGGCATCCTTGCATCAACCAGTAGGGTCCTATCCGTCCAGGCAACCTAAAAGGAGGCAGGCATAGCGGTCCTCCAATGTGGAGGGCTGAAGGGTCCATCACAGGTTGCAAGCCTGCGGATCATGCTGGGCCCCAAGGCAGCGGACTGGTGAGCAGCATTTTCAGGGGAAAAGCAGCGCACCACTTGGACCCCTAGACTCAATTTATGGTCATCACGCTCCATGAGTAATGAAAAAAAGGGTATGAATCCAGTTGCAAACTGGCAATCGCCAGCGGCTTGAGGACCTGAAATTAGGCCTACACACCACATGCAGGAGCTGCGAAGGAGGAGACCTGATGCTTCCAGCGGAAAGAAAAATCTGCTGTCACAAGGCAGTGCCGAGGAAGATACCATCCAAGTGGGGAGGAGCTTTACTTGGAAGACCTTCCAGCAAGTTTTAAAGGAGAAGGAATAACTGCCAGAAGTATGGCTAGTGCACCATATCCACGTCCCTAGAACCTATTCTAACAGGGGAATGGATATGGTTCACTTATCCACACTCTGGCAGACTCCTAGCAGTTCTCTGTGATGAGGGGATAAGACACGCACCCCTACTTGATGAACAGAGATTAAAGAACCAAGGTCCCAAAACCCATATCCTGGCATGAATCACAGTTGATGCAGTAGTGGGAAATGAAGGTGTGCGCTGGCTTCCAGGTAGCAGCCCTATAGATTTCCTGTATGGATGTATACCTGGAAACAGCCACCGAGACAACGGTATGTCTGGTGGAATGAGCCCTAATCCCTACAGGAGGCTCCGAAACAGCCAACCTATAGCAAAGGTCGATGCAAGATGTGATCCATCTTGCAATTGCCCGCTTTGCTGCCTGTCTGCCAGGCCCGGCATCAGTGTAGGTGACAAACTAGTGAGCCTGTCCCCAAATTCTAGCCATACGCTCTATATAACAGTGTTCTCCAAAAGTCTGGGGTATGCAGCCTACAGACAGCTTCTGAACAAGGGTAGGTAATGTATACCTGTAAGTTAATCACCTGGTTAAGGCGAAACTCTGATACCACCTTTGGGAGGAATTTCGGCTTGGGGCAAATCACAACTTGGTCCCTGTGGAAGACAAGGTAGGTAGAATCCACCGAAAGCACCCAGGGCTCCCCAATACTTCAGGCAGACATGATGGCCACCAGAAAGGCTGTCTTCCATGACAGGTGTGCTAATTCACACCTGTGCACCAGCTGAAAAGGCTTGCCCATTAGCATAGCCAGGACCAGCAGTAATGGGAGGTGGATCGTGCACTGAAGACAAGTGGTCAAGGCCCTTGATAAAGCACCTGACCACCCTCTCCTGGGTCACCATCAGGATACTGGCCCCTGCCCTGTAAGCAGAGTTGACTGCCAGGTGCACCTTAAGGGTGTCACTCGCAGTCCCAAATGGGAAAGGGACCAGATGTAGTCCAGGATGCTAGCCACAGGGCAGACAAGAGGATCAAGACCCCTGCTCTGGCACCAAATGGAAAACCTCTATCTGAAGGTACAGCACCTATAAGTTGACTCCTTCCTTGATGGCATCCACCACGTCGGGGACACCTTCAGATGGACCTGAGACCTGGAACTCTAGCCATTCAGGAAACAGGCCGTGCGGTACGGGGCTGAAGGTCCAAGTGTAGGACCGTCCCACTAAGTCTGGTCAGAAGGTCTGGGCAGAGAAGCAGCCGCCACGGAAGCCTGCTAATGAGGTGGAGGAGATGCACGTTATCAGAACTGCTGAAGGTAGTCTTGAGCTATCAAGATCTGAGGAAAGGCACACAGGCACACAGAAGGGCCAAGGTCCAGAGCCTCACAAAGGCATCCACCATTAATGTCCCACCCGGGGGGGGGGGGACACTACAAAAACAGCCTGTTTGGAGTTCTCCCAGGAGGCAAACAGATCCATCGAGGTCAAGTACCATAGGGAGAACAGGTGGTTCACCACCTACTGATTCAGAAGCCACTCATGCGACATCTCTCCTAACCAGCTGAGAGTGTCCGCTACCCGACTGTTCTTCCCCACAATGTGAAATTGCCAGGAGATCAGTGCCCAGGCTGCGCACAAGGATTCATGTGTGGAAGGCCTCTCAGGAAAGGAGTATGTGTCATCCTGTCTGCTCAGGTTAAACACAGTTGTGGTACTGTCCATCTGGACTTGAACGACCCGACCCGTTATCTGATCAGAGTCTGGCAAATACAGACCTGTTTATGATGCAAACACCATTGGAAAATTTGAATCAACTCAGGTTTTGATGCATCCTGCTCCTTGCATTACTGCATTTTTATACAAGGCAATGCACCATTCTCTGGCCTTTAAAAAATCCAGCCCAGGATCTCCTGCATTCTGCATGCAGTGTTAGTGGCTCAGTAGGTAGCAAACTTACCTCTAAGGACAGAAGATCAGGCGGTCATGGGTTATAGCCCCACACCAGGCACTTGGGGTAATAACCACAACTGACACTGTAATGCAGTATGAGAGGGGTGCTGCACTGCCGTCCTTTGGATGAGGCATTAAACCGAGGCCCCTCCTGCCACCTCTGGTCACTGTCCAGGCGAAAGTAAAAGATACCATCGCACTTACTGAAGAAGAGGAGAAGTTTTATTTGGATAATAAAACATATTGGAGAAGAATAAAATGGCAAATTGCCCATAAAAACAATCAACAAGATACATGCATACGAAAAAAAAAGAACAGTCGCATCTCCTCCCCGTCAGTAAAACAGGTCCATTCAACCCATCACCCAGGACGCACCTAGAAACAAACCATCATTGCTTAGTGTGCCTCTCCGGGTCAAGAAATTACATTTACATAAAGAAATAAAATTCTTGCCATGTAGGTGAAGAATGAGGGATCCAATAGTGTAGGGAGGGAGAAAAACTAAATAATTAAGCAGATCGAATGCCATCTGGTGTAGGCTCGAAGAAAATGAAAATTTCAAACTCACCATAATTCTTGATCTTCCAGAATATCTTCACCATTCATCACTGGTGGGTTCTGGGCTGGGGACACTAGGACCCCACGAGAGTGTATGCCTTCAAAAGCTTCAAGTGGTAGGGGACAGACGTTGGAGGCGCCGCCGTCCACTAGGCGAGCAGATGATGTGGTGCTCATGGGCAGGCCAGTAAGCGACGCCGGACCCCTTACCTCTTAAGTTCTTTTCACCTAGGAAAGAAAGAAATACTAAGAAAAAGAGAAGGGCTGGGGCAAGGGAGCTCAAGTGACACACCAAACGATACAGGATATAAAAACAACAAATGAATAAACACAGACCAAGAGAAGATGATTTTAGTAGAAGGGTCTTCAAAGTGGCCAAAGATGACCAAGGCAAATGGATGAGAGACAGACAGAGAGAGAAGGGGCACAGCAGGGACCCCGAATTCTCAGCCATAAAAATAAGAAGAGCTGGCTTGCGCGCAGCTATAGTAGACTATAGCTTATGCCCTCCGAGGCTAGCTGCCTCCTAAATGAACAGCATGGTCCACTAAAATGTCCAAGGACCAGCTAGAGGGGTGGATCACAAGGAAAGGAGTACCTCCCTGAAGTCTCAAACAGGAAAAAAGCCATGAGCACTGGGAAAAGCATAGCCAGCCATAGTTGTCCACCTGAAAATACAAGAACCATAACAGGCCAAGGATTAGGAGTCCCATATGATCAAAACATAATATGGGAGAGGAAAAGTCTTTGATTTCAAAGGTCTGAAAGGCTGATCCAGTGCTCAACAGTGCACCAACAGGTCCAGTTTCCAAGCCAAGAAGATGTACAAGAAGTTCAGAGAAAAATACAACCCATGAGATGGGAAAAATGACCAAGGAAAAAGGGGTCCCTGCCAGGGACAACAGACAGGAATAGGAACCCACAAGAGAAAAAAAATGAATTCCCATTCTCCTGACTCTCTGGATGAAGCATCCCAAAACAGGGGATTAAGATAAGAAGTGTAATAGGCCACCGAAACAAAATATGCAGCTGAACTGGCAAGGGGAAATAGACAATTCCAAAATTCCCAGCCCCTATAGTGCCAGCTCCTCTTGAAAGGCCTTGTCCCAAGAGGGACGCAAAAAGTCTATCCAAAAACTACAGATCCCCTCCGCAAAAAGGGTGGGGGGGGGAGAGACTAAAACAGCCCATTGGCTATAAAAAGGCGTCTCTTTCTTTAACCCACCCCCCACCCCTTTTTTTGTTAAAGGAACAAGTTAAGGTCAGAGCCAAACGTCTGCAGGATCTGACTGATAAGGAACAAATTTAGTGTGCATGACCCATGCTACTAAATGTGTTCAGACCTGCTGCTGGCTGAGACACCCTCTGGGCTGCAGCTGTGGTGCTATCAGGCTCATGTCAAGGTGCAAAGTAAACAGCAGCACCTCCGAGCTGTTTGGCACACTGTAAGCAAGGCAGGAAAAGCAAGCAGTACCGACTAATACCAGGCCTCACCTTCCCATTGCCCCCCGTGGAGCAACAAAAGCGAGACCTTGTCCAGCTGACGAGAGAAAATTCCCCATCAGTGACACGCAAGTTACCTGCCCGGACCAGGCTCCCTACCGCACCGGTAAGAGTTGAAGAATTAATTGACAAAGGCAGTGATCTCATGGAGACAGAAATTGGTGAATTGTCATATCTGGAGGCATGTCTGTACTGGGTGGTGGGAGGTGCATCAAAAGGGAGTGAATAACTGCAGAATTACACCAGGATATGAGGTGTTTTGAAGGTTTTCTCTGTGGTGCCCCTTCGGAGTTGCTCCACAGCTGAATTCTGAATCATAACCAGATGAATACAATTACAGCCTGAGGATGTCCAAGGCAGAATAATATGTACATGTGGAATACTTGAGATTGACAATACAAGTTTTACAAGGCAGGTGACTTGGTAAGCACCAAATCATCCATTCTGTTGATCTTTTTGTACAAGACAAATACACCTGCCATCTATCGTACAAATTATAGTGAGATAATACCGTCTAACGTTATTCAGATTGGTTCAAATGTTCCAGGTTAAATTCGGGGTAGTCAAAAAAAAGACATTCCTATTAGTAAGGGTAAATACAGTCTGTGAAGGAACTCCATTCTCACTCCTTGTTTTTCTGACCTCGGTTCCTGCCTTTTCTGAGCCCCTATCAAGTTGCTCATTCCGTGGAGGTCTGGCGCCATCTAGTGGTCAAATGCGGAATTGCGCCATGTGGCAAAAACTCGTTATACACAATTTCAGGAGACGCATTTGTCAGGAAGGAATCGCCCGGAACTCCTCTACACAGAAGGCGCAGAACAAGGTCTTTATTTTAATCCACAAAGCCAACATCTGACAACTTATCAACTATCCTACTCAAGTACTTAATGTGGAATTTTGACAGTGGAAAGAATTTCCTGCCCACACTGACCGTGACACGGCTGTGTTGGTAAGTAGAATTATAACAGGAGCACACATTAACAACAAGAAGTCTTGTACGGAGCCTTTTTTGGAACACCAAACTGGTGTTTTAATGCCTGAGTAGGGAGTTGTGCCAGAAAAGCCATCAAAGAAACAGTAAGCTATGAAAACTCAGCCATCAGTAATGGCTTACTGCACACCTGTCTCCATTCGCTTTTAGCAGTGCTGCAGACATGGGCAAAGGAGAAAAATATATACATAGCAAACAATCAAAAGAAGTTTGGGATTCTCTAATTTGAGCAAGCAAATCCATGGGTCCCTTAATTTCTGCAAAATGTAGCTGTTTGAGAAGTGTGTGTGTGTGGGGGGGGGTCGGAGGATGTTTTCAGTAAATTCAGCGCACTGTCTTACATTCACGGAGGGATAATACTGTGAGGGGCAAGTAAAGCTTTAGACAGTTGGAGTCATATCAGTTTAAACTGAATATTACTAAAAATGCTGAAGTGCTCTAAAATTGTACTATTGCAAACAATTACTCTACTAGGAAAATCCTTAATACTAATGGCAAAGACTTCCAGTTGGCACAATGAAAAAACATTTAATTCAGAAAACCTAGATTTCCAAGACATTTCATATTAAGACAGGTTAATAATAAATGATAATATTCTAACAGAACTGTTGTGAAATGAGTGACCAGGAAATATGGCAACTGTAACTAGAAACTGCAAATGCCTAGGTCAAGAATTGTTTACACATATTCTATGCAACATAAGCAAGCCTCCCCTTTATCTCTTGCAATGCGGTGTCTGATACCCTGGTCCACTGCCCTCAGGGAGGTAGGAAAGGCACTCACCAAAGCTCTGAACTGTTCCCAGGTCAGGGGTCTCGTAGGACTGAAAAGAAAAAATTACTCACCTTAGTAATGTTGTTTCTTCTAATGGAGTCTTGCTATATTATGACATATGCAGTATAACCCCAGGTTAGAACTGCTCCGGAGGTGAAAGAGTTAACTTCCATGCAGGGCATGGAATCTTGAGCACGAGCTCGGTTGAACACTCTGTCTGTTGAAGCTCAAACTTAAACTGTCAGATCTTTACGAGCAAAAAACTCACAAAGGTTCTATGTGGAAGCCGTAAACCTACACTAGCCGCTGGCTACTAACTACAAAAACACCTTTTTGATCTTGATCCCAAAACAAAGACTCAAGTCGGGGGATTCAAGAAGAAAACTTAAGCATAACACCTAAGCACCATAGAAGGGTGAAATAAAGTGGGAATCAAAGAAGTGCCAACATTGCACTGCCCACCCACATCCCAAAAACAGAGGTTCTGAGAGGGGCAGGCTTGGGAGGTCATAATATAGCAAGACTCCATTAGAAGAAACAACATTACTAAGGTGAGTAATTTTTTCTTCAAACAACATGAAGTCTTGCTATATTATGACATATGCAGATCTACACAGCAGTACCTCCATGGAGGAGGACAGAACCTACTTGGGAATAGGCTCTGAAGCACAGCTGTGCTAAATCGAGCATCACTCCTAGCCTGGATATCCAAGGAGTAATGCTTAGTAAAAGTGTGAACTGTTTTCCAGGTAGCTGCTTGACATATCTCTAGGATAGGAATGTCCCGGCAGCAGCCAGAGACGCAGCTGTACCTCTGGTAGAGTGAGCCCTCAGGCCTGAGGGAGGAACCTTGCCCAGTTTTTCGTAACAGAATTGGATACAAGAGACAATCCACCTGGCAATGGATCTTTAGTGCGGGTTTCCTTTACCAACCTCACCATAAGTGAGGAACAATTGAGGATTGAACCTGTGACCCTTGGTACATTCCATATAGTAACTAAGGGCTCTTTGACATCTAACTGTGCAATCTCCTCTCACCAGAGGAGGAATGGTCAGTGAAGTACATAGGAGAGACATGGATTGATTAAAGTGAAAGTCTGAAACCACCTTAGGCAAAACTTCCTGTTAGTCCTGAGGACTACCTTATCTCTATGAAAGGAGATAAAATCAGGCTCCACTGACAAGGCTTGTAGCTCACTTATGCGCCTGGCAGAGGTGATGGCTACCAGAAACACAGTTTTCCAAGTCAAGTACTTCAGCTCTGCTGAAGACAATGGCTCAAAAGGGGGTTGCATAAGCTGAGCGATGCAAATATTAAGATCCCAAGCAGGGGCAGGATCCCTGAATGGGGGATGGGTGTGAAGCAACCCTTTAAAAAACTTGGAGAACACAGGGTGAGCTGATGAAGAGGGCTTACCTGCTGACAAGAAGACAGACATAGCTGCCAAGTGCACTTTTAGGGTAGCTGGTCTCAGCCCCAAGGAATTCAAATGCACCAAATAATCCAGGATTGTGGGAACACCACCAGATTCTGGGGAAATATGTTTACCAGCACACCATATGGAAAATCTCTTACATTTTGAATTATAGGTAGCCCTGGTGGAAGGCTTCCTAGAGGCCTTCAAGATATCCAATACACCTTGAGAAAGGTGTAGGTCAGCAAACTCTAACTCTTCAAGAGCCAAGCCTTGAGATTGAGAGATTTGAGGTTCGGATACCAAACTCTCCCCTGGGCACAGGTTAACAGGTTGTGATTCCTGGGAAGGCATAGGGGAGGGTGGACTGCTAAGGACATGAGGAGTGGGTACCAGGGCTGCCTGGCCCAATCTGGAGCAATCAGGATCATCTTGCAGGATTGAGATCTGATTCTGACTAGCACTTTGAAAAGAAGGGGAAGGGGGAAAGCATAGAGAAACTTCCCTTCCCAACTGAGAAGGAAGGCATCCAGAGGGACTGAGCCCAACACTGGGGGCCTGCAGCAAAAGGGAAGCTGGTGATTGTCTGGGGCTGCAAAGAGATCTATTTGCGGAGTGCCCCATCTGGCAAATATTACCTCCAGTACTAGGGGATCCAGTGTCCATTCGTGATGGCCCTGGGAAATCCTGCTGAGAGCACCTGCTAGGACATTGTCCTTGCCTGGGAGGTGAACTGCCGTAAGGGAGGCGTTCAGAGAATAAGCCAGAGACCACAACTTCATTGCTTTGGTGCACAAGGCCGTAGACCGAGTGCCCCCTTGCTTGTTGATGTACCACATTGTAGTGGTATTGTCTGTTCTGACCTGAACTACCTTGTTCTGGACAGATGTGGAGAAAACCTGAAGTGCTAGAAAAACTGCTCTGAGCTCCAGCAAATTGATGTGGAGCAGGGATTCCTGAGGGGACCACAGCCCTTGGGTAGAAAGGTCGCCCATGTGAGCTCCCCACCCCAAGAGGGATGCATCTGTAGTAAGGGTCAAGGAATGAGACTGGGGAGTGAAGGGAACCCCCTGTCTCAGATTGTTCTGATCCTGCCACCACTGAAGTGCCTGGATCAGGGTTCGAGTCACTGGAATCAATTTGGTTAGGGGATCCGTTAGAGACCAAAAGGCTCTCAAATGGAACTGAATGTCCCTCATCTGAAATCATGCTCCCTGCACTACTGCTGTAGAAGCAGCCACGTGCCCCAGGAACTGCAGAAAATGCCTTGCTGGTCGAGAGACCTGCAGGGTGAAAGAGGAGGCCAGAGACACCAGGGTCCTTGCTCTCTCCAGAGGAAGGAAGGCTCTGGCTTCTTTTGTGTTCAGTTCTGCGCCTATAAAGGTGAGATGCTGGACAGGCTCCAGAACCGACTTTGGAAGACTGAGAAGGAAACCTAGAGATGTAAGCAGCTGCTGGGTTACTTGTAAATGAAGTTTGACCTGTTCTGGAGACTGGCCTACAATGAGCCAGTCGTCCAGATAAGGAAAGATGGCAATCTTTTGCCTTCTTAAATGAGCAACTGCTACTGCCAGGCATTTTGTGAACACCCTTGGAGCCGAGGAGAGGCCGAAGGGCATTGCTCTGAACTGGTAATGGCCTGAGGGCAGTTCGAATCTGAGGTGCTTTCGATGGGAGCTTCTGATGAGAACATGGAAGTAGGCATCCTTGAGGTCCAGGGAGGCTAGCCAGTCCCCTGGCCTTAGAGAGGGTAAAATAATCCCCAGGGTCACCATTTTGAACTTTGGTTTTAAAAGGTGCTTGTTTAGATACCCGAGATCCAGAATGGGCCGCCATTCTGTCTTTTTTGGGGTAAGGAAGTACCTGGAGTACAACCCTTTGCCCTGGTGTATGGGTAGAACCCTTTCCACGGCTCCGAGAGCCAGGAGGGCAGAAACGTCTGCTTCCAGGGCAAGAGCCTCTGATGGGTTTGCAGGTGGAAAAGATCTGGCTCTCATCTTTGGAAATTTTTTGAAGCTGAGAACCAGTCCCTGGCTTACTACTTCCAGGACCTACTTGTCTGATGTTAAAGACTTCCAGTCCTGGACAAAGTAAGCCAGCCTGCCCCCTACCGGTAGTGGAGAATCGGCCCTGGCTACCCCATCAGGAAGCCTGTTTTGCAGGGGCTTTGGGTTGAGGGGTAGAAGCAGGCTTACTAGAGCCCCTTCTGCCCCTTCCTCTAAAGAACCCCCTCTGGGCATAAGCAGAAGAGGAGGCCTGGGCTTGGTAAAATGGCCTATGAAAAGGCCTGCCCCTGACATGCTGCCTTTGAGGAGTGAGTTGCCTTTCTTTGGCCTGTGCACTCCTATAGGTGGTCCTATACTCATCCATTTTCTTCATATAATTCTCTGTCTGCTCCCCAAACAGAGAATTTCCCACAACAGGAAAATCCATAGCCTTAGACTGGGTATCCTGTGACAGGGCAGTACATCTGAGCCAGGCCATTCTGCGAAGAGACAAAGATGTAGCCATAACTCTAGATGAAACATCATTAGAGTCTACAGCAGCATGAAATTGCACCTTGGATGCCTCAATACCATCCGCAGCCACCTGCTCCAGCTCCCTGGCAAGCTGTTCAGGGGCCTGTTTTGCTAGGGCCAGGACAGTATCCCACCTGGATTTCTGGTACCTAGCTGCGTAAATCATATAATTTGCCTGTCTGAGTCCCAAAGATGCTGCCATGTACTGCTTCTTTGCCATGGCATCCATCCTCCTGGAATCCTTTTCAGGAGGGTGAGAGGCTAGAGGAATATTAGCCTTGTCACAAGCTGCAGCCTGCACTATCCCCACATGGCTGCACTGCTGAGACAGGAACTCCGTATCAGAGCCTGATAAAGCATACCTCTTGTCCATCCTTTTATCCACAGGGAGGATAGAATGAGGAGTTTTCAGAATTTTTACTGTCCGTTTCCTAAAAGATTTATGCAAGGGAATAGACAGTCTCCTAGACTCTGGAATATCCATCATTTCCCCAAAATCAGGCTCTTCTTGATCATCAACAGCTTCCTCAACAGGGAGTTGCAGAGTGTCAGCTACTTTCTTGTAAAACAAAAAATGAGAAGGGGACTCAGATAGCCTGGGAGGGGATACTCCTGAGGGTCTGTCTGGAGAGATGTCCGGTTCAATGGGCACATCCAGACGGTCAAAATCACACTCACTCTCCTCGTACCCCTCCTCCCCTTCCACTGGTTCATAAAAATCTTCAAAATCATAATCTTGAACCGAGGGAACTGACTGAACCGGGCGCTTGCCCAATGGTGCCGGTTCGGACGGAACTGGGGAAAGAGACTGGACAATTTGAATAGCTTTGGCTATTTCCTCAGCAGTTGGAGAAAGAACTTTTGGCCCCAAACTAGCTGACCTTCTAGCCCTTTTAGTTGGAACCGGCTCCTCAGAGCCGGCTCTTCGTTTGCCCGAGGAAGCATCGCCCTGGTCAGAGGGCACTCCCTCAGGTTCAGTTGGAACCGAACCGGGCTGGCCATCCGGGTCAGCGGACTTTTTGGCCTCCCTTTCCCTGAGCCTACCAACTCTTTTTTCCATGGTGGCAACAGGAAAATTCTTACAAATCTGTCAGTCTGCATTGAGGTGGTCAAACCCCAGACAATATACACAAATGGTGTGTGGGTCAGCCTTGTCAAAGGCTTCCCCACAGAGGCCACAGTGCTGAAACCCAGTGGGTTCGGTTTTTCTTTTGGGTTTCTCAGACATAGTGCCAGCCTAACCAAAACTTGCCCGTTAACAGCAATCCACCAAGCAAGACTCTCTTATCGGTTCCCAACCGTGTCACGGATCGTGGAAAAAACCTTAATAAAATCTGTTTTTTTTTAGAACAGATAAGAACCGGGAACCGCACTCTAAAGGGCTAGAAGGTAATTTTAAACCCTCCGATCGGTTCAAACCGAACCGAAAAAGACGTTTACAAGTTCCACACAGAAGAAAAATAAATAAGTAAGCCTATCTATTACTTACAATACCACAGACAGAGCTTGAACCGACGACTGCGGTTAAATTTCGATAAAATAAACCGAGAATTTACACTTTAAAACCGACAAACAAACCGAGCAGCAGGAGGAATCTCCGGAGCGACTGTTCAGTGAGGCGGAGTAAAGAATCTGACAGTTTAAGTTTGAGCTTCAACAGACAGAGTGTTCAACCGAGCTCGCGCTCAAGATTCCATGCCCTGCATGGAAGTTAACTCTCACCTCCGGAGCAGTTCTAACCTGGGGTTATACTGCATATGTCATAATATAGCAAGACTTCATGTTGTTTGAATGCCCAGGAGACAAGAAGAAATAGGCAGAGGAGAAAGAAGAGGTGGGTCATAAAGGACCAGGCCAGGTCATCTGCCAGGGCTTCAAGAGCAGACAGGGGACCAATCCCGAGGGGAGAGGCTGTGCATTTCTAACACCCTCAAACACCCACCCATACAGAAGCAATCTGGATGGTGTCCTTGGGAGAGGGAGACCCCCAGGTGGGCAGATCAGAGTCACAGTGGTCCCACAGGGCAGCCCCTATCCCCACCTATCACTGACCCAGACGGTTCAGGTGGAGAGCGGCAGAAGACTCTAGTAAACACTAGAACTCCTGCTAGAGCCCCCAGCCACTCTAGACCAGGGTGGAGCAAATCAGTTTGTGAGCTGGTGGTCAGTTTGGCTACTAGCTTTCCAAATCTGATACCCACATCAATATTTTTAGTTGCCATACCTTTTTAAGAGCTCAAAAATCACTTGATGCACAAGTAGCCAGTTGGCTGGTCACTTTCAAAATCTGGTACCCAAACAATTTTTAAGCGCCCACTAGCCACCTGACTACCCAATTTGTCCCACCTTGCTCTAGACATGGAGCACATCATCGACCAAGACCTACTAGCCCTCAACTCACCTGAACAGGCTTTGCCCCTTGGGTTAGGCCTAAGAACATCCCTAGCAGATGAATCCTGGAGCAAAGAACAGCTGGCACCAAAAAAGACACCAGAACCACCCTCGGTACCGCAAGTGGCACTGCAATCAGACTCGGTGCAGAGGACGGAGCGGAACTCAACTCAGCGCCACCATCCCTTCAGGTGCAAGAATCGGCACCGTAGGATGCAGGGGAAGTGGCGCAGTGGCTGGCACCAGGCTGAAAAGAAACCCTAGGCAATGACCTGGATACTAAAGGCCTAAGGCTAGGCCCAGAAAGGTCTCCTTCATCAAGGCTCGGAAGCCAGTCTGGATCATCCTGGTCCTCACCGCCTCCGATCATCCAACAACCTCTCAGAGGACATGATCCAGAAGATCTCCCAATGAGCAACTGACTGCAGAGAATTTTCCTCTTCCAGAGCTGCGACCAACAGGAGGAGGGAACCTGGGCATGCGGGCGGCACCGCCCCACTTACCAGCACTTGCCTTAGTGTCAGGAGTCGAAGTGACGCTGGGCCACGGCCCCAAGGAACCCATCAGCGTAGACCCAGCATATAGCTGTGACTGCTACAGGGGGCGTACAGACCCCTGAGGGGGTACAAGAACTGGGAGGGGTGCCCAACCGGCCACTGAGTGGGGGCTGTCCCACAGACCCCTCCCCCGGGCTCCCATCCCAGTGAGACAAGGACTAGTTTAAGCCTGGTCACCTTTGGTATGTACAGTATCACAGAGTGGCTCAATGGAAGGCCCTACCTATGAGTCCCGGGTGCAACACCTGCCTCCGAAGGTGGTGGTGGTCATGGGGATCCATCCCCACCTCAAGTAAATTTCCAAGGTGCAAAAGTCCATCAAGAAGCAGGCATCGCCATGGTTCATGTCATGATCTGCTCAGAGGCAGGTCCAGCAACGATCACGTCTGTACCGAACAGACAGTTCTCCCACAAGGGCACCGATGCATGAGGGAGAATCCATCCTCTTGGATGTTTTCTTCCATTAACTAGGCCCCTGGATCCAGACAGGATAAATTCATGGAAAACAAGAAAAACTAGCAAAAATTTAACTCAGCGTCATACAAAGGGGATGAGAAAAGAAAAGGCTGCAATAAGAGGTTGAAGACGGTATACAGCATCAAGCTAGCGGCAAGAACAGAACCAAGAGTGTGAGATGCAGTAAAAAAAAAAAAAAAAATGGTGAACGCTCCCACAGAATGCCTTCCTTGATGGCTGGAACAACAGAATTGAGGAGGGTAAGGGCGCTGGCGTCAGTTACTGGTCAGCCCACGAGTACCACCTCATACGTTCACCTCGAAGGCAGCACTATGTCAGACGTCGGTCCCTTACCTCTGAAGCTTTTAAAGGCATACGCTCCACCAGTGTCCTAATGCTTCTGGCCTAAAACCCACCAGTGATGAATGGTGAAGACTGATTCTTGGAAAATCATCAATTCCACAGTGGTTTGAGCATCATTCTGGTCCACAGATTAACAAAACTGCAACAGTCATAACCCTGAAGAAACCACTGAGTAGGCAAATGACTGGAAAAAAAAAACAAAAAACTTGGCTTAACAGGGTATGTCAACCAAGTGACAGCAGGGGGAGAAAACAGCATCAGAAGAATCATATTTAGAAATATGCACACATTTTTATGTTTGTGCTAGCATACTCCAATTATATCCTGGTGAATATTTTACCAACATACACACACAGCAAAAATACTGATATTAGGTGCATATTATACACATGCGCAGTTTTATACCTGTAGGATTTAAAAGCTAATAGGGGACTGTGATAAGGACCAAATGGCGGTGGTTTTACTTCAGACTGTTTTACTTGTGCTGTTACTAGATCCAGTTCCACTGAAATCTCCTAGAAAACAAAAAAGCAAACATCTGGATGAAGTCGTACACACAGCCATCATTCAAATTTTCTCATATCTGTAACAGAATCTAAACATGCACAGTATTTACCTGACAACTAACAGGCTTTTCCTTGGACATCATCATCAGAGCAGTGCTTTTCTGAAACAGTTCTTTTAAACTCTCTGTTTCAGTATACAGTTTCTTAAGTTCATCAATATTTAATCCAAGGAAGAGTTCATGTTCTTCAATGGTCTTTTTAGCAGGCTTATTTACATGGTCTTTGCAAGGAGTTGCATCAGAGTGCTTAAGGTTTGGTTTAGTAAAAGATGTTGACTCTCTGAAAGACCTCCTTCGTTCCCTTGATATATTCGACTGGATTTCATCTTCCACTTCATTTTCTTCTGTATCAAGTGTTATTTTATCTTGCGTAAGGTCATGCAATGAAGGCTGCGGTAATGCATATTCAGGCTCTTCCTCTACATTTTGCACATGGATATTATTAATTGGTTGCTCTCGGGTTCTAAGAATCTGGGCTTCTTTAAGTTTCTGTATTTTCAGAGCATATTCATATTCCAGCTGTTGCAATCGCCTTTTCTCCAATGCAATTAATTCAGCAGAATGCTTATTTGGACTTACAGCAGACAAACGTTCCATTTTCAAGACTTTGTTCGGCTAGAACATAAAAAGCAAAACTGTCAATCCTTATAAATCAAAAAGGGTACTGACCTGCAACCATTTCATCTACTGACATATAGACACACACACACACACACACACACACACCACAGCATTTTGAGGTAAGGAGCCAGAACCTGAAACTGTCTAGTCAGAGTCAACCCATGATTGCTTAATGGCCTCCACCCTCCCCAGTCAGTTCTTTTATGCTAGAAAAGCACCTGCATCGATGACACCCACACAGGGGTAACAGCTAAAGTGGCTGACTGCCACTAGCGGCAGTAAAACAGGAAATGCCAGACCCAGTCCTTGGTATATCCGAGATAATCAGGGGACGTCAGTACCAGAGGTCGAAGGCCGTGCACTTACTTTAGTCTCCTTTTAAGTGAGACCTAGAACAAACAGGAGAAGACCCAGGTGATTCCCCTGCATAGCAGTGCTTCTCCGAATCTTTGCAAATTTGTCTTTTGACTTTTCTGTAGCTTTCTACATCTGCAAAGTTGCCTCTGCTGTCCCGGACAGCCTAGGTGAATGGCATGATGTCAGATGCAGAGCTGGTGGAGTGGGCAGATGAAACCGGCGTCTGAGCCAGTGAACACTATGTACCCTCCAAATCTGGCAGCAAACATACTGATACGCTGTATTAGTGTCATCTTTGGAAAAATTACTTACCATAGTAATATTTGCTTCTTCCAAAGCATAGTACAGTTACGTAAGAACTTACCGTAACAGCAGATCTTAGAGAACATCTCTTGCAGCAGGTTACACCATTAGGACTGAAGCCGGCAGGCGCCAGGAACCCATGGAAATTTTCTAGCTAGCAGTATTCAGTGAGGTCCGCCCCTCAGGCGTCGGTCCGCCCCGACGTCAGGCACAGTACATAAGGGCTGGCCCCACAGAATCCCCAGTTCTCCCACCAGAGACTCCCGGCTGCTGGATGACATCAGAAGAGGAGACTGAGGATCCGCCATCAAATGGCAATCAGAGAGGTGTAAAGAACACCTGATCCTAGGAGAAGGATATCGGAATAAAAAAATCTACCTCCAGCGGGGATGGTGGGAGGGAAAGTACCTGCTGCAAGAGCTGTTCTCTAACATCTACTGTTACAGTAAGTTCTTACGTAACTGTACTATCTTACTTCGAGAAACAGCTCTTGCAGCAGGTTACACCATTAGAACTGATTCCCAAGCAATAACGGAAATCCCAAACCACTGGGAGGAGGGAAGGTAGAAATCCTTAGTAGAACCTAAGCCTAGGACAGAAGTCCTTGAAGGACTGCTAGACCAAAACCTGCTCTTCACCTCAATGCAACGTCCAGGCTATAATGCCCGATGAAGGTGTGCACAGTGCTCCAAGTGGCTGCTGCACAGATGGCACAAAGTGGACCACGTTCTTTAAGGCATAGGGAGGTAGCCACCTTGTGGAATGACCCTTAACCGTGCCCGGTAAGGGTTTGTCACGCTTCTGGTAACAGGACGTGATACAATGTATGAGCCACCTGGACAGCGACTGTTTGGAAACGGGAGCTCCCATCATCCTGTGGGCGAAGGAGACAAAAAGCTGGTCAGTTTCGGTAGTGGTTGGTTCTGGTCAGGTCGTATCGAAGACACCTATGCACATCTGAAGTATGCAACAGGGCCTCTCCTCGCTTTGAATATTTAGGGAAGTACACTGGTAGATCGATGTCCTGATTAAGAATGAGAGCTGAGACCACTTTAGGCAAAAACTTCGGACTGGTCCGTAAGGATACCCTGTCCTGGTGGAAAACCAAATAAGGTTCTTTGCACATCAGTGCGTGAAGCTCCGAAATTCTTCTGGCCAAAGTAACGGCAACTAAAAATAACGTCTTCCATGTAAGGAAATGTAGCTCGCAATCCGCGGGTGGTTCAAGAGGTGGCAGCTAAAGCTGCCCCAGGATAAAGGGTAAATCCCAAGGCGGAATAGGATCTTTGATCGGAGGTCTAAGGTGGAGGACACCTCTCAGAAAGGCTTGTGCTGTGTCGAACTGAGATATAGGATGTTGGCCTATAGGAGTGCGATAGGCTGAGATGGCACAAAGGTGTACTTTTATCGAGGAGTAGGCCAAGCCTGTCTGAAAAAGAGAAAGGACGTAGTCCAAGACCAACCTTTCTGGACAATCCATTGGCGAAAACCCCCGCGCTTGAGCCCAGAGGCAAAATCTGCACCATTTCATGGTGCAAGTAGCATGAGTGGCCGGTTTTCTAGCAGCCGCTAGAACATCTGCTACCTCTTGCGAGACCCCATATCGCATAATAGCTATGTCTCTAGGAGCCAAGCGTGCAGGTTCAGCGAACGAAGGTCCGGATGGACGAAGGAGCCTGCCTCCTGAGACAGCAAGTGAGAGCTAATTGGCAGAGGCACCGGAGGTTCCCGGGACAGCTGATGTAGTAGAAGGAACCATATCTGCCTGGGCCAAAACAACGCGATGAGTATCAGTGTCGCTTGCTCTCTACGAAGTTTCAAAAGGACCCTCTAGATCAACGGAAAGGGGGGAAGCACAGAGGAATCTGCCCGCCCAGGAAAGGGACAACGCGTCTCACCAGAAAACACCAGGCCCTGGATCTAGCGAGCAGAAATTGGTCAGTTTTGCATTGGATGGGGACGCGAAAAGGTCCAACTCTGGTGTACCCCATCTGCGAAACAGATCCTCTACTACCTCCTGGAGTAGTTCCCACTCGTGGACTCTGGCCCGAGAGGGACTCAGGCTGTCTGCGATGACGTTGTCCACCCCGGTACATGAACAGCAATGAGGTTTGCGCCGTGTTATAAAACCCAATCCCACACCCTCATAGCCTCCCTGCAAAGTGGGTAGGAATGGGTGTCTCCTTGTTTGCTGAGGTAATACATCACCACGGAATTGTCTGTAACAGAAGAGTACCTGGTAGAATCTCCAACTGGAAAGCCTGCAGGGCGCAAAGAACTGCTCTCATTTCCAGGATATTTATGTGGATACGAGTCTCTTGGGCCGTCCATGGGCCCCGAGACCGAACACCGTCGAGGTGTGCTCCCCATCCAAGCCCTGAGGCGTTTGTGGAGAGTCACACTCGGATACGGCGCAGGGAAGGAGGACTCCAACCGAGAGGTTCTTCAAATCTAGCCACCATTGCCAATCCCGGATTACGGCCTTCGTGATCCAAATTGGGAGCTGAAGATGGTCTTGCTTTTGATCCCATTGGACACGTAACATCCACTGGGTCACCCGCATATGGAGACAGGCTAGTGGGACTGTTGCACTGGCCACAGCCATGTGTCCGAGCAGGCAAAGGACCAGTCTGGCTGGGACGGTCTTCTTTGCAAGATGTCCCTGATGAGGGATCTGATGTGTTCCACTTGGTCCTGGGATAGAAAAGCTTTCCCCTGGACGGTGTCCAGAACTACGTCTATGAACTGCAGAATCTGTGACAGAACCAGGTGTGACTTTTTGATTGATAATGATGCCCAACGTCTCAAACAGAGACTGAGTACAATGAATATCGGACATCAGGGCCTCCCGAGAGGGCACAATGAGGAGCCAGTCGTCCAGGTAGGGGAACACAGTGGCCTTGTCTCCTCAGAGTTGCCGCTACTACCGCCATGCACTTCGTGAATATCCGAGGTGCTGATGACAGTCCGAAGGGGAGGACTCGGAACTGATAATGGTGACCCTGAAACTTGAAGCGCAAAAACTTCCTGTGCGCTTGAGCAATGGGTATATGCAGGTAAGCATACTGCATGTCCAAGGACGCTAGAAAGGCGCCCTGCTTGAGCATGGGTATCAGACCTGGGAGGGTCACCATGCGGAAGCGTTTGTACAGGACTGAAGCGTTGAGGTCGCTGAGATCCAGTATCGGACGAAGGTCCCGTCTTCTTGGGAACCAGATAGAAGTGAGAATAATAACCTGCACCTCTCTGGTTCCGCGGTACGTGCTCTATAGCTTCTTTTCCGAGAAGCACGAGCACCACCTGCTGTATGAGCAGGATGTGCTGATCCGAATAACGGGAAAGCAGGGGAGGTCTTGATGGTGGGTGGTTGAGAAATTCTATGAAATGGCCTTTCTTGACCAATTGGAGAACCCACCAGTCGGCGGGAATCGATTGCCAGCCTGAAAAGTGGCGAACGATGTGACCCCCGACCTTTTGTGCCCATTGATCCAGAGGAAGGGCGGGGGCTGGGAAAGAGTCATGCTGTGGCAGCACTGGTCCCTACAGGCTGGGCCGGTTTGGTGCAACGGTGACCTCTGCCTGGGGACGACTTAGCCTGGGCTTTGCATTGAAAAGTGCCCCTTTGTTGCTGGCCGGAACATGGCTGCTGCTGTTGGTTGCGAAAACGGCTCTGGTTCCTACGAAAGGAACCAGGCCTTGATCTGTCCATAGCCTGTACAGACCTGACTGCCTTCCCAGCATCCTGGAGCATGGTGATAACCTTCTCCGAGGGTTCACCAAAAAGTACTTTGCATTGTAGGGGACATCAAGAATGTTCTTCTGTACGTCCGGGGTAAAGTCGGAGACACGGAGCCAAGAGTGTCTCCGGAGACAGATGCCTGAAGCTGCAGCTCTGGCAGACGAGTCCGCAGAATCGTATGCGGCTCGTAGCACTTGGGTTCCCACATCAGACCCTGCGTGGAGAAGGTTTAGGACCCCCGCCTTCTGATCCCACTCCGGTAATCTGTCGACGAGGTCCTGGCCCTCTTCCCACAGGGCACTGTGAAACTGTACCATGTGAGATAGGTAGTTCAGGGACCTGATGGAGCATGTAGCAGCTGCATACATGCGCCTCCCCAGGGCATCCAGCTGTTTGGATTCCTGGTCCGGTGGCTGTGTGCTCATGTGCTGCGGTCTTTGGGACTGGTCATGTGAGGCCGTAATGACCAGGGAGTCAGCCAGAGGTTGTTGAGCCAAGTACTGATCCTCTTTCGGGGCCTTGTACAGGCGGTCAGCTTTCTTCGGCACAGCGGGAGTGGAGTGCGGACGCTTCCACGCAGCCTTGGTGACGTCTGCGAAGGTGTCCACCAAGGGTGGCACTACCACAGGCTTTGGATCTTTCTGCCGAAGATAATGGGCAAGACGCTGTCTCTCGGGATCAAGATCTTCAGCATCCCATCCCATGTTGTCCTGGATGTGCCTCATGATCTCAGAGGAGGAGGAATAATCCGGAGGAGACCTGGGTAGGTCATGTGGGTCAGGTGATGGGATGCTGAGTGGAGAAGGAGATCTGGAGTCCTCCCCTGAAGGGAGTGTATCGATGACGTCTGGGTCGCTTGGGGCTGGGAGACCCTGATGGAGATCTTGAGGAAGGCCTTCCCCGATCCTTGGATCTACCCCTAAAAGGTGGAGTCTGCTCCTTAGGGGTTGGTGGTCGTCCTGCTGGCCCCTGTGGTGGAGGAAGGGGTGTAGGAGGAGGAGGAGTAGGAGGAGGAGGTTTTACAGGGACCACATCTTTTCGGATGGTGTCCCACCAGAAAGTAAAGAAATCCTTTACCTCTTGTATATTCATGCCCGATGCCGGGCCTGGCGCCGGTGGTCTGTCGCCGGGGTCGGGCATCGGGTCCACGGGCGTCTCTGGGGTGGGTGAAGGCTCCCTCGGAAGCCCGGCATCCTCTGTGTCGCCCACCTGATCTTCAGGCAATGTCGTGTCCTCCTCCATGGAATCTCTGCGACCGGTGTCCACCGGTGACTGAGGGGGCGGTCTTCGGCTCCGGTGAGCATGAAGCCATCAGTCGCTTTGCCGATGGCTTCGGGTCTGGCAAACACCCAGACGGCATCTGGTACTTGGCCAATGTCCTCGGCTCCGGCGAACACCTGGCCGACTTCGGGTGCTTAGCTAATGTCGGGTGCTTGGCTGACGGGTCTGTCATCTGCTTTAGGGACGTCAGGTCTTTTGTCTTCCTGAGTGGTGGATCCAGACCCCTGGGAGGCCAATCTGGAGTCGGGGTCCTGATGTCTGGCAGATGAGGAAGACCTGTGGCGTTCGGAAGACTTGGAAGAGGTACGAGAGGGAGTGGAGGAAGCACAGTGTCTCTAGAAGTCTTAATGGGCTGAATAGTCGAAGAACCTCCTGTAGCCCTGACTTTGACTGGAGGGGGCTGAGAACGAGCCCTGGAGGGAGAGCGGTCAGATCGGGTGGAGCCTGAGCTACGAGAGTCCTAGGCCCGGTTCGGGGATCTGGACCTTGCTTTCTCCCGGTGTTTTTGGGCCTTGGACGAAGAATCACCCCTGGAGGAAGGTTCTTTGTCCATCCTGCTAAGTTTCTCTTCTAACAGGTATGCCTGAAGTGCCATCTGATGGCGGATCCTGGTGTGGCTGTTGAACCCATGACAGAAGGTACAGCCTTGGTGTCATGGTCCGGGCCTAAGCACCGCACGCAGGATGAATGAGGATCCTTGAAAGGGATCTGTTTTCCACAGGCACACTTGGAAAGGTGTCTCTCAGAAGAAGGAGCTGGAGAGGACATTAGTTTTCTAGAAACTACTTGAAGTTCTAAGTCATCGTGGCGTGCAGAGACAGAGGCCGATGCTGGCCGAGTCGTGGCGGAAAAAACTAGGGATTCTGGGGGACCGCCTACTTATGTACTATGCCTGATGTTGGGGGCGGTCCCCGCTGAATACTGCTAGCTAGAAAATTTCCGTGGGGTCCTGGCGTCTGCCGGCTTCAGTCCTAATGGTGTAATCTGCTGCAAGAGCTGTTTCTCAAAGTAAGATCCACAGGTGAGGCAGGCGTCGGATTCACAGGACCAGGCGTCTGCGGATCCTGAGGATCTGGCGTCTGGTTGGGGATCCCTCTTTGGCCTGGTCAGGCTGCTGCTTGACATCCGTGTCCCTGGGGACCCATTGTCTGGAGTAGGAGGAGGCCCCTCGAGCGACCGACCCGAATGTGTGGTGGGCGTCAGAGTATCATCAGGCGACTGCCTCCAATCTGGCATCGGGGTCCTGAGTTGCTGGAGAGGGTGACTGGCTCAAGGGGTGCTTGTTGGCTGGGAGCAGGCATACCTTGGCCAGAGGAGGAGGAGGAGGCGTCCTGGCGAACGACCTCCTGCCACCTGTCAGAGTCGTCCAGTTGTTTGCGTTTCTCGGACGACTTGCCGGGCGTATGGCCGGAGTCCTGAGGCCTGCCGGAAGGAGATTTATCTTCCTGGGTCGACCCAGTCGAGGATTTGTGGGATTGGTGGGCCAGAGAAGTCTGGACGGGCGAACGCCCGGAGGAATATGGCTCCCTGTGCTTATCTTGAGAAGAGGAGGGAGCCGACTTCGAAGATGTCCCAGCAGCCATCAGAGGGACTGAATCCGACCTCCCGCCGGAGGCCAAAGATGCCCTGGAAGGATACTTTTAGCGGGACTCGGACCTGGCCCTATCCTTCTACCTGTGGTGGTGTTTCCCTCCCAAAGCCTTCCCTCGGGAGAGGTCCTTAGCGGAGAAAAGAAGCTCGCTCAAGTTCCCTCTGCATAGCTGCCACTTTCTGCTCGAGGCGATAGGCCTTAATAAGAGCATTGGCCCTTCGAGTCCTTGTGTTCTGGTTAAATTTCTTGCAGTGTGTGCAGTCGGCAGGCCAATGGTCGGGGCCTAGGCAGATGAGGCAGGCCACATGGCCGTCTTTGGCAGTATGTTTCCTGTATGCACACTGACTTGTGCCACAGTGGAGAGGTCAAATCCGAAAAAAATGGAAAATGGCAAAAAAGTGCAGTCGACTGCAATGACAGGCATCCATGGAGCTGAACTAAGCGAGTTGACGGTGGGAAAAGAACTGAGATGACGCCAGGGGACCACCCCCTTTATACCACGTCCGACGGGGACACAGCCCACATCAGGAGTGGTCCCCCGTCTCAGGACCCCATAGAAAAATTTTGTAGCTAGCAGTCTAACGCCTGGCTGCATAAGTCCTATTGTTAATACTTGCTGCAGGAGCTCCACCTTGAAGTTAGATCCTTCTCGTCCAGGAGAGGGACAACACGTCTCGTCAAAAAACACCAGGCCCTAGATCTAGCGAGCAAAAACTGGGCAGTTTTGCGTTGGATGGGGAGGCAAACAGATCCAGTTCTGGACGACCTCATTTGTCTAAGAGTTCTTCAGTCACTGAGGGATGACGTTCCCATTTGTGGGCCCTGGACCAAGACCGGCTTAGGCTGTCAGCCAGGGTGTTTTGCACGTCCGTAACGTGGACTGCTGTCAAGTCCAGGTGATGATCCACTGCTCATGTCCACTCTCGCATGGCCTCACTGCAGAGGGGATAGGAATGAGTCTCCCCTTGTTCATGTAAAAGATGACCATGTTATCCATTTGGATTAACAAGGGGCCTGAAAGCAGGCCTGTCTGGAAGGCCTGAAGGGCATACAGAATCGCCCTCATCTTCAACACACTGATGTGGAGATCGAACTCATGCTGGGCCTAGGACCCTTGTGTCTGGTGGCTTCCTAAGTGGGCTCCCCAACCTTGACACGATGCATCTGTGGTCAGGATCTGACTGGGGTATTCCTGTCAGAGGCAAACCCCTCTGGAAAGGTTGGATGGATTCAACCACCAAGTTAAGGCTCATTTTTCCGTATTCAACACCATACCAGTTCCTCTGGGTCGTCGGAATGCTGATCCCATTAAACTCTCAGGTTCCACTGAATCACCCTCATGTATAGCCTGGCCAGGGTGACTGTGGCAATGGCAGCCACCATGTGTCCAAGAGTCATGGGACAGACCTGGCCGGGACCAGTCGAGCAGAGATCTGCCGAACATGTGTCTGAGGGTGTTCCGCTCTGTCCTGAGAAAGGAAGGCTTTGCCTTGCACTGTGTCCAGAATTGCCCCATGTGCTGCAGTCTTTGGCTTGGCCAAGGAGGACTTGGGGAGGTTTAAGGTAACCCAGAGGTCCTGAAACAGGAAGAAGGTGGCTTGCATGGTGTGAAGTAGCCAGTTCCTGGTGGGAGCGGTCAGCAGCCAGCTGTCTAGGTAGGGGAAGACGTAATGACCCTATCTCCTTAGAGCTGCAGCCACTACTGCGAGGCATTTGGTGAAAACTCTGGGGGCCATGGACAGGCCGAAAGGCAAAGCCCGAAGTTGGTAGTGACTTCCCTGGACACAGAAGCAAAGCAACCTCCGGTATGGTTGGAAAATCAGAATGTGGAGATATGCGTCCTGCATGTCCAGAGAGCATAACCAGTACCCATGATGGAGAAGAGTCTCGGCCTAGTAGAGTAACCATCCTGAACCGTTTGTACTCTATGTGCTGATTCAGGTGGCTGAGGTCGAGGATCAGGTGCAGGTCCGGTTTTCTTTGGCACTACGAAGAAGTGGGAATAAAACCCTTTTCCCTGTCACGCAGGATGTACGGGCACTATGACCCGCTTTTGCAGGAGGGCCTGGATCTCCTCTGCATTGAGAACACAGTGAGCCTCTGAGTAATGGGATGGGATTGGTGGGTTGTCCAGGGGGAAACTAGGTGAACTCTAGAGTATACCCTCTCTTGATGAGTTGTAGAAAAGAACTGGGCCCTGGAGAGAAGCATCTATGATGGCCTCTTGAAGGTCCTGGCGAAAACCAAGACTTTTAGCCAGGAGTATCTGCTAAGACAAATGCCAGACACTGCCACCATGGTGTCAATGTCTGCTCAATCGTAGGATGGGCAAAGAACGTGCTTAGCTGCATCCACTCCTGACAGGAGGATGCCTAGCAACTTGGATTTCTGAGAGAAATCTGGTCGAGCCTGTGGCAATTCCAGAGCCTTTTTCCACATGGAGTTCTGGTATTGGACCATATGCGCCAAAAAGTTGAGAGTAGACTGTACAGGTGGCTGAAGAATAGACCTTGTGGCCAAACTGGTCCAACCTTTTAGACTCCCTGTCTGGAGGCGGACAGCTAAGGTGTCTAGGCTATTTGGTCCTACCATGAGCCACAGGGAACACCACAGAATCGGACCTAGATTGTTCCCCCAAGTAAGGCTCATTCCTGGGGGTTCTGTAGAGCATGTCAGCCTTCTTAGAGACCACCAAAGCAGACGAGGGGTATATCCAGGCGAGCTTAGTAACGTCCTGGAAAGGGTCTACCAACGGAGGCATAAGCAGGGGCTTAGGATCATTCAGCCCGAGGAACTGAGCAAAGCAGTCTCTCTCTCTCTCTGTCCAGGTCCTCGGTGTCCCACCTACTGAGGAACTGGATGTGTCGCCTTACATCCATGAATGTGGGATCATCCAGGAGCGACCTAGGAGAATCCTTATGGGTATCCAGATAAGGGAGAGGGGAGATATCCCCTCGCAACAACCTAGATGAGGAGGAAGCGGTCCAGCTGGAATCCTCTGATGTGCAGGTGCTAGTATAGAAACGCCAGGACCGGCGTTCATAGGAACGGTGCCGGTGCCTGGAAGAGGATCTGGAATAAGAATGACACCTTCATCCGTGCTACCCTGAGGACTCCTCGTCCAAGGGATCAGGAGGAGGAGTGGCCTTTCTCTGTGGAAGGGGAGTAGGCTGCTTAGGCGGGGCTGGAGGCTGGACCCCTGAAGGAGCAGGTTCTGGAGCTGGGGGGGGGGCAGGTGAGCCCCTAGGCAGAAGGTCCCCTTTAACAGAGTTCCACCAGGAGTTAAACAGAGCCCCCACGTCTGCAAGAGGGATGCGGGGGAGAGACACAGTAGAGGGCACTGGTGTCGAACCTGCCAGAGTGGGCGACCCTGTCATCAGGTCCGGAGACATAGGGTTAGCGGGCTGCGGCTCTGCGGGCATCGGGTTATCAGGTGTCAGATTATCCAGCACTGGGTTACCTGGCATCCAGTCCTTGGTCATCAGCTCAGGGGAGGCTGGAGGAGCTGGTGACATCTGAGGATCAGGCAAGGACTGGGAGGGCATTGCTCTGTTCAACTCTGCCAAAGCCAGGGTCGAAGGGACAGCAGTCGGCCGCCGGTGGTCTGGGGTACCAGCCGGCATCAGCTGAAAGGGCGCCTGTGGAGAGAAGCAACTATCCATTTGGAGCTAATGCTCCTGGCATCGCTTAGTGTCACCGGACCCTGAGGCCCAGGTCCAAAGACACGGACACCCCAGCCAGGCAGATGACGGGACCCGACCCGCCGCCTGAAGAAGTACTGGTTGATCCACCTAGGCTAAGGCCTGGAGGTATACTTGAAAGGCCTAAGACTCAGAGGAGTGAGGGCTGACAAAGGCCCATGCCCCGAAGACCCCCAGCCGGACGTCAGAACTAGGGTGGGAGGCTTCACCAATGGGTGAGGGCTGCAGAGTCCGACCTCCTGTGGGAGAAGGAACTCTAAGAAGCTGCCAACTTGTGCAGGGACCTGGAGCGGGAGTCCAACCAGGGCCTATCCTTATAACAGTGATGTTTCCCGCTGGATTTTTCCTCCTTGTGGGCTGAAGAAGAGGGGGAGGTCCCCGAAATGAAAGAAGAGGAGGAGCTTTGTCCAGAAGGGGTCTTCTGCATGGCAGCCAACTGCTTTTCCAGCAGGAAGCTCTTCAGGGTCTTCAGGTGGCAGATCCTAGTCCTACAGTTTAAGCTTAAACAGTGCTGGCAGGCCTCAGAATCATGGCTGCGGCATAAGCATATAATGCAGGCCAAAAGGCTATCCTTTGAAGGTATTTGTTTGCCACAGGCACACTTGGATTTCCGCCATTCGTATGGTGAAGTCGGAGGAGAAGACATGCGGGTGAAGTAAAAATAAATCACTATTTTAATGAAAATTAAAAAAGTGTGAGTAAACGTGAAAATGGTGGTCAACCAAGAGCAGAAGGCTTCTGTGGAGCCGATATGCGTGGGTCGATGGGAAAAGAACTGAGGTAGGACTGGAGGACCAGACCTTTTATACCATTGGCCATCAGGGGCAGTCCCCCGCTGGAGACTGCTAGCTAGAAGTTTTCCGTGGGGTCCTGGCACCTGGTGGTTTAGATCTATGGTGTAGTCTGCTGCAAGAGCTCACCCTGAAGTAAGATATGCAGTTTATCTGACACCACCCTTCTATGTGCAGGAAAATCTGACCCATGAGCAAGCTGGCGGAAATAAACCTGTAATCAGGCTGAGGAGCCAGGGAGAGGCAGGGCTGGAGATTCTAGGGGCCCAAGGGGCGGAACCTCCTGAAGCAGGAGTGGAAGCCTTGCGCTTAAATCCTTACTCGCTGCTGCTGTCCTCTAGGCTGCTGTCTAGCATTCCTCTGAAAGGACTGCTTAAGGTGCTGTTTGGGCTGAGATTTGTACATAGTGTTTACAGATCTAATGGCTTTCCAGGACTCCTGTAACCGAGTAATGATGTTCTGTGAGTCTTCACCGAACAGGACAGGTCCCCGGAAGGGGGCATCCAAAATTTTTGACATGTCCAGGGCAAAACCGGACACTCCCAGCCAAGAAAAACGGCAGATACAGATGCCAGACGCTGCAGCCCTGCATGCCAAGTCCACCATATTGTAAGATGCACGAAAGATGTGATTACCGACAGCCAAGCCTGACTTTAAGATGGCCAGCAGCTCTGCTCTTCCTGGGCAATCTGGTATGTCTTGAGCGACCTCCACCTTGCGTTTTGGTATTGAACCATGTGAGCAAAAAGTTTTGAGTCCATATAGCACACGTGGCAGAGGAGTACACCTTCTTGGCCAGGCAGTCGAACTGTTTGAAATCCTTGTCTGGAGGTTGTGTACTCAGGTGTCTGGGATGCCAGGAGTGGTCATGGGCAGCACTAATCAAGACCGAGTCCACCTCTGGGTGCTCCCCCATAAAAGGGATCCTCTATGGGGACACAACATAGCCAATCTTACTTCCTGGAGATGGCCAGCATAGAAAAAAGGCACTTCCAGGCTGCCCTGTTGACATTACTGTAAGACTCCACAAGTGAGGAACCACCATAAGCAGAGTATCCTTTTTCCTGAGGAAAGTGGCCAACTTATGCCGCTCCGGATCCAGTTCCTCTGTATCCCCCAGCCATTCAGCTTCTGGATGTGCCGAACTACATCCATGAAGGATGGGTCATCAGGTGGGGAACGAGGGGCGTCATTACTGCCCTAGGGCTCCAAAGGAAGGTTGGAGTTCTCGCAGTTGGAAGAGGAGGAGGATTACCCATTCAAATCCCACCTCCTCCCCCCAGGAGGGGGACAGCCAATGCTGCTGCTTGCTCGGCCGTCCTTTGGGAAAAAAGGGGGGGGGTTATCGCCCCCATATGGCATAGGGGTGGACCCCCCCCAGGTGGAGCAGGTGAGAGAACTGGAGGCTTGTCCAGAGGTGGCACCTGGGGAGTAGGCTTAGAAGGATCCCTAGGTGCCTCTGTCTTAGAAATAGACCAACCGGGCCGCAAAAAGCTCATTCAGGACGTGCGGAGGATTTTGCAGCAGGGCTGAGGTGTTTGGCGTCGGGAGAGTAGGCTTAGATGGCCCAGACGTCTGGTCATCAGGCTGTGGCAATGCGGGCGTCAGAGTAGGTCGATCCAGTTTACTGGGCGTCTGACCCAGAGGAACAGAGCCATCTGGCGGACAGTCTAGACCCGACATCCGGCCATCAGGCGTCGGCTGAGGGTGGACATCAGGCCCCGCCAGCAACTTAGAAAGGGTTAGGTGGCGACGGGTTCACTTGAGGAGATGTCGTGGAAGCCGGCGTTGAAGGAACCGGCGTGGGCTGGGTTGGCAATTCAGCCGGCAGCCACCTAGGAGTCACCGCCAGAGTCGGGGAGCGGCCCCCGAGCGGGTCAGACTCCTTTCTTTTCCAGAGGAGGGTGGTTAAGATCCTGGGTGTCACCTGTTGGAGTCTGCCCCCAATGTTAGGGAGGCCTCGGCAGACACCCTGGTTGGGAGGGCGATAGGTTAAGGCCTGCCGCCCGAAGATCCACTGGCCGAGCCACCCTGTTTAGAGCCAGAGGAGGCAAACAGCTTAAGCTTGAGAGGCGTGAGACGAAGTCCCACGTCCTGAAGAACCTTCTCCCATAATGGTAATAAGGGAGGGAGGTTTGGCCACTGGGAGCCGGGAGGGTGAAAGGGGTTGCCACAGTGGAAAGAGCCACCCCTCCCGCAGGTGGGGTTGGGGGTGGGGATTCCAGAAGTGGTTGCCCATTTGGTCAGGGACCGTGAGCAGGCTTCTGGCCGCAGTTTCTCCTTATGCTTCTCCTGGTGCTTGTGTTTGCCACTCCATTTTCTCTCCTTCTGAGAGTAAGAGGCAGAGGCCAGTGAAGATGAGCAGCTCTTTTGGCGAAGCTCCTTCTCCATCTCGGATAGCTTTTTGGTAAGCAAGAAGACTTCGAGGGTCTTCTGGCAGCAGAGCTGAGAGTGCAGACTAAACTCTTGCCAATGCTCGCAGGTATCTATATTGTGGTCTGGGCCTAGGCAGAAGAGGCAGGCCGAATGGCCATCGTCATGAGGGATCTGCTTGCTGCATGCACACTTCGAACGACACCTCTCAACTGAGGAGGATGGAAAAAAAACAAGGCATGCAAGAATAATTTTAAGAATTATCGTTTTAAGGCAAAAAATAAAATGCGGGTAATCGCAACGTAAAATGGCGGTCGACTAGCTGAAGTCGTCTGCGGAGAGCTGACCTGTGCAGTCAATGGCAGGAAAAGAACTGGTGATGGGCTGGGGGACCACCCTTTATACCATACATGCTCCTCGGGGCCCCGCTGCAAACTGCCAGCTAGAAGTTTTCCGTGGGGTCCTGGTGCCTGCCAGCTTCAGTCCTAAAGGTGTTACCTGCTGCCAAAAGCCCCCTTGAAGCAAGAGCTACTGTTACGGCAAGTTCTTACATAACTGTTCTATCTTCTTCGGGGGTATCTCAGTCATCAGGTTACACTGGAGGAATGAGTACCAAGCAGTGACAAGTGTACACCAGACAGTCCAGGAGGCTGGATCTCCATAAACTTTATGCTCATTTTTAGGGCCCTACATGGCCTGTGGCCCTGGTAGACCTTCTCACGCCTGTTATGTCAGTCCACTCCCTCCATTCCTCCTCGCGATTCCCAAGACGAGGCTGAAAACAGCTGGCGACAGCTTTCAGTGTCGCCGGTCCCGTCCTGTGGAATTCGCTTTCTCCATCTATAAGCAAGGCTCCCTTCGTGGAAGTATTCAAGGCACGCCTCAAGGTCTTGTTTGTACAGGCTTTCACTGACAGTTTTGTAAATTTTGTCCTGTTCTGACTTATATTTGTCCCAAATTTTTCACACTCTTATTTTTTCATTTTTATTTATTGAATTTGTATTTAATCATTATAGTTTTTATGAGTACTGTTATTTATTGAAACATAGAAGTTGATGGCAGATAAGGACCGCAAGGCCCATCCAGTCTGCCCATTTCTTTTTCTGCCTTATGAATGTGCCATCGACCTTTGCTCTGTCAATGACCTATCTATTCATGCTCATCTGTATTGCTCCCTTATGCCTATTCCATGCCTGTTTGAAGCCCTGCACTGTATTCATATCCACCACTTCCTGAGGTAGGCCGTTCCATGCATCCACCACCCTTTCTGTGAAAAAGAACTTCCTCACATTACCTCTTAATCGGCCTCCCTCTAATCTCATGCTGTGTCCTCTTGTCCTGCTATTTTTCTTATATTGAAACATGTTAGACTCTTTCACCTTGTTAATGCCCTTAAGGTGTCTTAATGTTTCGTTAATATCACCTCTCTCCTGCCTTTGCTCTAGGGTATACATATTGAGCTCCGTTAATCTGTCCTCATATGTTTACTGATGCAGTCCCTACACCATTTCGGTTGCCCTTCTGCGGATCGCCTCAATTTGGTTAATGTCCTTGTGAATGTGTGACCTCCAGTACTGCATGCAGTACTCCAGTTGGGGCCTAACCAGAGTCTTGTAAAGAGGGATTATTACCTCTCTCTTCCGACTGGTGATTCCCCTACTAATACAACCCAACATCCCCTTAGCCTTACCTACTGCTTTAGTAGTCTGCTTGGATGATTTCAGGTAATCAGTGATGACGCCCAAGTTTCTTTCTTCCCTTGTGACTGCCAGCAACTCCCCTCCCAGCCTATAGGTGGCTTCACGGTTTCTCTTCCATATGTGCATGATCTTGCACTTCTTTGCATTAAACCCCAGTTACCACTCTTCAGATCATTTTGCCAGTTTATCCAGATGTCTTCTCATTCTGCCCGCCCCATCTGGATCATCTTTGTTGCAGATCTTGGTGTCATCTGCAAACAGACAAATTGTACCCTCCAGTCCATCTGCAATGTCACTGATGAAGATATCTGAAGAGGACTGGCCCAAGGACTGATCACTGAGGTACCCCACATGTGACTTGCCGTTTACCACCACTCTCTGTTTTCTGCTCGTCAACCAGTTTGCCACCCAGTTGACCAACTTCTGATCCACCCTGAGCCTACCCAGCTTATTAATCAATCTTCTATGTGGAACAGTATCGAAAGCTTTGCTGAAGTCAAGGTAGCGACATCAACTGCCCCTCCCCCACCCCTTGGTCCACCACTCTGGTTACCCAGTCAAAGAAATCTATGAGATTAGTTTGACAGGACCTTCCTTTTGTAAACCCATGCTGTCTTGGATCCTGTGCTCCTATGAATTATTCTGTGGTTCATTTCATGTACAGCACCCACAGCCTCTGGGATTGGGCGTCTTAAATAAAACTTGCCTTTCTTTTTAAGACAGCCCTGCCAAAACCTGCATGGGCTCTTGAGGCAATGTCCAGACTAATGCTTAGTCAAAGTGTGGACTGTACACCAGGTGGCAGCCGCAAAATGTCAGCGGTGGACACCCCTTTGAAACAAACCACCAATGTAGCCATGCCCTTGGTGGAATGAGCTTTCACAGCACCAGGCAATTCCTTGACGTACTTGTTATAACAGAACACAATGCAATTAGCCAACCATATTGATAAATATTGCTTAGAAACTGAAGCATCCTCTCTACCTGGAGCAAAAGAAACAAGCAGTTGCTTCGACTTCCTGGACTCCTTACTCCGAAGCAAATAGTACTTCAAAGTTCTGCGCACATCTAACGTATTAAGCAGTGCTTCCCCTGGACTGCCATGCTCAGGGAAATAAAACAGGAAGGTGGATAGATTGACTTAATGTGAACTCAGAAACCACCTTAGGCAGAAACTTAGGATTTGTGGGCAAAGATACCCTGTCTTTGTGAAAGATCAAATTAGGCTCCTCACACCAGAGGGCCTGAAGCTCTAAAATTCTTCAAGCAGAAGTAATTGCAACTAAAAAGAGCATTTTCCAAGAGAGAAAGCACTAATCACAAGTTGCGATTGGTTCAGAAGCAGACAGGGTCAACTTTTCTAAAATAAAATTTAAGTCCCAAGCTGGGACAAGAGAATGGACTTGGGGTTTCAGATGCAGGATGCCCCTAAGGAAAGTACAGTAGACATCCAGCTGAGCAATCCTGCAGTCATCCACAGGCTCATGCAAGGCAGAAATAGCCGAAAGGTGGACCTTGAATGAGGAATACTGGAGGCCTGAGCCAGACAAAGAGATCAGGTTACTCCACGATATTATGACTCACAGAGCAGGTGAAAGGATCCAGGAAGTGTTTGGCAGCCTAGATGGCAAACCGTTTCTATTTCATGGCATACGTGGCATGAGTTACAAGGCTTCCGTGCTACCACTGGGATGTCTTCTACCCTGTTAGAGACCACAAACCTGTCAATAGCTACGTTTGCAGAAGCAAGGCATGTAGATGAAGGGACCCGAGGTTGGGATGGATCAGGGTCCCCTGATCCTGGGTAAGCAGGTTCCTGCAGAGAGGCAAAGGGACCAGAGGTTCCTCTGCCAGCTGCTGGAGCAGGGGAACCATATCTGGCGTGGCCAGAATGGAGCTACCACAATCATGCTGGTCCCCTCCACTTGCAACTTGATCAGCACCCTCTGTGTCAGAGGAAACTGAGGGAATGCGTACAAAAACCTCCATTACCAAGAGAGGGACAACGCGTCTCGCCAGAAAACTCCATGCCCTGGATCTAGCGAGCAAAAACTGGGTAGCTTTGCAATGTGTGGGATGCAAAAAAAAGGTCCAACTCTGGACGATCGCATCTGTCAAACAGATCATCTGCTATGGATGAAAGAAGCTCCCATTCATACAAGCTGGACTGAGTTCTGCTGAGATTGTCAGTCACGGTGTTTAGGACACCTGGCACATGGACCACAGAGTGTGTCAGACTGTGCTCTAGAGCCCAATCTCACACTCTCATGACCTCCCTACAAAGGGGGCGGTGTACAAGCGAGTCCCGCTTTGCTTGCTTGAGTAGATTTTTCCACCGCACTTGCTGTAACGGAAGAGTTTAGCAGAATCTTTCGTCAACATACAAGACAACAGAAATCACTTTAAAGTGATTACTACGGTAAGAAAACCAATAAAACTTAGAAAATCGAAGATTTAGCAGTTGACTGTGGTGGCAACATCACCGTGGACTCTGATCAGTATGGTCGGAGGGAAAAGAACTGAGGAGAGAGAGGGGCCGCCCATATTTATATAGAAAGGGTGTCAACGTAAGAAGTCGTCATGGGTGGCCCCTAGTGGACTGCTTGAAAAGTACAGTTATGTAAGAACTTACCGTAACAGTAGATCTTTGAGAGAGGCTCTTGCAGTAGGTAATTACATATAGGACTGATGCCGGCAGGCGTCAGGACCCCACGGAAATATTTCTAGTTAGCTACCACCCCCACATCAGGTGACCGACGTCAAGCGACATCAGTATAAAGGGGGGTCCCCTGCGCCCGCCTTCTAGTTCTTTCCCGCAGCACAGACGAGAGAAGTGATATTTCCCTGGGAAAGGAGCTGAAAATGCTAAGGGGATGGAGGGCGGGAAGGAATTACCTACTGCAAGAGCCTCTCTCGAAGACCTACTGTTATGGTAAGTTCTTACGTAACTGTACTGTCTTACTTCGAGAGGGCTCTTGCAGTAGGTAATTACATATAGGACTGAGTCCCAAGCAGTCTGGAACAAACAGAAGCTCACGGGAGGAGGAAACTACTCATACACAGATCCTCTGGCTATGAAGGTCTTAGGAAAGGAGACCTTGCAGAACAGCCAGCCCGAAGCCAACTCTACGGCAAGAGGCAATGTCCAAACAGTGATATTTCATGACGGTACTGACAGAAGTCCAAGTTGCGGCTGCACAAATGTCAGCCGCTGACACATTCTTGAAATAAGCAGCAGAGGCAGCCACACCCCTAGTGGAGTGACCTCTGACCTGACCAGGTCTTGTGATACTTGTCATAACAGAAAGTGATACAATGAGACAACTATTTCGAAAGGCATTGCTTGGAGACAGCACTGCCCTCTCTTTTACAAGCAAAAGAAACAAACAGTTGATCAGTCTTTCTGAGATCCTTTGTCCTGTTGGTGTAGTATTTCAGAATCCAGTGAACATCCAGATTATGCAAGAGGTACTCCCCTTGATTGGAATATTGTGTAAAGAACTCAGGCAGTTCCATGGACTGATTCAGCGTAGATTCCGCTACCACCTTAGGGAGAAACTTAGGGCTGGTACGTAGAGCCACACGTTCCTTGTGGAAAATCAAGTATGGGATTTTGCACATTAAGGCCTGAAGCTCAGAGATTCGCAGAGCGGAGGTAATGGCCACCAGCAAGAGAGCCTTCCAGGAAAGGAACTTAAGGTCTGCTGATGCTGCCGGCTCAAAAGGAGGCAGGGTAAGCTTCTCGAGAATGAAATTTAAGTCCCAAGAAGGGGCAGGTGCATGAACGGGGGGTCTCAAGTGGAGGACGCCTCTAAGGAAAGTCTTAAAGACTTCCAGTTGCGCAAAAGACCCGTCTCCAAAAGGAATATGGTAAGCAGAAATAGCCGCCATGTGAACCTTCAAGGAGAAGTGGCTGAGACCCAGGTTGAAGAGGTGACGCATGTAATCCAGGAGCCTCCCAAAAGAGCAGGAGAATGGCTCGAAAGCTCTGGAAAAGGCCCAAATAGAGAACCTTTTCCATTTCATGGCACAAGTGGAATGAGTGGAGGGCTTTCTGGACTCCACTAGAATCTCCACCACCTGCGATGAAACCCCAAACCGGGTTTGAATCACGTCTGCAGGAGCCACACATGCAGCTGAAGGGATCTGAGTCCTGGATGGACCAGGCTCCCCTGATCCTGGGTCAACAAGAGCTGCGACAGAGGAAGAGGAAGTTCCTCTGAGTACTGTTGCAGAAGAGAGAACAAACTTGCCTGGGCCAGAACTGAGCGATGAGAATGAACAGAGTTTGTGTAGGACCCTCAGAATCAACGGGATCAGGGGGAAAGCTCAGACAAATCTGCCCTTCTAGCTTAGAGACAGAGCGTCTCTCCCAAAAACTCCACGCCCTGGAGCAAGCGAGCAGAAGACGGGAAGTTTTGCGTCGAGAGGAGAGGCAAACGGGTCTACCTGAGGGGTTCCCCAGCGTAGGAAGACAACTACTACCCCTGATCCAGTTCCCATTCATGCGCTTGGGCAGACGACCGGCTGAGGTGGTCTGCCAAAGTGTTCTCGACTTCCAGAACATGAACCACCGTGAGGTGAAGGTTGTGAAGTATCGCCCAATCCCAAACCCGCATCGCTTCCCTGCAAAGAGGGTAGGAACGGGTTCCTACCTGTTTGTTGATATACCATACTACGCACAAGTTGTTGGTCTGAACAGCCAGATAACCAGGAAGCAGATACAGATGCAGAGCTTGTAAGGCATACAGGACGGCCCTCAGCTCGACTACATTGATGTGTAGAGTCTGCTCGAGCCTGGACCAAGAGCCCTGGGTCTGTTGAGATCCCAGGTGGGCTCCCCAACCCTCGCCCGAGGCGTCTGTTAGGATTTGGGAGGGTGGAGAAAGGCAGAAGGGAACTCCCCGGCAAAGGTTCTCCTGAACCATCCACCACTGCAAGTCCCGAATCATCGTGGAGGAGACCAGGATCTCGCGATCCAAGCCATCCACCAACTGGTCCCACTGAAACCGAGACGTCCACGAAGAGATTCTCATGTGGAGCTGAGCGCGAGGCACCGTCGGAATGGCAGCTGCTATGAGCCCGAGGAGGTGAAAGACTGACCTGGCGGTGACCCGCCTGCAACTGGACAACAGGCTGGCCTGAGCCTGAAGGGTGGCCATCCTGTCCAAGGGCAGGAAGGCCATACCGGAAGTTGTGTCCAGTATCGCCTCGATAAACTAGAGTCTTTGAGATGTGATCAAATGGGACTTGGCCTGGTTGATGGTAATACCCAAGCACGTGAAAACCTGCAGGGAAAGGGAGCGCAGGAGATCCTCCCTGTACGGGGCAGCCAGGAGCCAATCATCCAAGTAAGGGAAAACCTGAACCCCCTGGGTACGCAGGTGGGCAACCACCACAGAGAGGCATTTGGTAAATACCCGGGGGCAGAGGTGAGACCAAATGGGAGGGCCCTGAACTGGTAGTGGTCCCCCTGAAAAGAAAACTGAAGGTACCTGTGGTGGTACGGGCGGATAGGGATGTGCAGGTAGGCATCCTGCATGTCCAGGGCGCACAGCCACTGTCCCAGCCGAAGGAGAGGCAGAAGACTCTGTAGAGAGAGCATTCGGAATCTCGTACTCCACAAACAGGTGCAGGCAACGGAGGTCCAGGATGGGCCTCACATCGCCAGACTTCTTCAGAACCAGGAAGAAATGAGAATAGAAACACGTCCCCCTGAGATGGAGGGGGACGAGCTCTATCGCCGCCTTCCGAGGAAGGGTGGAGATTTCGTCCCAAACCAGAAGAAGGTGTTCCGGGGAGTAAGACGACCTTGGAGGGGGTTTTCTGGGAGGTTTCTGAAGAAACTCTATTGAGTGTCCTTCCACTATCAGCTGGAGCACCCAAACGTCTGACGTGATCCTCTCCCAACCCAGTAGATGCAGGGAGAAGCTCCCCTCTTCCGGTTCCTCTGGAAGGGCGAGAGACTGTGGGAGAGGAAAGGTGTCAGGTGGTGTGAGGCAGCACCACGGCTGGAGCTCTGCTGCTCTGTTGGGGGCTATTGGCCCGCCCCTTGTGGTATTGCCTTGGCCTGTGCCCACTTGCGAAAGGGACGGCGCTGCTGTTGAGGGGGCTCTGTACAAGTCGCTGACCTCCTTGAGAGCAGTGCCCTTCTCTCGCAGTCCTGTGATGATATCCTTGACTTCACCACCTAACAGCACCGAACCTCTGAAGGGCGCGTCCTGGATGGCAGACTGCACTTCAGGGACCAAACCCGACACTGGGAGCCAGGCGTGTCACCGCAAACATATGGCGAACGCTAAGCTCCTACCAGCAGCGTCCACTGCATCACATGAAGCACGAAGCACGTACCTACTGGCCGAACGAGCAGATTGGACCAGGTCTGCCACTTCCTGTTTGGTCTGTGACTCAGGAAGGGAGTCCAGTTTAGCCTCCACCTTGCTAAGGATGGCCTTCTGGTAATCCCCCAGATGGGCGACGTAGTTCAAGGCCCTAGTACCCAGAGTGGAAGAAGCAAAGACCTTCTTCCCATACTGGTCCAGAAGGCGGGATTCCTTATCAGGTGGTGACGAGCTCAAATGCTTAGGACTGGTTGTCCGGCTATGGGCGGCGCTGATCACGACCGAGTCAGCCTTGGGGTGAGATGCAAGAAACTCAACACCCTCAGGAGCCTGATATAGCCTGTCCGCCTTCCTCGGAAGGGGGGTTATGGTAGAGGGTTGCTTCCAGATAGTGGAAACAAGGTCCGTGTGAGGCTCGATCCAGGGTGGAACCAAGGTAGGAGCAACCTCAGGCAGGTCCAAATGGGCAGCTAGCTTCTGCCGCTGTGGATCTGGCTCCAAAGAGTGCCACTGATGGATAGCCTGGATTTTGCGCAGTAACTCTGTAAAGGAAGGATCCTCTGGAGGAGTCCTTGGGCTAGGCTCATCCAGAAAGTGGGGCTCGTCGTCCAAGTCGGAGTGCCCATCGGAGTCATCCAAAGGCTCCGAGGAGGAAGAATAAGAGGAAGACACCACCTCTAGACGCGGAGGAGGGACAGACCCCATGGGAAGCCCTCGGGGAAGTGTATCCAACCCCGCTTTGGAACCGTAGGGCTCACCTCTGGAATCCGGAGTAGGGGAGTGAGTCTCGTCTCCGACGTAGAGGGTCAGGAACCGGGACCGACGTCGGAAGACTACTCTCCGCCCCCCTGGTGAGCTGAGCCTTGGCCTCAGCCCACCAGGAAGTCAAAGACTCCTTCAAGTCCACCGGTGGCTGAGGGGGCGGAGGAGGGGGATATAGATACCGAGTGTATCCGTAAGGAGCGTATCCGTAACCGGACGGCAGGTAACCCGGTGTCAGGTAATGAGGCACAGTGTACTGCAGCGGATAGGCCGGCGTCTGGTACTGGGGCACCGGATACTGTGGACCCAGGTATGACAGGGTCGGACACCCAGGAACCGGGGGGGTCTGCCGGGGCAGACGGCCCGGCGGGGATGCCCAGCAGAAGGGCCTGGAAACGGAGGCCCTGCAGGCGGTGGGCCTGGTGCGGGGGCAGCATCCGGGAGGGGGATGTCACCCGGTGTAGGCAAGACCCACGTAGGGGCCAGCGTCCGGGGAACAGACGTCAGGTCATCCTGCCCAGTGGAAGGGAGACCTGACAGGGTATAGGAAAATCTTCAGCATCGCTCAGGGAAGGAGGGAAAAATCCCCAGGGTCAGGCTGAGGAGACCCAGGATCCCCGGAGGGCAGCGAAGGCTGCGGAGAGCTGGGAATGGCAGACAGAGTAGGGTCCAGCGAAGGGCAGCCCAACATCCGAATTAGCGGACCTTTCGCCCGAGGCAGGCTGTGAAGGAGGGGTGGTCTGGTCAGGCGGAACAGGGTCCATGCGCCACCCCGAAGGGTCGGGCGACTTAGCGGCCGATTCCGGGCGGGCGTCAGAGGAGCTGATGTCCGGCTTACCGGAGCCACTCGCACCAGTAGGCCGCACGGCCGCAGCCTTACCGGGAGTGGAGGCCTCCAATAGCCCGGAGGCGCCGCGAGCCAGACAGGTGGGCAGACGCCTTCTTGGAAGCCTCCAAGACTGCTGTTGTAGAGCGGTCCCCCCCGGGGTGGGGGACGCTAACTGTAACACGGCAACTCCAGCCAAAGTCACGGTGGAAGAGGAGCCCCGGTCCCATTGCTTCTCCTTGTCCTTTTTCTTACGATGGCCTTCGGGTAAAGTAGAAGCCTGATGGAGCTTTTTCAACTCCTTCTCCATGGAGGTCATTTTCTTTTTAAGGATGTGGGCCTCCAGGTCCTGCTGCCTCCATCTGCGGGTGGCAGCAGTGGATTTCAAGCAATGCTGGCACTTCATCTGATGAGCCGGGCCCAGACAGAACAGACACTGGGAATGGACGTCCTTGTGTGGGAGTTGGGCGCCGCACGAGTCTCACGTATTCTTGTGCTCGGACGGTGTACGGGACGACATACACTACCAAGCAAAGCTAATTACTCGAGATAAACTGAGAAAACTGACAGTAGAACTACCAACAGGCTGACGAGCGCTTAACTTTACGGCGAGGCGCTGACAAGAGCCAACGCGGAAAACTGAAGGTGTGTGGACCGCCTTCATACGGACGCTGATGATCGCCGGGTCACCTGACGGGGTGGCCCCCCGCCAGAGACCGCTAGCTAGACATTTTTCCATGGAGTCCTGACGCCTGCCGGCTTCAGTCCTATATGTAATTACCTACTGCAAGAGCCCTCTCAAAGTAAGATCATAGTTTCCGTATGGTCCTGGTGCCCAGCGGCTACAGTTCCATAGGTGTGACCTGATGAAAGATATCCTTGAAGAACATCTGAGGAGGTATATGGTCACACACATTATACAGGTGTAGACTGCAATTTTCGTGACTGATGGCGGCAATGGTCGCACAGGGAGCAGCATGTGTGATCAGAAGTCTTCAGAGGCCAAACTACTAAGTGTTTCAGCGGACAAGTGGTCCATATACAGATGGGAGACGTACAAGTTTTTAGGGTTGGTGCCTTCAAGGAGAGAGCAGCTCAACCAGTTTCTACTCCGGATTGGGGGACATGGAAGTGTTGGGGGAAAACCAATAATTCTGTTGTCAAACCATGACACTTATCAAGTACAAGATGTATACATGCTACAATCCAGTTTCTATTGCAATGTGCTCTGCAACAAACTTACTCTAAACTCATCCTGTTCATGTTTTCGCTTTCCCAATTCCTGGCTAGCAAATGCCCTTGCTCGAGCAACCTCTTCTACGTATTTTATGGCAACGTTTCTCTTTAACGACACTCTGTGCTGAACCCTTTGTATCTAAGCGCAAAAGAGAAAAAAAGCTTGTTGAAGTAAAGCAGTTAAAGATTAATCAAAAAGGTAAGGTTTAAAAACAAGTGTTCCTTTCATCTACGACAAAAAAAAAAGTTCTGCGATTTTTTTTTTTTTTTTTTACCAACTCTTGTCAGCAACAGCAGTTCTTTTGTGCACGATGTTTATTGTAATGACCAGCTGCAAAAGTCAAGTGATACCTTATCTGTACAGTGAAACCAGATGTATTTTGAAAGTTTCTAAATGCTGGTTATGGTCAGAAGTATTAAAAGGTAAATAACAATGCATCACAAATGCAGTACTTTACAGAATCTCATACCTGTTCCTGAAGCCGTTTTAAAAGCATTTTATTAGCATTCAAAATCTTCTCTGTTGCCAGCAGTTGCTCTTTAAGTTTGGCAAATTTACTTTCAGCTTGCCTAACAGATTCTTTTTTCTTTGCCTCTTGCAAAATTAGATGTTTCAGTAGAGCTTCATCTTTTGTCAAAAGTATCCTGCAAATAAATCAAATATTCATATTAAAAATGATGAACGCATCAGTCTGCCAAGCTTTCACTTGACCTCAGGCTGAAGGGTGATATTTTCATCCACTACAGAACCCTAAACAATGCTCTGAGGCCCAGTGTTTCAGATGAAGATTATTTATTCTTTAATTTTGGTCAGGTTAAGTAGTAGATGGTTCTGACCCCATATGGCGCTACTGGTAAGAATGGGTTAAGTATAACAATTCCACTGGTCACAATTTGGAAGTTGTCAACTTTCTTGAAGTAAAAATATCTGCAAGTCCCGATTGTGTCTACATTTTATTTATCAATGTTTGTTTATTCCCTCTCACTTTTCTGTGTAATTTATCTTTTGCTTTGTTCAATTTGCTGTGCAACTACAACACGTGTACCGCTGTGCACATGCCTCATTGGACTCGTGCACATATGTCGTCGCACCAAAGTGAGGCTATCCTGGTACAGAAAATATAAAAGAAATGAACTGTAAAATGTGAAAAGAATTCCACCAAGTCAATTTTGGATTTTTTTTTTCATGATTTTCAGTTACTGTTACATGATAGAGTATCTATTGTAGACAGACTCCTGAATAACTCAGGAGATTCCCATGAGCCTTTGTAATAAGAAATAATGAAAAGAAAAAGAAAGCAAAACTTACTTATGTTTCTTCAGTTTTGACTCAGCCTCAGTAACGTGTTTATTAACCAGTGACACTTTACCCATGCCGTCAACCTCAGCATCAGAATTAGCAGGGGATGGGCTACCCCTTGACTGGTCTGATTTTATTAAGCGCCGTTTCTCTCTACTAACAAAAAAATAAAAATAAACACAAGTGAGCAGTGTGAATTGCTATGCACTACTTCAATACTGCACACTTCATTTTATCCAAAACTCTCCCTTTCTGGTGGCACTGCCACTCACTGGTGGCAACAAGGCTCTGAATTCCAACAACAGTGCCCAGCCAACATCAGCATGTAATAGACTGAGAGGCTAACCTCTGTTCCTCGCTGCATAGCAGAGTGCTCTGGGAGGAACAGCACTTTTCCACTGAAACCAGTCCAAGAGACTGAATTCTGACTGATACGAAGTAGCAGTAGCCTCTTATCCCTGGAGTTTAAAGATAAAAGAACTACTGAACAGGACGTGCTTGAGTAAGTCCGGGACATCTGTACTTGAGCACATGAACTATCCTGGAATTCCTTGCTAATGGCTCATCTGAAAATGACCAAGTTTATCTCAGTGTGGTCACTCAGAAAATGCATTTATTTTTGATAATAAATTATCTCCACATTAACATACCAGTGTGTTCAGCTTGTTTGGAAGCCCTAACATTTGAGCTTTAAGTCTGGTTATGTACTAAAACAAATCTACTTACATTTATTGGTATACAGAAAAGTTGCATATGCAGAAAAATGGTTACCTTAAGTACACACTATGGATTGGCTGCCAATTACTAGTAACTGTATTCCTTATAATGGAATTACTTAACAGCCACACACTTTGCTCTAAACAGGTGCATGCTCCAAGAGCTCCTGGAACATTTAGTTTAAAAGACTACCTCATTGCCCATTCTAGCGCACCCCACACCCTCTAGCTCACAGAAGACCTAGGTACCATGGAGAACCCAAACCCAGAATGCCTCACTACACTAAAACAGAGGCAAAAATGTGGGTGGTGTGACTGTGGATAGAGCAGCTCTCAACTGGAGGATGAAGCTAGTGATCACTTAGATAATCAGGCTTTTCAACACTTCAGCCCCTAAGATGGCCTCTTGCAGAGACTGCATACTGACATAGTGATCAAGGAACAGGGTAGAAGCCCACACGACTGCTTTGCTGATACAGAGTAGTAAAATGTACCTATAGGTCAACACTGTAGTGGCTTTTCTTCTTCTGGAAGAAGCTTTGAGACCCACAGGTACAGGGTGCAGTTTGAACTGTTCTGCAAGAAGTGGTCTAGTTCAAGACATGTCAAGCAAAAAGAGTGGTTATCTTCCACTGGCATGGGTTTGTGGAGGGTGACCTACTGCTTGAAGTCTTCAAAACTAGACCTCTCTGGAGAAAAAAAGATTATCAAATGAAAAGATTTTAAAACAGTTTAAAATAGATCTGTTAAGTATACTGAGTGATAATTATCCTGGTAGCAGTAGTAACAAAGGAAAAAATAAAGAAATGGTGACCGCTGACAGGCTTGATAAAGTGCTGTCAGTAAGAAGCCTCCTTCAGGGAAAGGAAAGAATCTGATTGGACGTTAAAGGGTTAAGTGGAATGGCACTGGCAATGAGGTGACCTTTTAAACTGAACACTTTAGTAGCTCCTGGTGCAAGCACAGATGCAATATGCATATGCTGGTGCTGTGGAAGAATCCATGTTGACATAAAACCCAAAGCATATACCTCCCAACAACTATTTGGAAGAGAAGAAAAAATTATTCACCTTAGTAATTGTGTTTCTTCTAATGGAGTCTTGCTGTATTCTGACAATCTGCAGTTAGCTCTAGCCTTTAAACTGCCCCGGAGAGTATAGGGTTAATTTTCAATGCAGTGCATAGAACGTTGAGTTCGAGCTCAGTTGAGGTCTCTGTCTGCAGCACTTTGAAAACCAACCGTTAGATTCTTACGAGCAAACACTCACTATATGGAAATTGTAACATTTTTAACTAGCCAACTGGCGACAAAAGTTTTGGATTCCCAAAGGAAGACTTAAGTCATGAAACCCAAAACCAAAAACCTATTAAAATAAAGATTATAATATAAGCACCCAAGTAAAGAGGAGGGTGTGCTGAAGACACCCCTGGGGTTTAACACTGCACCTGCCCATCCACTTCCCAAAAATAGGTTCTGAGAGGGGAGACAAGGAGGGAGGTCAGAATACAGCAACACTCCATTAGAAGAAACACAATTACTAAGGTGAGTAATTTTTTCTTCAAACAACATGAAGTCTTGCTGTATTCTGACAATCTGCAGACTACCAAGCACTACCTCCATGGAGGAGGTACAGAACCTACTTTGGGAATAGGCTCTGAAGTACTGCTGTGCCAAACCGAGCATCACTCCTAGCCTGGATATCCAGAGAGTAATGCTTGGTAAAGATATGGACTGTTTTCCAGGTGGCTGCTTGACAAATTTCTAAGAGAGGGATATCCCTGGAAGCAGCCAGGGAAGCAGCTGTACCTCTTGTGGAATGAGCCCTCAGGACTGAGGGTGGAATTTTTCCCAGTTTCTCATAGCAGAACTGTATACAAGAAACAATCCACCTGGCAACAGTTCTCTTAGTGGCAGGTTTGCCCTTTCCCACTTCCCCACAAGTGAGGAATAACTGGAGGGAATCAAACCTGTGACCCTTGGTACGCTCTATGTAGTAGCTAAGGGCTCTTTTAACATCTAAACTGTGTAGCCTCCTCTCCCCTGAGGAAGAATGATCAGTGAAGAAAACAGGGAGAGACATGGACTGATTAAAATCGAAGTCTGAAACCACTTTGGGCAAGAACCTCCTATTGGTTCTAAGGACCACTTTATCTCTATGGAATGAGATAAATCAGGTTCCACTGACAGGGCTTGCAACTCACTGATATGTCTGGCAGAGGTAATGGCTACCAAACACACAGTTTTCCAAGTCAAGTACTTGAGCTCTGCTAAGGACATAGGCTCAAAAGGAGGTTGCATAAGTTGCAGGGGGCAGGCCTTAGACAGCTTGCTTTGGAACCCACTCGGGAGGGAGCAATATTAGACCTGGTACTCTCAAATGGAGAGGATCACAAATTTAGAAGTCAGAGACATCTGGGAACAAGCTTACCACTGCACAGTGTGCTTCACAATGAGCACAACCATGGAGATAAGCCACACAAAACAAGGATACTGGACTTTAGAAGAGCTGACTTTGGCAAAATGGGTGAATACCTGAAAATGCACTAGCAATGACCAAAAGGAGGGGTGGAAGAACAATGGAGAAAATCAAAACTGCCATCATAGAGGCAACAAGCCTTTGTGTGAAGCAAATAAAGAAAAGCGGAGTAAAACCACTATGGTTTTCAAACGAGGTGGCAGGGAAGGTTAAGGAGAAAAGGCTGCATTCATAAAGTATAAGGAATCACAGAAGGAGCATGACAGGGAACTGTATCAATTAAAGCAGAAAGAAGTGGGAAGGCAGTCAGACTAGCAAAGGCCAAACCAAGAAAAAATAGCCAACTCAGTTAAGAAGGGATAAAACCTTTATAGGTACATTAGGAGCATAAGAAAGGTTAAGGAGGGATAGTGAAGATTAATAAAGGAGAGGGGATGTGGGCAGAGGGAGACAGTGAAAAGGCAGAGATTCTGAATGAATACTTTTGCTCAGTATTCATAAAAGAAGATGAGGAGGAGTTACCTAAACCAGACAATAGAAGCACTCTGGGTAGCGGGGTTGACACCAGTCCATTCACAGAAAAGAGTGTCCTGAAAGAACTCCTAAAACTCAAGGTGGACAAAGCAATGGGGCCTGATGGGATTCACCCCAGAATCCTAAAAGAACTAAGGGAGGACCTAGTGACACCACTGACCATGCTTTTTAACAGATCATGGCAGGATGGGGTGGTACCCGAGGACTGGAGGAGGGCAGAAGTGATTCCCCTTCACAAAAGTGGGAGCAAGGCAGAAGCGGGAAACTACAGACCTGTAAGTTTGACCTCAGTGGTAGGGAAAATGATGGAATCACTTCTGAAAGAAAGAATTGTTGAGTACCTAGAGGCCAGCGGGGCACAGGACCCAAAGCAGCATGGATTTACAGCAGGAAGGTCATGTCAGACGAATCTAATGGATTTCTTCGACTGGGTGACCAAAGTAATAGACTAGGGAGGGGCTGTGGATATGGCCTACCTAGACTTTAGCAAGGCATTTGACACAGTCCCGCACAAAAGATTAATAATCAGGTTAGCCAGCCTGGGAGTGGGTCCCAGGGTGGTAGCCTGGGTAGCAAACTGGCTGCACAACAGGACACAGAAGGTAATAGTGAATGGAACACATTCAAGAAAGGGGGTTACTAGTGGAGTACCTCAGGGCTCAGTACTGGGTCCAGTCCTCTTTAACGTCTTTATAGGTGACATTGCAGAGGGTCTGGAGGGAAAGGTATGCCTCTTTGCAGATGAGACAAAGATCTGTAACAGAGTTGATACACAAGGCAGGGTAGAAAAGATGAGAAGGGACTTGGCAAGGTTGGAGGAATGGTCAGACATGTGGCAACTTAGATTCAATACAAAGAAGTGCAAAGTAATGCACCTGGGAAACGAAAACCCAGGAGAAGAGTACACAATAGCAGGGGAGGTACTAACAACAACAAAAATGGAAAGGGACCTGGGGGTAGTCATATCAGATGACCTAAAGGTGGGCAAGCAATGTGAAAAGTCGGTAAGGAGAGCGGGGATACTGGGATGCATAGGAAGGGCATCACAAGTAGAAAAGGGAAGTTGTTATCCCTCTGTACAGACAGTTGGTGAGTCCCCATCTGGAGTACTGCATGCAGTTTTGAGACCTCATCTATGCAAGGACATAGGATGGAAGCAGTCCAGAGGAGGGCAACTAAAATGGTGCGGGTCTGCAGCAGAAGCCATATGAAGAGAGACTGAGAGAGCTTAATATGTATACTCTTGATGAAAGGAGGGACGGGGACATGATAGAAACGTTCAAGTACCTCAAGGGAATCAACAAAGTCCAGGAGGGTAGCATCTTTCAGAAAAAGAGATGTGTAAGAACAAGGGGACACAATTTAATGATAGAGGGGGACGGCTCAGGGGTAATGTGAGGAAATTTTTTTTCACGGAGAGAGTGGTGGATACATGAAACAGCCTTTCTGAGGAGGTCGTTGGGTCTAAAACAATTGGGGAATTCAAACATGCATGGGACAGACACAAGGCAATTATAGTTGGCGGCTGCAGGAAGTAGGCTGTTGGTTAACTAGAATCTGCAGCTTGACCAGTAGGTAGGGAAATGGGCAGACTAGGTGGGCCAAGTGGTCCTTATCTGCCGTCAAAGTCTATGTTTCTATGTTTGAGCAATGCAAACAGGATCCCTAAAGGGAAGATTGGTATGAAGCAATCCCTTGAAAAATTTACAGAACACGGGATGAGATGATAGTGAGGAAGGCTTCCCCACTGACAGAAAAGCAGAAGCAGCTGACAAGTGTACCTTGAGTGTGGCTGGTCTGAGGCCTAGGCCATTAAGATGGACCATATAATCCAGAACTGTAGGCAATTCAGCGGTGTCTGGAGAGATATGCTTCTTGGAACACCAAATGCTGAATCTTTTCCATTTGGAGTCATAAGCCTTTCTGGTGGCAGGCTTTCGAGAGGCTTTGAGAATATCCAGAACCCCCAGGAACAGGTGCAAATCTGCATACTCTAACTCTTCAAGAGCCATGCACTGAGATTGAGAGACCGAAGACTAGGGTACCAAATCCTCCCAAGAGGAGGTTAATAGGTTGCAATTCCTGGGAAGAGACAGGGGAAGATGGGCTGCTAGAGACAGCAACAGGGGTACCAAGGCTGTCTGGCCCAGTCTGGAGCAATCAGAATCACTTTGCAAGGTTGTGACCTTACCTTGACTAGAACCTTGAACAGTAGAGGAAAGGAAGGGAAGGCATGCAAAAATTTCCCTTCCCAGTTCAAAATCAGAGCATCCAATGGGACTGAACCCAAGAGTGGAGGTCTGCAACAAAACAGAGGACGTTTGTGATTGTCTGGGGCTGCAAAGAGATTATCTCTGGAGTGCCCCACCTTGAAAAAAATCACTTTCAACACCACGGGATCCAGGGACCATTCGTGATGGCCTTGGGAGATCCTGCTCAGTGCATCTGTTAGCACACTGTCCTTCCCTGGAAGGTGGACTGCTATCAGAGAGGTCTGCAGGGAATAAGCCAGGGACCACAATTTCATGGCTTCCGTGCACAAGGTCATAGACCGAGTGCCTCCCTGCCTGCTGATGTACCACATGGTGGTAGTGGTGTTGTCTGTTCTGACCTGAACCACCTTGTTCTGCACAGACTGAGAGAAAGCTTGCAGGGCCAGAAAAACTGCCCTGAATCCCAGGAGACTTGATATGAAGAAGGGACTCCTGAGGGGACCACAGTCCCTGGGCTGTGAGAGCCCCCAGATGAGCTTCCCACCCCAAAAGGGAAGCATCCGTGGTAAGGACCACCAAATGAGTCTGAGTGACAAATGGGACCCCTTGCCTTAAATTGTCCTGATCCTGCCACCATTGAAGAGCTTGGATCAGTGTCCGAAGTCACTGGAATTGGTTTGGTAAGAGGATCCTTCCTTTGGGACCAAAAGGCCCTCAGATGGAACTGAATGCCCCTCATCTGGAATCTTACCCCTTGGACTACTGCTGTAGAAGCTGCCATGTGGCCCAAGAGCTGAAGGAAGTGCCTTGCTGGTAGGGACACCTGAAGGCTGAAGGAAGAAGCCAGTTCTATACGAACTCTTGCCCTTTCCAGGACAAGAAAGGCTCTTGCTTTGACAGTATCTAGCTCTGCCCCTATAAAGGTAAGAAGCTGCACTGTTTCGAGAACTGACTTGGGGAGGCTGAGAAGAAATCACAGGGAAGTGAGCACTTGCTGGGTCACTTGCAGGTCTGACTTGACTTGGAGACTGACCCACTCTGAGCCAGTCGTCCAGATATGGAAAAATGGAAATCTTTTGCCTTCTTAAAAAGGCCACTACTACTGCCAGGCACTTTGTGAAAATCCTTGGAGCTGATGTTAGGCCAAAGGGCATTGCTTTGAACTGGTAATGGCCGGAGGGCAACTTAAACCTGAGGTACTTTCTGTGGGAGCACCTGATGGGAATGTGAAAGTAGGCATCTATGAGGTCCAGGGAGGCTAGCCAGTCTCCTGGCCTTAGAGAGGGAAGAATTATTCCCAGAGTCACCATCTTGAACCTTGGTTTTAAAAGATATTTGTTCAGGTATCTTAAATCTAGGATGGGTCGCCACTCCCCTGTCTTTTTTGGCGTAAGGAAGTACCTGGAGTACAGACCTTTGCCCCAGTGTAGGGTAGGAACTCTCTATGGTTTTTAAGGCCAGAGGAGATGAAACCTCTGCCTCTAGGGCAACGGCTTTGGAGAGACCTGCAGGTGGAAAAGATCTGGCTCTCGCCTTCGGAAATTGTTTGAAGCTGAGAACCGGACCCTGGCTTACTACTTCCAGGACCCACTTGTCTGTAGTAACAGACACCCAGTCCTGGACGAAATAAGCCAGCCTGCCCACTACAGGGATAGGAGTCTCGACCCGGGCAGGCGCATCAGGGTGTCTGCTTGGCAGGGGCCTTAGGCTGAGGAGTGGATGCAGCCCTGCTCATCCCCCTTCTGCCTCTCCCTCTGAAGAACCCCCTCTGTGAAAAGGGAGACGAGGCCTGTGCTCGGTAGAAAGGGCTATGAAAAGGCCTGCCCTGCCCTTAGATTGCTGCCTTTAAGGAGTTGCTTGCCTCTCCTTGGCCTGTGCACTCCTATAAGTGGTCCTATATTCCTCCATCTTCATGTAATTCTCTGTCTGCTCCCCAAACAGAGAATTACCTTCCCACAGGGAAATCCATGGCCTTAGACTGGGTGTCCTGCGAGAGGCTAGTACATCTGAGCCAAGCCATTCTCCGAAGAGCCACAGATGTAGCCATGACTCTTGACACATCATTGGAGTCCACAGCAGCACGAAACTACCTTAGATGCCTCAATCCCATCTGCAGCCACCTCCTCCAGCTCCTTGGCCAGCTGGGGGAGGCCTGTTTAGCCAGTGCCAGTAGAGTGTCCCATCTGGACTTCTGGTACCTGGCTGTATAGGCCATATAATTAGCCTGCCTGAGTCCCAAAGAGGATGCCATGTATTGCTTCTTTGCCAAGGCATCCATCTTCCTGGAGTCTTTGTCTGGGGGGTGTGAAGCCAAGAGAACATTAGCCCTGTCACAGGCTGTAGCCTGCACGACACCAACATGGCTGCATTGCTGGTAGAAAAACTCAATATCTGAGCCTGATAAGGTATACCTCTTGTCCATTCTTCTATCAACAGGAGGTACAGAATTAGGCAACGTTAAAAATTTTTGTTTCCGTTTCCCAAATGATTTGTGCAGGGGAATAGACAGCCTCCTGGACTCTGGGATGTCCGTCATTTCGACAAAATCAGGCTCCTCTTGATCCTCTATGGCTTCCTCCATAGGGAGCTGGAGAGTTTCAGCCACTTTCCTGTAGAACAGATAGTGGGAAGGGGACTCAGAGCCTAGGAGGGAAACACCAGAAGGTCTGTCTGGGGAGATGTCTTGTTCAATGGGCACAACCAGACATTCTGCTCCATCAAAGTCATCATCTTGTTCATAATCCGCCTCCTCCTCAAATTCCAGTTCATAAAAATCTTCAGGGGTATAATCCTGAACCAGTGGAACCGACTGAACCGAACCCCTAGCTAACGTAGCCGGATCAGACGGAACCGCGCGAAGCAATTCAACAATCTGAATCACTCGGGCGATCTCATCAGCGGTCGGAACGTGAACCTCCAGATCCGAACCGGCAGACTGGTCTTTACGTTTCCTTTTCGTAGGAACCGATCCGTCAGGATCGGCTCTCCTCTTGCCCGAAGAAGTACTGCCCTGGTCAGAGGGCACTCCTCGTTCGGTCGGAACCAAACCAGGCTGGCCATCCGGGTTAGCGGACTTCTCGGCCTCCTTTTCCCTAAGTCTACCTAATCTTTTCTCCAGGGTAGACTTAGGAAAGTTTTTAAAATTTGGCAGTCTGTATCGAGGTGTTCAAACCCAGACAACACAGGTGTGGGATTGGCCTTAGCAAAGACCTCCCCACACTCACTGCAGTGTTGAAACCCAGTGGACCCGCTTTTTTTTTTCTTGGGTTTCTCAGACATGGCCAACCTAACCAAACTAACCCTTTTTTCGGCAACCGCCAGGCAAGACTCCCTCATCGGTTCCTAACCATGTCACGGGTATTGGGAAAAAATGTTTTAAACACTTTTTTTTTTAAACCGATAAGGACCGGTAACCACACACTGAAGAAAAGTACAAGAAATTCAACTATTGGATCAGTTCAGCCGAACCAATCGAATAAGTATCACAATTTCCACAAAGTAAAACAGAAAACTAAGTACTCACGGTACTGCAGACAGAGCCTGAACAGACAATACGGAAATAATTTCGGATTAAACCAACATTTTAACAGACACATTAACAGACACTTGAAACGAGCTGAAGGAGAAATCTCTGGAGAAACTGTTCGGTGAGGTGGAGTAAAGAATCTGACGGTTGGGTTTCAAAGTGCTGCAGACAGAGACCTCAACCGAGCTCGAGCTCAACGTTCTATGCACTGCACAGAAAATTAACCCTATGCTCTACAGGGCAGTTTAAAGGCTGGAGCTAACTGCAGATTGTCAGAATACAGCAAGACTTCATGTTGTTTGAAAGGGTATACTGTATATAAGACACCTGTTTATAGTAAGAATGCATCTCTTTTTCATGTACAGAAACGTACTGCAATGGAGGCAATGCGTGAAAACCTCTTGCAGTCAAGAGGTCTTCACACACTACACGCTTAGAATGGCCCCAGTGTGTTTTTTTTTTTTTATTTCAAACCTGAAATTGGCAAGAAGTAGCAGAATTAACAATTGCAAATAAACTGATGTTCACTGTTAAGTAGTACTGCAGGAGTTTGCTTAATTTCTAAGCCCCCCTGAGAACACTTTATAAATAACAAAACAAAATATTAGGATAAAAAAGGCAGTGTAATAAAATGAATGAAAACCCCTTCCTTCAATACATGACACAACATTGCTGTGTAATCTTGTGAGAATTCAGACTTTGCTTTTAACTCTAGAGTCAGAGGTCGCACAGTTGGCTAATCATGGCACACCGAGCCCAGAGCAACACTGCCTGTAAAATATCAGAGTACACAGAAAAGTAATGATGTGTAAATGATGGGCAAATGATGTGCAAAAATAAAAACAGTGAATGCATAATAAAAATGTAATGGGTTGTCAGAGATGTCTCTTGGTTATTCAAAAGCATCATCTTGCAACATCTCTGTCAGCATGGCTCAGTTGATAGCACATCCGCCTCTGGACCAGAAGGTCGTGGGTTCTCGTCCCACACCGGGATTGGACTTGCACCTAAAAATCGCTGGCATCTGAGTGCAGTATTAGGGGGTACAGTACTGCTGGGGTGTGCCGTCCTTCAGATGAGATGTTAAATCAAGGTCCCTTCTGTCCAACCTCGTGTTGTCCTGATGGGTGTCCAGGTGGAAGTAAAAGAACCAAGGGCACTCTTCGCAAAGAGTAGGGAACATTCCCGGTGTCCTGGCCAACATTCCCCTTCCCATAAACCGGTTCATGCTTTGGGATGTATGAAAAGCGCTATATAAATGCTGATTCTTCTTCTTCTTCTGCATTCTATAACTGCTCAGCTTTGCTTCGTAGTTCTCAAACACAAAAATATCTCAAGATGGCACTCTTGATTAGGCAAGAGACATCTCAGACACCATATTTATTTATAATTCCTAAAAGTACAAACAATTAAAATAAGCCATTATCAAAATATGTACCTTTCAATTTCTCCTTTTAAAAGCCTATATTCAATTTTTTTATCGTCTGGTAATGTCTCTGGGGTTTTCATGGGGTCATTTTCCTTCTCTGACTTGGGGAGGGCCTTTGGTTTAGAAGCCTGTTAAAAATAAAGTTCATGTTTTGTCCTGGATTACGTCATTAAGTCACAAATGTAATTGGTATCAGTCATCAGTACACAATCAAATCTGAAATTATTTCTGCAGAGCCTAAAATATTCACATATTCAGTATCGAAAGAACAGCTATGTACTTGCCATAACAGTAAATCTTAGAGAGAATCTCTCATCGGGCCACACCTACAGCTGCCAGGCACTAGGACCACACGGAAACTTTTTGCAAGCAGTCTGCCCATGATGACATACTACGTCGGCACTTCCCATATAAACGTGGGTGACCCCCTTTCCGCCTCAGTTCCCTGCTGGAGAGCATGCTCAGAGAACCTCCTTCTAGGGAACTATGAATGTACCTAAGGTTCTGCATACCAGGCGAGGCTGGAAACAGTAGGTAAATCCTCCTGGATAAAGAGACAGGCATTACAGGACTCTAAATCCAGGGGGGGATGGGGGGTGGGATGATATGGCCTGATGAAAGAGATTCTCTCAAAGATCTACTGTTACAGTAAGTACTTAACTGTTCCATCTTTGAGAATATCTCTCTCATCGGACCACACCTATGGAACAAATACCACGCAGTAGTTGCAGTGAATTGTCTGGGTGGCTGGAGCCCACAGGCCTAAGAAAGAAAGTACTGAAGCACAGCTAGGCCAAAACCTGTCCGTTTCGAGAAGCAATGTCCAGTCTATAATTTTTAGTGAAGGTGTGGACAGTACTCCAGGGTGGCAGCTGCAAAGATCTGCTGCTCCTTTCAAAAATGTGTTGACTGCAGAAAAGTGGCCATGCCTCTAGTGGAATGACCACAATCGACACCAGAAGCTCCTTGCCATACTTCCTGTAACTAAAAGTAATACAGATGGACAACCATTTGGACAGGCACGGTTTATAAACAAGGTAAGCCCTCTTCTTTCCCAGGGGCAAAGGAAAACAAAGCTAAGAGGACTTCCAGCTATCCTTCATGCAATGAATATATTACTCGAGTATTTCACGTGTATCTAAAGAATGGAGCTTCCCATGAACTGACAAGCTAAGGAAAATAAATTGGCAGGTGGATGGTTTAAAGTAAACTCGGACACCACCTTAGGAAGAAACCTGGGACTGGTACATAGACATTCTGTCTTTGTGAAAAATCAAATAAAGCTCACACAGAGCATGAAGCTCTGAAATTCTTCGAGCAGATGTAATAGCAGCGAAAAATAAGGGTTACTCACCTGTAACCGCAGTTCTAGGAGTGATGCATGGTGTACATCCACACTTCTGGCAATGCTCCTTTACATATAAGGATCTGGTCAGAAGGTCTTCAAGCTAGCTCCTCCCACCTACCTCTGTGGTATACTCCTCAGCATCGCCCTGTGACATCAGATCTTGCACGTTGGAAGTCAAGACATGCGTCACTTGCCAGGGGAAGTCAGGTGGATTGTGTGACTGTGGGTATCCCTCATTTCTAGGACGGTGGATATGGTGTACTATCCACACTTTTGGAAGACTCCAAGCAGCTGTCTGGGAGGAGGGAGCAAGGCACACACCCGGGAAAGAGACTGGAGAACCAAGGCCCCAAAACCAACATCCTGGCATGACTCAAGGTCAATGTGGTAGTGGGAAATGAAGGTTTATGCCGACTTCCAGATAGCAGCCCTGCAGATTTCCTGGATAGGTACATCCCAGAAAGCAGCTGCTGAGGCAGCGGTATGTCTGGTGGGATGAGTCCCAAGTACAACAGGGGGCTCCCTACCAGCCAACCTATAGCTGAGGTCGATGCAAGAAACTATCCACCTGACAACCGCCCACTTAGTTGCCTATCTGCCAGGTGTGGCTTCAGTGTAGGAGACAAACAGCTGGCTAACCTGACCTCAAAATCCAGCCGTACACGCCTTATAATAAGTGAGCACTCGCTTCAGGTCCAACGTGGGAGCCTGTGTTCAGCCTCCAAGGTTGAGTTGGTACAGTGTTGGTGTTGAGTTGGTGTCAGTGTGGCTCAGTTGGTAGCACAGCCGCCTCTGGACCAGAAGGTCATGGGTTCTGGTCCCACACCGGGATTGGACTTGCACCTAAAAATCGCTGGCATCCAAGTGCAGTATTGGGGGGTGCTGTACTGCTGTGGTGTGCTGTCCTTCGGATGAGACGTTAAACCGAGGTCTCTTCTGCCCATCCTGGTATTGTCCTGGTGGGTGTCCAGGTGGAAGTAAAAGAACCCAGGGAACTCTTCGCAAAGTGCAGGGAGCATTCCCGGTGAGCTGGCCAACATTCCCCTTCCCATAAACCGGTTCATGCAATTATCCAGGCTGTGTGTGGATGATGATGTGCAATATAGCTGCCACCACACATTCAGACACTTCACTACCAGCCTATCATTGCTTGTAAAGCACTTTGGGATACTGTGTATGAAAGCACTATATAAATGCTGATTCATCATCTTCTTCAGTATACCAGGAGATTCATCATCTGGTCAAGGTGAAACTCAAACAAACTTCAGGATGGGGCGGAGGACAACCTTGTCCTTGTGGAAAGCCAAATAAGGAGACTCCAAAGAGAGGACCTGGAGCTCACTGATCCTACTGGTGGAGGTAATGGCCACCAAGAAGGCGGTCTTCCACAACAGGTGGGAGATGAGACACCTGTGCACTGGCTCAAATGTCTTGCCCATGAGCACAGCCAAAACCAGCATCAAGTGCCAAGGTGGTGGTTCATGCATCTGCACGGACAGATGGGTCAAGGCCTTTTTAAGAAGTGCACCAATCAACTCCTCCTGTGTCACCGTTGACATACCAGCCCGCGCCTGGTATGCAGAGATGGCTGCCAGGTGCACCTTGAGGGTCGCCTACCAAAGGCCCGACTGACAGAGGGACCCAATCTAATCCAGAATGCTCGCCACCAGGCAAGACAAGAGGTCTAGCTCCTTGCCCTGTCAGCAGATGGAAAATCTCTTCCATCTGAAGGCATAGCACTGGCGAGTCAATGGTTTAAAAGAGGTCTCTACTACGTGGAAGACCTCAGACAGACAAAGCCTGGAACTCTGCTCAGGATCCAGGATGTCAGGTGCAGGGATGGAAGATCTGCATGAAGAACCCTACAAAGAGCAAGAAAGCAAGTCCAGGTGAAGTGACAGTCGCCATGGAAGTCGGCTGCTAAGGCTGAGGAGATCTGGGTACCAGAACTGGCGTGGCATGTCTGAAACCACCAGTATCAACCACGCCTTGTCCCTCTAAACCTTGGTCAGGACTTTGAAGATAAGGGGAAAGGGAGGAAAAACGTACAAGAGACCCGGAGTCATGGCCTTGCAAAGGCATCCCCCAGCAGTGTCCCACACTGAGGGGGGCAGGCACAAAACAGCTTCAGCTTTGTGTTCTCCAATGGTGCAAACTGATTGACCTAGGGAGTGCCCCCACTTGGAGAACAGGCGACTGACTAGCTCCTGATGAAGAGACCACTCACGAGACGCCTTGCCAATCCAGCTGAGGACGTTCGCCAGCTGGTTGAACACATCAGCCACATGAATCGCCAGAAGGTCGACGTCCAAACTGCAAACGAAGATCCAGGTGCAGAGAGCTTCAGGGCACAAAGAGAGAATTTGTCCTGCCCTGCTTGTAGAGTACATGGTCATCGTACTGTCCATCTGGACCTGGACAACCTGACCTCGTACTACAGCAGTGAAGGCCGTCAAAGCTAAATGCACTGCACGGAGCTGCAGCAGGCTGATGTGACATTGGGACTCCTCAGGGGTCCAGAGCCTGTGAGCTCTGTGGTCTCCCAGGTGGGTTCCCCAACCCATTAGAGGTGCACTGGTCATTAGAGTGACCAATGGCTCTGGATGGGCGAACGGGACTCCTTCCTGCAGATGTTCTGGGAGAACCCACCACTGGTTAGCCTCCCACATCAGTTGTGTCTCCATGACAGGCCAAGTCCAGGTGACAGAGGTGCTAAGACCACCGACGGCCCAGTTTCCACTGCAGGGGGAAAATCCGCCAGCGGGCCCACCGGACCACACTGGTACAAGCCGTGTATCCCAGCAGGTGGAGGAAGTCCTTGCATAAGCAGGCAAAAGAGGTGAGATACTCTGCCCTGTCAGTCAGGAGACAGGCCTTGGCCCGAGGGGAGTCTAGCTCCGCTCTGATGAACTGGACCACCCAAGAGGGGCAGAGTTCCGACTTGGCTGTACTGACCAGGAGGCCCAAGGCCAAGAAGATCTGAACAGACAGATCTCTGGACAGCTGCACCTCTGACCTGGAGGAACCGGCAATAGCCAAGTCTCCCAGCAGGGGTACACTCGGATACCTCTGTGCTGCAGGGAGACTGCCACCACTGCCATGCACTTGCTGAAGATCCTAGGGGCCAAGAAAAGGCAGAATGGCATGGCCTGGAACTCATACAAGATCCCTTCTGAGTGCAATGGCAGGTGGGATGGGTGGATTGGAATGTGGAAGAAAGCATCCTGAAGGTCCAAGGAGCAAAACCAAATATTCTACTCTAGGGAAAGGATGATCTGATTCAGAGTGACCATCCTGAACTTTCGCAGCCTCAAGAACTGGTTGAGGTGGTGAAGATCCAGTATGGGGCGCCAATCCCTTGTCCACTTCAGAACCATAAAGTGTCTGGAAATGAATCCTGGACTGGCCGTGGGGTTCCAAACACGTGCCAAAGCTCCCTTCGGAAGGAGCTGGGTGACGTCCTCACAGACACCACGCCTTCCCATGGGCTCGACTGGAAAGCCTGGAATTCCAGAGGCAGCCCTTGACCTACCACTTCTAGCACACATTGGTCTGTGGTAATGGCAGACCAAGTGGAAGCGAAGTGATGGAGCTGGCCCCCCATGGGTGATTGGGGGGGGTCCAGGGCTTAGCAGGAAGGAAACCCCCCAACCCATCACTGGGCAGGCTTGGAGGCAGCACCAAGGCCAGCTGAGAGTGGGGTGTCCCCTCAGCCCCTGGGCTCTCTAACGTCAGAGAAGGCTTGCTTAGGCTCTGGCCGCCATGCCTGCTGCTGCTGCCCCGCTTGGGGCTACGATGGTCTTGCCTGAGATGCAGGGTAGGGCTGAAACTAAAAGGGTTTCTTTCTCTGTTTCTGGTCCTTAATGTCCTTCTGGGAGGACAAAATGGAGTCCAGGGTGCGCTTGACTTTTCTATGCTAGTGAGATGATCCTCAACACCAGGCCCAAACTGTTCAATACCCAAGAATGGAACACCTGACAGCCTGTGCAGAAGGTTGATATTCTCAGCCACATCCGGCAACTCAGCCACCACTGCAGCTATGAACCTGGCACAGGAATCCCCTATGTCCAGGGCTGTTTGGAGCTGCTTTACCACAACCACACCCCTTGGTTGCAGACCAACTTAACCGGTAGTTGTTGATCTGCTGGGTGGCGGAGAATGACCTGGTCCAACATTCCCAGAAGGGCATGGGAAAAGTTGGCCATTACAACTGCCATACTGGCCTGCCGAAGGTTATGGCAGCACAGACCTTTTGGCCCCATGGTCAAGTTGCTTGGACTCCTTGTCCAGAGGCTTGTCGATGTCGCCAACATGGCCCGTATGTCGAAATACTTAGTCCGCAACCAACCCGTCACCCAAAGGATGTTCGGTAAACCCAGTCAAGGACCTAGTAGGAACCACAAACTTGCAAACCATATGGGCGAATGGCGTCTGACAGGAGGCAGGGTGCTGCCATAGCTCCAGAGCAGGGCCAAGGACGGCTTCCGCTACAGGGACAGCAACCCCAGGGGAGTCCTCCCTGTGCAAAATCTCTAACGGGTACCTGGCCCTCTCTTTTGGACTGACTGCAGAGGTATGCTCTCTGATTCAGAGACTAAGCAAAGCAGGGCCCCGAAGGAAGTCTGGCTTTGATCAGTCAGAAGTTCCTTCATGGGCTCCCTGTCAAAGCCTTGGGTTCGTGAGGAATGCATGGAACAGACCTCCAAATCTGAGGACTCTTCAACCACCACCTTGCTAGGCTCCCTGAGGACAATGTAGGGCTCGTTAGAATGATTAAGCAGCAGTAACGACAGCCTACCAGGCAGCCTGGTGGCAGAGCGCACGGCCTTGGACAGGGGTCCATGCAAGGGCTGCTGAGGCAGTGGTTCCACCCAAATGGGTGAAGAGGCAGGCATCAGCCGGGTCGAGGAGACGGGAATGAGGCATGGCACCGGCACCCAAGGGAGAGGAGGTACCTGTGGTGGAACCAACCTTAGCCGAGAATCCACTGCTGCCAAACAAGTCCTTGTACCAGTGTCGCAGTTTACGGCGGAGCCAGTCCTCATCAGAGGACAAGGAAAAGGAAGAAGAGTGCCGATGGTGCTTTTTGGCTGATGGCCAAGAGCTGGACCAAGAAGAAAGTCTAGAATCCTGAGACCTCAACCAAGAAGTGGATCTCAATTGAGACCCTGATCAACGTATTGGTCAGGGGGAGGAGTTGGGGGGATAGACGTGGGATGCCAAAGAACCCCCAAAGATTTAATCTGTCTAGGAAAGCCAGCCGGCTCAGTGATCCAGCCCCTCTGGCGAGAGGGCTGTCAGGACCAGAGTCCTGGACGAGAAATCGTCCACACAGTCCTGGGACAACAGTTCAACAGAGTCAAGATAAATCTCGACCAGCTGGTCGACCCGCATCTCAACCTACAAGCCCAACAAGGACACCGAGGGGCATATGGCTTGGACCTGAAGTGAACAGCCGCCAGCTGAAGCCAATGGCTCGACAGTTGTCGAGCCAACAGAAGCGCTGGAATGATAGGAACGAGCCCGCTCTTGATTCCACGACCTGCAACATGAATTCTCTGACCTATTTTGACCCTCAGGAAGGGCTCTCTCCGAGAGTAGAGGAGGAGGACTGGCATACGATCCTGAACACCCCAGTGAATGAGGCGACCATGCCTGCCTGAATCAAGGCTGTCGAAGCGGTGCCCAAGGCAGCCAGGGTCACAGCTTCTTCTTAGGTGGCGAGCTGTTCAGCCGAACCAGCCATTGTAGAAATGGCTTTCTAGGCATCCTTCAATTTAATGGGAGGGTCCCGTTGGTCCGGGCGACCTAAAAGTAGTTGGGCATAGTGGTCCTCCCAAAGCAGAGGGTTGGAAGGTCTGGCACAAGCTGCAAGCCTAAGGGTCGTTCTGAACCCCAAGTAGTAAACGCACATGGAGTACAGGTTAGTATGCAACATCTTCTGGTTGCAGGAAATGCACCATTTGAAGCCAGGACCTGGTTTGGAGTTGTTTTCCATAACTGGTAGTGGTTTTCAGAAGAATTGCAAAGGCACAAAGATCAAATTTTTTTTTTTTTTTTTTTAAATCGAAGTTAGGGCCTACACCCAGCATGGAGCTGCAATGGAGGGAACCAGATGCTTCCAGTGAAAAGGGAAGATACGACATTGTGGGATAGCGCAGAGGAGTTTACCACACTTTCCCTATTAGTGTTGTCTCTCTATTCAGGCAACGGGGGGGGGATATGCAGACCTGCCTGACTTGTTGTCCCTAATGAGGGCTACCCATTTTTTTTTTTTTTTATACCACATAAGGTATACCAGTATTTACTTTTGCTTGCTACGATGTACTTACAAACTACTATCCAGCAGATATATCTGTGATCTTAGTGCGTCACCTACAGTCATTAGCCATAGTACTATGATCAGCATAATATAAATCATTCTATTGTAACACAAAGAAGCTGTAGTCAGCATAATACTTAATATGCATGTGCGACATAATAGCCTTGGGTGCGAGCTGTCCACTGTATACACCAACAGAAATGCTTTGTTAAAGTCTCTACTATGCAAATGAGCCCATTACCAGGTAATGGGACCATCTTATCTTGAAGAATATAATGTTGTGCAAGAGTATTGTTCTCAGAGTTAGTCTTCAATGATGAAACCTCGAGTTCAAATGTTCCGCACTCCCAGCAGGTATTATTGCTGTCCTTTTTACATGTATTTGAGAATAAACCTTTATTCTGTAAAACCTGTCTCCTGCATCACGTTCTGTCATCAGGATTAGACCCTGCTAATCCAACAAGCACTAGAGCGTGACCTTGTTCTGTTATCTGCAGGACCCAAGCATCTGATGTTACCTTTCTCCACTGATACAGGTGGAGAGAAAAGAGACCCCCTACAACCACCCCTGGAGGTATGGGTGGTTCGGGGTCAAGGAAGGAGTCATACAGAGCTGAATCCTGCAGCTGCACCCCCATCTCTGGGGCACTTTTGAGAGGGCAACTGGGGTGGAAAGAGAACATTGTTTAACCAGGAGCAGCACACTAAGCCAAAGCTTATTTCCAGATGCAACCTGGTTGGGTCCTGGGGCAGGCAAAGCTGATGCTCCTGTACTTTTACCATGCTGTCTGGCCATTGAATGTCTGTTGCTGACTGGACAAAAAGGTACCCTCTCTCTACTCTTTGGTTGAGTGTGGTAGACGGAATGCACCAACTTCAGGGTTCTGTCCAAGGCCTGCAGGTTGGACAGGATATCCTGCATGTCTGCAATGAGCAAGTTACATCTTTTAAAGGGGGCACTGAGGATGGACTGTTGAACATCATTCACAAAGCCCACCACCCTTAACCAGGAATGCCTCCTGAGGCATAACCCAGAAGCTTTTGCCCTGGCAGAAGCATCAGAAATGCCACAGGCAGAATTGTAGGAGATGCTTGCCTACGTCTGCCCCTGTTTGTAGAGCCTTTAAGAGGTCCTGCTTAGGAGTACCCTCTGGTAGGGCTTGGGCTGCTGCCTTGGCCTTCATATAGAGGATATTTTGTTATTCAACCATATGGGCCTTATAATTTGCACTTCTTAAGCCCAAAGTGGCAGAAGCAAAAGTCCTCTTTTCCAAAACATCTAGCCTCCTGGACTCATCAGGAGGGAGGGAATGAAGGTGTTTAGGTACCTTAGATCTGTCATGGGCAGCATTTATGACCACTGAATCAGCCTCACAGCCTGCAAAGAAAGAATTACCTAAGGGGACCCGATACACTATCTGCCTTCCTAGTTATGGCAGTATCACATCTGGCCTATGCCTCGCAGCCAGGGTGGCATCCTCCAAGGCAGGTAGTAAAGAAGGAATAATGATGGGTGGGGTAATCAGGTAGTTCCAGGAACTCCACCAAATTTATCTTGGGGATGGTCCTGTTCTTCCGATTCAAACTCCATGGCACTCTGGAGTTGCTGCATCATGGAGATGAATGATGGGTCTTCAGAAGGAGACCTTGGTGTATACACTACGGAGTCCTCACTTCCTGTAGAGTTAGTGGAACCGGACCTCTCATATGAGCTTTCTACATATTCTTCCTAATCTTCTTCCTCTTGCATGACGAAGTCAGGGTTATACTTCTGATCCTCATCAATGTGTTCAGTACACTTCAAAGAGGAAGCAGGAGAAGCTGTCAACGCTGAAGATGGGAACTGGCGCGTTGGCCTGACAGGCATTGGCGCTGGGGCTTGCCAAAGCTGTCCCGCTGCTGTAGCTCCTGTTATAGGAGGAGGAGGCAGCAGGTGTTCTAACATGCCCATGAAGGACGAACGTACCGCCTGAGCGTTGGCACCCATGTGGACTGCAGGAACACCGGGTGATGTCGATGGTGAAGGAACTGTCAACGATGTTGACTGCAACATACCAGCCATATTCGGTCTGGTGGTGCTCACAGCCTGTCCCGACCTTTAAGGGTTGACAGTCTGGATGGCTGGCAGCGTCACCACTGGGGCAGTCTATGACAAAGAAGTGGCTGTGCTGGACTGAAGGGCCAACCATGATCAAACCGGGGAGGTTTTCTCCTAACTGCATTCCCGCTCCGGTACTTGTGTTTTGTGCTGCCCCAAACTCTTCTCTTGGGACTCTGAGGAGTGAGAGCCTGAGAAGTGGGCCGGTGATGCAGTGGAGCTTTTTTCCTGGCCCTCTTTCTCCATTCTGGATACCTGATATTTAAGTAGGTGGGGCTCCACTGTGTTCTCTGGGCGTCACCAGGTAGCAGTATTCAATTTTATGCAAATCTGGCAGGCCTTCACGTTATGGGCCACACCGAGGCAGCACATGCAGACATCGTACAAGTCGCCCAATATACCTTTTCACCATATTCGCAATATCTGAAAAGTTTTGACAGCTCTTTAGCCACAACACAGGGTATCATTTATGAAAAGTGATTAACTAGGGAGAGAAATAACAGAGTGGTGGACTACAGCAGTGGCATTTCCGTATACAGTCCAGCAAGAATTGTAGATGATGGGAAAAGAACTGAGGAGGGAAGGGGCCACCCACAGTTATATGGGAAGAGCCAATGTAGACGTCGTCGTGGACATTCCCTAACAGACTGCTTGCAAAAAGTGTCTGTCTGGTCCAAGTACCTGGCAGCTGTAGTTCCACTGGTGTGGTATAATGAAAGAGATGTCCTCAAAGAAGATCTATGCATTATGTTCCAGGTTTAGTAGCTCCACACTACAAGGCTGTGGGCTACAACTAGGTTTCATATAACTGCCCCCATGGCATGCCCTTCACTGCAATTCCCAAACTGCTTGGCTCCCAGTTGTCAGGAGAGATTACTGTTGAGTGCACTGGGGTTATACTAAGATACTTAGCAAATTGGGGTGTTTTTTTTCACAGGGCTATCAACACACATTTGTGATGAGACTGAATTACACAAAAACCGACCAATTAAAGTTGGTACACAAAAGTTAATGTTCAAAACATGCATGAAGGATAAGAAGATTGTGACAGATGTTAGAAAGCAGTCTACATAAAATCATGAGATGATTTTCTGCCACTATACCTCTACAGTTCTTCTTGCTTCTTTAATCATGGACTCTAAGCCTCCAAAGACACTCATGGAAGAGATGGGTGGTTCTCCATCAGATTCACTGTCGTCAGAGTCATCGAGCCTCACAACAACTGCTTTGTGTTTTGGCAGCTACAATGAAAAGACAACCATATTATGTTAGTGAGATTTTCAGATTTCCTGCAAAAATAGATAAATCAGAGTTTGCAAGACAATGCCAACCACTCTACCTCACCTCTCTCCTCAGGCTTACATACTTCACTGCTACAAATACTGACTCAAGACAGTGTTTGGGTAAGGTCTTTACTGACTTAAAAGCATTCAATACAGTGAACCACTCCCCTTTTAAGTAAACGTTAGTACTCTGACAGTATTCAACACGGCCCTGTCCCATTTGTTATGGAGAAAGAGTTTAAATGCAAGGATCTGTTCTCTTCTCTCCTTTTCTGTCTCTTGTCTGTCTGGTTGCTCAATCAAATTTTCTCATGAGACATAGGACTTGATCACCCCGGTCTTGCAGTTCTCTGCCCCTTGCCATCTCTCTACCTTCTCTTGCTGTTCTGTCTTTTCTCCCCCCTTGCATTTCTGCTGGTATAAAAACATATGTAAATCATTATGTGGAAATGTAACTGATACTGGGATTCCTTTGTTTAGAAATGTATACAGTTTCACTGATGAAATGTATACAGTTACACTGTTGAAATGATTGCAAAAAGCTATGAGAGGCTAGTTTGCAAACTCTCTGAGAAGCTGTAAGCAAGAGGTCAGTTCTGGGTCACAATGTTCTTTTTGCTCCTCTTGTTGAATCTTACAAGAACACTATGTGAGAAGCATGCTGTTTTCTGAATGAGTAGGGGTTGCAAAGACTTATAAAAACAGAGCTACAATTTCTTGCAAGACAGAAACACAGACATATTGTAAATTAAAAAACCCAGATGGACTTACTCTGTTTATATACCTTTGTAAATAGTTATACTGATTTTTTTTTACTTTACTGTTACAACCAAACATTTCCTGAACGCCAGCCCGGAGAAGATCTATGCGGCAGCAGGTGAGAGCTGCACTAGCTGTAAGTCGGGAGGCGAATCCACCTCTTTTACAAGCTGCTGCTATTTTCTACAGACTGCACTTTAAGAAAACTAACCTGCTGCAATATTACTAAAACTTCTGTACTTGCTTTCCCTGGAACTACTGTGTTAGCTGAAGAAGGGAGTCAGGCAACGGACCAAATGATTGGCTAAACCTTAAGGGGGGGGGGGCATCCTACAAAGTCCCGCACTGCCCATGGGCGTAAGCTACCACTGGGTGAAAAATCTGTCATCATATTTGGTAACCCTAGGTTTTAGTACCCAAGACAAGATGGTAAAGACTGTGGCTGTAATACTGGGAGGGAGGTTGATTTGGGGTGTTTGTATGGTGAATTTACAAGCCAAGAAGGATGACTGCAACAGTGTGAGTAAAGATATGGGTACACTGGTAATGGGAGGGCCTATTTACTTGAAACACAGCCTTTTGGTTAGTCAGAGAAACCAGTTCCCCAGTGAAAGAAAACGTGTAGCCAAACAACTTATCCCTTTACAAATTCCCTGTAAAATGAATAGTTTAGGGGTCAGCAGACTGCTTTGTACTGTACTAGTTCAAAGAGGGGACAATTAAACCTGGGACCAAATAAAAGTACAGGTATCTCAATAATGCACGAAAATGTTAGAAGCCTAGTAAACAAAATAAATGAATATCAGGTTTGGGCAACAGAAGCTAAATACGATATCTTAGCAATTTCAGAGACTTGGCTACATTTGGCCGTGGGAAATTATGAAATTCAATGCCCAGGCTATAGTTTAATGTGAACAGATAGGGGTAAGAGGGATGGTGGGGCCTTGTTTTATATTAGGGACAGCCTTGGTCCTTACCAGACAATTCTGACAACAAATCATGAAGAAATTGAGTGTCTGATGTTAGAACTTCTATTTGGTTAATAGTAGGAGTTTGTTATGCTCCCCCAAAAACAAACAAAAACTTTGATTCCTTGGCCGACCTTTTAATGCACAAAATTAAAGATCATTGTGTCATAATAACTGGGGATTTTAATGTCAATTGGTTTCAGCCTAGAGAGATAAAGTTAAAAAATAGTTTTGACGCGTTAAGATTAGAGCAAATTATTAAGCAACCTACTAGAAGTACAAGTAATGAAGAACTAGGCTCGATCCGGGATTTAATTTTTGTTTCTCAGGATACAGGGATTATAAATCAGGAAGTCTTGCCATTAAATTTGAGTGATCATAATCCTATAACCTGTAAAACTGATTTATATACTTCTTCTAGACATCAAAAAAAAAATCATACTGGGCAAGAGACTACAAAAAAATTAATGAGGCAAATTTTAGAAACAGTTTAAAACATTTTAACTGGGAGTGAGTGTTCCTAATATCCAACATTATTCTTGCTGTCCAGGAATTTAATGATTCCCTACTGATGTTTATACAACATAATGCCCCTAAAGTACTAAAGAAAGTAAGGAAAGGGGAGATGCCCTGGATAACTGATAAATGAAAAAAACAATTAGGGATAAGGGATAGAGTGTAGAAAAAAGCAGGGGAAACTAAAAATTCTGAGGATTGGGGAGGTTTAAACATGAAGAAAAAAATAGAAGAGTAGTTAAAGTAGCTAAAACACAAAATCATTTAAACTAAATAAGGCACATGATCCCAAGAAATTTTGGAAACATATTTCAGAATTGAAAAATCCAGCCAGAACCCCGCAAACGATTAACCTTATGGAAAATGGGAACCTTATCAAAGATCAAAAAGAAGTAGTCAATAGATTTCATTTATATTACTTAGATTTGCCAGACCTAAAAATAACAAAACCTACAGAAAAAACAGCTGAAATTTCCATAACAGAAATACTAGAAGAAATAAAAATGAATCAAAATAATGGACAGAAACATTGTTTTAGATTTAGGAAGTTGGAATTAAAGAAAGTAGAAAAATGAGCTACGGAAAGTGAACATCACTAAAACGGGGGTCTGGATAGACTAGACACCAGGTTCTTGAGGCTAGGTGTGGAATTTCTTGCCCCAAAACACATTTTTAACTGGAGCCTTTGTAGCTCTACTGTTTCAGATATTTGGAAACGGGAAAAATATACCTATTTTTAAAGGGGGGTGCTAGCACAGCCCCCTCCAACTATAAGCCAAAGGCTCTTCTCCCCACTCTGTCAAAAATACTGGAGAGAAGAGTGCATTACCAACTAAGGCAGTACCTAGAAAGAAACAGTATTTTAACTAATAACCAGCATGGTTTTAGAGCGGGAAGGTCCACGAGCACCGCCCTGTTGGACTTCAATAACCTGGTAGCGTCATCTTTAAACCAGGGAAGGAACACAGGGGCAGTGTTCTTGGACCCGAGTAAGGTGTTCGACCCTGTCCGGCACAGGGTCTTGTTGGAGAGACTGGGTGAGGTGGGGGGTCCAAGAGGGACCTCTCCAGTGGATGAGGTCTTACTAGACTGAACGTAAGCAATGTGTTATATTGGGAGACATGATTTCAAGATTAGGGGAAGTAACCAGGGGAGTCCCTCAAGGCTCAATTTTAGGCCCCCTGATGTTCAATATATATGTGAATAATCTTGCACGATTTATAAAGTATAGTGAAATAAGACTGTAAATTTGGATCAACTGGGAAATCAGTTACAAGAGGATATGATGCAAATGGAAAAGTGGTTGGAGCAGCTCAGGTCTACTCCTTAATTAAGAAAAAAAAACAAAACAATGTATGGTATTAATTTGGGGGTTTCTGTCAGGAGTAGTAAGCCCTAACTGCAGTTCAAATACAGGGCGGTACCATAAATTGAAAATGTGGCTAATAATAGATATCTAGGTGTTCAGGTGGATTCAGAGTTGACCTATGCAGATCATATTCTTTTACAAGTTGGGAAAGTGAATCACAGATTGGGGGCACTCAGAAGGGTGGCTGGCTGTTTATCTCCCGAAACTAGAGAGAAGTTGGTTAGACAGTTACTTATCCCAGTATTGGAATATGGTTCCATTTTATATATACACATTCTACCCAAAATGTTTTAAAAAAATGTAAATCAAACTTATTATGGATTAGGTACATTTATCACTAGAAGCAGATACAGGATCAATCACTGCAAAGTATATAATAAATTGAGTTGGCTTCATCCAAATGAACAAAGAATATATATTTGACTTAAAACTTGCCACAGGATTTTACAGGGCAAACCTTGACACCCCGTCAAATCTTCTGCCAGGGAAATTACTGGCTCTAGAGTTTTAAAAAGAGCATCTAGCAGAAGAATACCAATGCATAGGGTCATAACAGGATGGGTGATACGAAAAAATAACTCACCTTAGTAATTATGTTTCTTCTATTGGAGTCTTGCTGTATTCTGACTAATGCAGTTAGCCCCAGCCTTTGAAATGCCCCGAAGAACAAAGGATTAACTTTCTATGCAGAGCATAGAATGCTGAGCTCGAGCTCGGTTGATGTCTCTGTGTTTCCCTTTGAAATCTAACAGTCAGATTCTTACGAGCAAAAAACTCACTAGCTATTCTACGTGGAAATTGTAAAATGTTTACTAGCCAACTGGCAACAAAAAGTTTTGAATTCCCAAAGGAAGACTCAAGTCAGGAAACCCAAAACAAAAAAAACAATTCAAATAAGAATTATAACAAGATAAACACCCAAACAAAAAGCAAAGGGTGTAAAGGAGCACCCCTGAGGTGCAACACTGCACCTGTCCGCCCACTTCCCAAAAAACAGGTTCTGAGAGGGGAGGCCGGGGGGGAGGTCAAAATACAGCAAGACTCCAACAGAAGAAACATAATTACTAAGGTGAGTAATGTTTTCTTCAAACAACATGAAGTCTTGCTGTATTCTGACTAATGCAGACTACCAAGCACTACCTCCATGGAGGAGGGACAGAACCTAATTTGGGAATAGGCTCTGCAGTACTGCTGTGCCAAACAGAGCATCACTCCTAGCGTGGATATCCAGAGAGTAATGCTTGGTAAAGGTATGGACTGTTTTCCAGGCGGCTGCTTGACAGATCTCTAAAAGAGGAATATCCCTGACAGCAGCTAGGGAAGCAGCTGTACCTCTTGTAGAGTGAGCCCTCAGGCCTAAGGGTGGAATCTTTCCCAGTTTCTCATAGCAGAATTGTATACAAGACACAATCCACCGGGCAACAGTTCTCTTGGTGGCAGGTTTGCCCTTTCGCACTTCTCCATAAGTGAGGAACAACTGGAGGGACTCAAACCTGTGATCCTTGGTATGCTCTATGTAGTAGCTAAGGGCTCTTTTAACATCTAAACTGTGTAGCCTCCTCTCTCCTGAGGAAGAATGATCAGTGAAGAGAACAGGGAGAGACAGACCGATTCAAGTGGAAATCTGAAACCACTTTGGGCAAGAACCTTCTACTGGTTCTAAGGACCACTTTATCTCTGTGAAAGGAGACAACATCAGGTTCCACTGACAGGGCTTGCAATTCACTGATACGTCTGGCAGAGGTAATGGCTACCAAAAACACAGTTTTCCAAGTCAAGTACTTAAGCTCTGCTGAGGACACATGCTCAAAAGGAGGCTGCATAAGTTGAGCAATGCAAACATTTAAATCCCAGGCAGGGGCAGGGTCTCTAAAGGGAGGATTGGTATGAAGCAATCCCTTAAAAAAATTTACAGAATATAGGATGAGATGATAGTGAGGAAGACTTCCCCACTGACAGAAATGCAGAAACAGCTGACAAGTGTACCTTGAGATTAGCTGGTCTGAGGCCTAGGCCATTAAGATGAACCATATAGTCCAGAACAGTAGGCAGTTCAGCAGTGTCTGGAGAAATATGCTTCTTAGAACACCAAATGCTGAATCTCTTCCATTCGGAGTTATAAGTCTTTCTGGTGGAGGGCTTCCGAGAAGTTTTGAGAATATCCAGAACCCCCTGAGACAGATGCAAATCTGCAAACTCTAACTCTTCAAGAGCCATGCCTTGAAATTGAGAGACTGAAGACTGGGATACCAAATCCTCCCTTGAGAGGAGGTTAACAGGCTGTAATTCCTGGGAAGGTGGACTGCTAGGGACAGCAACAGGGGGTACCAAGGCTGTCTGGCCCAGTCTGGAGCAATCAGAATCACTTTGCAAGGTTGTGACCTTATCTTGACTAAAACTCTGAACAGAAGGGGGGAAGGCATACAGAAATTTCCCATCCCAGTTCAGAACCGGAGCATCCATGGGGACTGAGCCCAAGACTGGGGATCTACAACAAAAGAGAGGAAGTTGGTGATTGTCTGGGGCTGCAAAAAGATCCATCTCTGGAACGCCCCACCTTAAAAAAAATCACCTTCAATACCAGAGGGTCCAGGGACCATTCGTGATGGCCCTGTGAGATCCTGCTCAGTGCATCTGCTAGCACATTGTCCTTCCCTGGAAGGTGAACTGCTATCAGAGAGGTTTGTAGGGAATACGCAAGGGACCACAACTGCATAGCTTCTGTGCACAAGGCCGTAGACAGAGTGCTTCCCTGTTTGTTGATGTACCACATGGTGGTGGTGGTGTCTGTTCTGACCAAAACCACCTTGTTCTGTACTGACTGGGAGAAGGCTTGCAGGGCCAGAAAAACTGCCCTGAGTTCTAGGAGATCGATATGGAGAAGGGATTCCTGAGGGGACCAGATGGGCTCTCCAGCCCAGAAAAGAAGCATCCGTGGCAAGGACCACTGAATGAGACTGAGTGGAAAATGGGACCCCTTGCCTTAAACTGTCCTGATCCTGCCACCATTGAAGGGTTTGGATCAAGGTCCGAGTCACTGGAATCAGTTTGGTAAGGAAGTCCTTCCTCTGAGACCAAAAAGCCCTCAGATGAACTAAATGTCCCTCATCTGGAATCTTGCCCCTTGGACCACTGCCGTAGAAGCTGCCATGTGGCCCAAGAGCTGGAGGAAATGTCTTGCTGGTCGAGATACCCAGAAGGCTGAAGGAAGAGGCTAGTTCTATAAGAACCCTTGCCCTTTCCAGGGGAAGAAAGGCTCTTGCTTTGACCGTATCTAGCTCTGCCCCTATAAAGGTAAGACGCTGGACAGGCTCGAGAACTGACCTGGGAAGGTTGAGAAGAAATCCTAGAGAAGTGAGCACTTGCTGGGTCGCTTGCAGGTCTGACTTGACTTGGTCTGGAGACTGACCCACTATTAGCCAGTTGTCCAGATATGGAAAAATGGAAATATTTTGCCTCCTTAAAAAGGCAACTACTATTGCCAGGCACTTTGTGAAAACCCTTGGGGCTGAAGTTAGGCCAAAGGGCATTGCTCTGAACGGATAGTGGCCTGAGGGCAACTCGGCCCTGAGGTACTTTCTGTGGGAGCACCTAATGGGAACGTGAAAGTAGGCATCTTTGAGGTCCAGGGAGGCTAGCCAGTCCCCTGGCCTTACAGAGGGAAGGACTATTCCCAGAGTTACCATCTTGAACTTTGGTTTCAAAGGATGTTTGTTTAGGTATCTTAGGTCTAGGATGGGTCACCACTCCCCTGTCTTTTTTGGGGTAAGGAAGTACCTGGGAGTACAGACCTTTGCCCCAGTGTAGGGTAGGTATTCTCTCTATGGCTGTCAAAGCCAGCAGAGATGAAACCTCTGCCTCTAGGGCAAGGGTTTCTGAAAGACCTGCAGGTGGAAAAGATCTGGCTCTCATCTTTGGAACTTTTTTGAAGCTGAGAACTAGTCTCTGGCTTACTACTTCCAGGACCCACTTTTCTGATGTAATAGACATCCAGTCCTGGACGACGTAAGTCAGCCTGCCCCATACTGGTATAGGAGAGTCGACCCGGGCAGGCCCATCAGGGTGTCTGCTTGGCAGGGGCCTTAGGCTGAGGAGTGGATGTAGTCCTGCTCATCCCCCTTCTGCCTATCCCTCTGAAGAACCGCCACTGTGAAAAGGGAGAAGAGGCCTGTGCTTGGTAAAAAGGCCTATGAAAAGGCCTGCCCCTGCCCCTAGACTGCTGCCTTTGAGGAGCTGCCTGCCTTTCTTTGGCCTGAGCACTCCTGTAAGTGGTCCAGTACTCATCCATTTTCTTCATGTAATTCTCTGTCTGCTCCCCAAACAGAGAATTACCCACGACAGGAAAATCCATGGCCTTAGCCTGGGTATCCTGTGAGAGGCTAGTACATCCGAGCCAAGCCATTCTCCGAAGAGCCACAGATGTAGCAATGACCCTTGACACATCATTGGAGTCCACAGCAGCATGAAACTGAACTTTTGATGCCTCGATACCATCTGCAGCCACCTCCTCTAGCTCCTTGGCTAGCTGGGGGGAGGCCGCCTGTTTAGCCAGTGCCAGTACAGTGTCCCACCTGGACTTCTGGTACCTGGCTGTATAGGCCATATAATTCGCCTGCCTGAGTCCCAAGGAAGATGCCATGTACTGTTTTTTTGCCATGGCATCAATCTTCCTGGAGTCTTTGTCTGGGGTTGGGGGGTGAAGCCAAGGGAATGTTTGCCTTATCACAGGCAGCAGCCCGCACAACCCCAACATGGCTGCATTGCTGATATAACAACTCTGTATCTGAGCCTGAAAGTGTATACCTCTTGCCCATTCTTCTATCAACAGGAGGTATAGAATTGGGAGACTTCAAGATTTTTTGTGTCTGCTTCCCAAAAGATTTGTGAAGGGGAATAGACAGTCTCCTGGACTCTGGGATGTCCATCATTTCCACAAAATCAGGCTCCTCTTTATCCTCCATTGCCTCCTCCATAGGAAGCTGGAGGGTCTCAGCCACCTTTCTATAGAACATGAAGTGGGAAGGGGACTCAAAGCCTAGGAGGGAATACACCTGAAGGTCTGTCTGGGGACATGTCCAGTTCAACAGGCACATCCAGACTTTCACCATCACCATAGTCATCCTCAAACTCCCCCTCCTCCTCCTCAAACTCCGGTTCATAAAATTCTTCAGGGGTATAATCATGAACCGGGGGAACCAACCAAACCGAGCCCCTGCCAAAAGGTGCCGGATCAGTCGGAACTGGGCGAAGCGATTCCACAATCCGAATCGCTCTGGCCATTTCCTTGGCGGTCGGAACACGGACTTCTGGATCCGAACCAGACGATTTCTCTTTGCGTTTTCTTTTTGTCGGAACCGAACCCTCGGGATCGTCTCTTCTCTTGCCCGAAGAAGTATCATCCTGGTCAGAGTGCACTCCTTCTGGTTCGGTCTGAACCGAACCGGGCTGGCCATCCGGGTCAGCTGACTTCTTGGCCTCCTTTTCTCTCAGTCTACCTAATCTCTTCTCAAGGGTAGATCTGGGAAAGTTTCTACAAATTTGGCAGTCTGAGTCGAGGTGTTCAAACCCCAGACAATAAACACAGGTGGTGTGGGGATCAGCCTTAGCAAAGACCTCCCAACAGTCACTGCAGTGTTGAAACCCAGTGGGCCCGTTTTTTTTCTTGGGTTTCTCAGACATGGCCAACCTAACCAACTTACCCTTTTTCCGGCAACCAGAAGGCAAGACTCCCTTATCGATTCCTAACCGTGTCACGAGTCTTGGGGAAAAAAACGTATCAAACGCTTTTTTTTTTTTTTAGAACGGATAAGAACCGGTAACCACACACTAAAGTAAGAGACAAAATTTAACAACTGATTGGCTCAGCCAAACCAATCCACACCTTTACAAGTTCCACACAGAAAAAACAGTACAAAACCTATCTAGTACTCACAGTACCACAGACGGAGACTGAACCGACTATACGGAAAATACATTTTGGTTAGAAACAGACAGTAAACAGAGACACTTCAACCGACTTTCGAACAGAGCTGCAGGAGAAATCTCCAGAGTGACTGTTCAGTTAGGCGGAGTACAGAATCTGATGGTTAGATTTCAAAGGGAAACAGTCAGAGACCTCAACCGAGCTCAGCGTTCTATGCTCTGCATAGAAAGTTAACCCTTTGTTCTCCAGGGCAGTTTAAAGGCTGGGGCTAACTGCATTAGTCAGAATACAGCAAGACTTCATGTTGTTTGAAAACCCTACAAAATAGCATGGCATCCTTTCGGAACAGGTTGTTTCATAAGTTGAAGATCATCAATAGCATGACCATTTTGAAACTGAAGTTATATGAATACTTGAAAAAGTACAGTTACGCAAGAACTTACCATAACAGTAGATCTTCAAGAACAGCTGTTGCAGCAGGTTACACCATAAGGACTGAAGCCGGCAGGCAGCAGGACCCCACGGAAAACTTTTAGCTAGCTATACAAAGCGGGGGACCACCCCCGTCAGATACATCATAAAAGGGGCGGTCCCCCAGCATACCTCAGTTCTCCCGGCGCAAAGATGCAATTCAGAAGAGGAGACCTAGGATCCACTTCCAGAGGAAGACTAATAATTCTGATGCATCTGAGATGCTGTGAAGTAGAACCAAACCTCCTGAGGGAAGGTGGGAGGTAAACTACCTGCTGCAAGAGCTGTTCGCAAAGATCTACTGTTACGGTAAGTTCTTACATAACTATACTATCTCACTTTGAGATGCAGCTCTTGCAGCAGGTTACACCATAAGGACTGATTCCCAAGCAGTAAGGGTGTAATGCTAACCCAGTCGGGAGGAGGATAGGAGAGATCGAAGCAAAAGGGGACCTCTCAGGACAAAAGTCCCTGGAGGACTGCTAGGCCAAAGCCCGCTCTAAGCCTGGAAGCGATGTCCAAACTGTAGTGTCTCACAAAAGTGTGCACTGAACTCCAAGTAGCGGCCGCGCAGACGGCAGATGTTGCTACATTCTTTAAGGCAGCGAAGGAGGTAACCACCCCCCCCCCCTTGTAGAATGGCCCTTTACCGGTCCTGGCAAGGGTTTGATGCATTTCTGGTAACAGTAAACAATGCAGTTAACAAGCCACTTGGAGAGAGTCCATTTCGATACAGGTGTACCCATCATTCTTCGAGCAAAGGATAAAAAGTTGGTCAGATTGTCTGTGAGAATGGGTTCTGGCCAAGTAGAACCTCAAAATCCTCTGTACATCTACAGTGTGCAAGAGGGCGTCCCCTCTGTTTGAATAGCTGGGTAAGTATACCGGAAAGTCAGTGTCCTGGTTTAAGGTTAAGGCTGAAACCACCTTGGGAAGGAACTTAGAATTGGTCCTTAAGAAAACCCTGTCCTTATGAAAAATCAAGTAATGTTCTTTACACTTGAGAGCTTGAAGCTCAAATTCTCCATGCCGAAGTAACGGCAACTAAAAATAACGCCTTCCAGGAGAAAAGGTGGCGCTCGCAATCTGCGGCTGGTTCAAAAGGAGGCAGCGTAAGCTGATCTAAAACGAAAAGAAGGTCCCAAAGAGGAATCGGATCCTTAATTGGGGGTCTGAAATGCAAGACACCGTGCAGAAAAGCACAGGAAGCCTCTAATTGGGCTAGTGAACGCTGACCAACCGGTGTGTGGTACGCTGAAATGGCACAGAGGTGTACCTTCAGAGAGGAATATGCTAATCCCGACTGGAAAAGGGATAGGAGGTAGTCTAAAATAGACTTCTCAGGGCATTAAAGACGATAGAGGTCGCGGGCCTGAGCCCATAGGCAAAATCTCCGCCATTTCAGAGCATACGTGACGTGAGTCTAAGGTTTCCTAGCTGCCACCAGGATACTGGCAACCCCTTGTGAGACTCTGTGCATAAGAATGGTTACGTCCTTAGAAGCCTGGCGTGCAGGTTCAGGGATTTGAGGTTCAGATGCACTAGGGAGCCAGCCTCCTGGGACAGCAAATGAGAGCTGACCGGTAAGGGTAAGGGAGGCTCCCGAGCCAGTTGGTGAAGCAGCGGAAACCAGAACTGTCTGGGCCAAAAAGGCGCTACCAAGACCACTGACACCCATTTTGATCAGAGCTCGAGAAGAACCCTTTGGACCAAAGGGAAGGGCAGGAAAATGTGGAGGAACCTGCCCGTCCGAGACAGGGACAACGCGTCTCGCCAGAAAACACCAGGCCCTGGATTTAGCGAGCAGAAATTGGGCAGTTTTGCGTTGTATGGGAACACGAATAAGTCGACGTCTGGTGACCCCCATCACAGAAATAGGTCCTCGGCGACCTCTTGTAGCAATTCCCATTCGTGAGCTCTGGCCTTCAACCGGCTCAGGAGGTTTGTGACAGTGTTATCCATACCGGGAACGTGCAATGCAGTAAGCATGGTGCCGTGCTGTAGTGCCCATTCCAATACCCGCTTTGCCTCTCTGCAAAGGGGGTAGGGAGTGAGTGCCTCCTTGTTTATCGATGTAATACATCACCGAGGTGTTGTCCATTTGGACCAACACATGACCCAGTGGAATCTCTGACTGCAAGGCGTACAGAACTGCCCTCATCTCCAAGACATTGATGTGGAGGTGAGACCAGGGGTGACCAAGGTTCCCTGGGTCCTAGTGTCTCAGATGAGCTCTCCAGCCAGACCCTAAGAGTCAGTGGTGAGGGTCAGAGATGGTATTGGCAACACGAAGGGGACTCCCACGGAAAGATGTGCCGGGACCAGCCACCACTGCAAGTCCTGAATGACCCGCCATGTGAGTCTGATCGGCTAGTCTAAGTGATCCCGCCTCTGGTCCCACTGGATTCTTAGCATCCACCGAGTAACTCATGTAGAGGAGAGCATAGGGGACCGTGGCTATGGCAGCCACCATATGTCCGAGTAGGCAAAGTATGGTCCGAGCCGAGACCAGATTTTGTGCCATGATAGTCCCTATCAGTGACCCGATGCGTCCCACCCTGTCCCCAGGCAGGAAGGCTCTCCCTTGATGGGTATCCAGAACCACGCCAATGAATTGTAGTTGCTGCGAGGGAATGAGAGATTACTTCTCTTGTTTGATGGTGATCTCTAGAGACTGCAATGGGGAGCAGGTGTCGTGAATGGCCTTCTCTAGTGCTTCTGGGGAGGAGGCCATTAGGAGCCAGTCATCCAAATAGGGGAAAACATAACGGACTTGTCTCCTGAGGGCCGCTGCTATGACTGCCATGCACTTGATAAAGACGGGTGGCGCCGAGGACAAGCCGACCGGGACTGCTCAGAACTGGTAATGGCATCCCAGAAACTGTGAAACCAGGTGATGGGAAGGTGAAGACACAAGTCCTGCATGTCCAGGGACGCTAGCCATGCGCCTTGCTTGAGCATCGAATAAGACCCAGAAAGGTGACCATGTGAAAGCACTTGTACATCACGAAGATGTTTAGGTCGCTGAGGTCTAGGGTCAGGCGTAAGTCCCCAGTTTTCTTTGGAACCAGGAAGAAGTGGGAATAGTATCCTCCTCCTCCTCTCTGGCTCCTCAGTACGACCTTGATGGCATTCTTGGAGAGAAGTGCAGAGATCTCCTGCTGGATGAGCAGGGCATGCTGTCCCAAGTAACGGGAATGCAGAGGAGGTCTTGACGGTGGTGGTGGTGGTGGGGGTCGAGGAACTCTATGGAGTGTCCTCAACTGATAAGCTGAAGAACCCACCGGTCGGAGGTGATCCTCTGCCACCCTGACAGGTGGTAAGTGATTCGACCTCCCGACCCTTTCTTCCCTTTGATCCAGAGGTGGGGGAGGGGTGAGGGCCAGGAAGGAGTCATGCTGTGGCAGTACTGGCTCCAGTAGGTTTGATGAGCCTCCGACCCTGACCTCCGGAGAATCTCCGCAGATTTTTATGGCCGAAGTTGCCCCTGTGTTGCTGCTGGCCTGACCGAGGTTGTTGTTTTCTCTGTCAGCCATGAAAATAGTTCTGTGGTCTACGAAAGGAACCAGGCCTTGATTTATACATGGCCTGAACCGCTCTGACTGCTTTCCCAGCATCTTGGAGTCTGGTGATAACCCTCTCTGCGCCTTCACCAAATATCACAGAGCCGTTGTAGGGGACATCCAAGATCCCTTTCTGGATGTCTGGAGTAAATCCGGAGGCCCTCAACCAGGGGTGTCTCTGGAGGGAAATGCCTGTTGAGACATCTCTTGCTGCAGAGTCCGCTGAGTTGTGATCAGCTTGGAGGACTTGGGTCCCAACGTCAGAGCCTGTACAAAGGAGGTTAAGTAGCTCCTACTCCTCCTCCTCCTCGCCATAGGGAAAGTCCTTTAATAGGTCTTGCCCTGGTCCCACAGTGCATTTTGAAATTACACCATGTGAGTCAAATAATTGAGGGACCTAAGAGAGCACATGGAAACCACATACATGCAGCGGCCCAGAGAGTCCAACTGTTTGGATTCCTGGTCCGGTGGCTGGGTGCTGCGGTGTCGGGCGCTTTGAGTTAAGCCAGTCAAGGCTAATGATCTACCAAGTCTAAGCAGGTCATGGAGTTAAATATGAGAATCCAGCGGGTCCTTTAAAGTCTGTCGGCCTTCTTGGGGACCGCTGGGGCTGAATGTGGGTGCTTCCATGCAGCCTTGGTAGCATCCAGAAAAGTATCCACCAGGGATGGAACCACCACAAGCTTGGGGTCTTTCTGCCTCAAGTAGCATGCCAGGCATTGCCATTTGGGGTCCAAATCCTCAGCCTCCCATCTAGTGTTCTCCTGAATGTGCCTCAATGTCAGAGAATGATGGGTCATCTGGTGGTAACCTAGGAAGGTCGTGAGGATCTGGGGATGGGGTACCCAAAGGGGAGGGAGATCTGGAGGTATCCGAGGTATCGTGGTCTGGGCCTAGGCACCTCACACAGTGCCTAATGCCTGTCTCTGAAGGGGATCTGCTTGCCATAAGTGCACTTAGAGGGGTGTCCTTCTGTAGAAGGAATCGGGGAAGACACATACTTGTAGGTTTTGCTGTGAAATCAAAGGAAAATTCTTTGTCGTCGTTCAACTGTTGAAGGCGTCTGTCGAGCCGATGCACATGAGTTGACGGTAGGAAAAGAACTGAGGTATGTTGGGGGACCGCCGCTTTTATGATGTATCTGACGGGGGTGGGGCAGTCGTCGGGGGTGGTGCCCCGCTTTGTATAGCTAGCTAGAAGTTTTCCATGGGGTCCTGCACCCTGCCGACTTAAGATCTTATGGCGTAACCTGCTGCAAGAGCTGTATCTCGAAGTAAAATCAACCTGTACTTGTTTTAAATAACCTTTTTACTTGTTAATTGTTCAATTGTTCTGTTTATGATATGCGAGACATGTTTTGTTATTATAACAACCCAGCACTTTGCTGAAAACGGGACTTGTATCCTAAAGTGCTGTTACGCAAGAAATTACTGTAACAGTAGATCTTCGAGAGGAGCTCTTTCAGCAGGTATTAACATTAGGACTAATGCCGCAGGCATTAGGACCCCATGGAAAAATCTTGTAGCTGAAAGTCTGAGACGGGGGACAGCCCCCGACATTGGCTCCGCCTGACGTGGTATAAAGGGGCAGTCCCCCAGCGCCATCTCAGTTCTCCTGCCGGAGACCCAGCTGAAATAAATGGAGAACCGAGCAGGATCTCCCCTACCCTAAAGAAAGGTAACAGCAAATCCTGGGGGATGGTGGGTGGGAAAGCCACCTGCTGCAAGAGTTCCTCTCGAAGACAGACTGTTACGGTAAGTTCTTACGTAACTGTACTATCTGACTTCGAGGTGGAGCTCTTGCAGCAGGTATTACCATTATGACTGAGTCCGACGGGTGGGGAAGAAGAATAAACAGCTGAGAAGCCTCATGAGAGTAGGTCCTGAAGGACGGCTAGTCCAAAACCTGCTCTTCTACTAGAGGCAATGTCGAGGCTGTGATGCCTAATGTAAGTGTGGACTGTGCTCCACGTTGCAGCAGCACAGAGATCTGCCGAGGAAACATTCCTCAATGAGGCAAAGGAGGTAGCCACAGCTCTGGTAGAGTGGCTCCTGACTGAACCTGACAAGGGCTTACCATGATGCTGGTGGTAAAAAGAAATGCAGTATAGTAACCACCGGTATAGTGTCTGCCTGGTGATAGGAGCCCCAGTCTTTCTGTGAGCAAAGGAGACGAACTGGTCAGTCTTCCTGAAGGAACTGGTTCTGTGCAAATAACACAGAACTCTGTGAACATTCAGAGTATGCAACAAAGCTTCTCCTTTATTGGAGAACTCTGGATAATAAAACGGAAGTTGGATGTCCTGGTTCAGCATCCATTCGGACACCATCTTCAGTAAAAACTTGGGATTCGTACGCAGGACCACCCTGTCCCTATGAAACACAAGATAAGGCTCCTTGCACGTAAGGGCCTGAAGCTCGGAAACCCTCTGAGCAGAAGTAACAGCAACTAAAAATAACGTTTTCCAAGACAGAAAGCGAAGATCGCAAGTCGCAGCTGGTTCAAAGGGAGGCAAGGTGAGCTTTTCATGAACAAAAAGGAGATCCCAGGGGGAACAGGGTCCCTCCTTGGGGGTCTGACACGCAAGACACCTCGCAGAAAGGTCTTGCAGACATTAAGCTGTGACAGAGTCTTCTTCCTGAACGGTGCATAATATGCTGATAAAGCACACCAGTGCACCTTGATGGACAAGTAGCTTAAGCTCAGGTCCAGGAGGTGGAGAAGGTAGTCTAGCACATGCTTGACCAGAGGATCCAGGGGATCTAGGGAATGTGCTGTTGCCCAGAGGCAGAAACGCTTCCACTTCATGGCATAAGTTGCCCTTGTGGACGGTTTCCTCACTGCCACTAAGACCTCTGCCATTATGCTTGACACTCCAAATCTCTCTTCTGCTAGGACTGCAGGAGCCAGGTGTGCAAATGAAGAGACCATAGAGCAGGATGGAAGAGCGTCCCGTGCTCTTGAGAAAGCAAGTGAGTGGAGAGGGTCAACTGCATGGGAGACTCTGTAGCCAGTTGCTACGGCAGTGGGTACCAGATCTGTCTAAGCCAGAGAGGGGCAACCAGAATCTTTCGGGCCTCCTCTGTCTGCAACTTGAGCAGGACTCTCTGAATGAGGGAAGGCATACAGAAACCTCCCTGTCCAGGAGAGGGACAATGCGTCTCACCAGGAAACGCCATCTAGCGAGCAAAAATTTGGCAGTTTGGCGCTGTATGGGGACGCAAAGAGGTCCAACTCTGGTCGGCCCCAGCGACCAAAGAGGCTGTCTGTGACTTCCTGGAGCAACTCCAATTTGTGGTTCAGAGAACGAGAGTGACCGACTGTCTGTGAGAACATTCTGGATTCCGGGCACGTGCACTGCCATGAGATCCAGATGGTGTTCCATTGCCCAGTCCCAAACTCGCATGGCCTCCCTGCATAGGGGATATGACTGACTGCCCCCTTGCTTGCTGATGTAGAAGACAACCTGGGTATTGTCTGACTGCACCAAGAGAGGACCTTTGGATAACTGGTCCTGAAAAGCCCGAAGGGCATATATATCGGCTCTCATTTCTAGAATGTTGATATGAAGAGACTGCTCTGTAGGGGACCAAGCTCCTCTGGTCCTGTGATCCCCTAGATGGCCCCCCACAACCCAACACTGAGGCGTCCGTCATCAAAGTTTGTGATGGGCATGGTCTCTTGAAAGAGACTCCTATCTCAAGATGCAGAAGGCAGAGCCACCACTGGAGATGACTGACTGCCAATGAAACTCTAATCGGATGATCCAAGTCGTCCACCATCTGGTCCCACTGAACCTTGAGGTGCTGTTTGCAGAATCCTCATGTTCAGTTTGGTGAGAGGCACCATAGCTATGGCCGCCGCCATGTGGCCCATCAACTCCAGAATTACCCTCGCTGGAAGAGAGATTGATGCCTGAACCCTGCGCACCAGGTCCATCACACAGCCTGCTCTGTCTGATGGCAGGAAGGCTTTGCCCTAGGTAGTGTCCAGAACAGCTCCAATATACTGAAGCCACTGGGAGGGCCAGAGTTGCGACTTCGGCCAGTTTATGGTTATGCCCAGAGAGAAACAAGTCCTTTTTTCCAACCAGGGCCAAAGGCAGCTGGTCTGCTGACTAAGCAGAAATAAGCCAGTCGTCCAGGTAAGAGTAGACGAAGTGGCCTTTCCTTCTCAAGGCAGCTGCTACCACAGTCAGACACTCAGTGAAGACCCTGGGTGCCGACGAAAAGCCGAAGTGCAAAACCCTAAACTGATAGTGCTTGCTCTGGAAAAGGAAGTGCAGAAACCTCCTGTGTGAGGGTAGGATCTTGATATGCATGTATGCATCCTGCATGTCGAGGGAGCATAGCCAGTCTCCCTGATGGAGGAGTGGCAGTAGGCTTGCTAATGTCACCATCCAGAATCTCAGATTCTGGATAATCTGATTGAGTTGACGGAGGTCCAGCATGGGATGGACGTCTCCAGTTTTCTTGGGAACCAAGAAAAAACGGTAGTAGAAGCCTGTGCCCAGCTGGGCAGGTGGAATGGGCTGAATGGCCGCCTTCTGGAGGAGGGGCTGTGTTTCGTCCTTCAGAAGCAGGGCATGGTTGGGTGAACAAATTGGGGGGGGGGGAGTTTGTGCGGGGGTATGCTAAGAAACTCAAGGGAGTAACCCCTCTGAATGGTTTCTAGCACCCATTGGTCCAAGGTGATACTGGACCATTCTGCAAGGTAAAGGGAAAACCTCCCTCCTACTGTCTCATTCTGCATAACCCGAGGATGAGGAGGGGGAGGCAGTGAGTCAGGCTGTAAAGGAGGGGTATGGGCCTGGGGCCCTAGGAGCTTTGGGTTGCTTGGGGCCCTGGGCACCATGAGGGGAAAGGGTGGCTGTGCCTCTTGAACCCGTTTCCTTGGGGTTGCTTGTCCCTGACCTTCATGAAAGTGACGACAGTGGGGACCTTGAGGCTCTGACTTGTACATCTTATGAACATCGGCAATAGCCTTGCCCGAGTCTTGCAGGCTTTTGACGAGTGACTACCTCCTGGCCAAACAACACTGGTCCCTGGAAGGGAGCATCCAGTATGGAATCCTGAATGTCAGGGCGAAAGCCAGACACCCTAAGCCAGGAGTGCCTCCTCAGACAGATTCCTGTTACGGCCGCATGGGAAGCCACGTCCACAGAGTCGTAAGAATGGAGGACGTGTTTGTCCATGTCTATTCCAGATTGGACATAAGCTGGGATCTCATTCTTACTGTACAAGTCTGGCAGAGTTTTTATCAGCTCCATAGTCTTCTCCCACAGGGACTGTTGGTAAGTCACCATGTGGGCGAGAAAGTTCATAGAATGGAGAGATCTGGTAGCACATGAATATACTTTTCTGCCCCAGTGATCCAACTTTTTGGACTCCGGATTGGGGCCTGGGCGCTCAGGTGCTTGGGCTGACTGACATGGCCGTGAGCAGCTGACAGCACCAAAGAGCCTACCACCTTAGGATGCTCCCCCAAGAAAGGTTCTTCTTTGGAGGGTTTATAGAGTCTGTCTGCCTTCCTAGGAACAGCCGAGGTGGACGGCGGCTTCTGCACGTAAGCCCGGTGACGTCCTGGAAGGGCTCCACCATTGGTGGGATAACCAGAGGTTGTGGCTCTTTGGACCCCAGGAACTTGGCTAGCCGCTTCTGCTCTGGGTCCAGTTCTTCAGTGTACCACTCATAAATGGATTGTATATGGCGCATGATGTCCAGGAATGAGGGGTCATCCGGGAGGGACCTGGGGATGAGGAAGCAAACCCCTCCTCGTCCAAAGAGTCCGAAGAAGAGGGGCTTGCAGAACCATCATCCTAAGAGGTTGGGCGCCCGCTGGAAGAAGGGACCAGAGATTAGCACCTTCTCCTCCGTTTGCCTTTAGGATCTGGCTGGGGCAGGTCACCCCCATCTGGTTTGTTAGGAGCTGGAGGGGGGCCCATAGGAGACTCCCTAGAAGGAGGGTCAGAGGGTCTGTATAGCAGGTACCCTTTGACAGTGTTCCACCAAGTGGAAAAAAAAAAAAAAAGAGACCCGATGTCTGCCAAAGGAACCACAGGTGGGGTAGGCGTCGGATGCGTGAGGCCAGGCTTCTGCGGATCCTGAGGATCAGGCATCTGGTCAGGGATCCCTCTTTGTCCTTGTCAGGCTGCTGCTTGACGTCCATGTCCTTGGGGGACCCAGCGTCTGGAGTAGGAGGCAGCCCCTTGGGCGACAGACCTTCGGACGGCGAGGCGGGCGTCCGAATATCATCCGGCAACGGCCTCCGATCTGGTGTCGGGACCCAAGTCACCGGAGAGGGTGACCGGCTCAAGGGGCGCTTGTCGGCTGGAAGCGGGCGCATCTTGGCTGAAGGAGGTGGAGTCTGATGGCGAACGACCTCCTGTCACCTTTCCGAGTCGTCCAGTCATTTGCGTTTCTCGGATAACCTGCCAGGCTTATGGCTGGAGTCCTTAGGGCTGCCGGAAGGCGACTCACCTTCCTGGGTCGACCGAGTCGAAGATTTGTGAGGTCAGTGGGCCAGGGAAGTCTGGGCGGATAAACACCTGGAGGAAGACGGGTCCTTGTGCTTACCTTGGGAAGAGGAGGGAGCCGACTTTGAAGATGTCCCTGCAGCCGTTAGAGGGACTGAACCAGACCTCCCACCGGAGGCCAAAGACGCCCTGGAAGGAGACTTTTGGGAGGACTCAGACCCAGCACCGGGTCATAATGTCGTACACTTAATAGCGTATGGCATTATGGCGAAACCCGGACCTGTACGCACTCAGAGCTGTAACCCCCCAGAGTTGGAATCTTTAGTGGGGGATGCAGGAGGCATAGCTCCCCATAGCAGGGTGTGTGGGGGGGCAGGGCCCCCCACAGAATAAACAACATGCTGTCGCTGGCGATGATTGTGCCACACAGCATTCTGCCATGCGACATATTGACCCCGTGCCCTCAGACTTGGCCCTATCATTCTCCCTTTGATGGTGGTGTTTCCCTCCCAAAGCCTTCTCTCTGGGAAAGGGGGTCCTTGGCAGAAGAAATAGAGCTGTACTCCGAGGTCCTCTGCATAGCTGCCACCTTCTGCTCGAGGAGACAGGCCTTAAGGGCGTTGGCTCTCCAGATCCTCGTCTTCTGGTCAAATTTCTTGCAGAGCGGGCAGTCGGCAGGCCGATGGTCGGGGCCTAGGCAGATAAGGCAGGCGGCATGGCCATCTTTGGTTGGTATCCGCTTCCTGCATGCACACTTTGACTTATGCAGCGGTGGAGAGGGCGAAGACATGCAAAAGAATAAATCACTATTAATCGGAGAAAAACTGGAAAGTGGCAAAAAATGTGCAGTCGACTGCGATTTAAGGAGTCCGTAGAGCCGAACTAAGCAGGTCGACGGTAGGAAAAGAACTGAGATGGCACAGGGGAACCACCCCCTTTATACCACATCTGATGTCGGGAAGAGCAGACAGGCAGTCCCCCGTCTCAGACTGCTAGCTACAAGATTTTTTCCATGGGGTCCCAACACCTGGTGCTATTAGTCCCAATGGTAATACCTGCTGCAAGAGCTCCACCTTGAGGTCAGATCAAATGTTTTCCTATTTAAAATTAAGTTTTATCAAATCAAAATTTGTGAATTTTACAAATGCTCCAAGTTTTCCTATGCTTCCTGACCTATGCCTCAACGACATAACTTCTCTGGTTTTAGGTCATATTTACTTGGCTACATACAGGCTGTGAACACTTAGAATTTCTGACACTTCCTGGGCAGAAGAAATAGCAAGGATGGGGGATTCTGCTACCTTCGGTACTGGAACCACTCCACTCTTCATTCTTTGTAAATGACCCACCCTCCTGGGCCAACTCTTGCAGCATACATATATATGCAGATGATACTGTATTAAATTACCACAGGACCAAGCTCTTCTAACCTATAAAGAGGAATTCGATTTCCCTACAGGTAATTCCAGTTGTGTGTAGGCTCCATCCATAGGTAGTTAGACAGGCTATCCTCCCCCCGCAAAGTGGGAGAGATTGCAATAGCCTAAAAGAAGTCTTAGGACATGCCCCTTCCAAGACTCCCTTAGTACAACTGTCTGTCCAAGTCTGTGGGAAAACACGGCTTAGAAATACAGTAGGAAAATAGCAAATTTCAGACAGCAGCATAGGTTAAACCCCACAACAGGATTTAGATGCAATATAGGACAGAAGACACCTTAGGGGAATGACAGTGCTAAAACTTGGAGGGCCGTACTGTCTATGTATGAAGCCTACGCACAACCGAAATTGCTGGTAAAGAAATATCTTCCCCTTTGTGTACAGGCTCCTATTTATTTTATTTATTCAATTTTGGTGACCGGGTAGGCCCACTGGGCGAGGGTCCCTTTTTCGGGGGGGGAAGACCCGGAATTAGTTACAAAAAGTAAGAAGCATATGGCTAATACAGTACATGAAAGTGCAGGCCACATACTGATACAGAGTCAAGACATTTCATAGGAGTGCGACAGCAATACGGTACATGAAAAGGCAGGCCTCATTTGATTAGTCAAGACATTTCACAACAGTGCAACAGACAGTTCCCAGTCAGCGAGTCCATGGAGTTGTCGCATTGGGTCAGCTCACTGTAGGCATGTTCAGTGCATGGATCCATAAGGACCAGATCTCCAGGATGAGATGGGGTTAGTTGGAGCAAGACGATAGCAAGTAGCAAATGGTATGGGCCCTGATAAACAGTCCCTAAATAGGCCAGCGCAGTACCACCAACATCAGCACTTGCCTGCTGAAAGCAGCATCAGTGGAACAGAGAACATCAGGCAGTAATGCCTGGTAATCAATGTACCAAGGACAGGTAGCAGCCTTACAGCACCAATATGACCTAAGTGAACAGTCTTGGTGCAGTGGATATGTCAAATGGCAGAGCAGTGTACTGAAAATGCAGACCTTGAATACAGAAGAGCAGAAACTGGCAATGTTATTGATTAATGAGACTATGTAGACATGCATCCTGAAGGTCCAGGGATACTAAAAATGTCCTGGCTGTACTGTCGCTATAGCTGATCATAGTATCTGCATTCTGAAGTGCAAGGACTTGGTATTTCTGTTGACACGGGAGGTCCAGTACGGCTCTGAAGACCTCAGTCGTCTTGGACACTATCAAGAAGATGGAGTTAAGGCCTGAGGCCCTTTGCTGAGATGGGACCTATTGGGTAGCTTTGACTTAAGCAACATACCATGACAGAGAGTGGGTATATTGGCGGATTTACCACACCTGGTGTGGTTCAGTCCAGCGCGTAGCAGGTGACAACAAACCAGAAGTGGTAAATCCACCCTATACCTACTCTCTGTCATGGTATATTGCTATTATACAATGTTCAACTTGTTTTTTTGTTTTTATAGTGATATAAAACTTTTACAGTGGGTATACTGGAGGATTTATCACAGTCATGTGATCTGTTTTGACCAATGAGGTTACAGGATTTTCTTACCCCATTGTATAATTCTAGATGACCAATGGTGGTGCACTCTGCCCCCATCTTAGCAGGAATGTGGAACACTGGAGACTGTATGAAGGCATCTCAATTTTGGGGAGGTTCCCAAAACATGACAGAGTAACTTTTGTAGACAATGTCCAAAACCCATCTATCTATGGTGACTGCCGTCAACCGGTCTGCACAGAGCAACAGTCTCATCTAGGGGGTGCAGGGTAGCAAGGATGGACCTCATCTTAGTATGACTGGTGGTACTTAAGACCTCTACTGTACCAGAAATTTCCTCTGCCTCTTCCTTCTCTGCATAAGGATCCTTGGAAGAATTTTGTGATCTGCCTTGTGAGATGTTTGAAGTGGCATTAAAGACTGTAAGGATGGCTTCAAGAAAAGAGGATTGTCCCTTAGGTTTCCTATCCTGGGAAGGCCAGCTTAGAATCAGACACCTGCCTTGATGGCATCCAGGACGAACAATAAGTTCCCCTGGAATGGCATACTGAAAAGGGAAACCTTGGACAAATTATCAGCTGACCAAATGCGAAACCAGTGATGCCTGCACACCATAACCAAATACAGAATCAATTTCAAAGAGAGCTGTAACAGATTTTTTTTTTTTTTTTTTATTTATTCTAGTATTACAAGTACCTTTGAGCCAAGGCTCTTTTACAAAGGTTCCACGTCAAAAATAAACAACAAGGATGCAACAATGAAATAACAGTAAACAATTCATGTACAACAGTGCTACTGAAAGGGATCAATTATAGGAAGAGTAAGGTGTAGGGGAGGAGAAGTGTAGGTAGTTAGAGGCAGCTATAGTAAAATGGTGAACACAGCTAGAACACATGTGCCCACAAGGAATGGGTAAGGTCAGGCGCCTGGGGGTGGCAAAGAAAAAAAGATAGGAGGTGTCAGCCAGAAAGAACATACCCAAAGATAGAAGCGGTACAGGTAATGCTGCTTTGGAGTCATGGGACAGGCAGATGATGTCCACAAGCCATAACAGCATAGTCCTGAAGACAAAAGTCTCAACAAGCACTGCCCACATGAAGGCTCCTACCAGCTCACACGCTTTCATCAAAGCCTCTAACTTTTTTATCGAGTGGGATCTTTAACGGCCACTGCTCCCTGCAGCAGAATGGTAGTTTTCTTCATGGCATTTAAGACTGGTGGGCCAACTTTATAGCTCAAATCCCATGGTTTTGCATCCTCGCTGACAATTCTGTAGTTAGTAATCACACAAATAAGGGTCTGCACTAGGAAGGTGGTGCTAAAGCACACATTTAACATGCATTTAGAAAATCTTCAGTACTGCACTCACCCCAGAAAAGAGGTTTAACTTAATGATGGTGTATAAAACTGGGATCAACCTGAAGTGCTGTTATTCCCTGATGAAGCCTTAGGGCGATACACGAGAAAGTTTTGTACAAGATGGGTGAATAAAAGTCACTATGGACTAAATATTCGTTTTTGTCCTTTTTGCTGGGGTGAGTGCAGCACTGAAGATTTTCTAAATTCTGTACCTATCTGTATACAAAATGTAGACGTCTTGCATTTCATGTTTGCATCTGGAGGCCACTATGTCCTTTGCCATATCCCATACCAAGAAAACAGTCCATTCAGACTGCACTTTTCAAGGGGCCTGCTTTCTTCTAGTATTATACTGTAGCCTGTCCACTCACTCTAGAGTGATGCAGGTTTGCTTCATTAGTGCAGTCAGATGCTCTCAGTTGAAGTAACAGTAGCAGATTTTATTTCTTTATGGCACCCTTCCCTGGAGTCTCAGGGTGCTAGTACAACAAACAGAGATAGATAGCAGCAAATACTGAACAGATAAAATACTATATCCCAAAATATAAATACATTTAAATGAAAATATACTAACATACGCACCCTCTGGGAGCTTACTGGTTAACTGTGGTTGCTAGGTGTAGCTAGGAGAGATAGAAGCAGTGGTGCCAGTAGGTCTGGAATTTGGGTTTACTTGCTGCCTGAAGGGGGCCCCATCCCTAGGGGGTATAAATAGAAGGGTTTGGTGCCATCAGTGAAGTCCAGGGAGAGCCCAAGGGTTCGGCCTGCAAGTTCGGCCAGAAGGCCATGGCGGGGCCGGGATGGGCCGCTTGCCACCCCAGCCCTCCCCCTTTGAAGACCCACGTATGGAGAAGCAGCAGTAAATAAAGGGCGCAGTGGAGCACAGGCTCTGGGCCTGTCGGTGCAGTGGGAGCCAGAGCCGGTAGGAACAAGCAGAATGGAGGCCCACTAAGCGATCTCTGGCACCATGGTAGGGTAAGCACCGATAAGGGTTCTGTGTTAAGCAATCTCGGCTGTGGGCAAGTACAGCCTGGGAGCCTGTGCGTCCCCTGTGAGCAGGCCTGCTCGGGCAGACTGTGCCTGAGGCGCAGTTCAGATGTGGAAGCCTGGACTGTTGAGGGCTTAGTGGTGGCAGCACTTCCCCTTTTTCCCTGTCCGGTGGCAGCTACAGTGTTTGGGCTCACAGGATGGGCAGCCTGTGGAGTAAGTTCTAGGTCCATGCGGGGAATGGTTGGTTATGACCCTGGAGGGGTGGCAGGCCATCCATGTGCTCTGTGTGGCACAAGCAGCAGTCCCCTGGTTGAAGGCAGTCGAGAAACAAATCGCTGCATGAGCAGATAGTGCCTCTGGGTCTTTGTAGGTTCAGGAGAGTGCCAGTTCCTTGGGGAGACTTTGGTCTCTGTAGGTCCAGGAATTGTTTGGAGCTCCTTGGGGAGAACAGTCAGGTGTATGGCATCAGTGATTGGGTATCCGGAAGGTCTTCAGTGGTTCAGTTCTTGCTAAAGAACACCAATTTGACTGTGTAAGACCTCGAAGTAAAGTGAATGCTCACTGTATTGAAACACCCCCAGTGGAGGTTTAAAGGAAGGCAAAGTAAGAAATGAAATTGGGACAGTAGAAATGTCTTGTGCAATTACAATTGCTACCTCAGTTAAGTTTTGCTGCGACTCAGGGAATGGAAAATTAAGACCATGCCTATGCAAAGTTCAGCGTAAGAAGAAGGGATATGAAATGGAAGTACTGCTAAATATGAAATACCTCAAAGTGTGGCCTATTTTCAGCCCACCATATTGCTGCTGTCAGAAATGTAACCTTTTCGGCTCAAGGGAGTGTCTGCATGCAATAAATCAATCTGTTGACCAAAGAGATTGTTGCAGGAGGAATGGCAGGCTCTTGCCTGTTGAGTAACCCCACTGTGTATGTTACCCCATGCTCCATGGAGTGGTTCACTCAACTTTCTTGTTTATTAAATCTGTTTTGCACTTTTGATTCTGGAGTGAACACTGGAATCAATCGGAACTGCGCACGTTGTGCCTGCTAACAAACACTGCCACTGCAGTTCACCCTTGGAACTAAAGGAGAGCTTGCTCCTCATCTAGCAAAGTCATCTTGCAACAGTAGCAGAACCAGGTAATGAGCATATTTCTATTGTCCATAGACTGTTTTCTGGTTTGTTTAGCACCCCCTCCCACTTTTTACCTTCTGTATACCCCTAGGCATCGAGAGTGGGGGGAGGGGGGCTTACACCAAGATAAAAAATTAAGCAGCTATCTAAAATCGTACTGTGACGACACTTGAGGATTTTCACTCCCCATTGGCCTGTGCAAAAAGATGGGCTTTAAGACCCCTTTTAAAGGTCTCGCTCAGACCCTCGGGAGAGAATTCCAAAGGACTGGACTCGCACCCTCAAATGGTCCGGTTCCCAGAGGTTTTAGGCAAGGCCCAAGGAACAATCAGGAGGCCTTCCTCAGTGGTAGGAAGAGGGTGCGCAGGCCTGTAAAGGTGCAGGAGATCAAGCAGGTAACCAGGGCTCAGCCCATGTAAAGCCTTGTAAGTCCATAACCCAACTTTATAAGCGATACACCACTTAAACGGTATGACTCTCGAAAGACTGGTCAACAACCTAGCAGCTGCATTTGGAAACAACTGCAGGTGTTGCAATGTACCTCCACTGACCTCAAGGTATACAGCATTGCAGTAGTCTAGCCAAGAGGTCACAAAAGCTTGCAGCAGTGAGGTCAAGTCACCCTGAGGTGTAAGGAATCTAATCTGGCTGATGTTCCCAAAATGGTAAATGCCATTCCAGAGTACTGTGGACACCTGAGCCTCAAATGTCAGCCACTTACCCAGAATTAGTCCAAGATTTCTCACCTTTGCATCAGCCAAAATCTTAGAGATGCCAAGCAGAAGCTCCATCTCCCTCTCAGCAGCTGTCACTCCCCACATCTGAGCTGGCTCAATCACCAATACTTCAGTTTCATCCGGTTTAAGTCTTAGCCAGCTCAATGAAAGTCCTGGCTCTGCCTTATCTATCTGCTTCCTGATCCTCACCCAAGGAAACAGTCTCCATCCTCTAATCCCATTTCTGTTTCTCAAATTGTGCTGGCGTCCGGACCTTCCAAGTTTGCGGTGCATCTCTAAGATGTGAACTGGCAAATTTAAACAACCTGTGGGATGCTAGGTGAGCTGGTAACGTTACTGACCGCCAAGGATTTATATATAATAATTTTGCCTGGCATTTAAATTATGGGTTTTTATGGTCAGGCTGTTCGTGTTTATAAATTTTCCCATACTATGGACACACTACTCATGGGTCATGGGTTCTTTTTGGAATCCTGATCTATTTATTTAGATGTATATTTTATTTTTTCAGGCGCTTTACTTTTTAGCAGCCTGATGCATTCTTATTAACTCTTTCCATGCCTCTCAGGGGTCCCCTTTATTCCTTAGCTATGGGAGGCATATCTATGATCTGCTATTTTTCATGTTTTAGACATTTATAGAGAGCTACATTAGGTGTATTTTATATTCGAGTGTACTCTTGTTAGAGTCTGGGGTAGAATGCTGTTTCTGAACTAGAATGTACCAATTGTTTTTTTGCACTGAATTAGATTACTGTTCCTTAAAGACTTGAAATGCATAAAGTGAGCATACTAGTGTTCTGACCCCTCCTGACAAAGCGTCTCATTTTTGAAGCGAAGCACCGAGGTGTGGCTCTCCAATAAAATACAGGACAGCTTTAATTCATCTGTGCAGTTAAGTGCTTTTTATGTTATTATAAGCCAAAAGAGTGCAGATTGTGTTCTAGTGTGTGGCTCAAAGTGTAATCTGCACCTGCTCTGTTTTCCTTGTAAGTGCAGTTCTGTGTGTCTCGTCTGAGCTGATACAGTCCTTTTTCTTTTGTTGGAATAAGACTCCCAACAGAATGTACAGTTACGCAAGAACGTACTGTAACAGATCTTCAAGAGGATCTCTTGCAACAGGACACCGATAGGACTTAACCACTAGGTATTTAGGATCACACGGAAACTTTCTAGCTATCAGTTTACCAGAGGGGTCTGCTCACCACTGACGTCACACACCGACGTCAGCCAACCCTATAAGAGTGGGTGGCCCTGCCCCCTCCTAAGTTCTCTCACCGAAGTCCTACTGCATAACCTGCTAGGAGAACCAAGGAGTAAGCAGAGGTAACTGTTAGACAAAATAGGAAGCAGAAAGCTCCCCTCCAAAGGAAGGGAAAGGTACAAAGAAAAACAGAGAGGGGGGAAGGAAGGAGGGAGGGAGGGAAAGCAGGGCCTGCTGCAAGAGATCCACTCCAAGATATACTGTTATGGTAAGTTCTTAAGTAACTGCACTATCTTACTTCGACATATTTCTTGCAGCAGGCCACACCGGTAGGACAAGTTCCAAGCAGGTATATAAAAACTGTCAGACAGTCCAGGAGGCTGGAGAAAAGGACCCAAGAAAGGAGGACCTGAAAGACGGCTAGCCCAAAATTGGCTATATGCCGAGAGGCAATGTCCAAACTATAATACTTGCTAAAGTATGGACTGAGCTCTAAGTAGTCACTGCCTCAGATCTCTGCGGCAGAGATGTTGCAACAACAAGCAACAGAGGCAGCCATGCCTCTGGTGGAATGACAATGTACCACACCTGGAAGTTCCTTACCATACTTCCTGTAACAGAAAATAATGTAGTTGGCCAACCATTTGGACAGACACTGAGACCCCCACTTTTCGAGGGGCGAAAGAAAACTGCTTGGACTTCCTGCAGTCCTTGGTACGGTGTGCACAGCAATGCAAAATTCTATGCACATTCAAGGTATGGAGCAATGCCTCCCCTGGACTGGCATGATCCAGACAAACAGGAAGGTGGATGGACTGATTCAAAGTAAATTCAGACACCACCTTGGGCAGAAACTTAGGACTGGTACGTAAGGACACCCTGTCTTTGTGGAAAACCAAATAAGGCTGCTCATACATGAGGGCCTGCGGCTCGGAAATCCTCCAAGCAGAAGTAACAGCAACTAAAAACAACACTTTCCAAGATATATAGCATAGCTCGCAACTCACAGCCGGTTCAAAAGGAGGCAGAGTGAGTTTTTCCCACACAAAGTTCAAGTCCCAAGCCAATACATGTTGCGGACTGGAGGCTTCAGATGCAGAATGCCTCTCAAAAACGTGCGACACACGTCTAGTAGGGACACTGAACGGCCATTCTGGGAACATGATAGGCAGATATGGCCGAAAATTGAACTTTAATAAAGGAGTACTTCAGACCAGAGACTGAGAGGGGAAAGAAAGCACTTCAAAATCTGGTTCACCAGACAGGTGAAGGGATCCAGATAGTGTGAGACTTCCATTTCACAGAACAGATGACCCAGGTGGAAGGCTTCCTAGCTGCCACCAAAACATATGCCACTTTAGGGGACACACTGAACTTCACGATGGCTACGTCCTCTGGGGCCACGTATGACCATGGAAAGATTTGTGATCCAGATGGACCAGGGTGCCCTGCACCTCAGAGAGCAAGCCTGTGCAGAGGGGAAGGGACACTGGAGGTTCCACCGTCAGCAGCTGAAGTGAAGGGAACCAAATCGGACTAGGCCAGAAGGGGGCAACTAGGATCATCAATGCTTCTTTCATCTGAAGTTTGATCAGAACTCTCTGGAGGAGCAGGGAGGGAAGGAGGGAAGGTGTATAGAAAACCCCTTTCCAAGAGAGGGACAACACGTCTTGCTAGAAAACTCCAGATCCTACAGCGAGCGGGCAGAAAAGCGGTAGTTTTACACTGAGTGAGAATGCAAAAAAGGTCCAACTCTGGACGACCCCACCAGTCAAACAGATCTTCCACCACTAAGGTCAGGAGTTCCTACTCGTGAGCCCGATATGGGGACCGGCTTAGGCTGTCCACTAAGACACTGTGGAAGCCAGGAACATGGATGGCAGAAAGTTCCAGGCTGTGATTTATCACCCAATACCAGACCCTCATTGTTTCCCGACACAGGGTGTAAGAGCAAATCCCCAGTTTCCTGACATAAATCGACTACGCTGGAGTTGTCTGAATCAGCAGTGGACCCGGGAGAGAGATGTCTGAAAGGCCTGTAGGGCATACAGAAATGAAAATTACGTACTCACTGGACTCCCAGACTCTCTCCAGTGGGTTGCTCGGCCTGTTTCCGCCCACCTGAAGTCCCCCAGATCACCTCCGGTCACCCATCTCCACTGCATTCCAATCGCTCGACCTCCTGGCTCAGAGACCCCCGAGGTGGGACCACCGACTCCCTGGCGCTCTATCTAGACTCTGACAGAGCGACCAGGCATGGAAGAGAACCGGAGGCTGACTGGAGGGCCCGGAGCTGGGAGTGGGGCCATCCCTGAACCCACCTTCTACCGGAGCCAGGGCATTTTGTCCACTTCCGGCGCAGACATGCAATGGAGTCAGCACGCGGGGGGGGGAGTGCTCCAGCCCCCTCCTGCAGATGCCCGCAGACACCAGTCCCCTTTGGCTGTCCCCTGCCTAAGGTGTAGCGCCTCCAGCCACCACCAGTAGCCACCACCAAGAGGGGATTCACCAGAACCCACCCCAGGAGAGGAAAGCAGTCCTCTAGATGCTCGATCCTCTCCTTCACCTGCCGACCCCCGGTGCCCCGAGTTCACTTCCAAACCCAGGTCTCCAGCATGACGTGAGGTGTGGTGTCCAACGCCTCAACTCTCAGCACCACTGGGCCGGCTTTCATCATAATTCTTGATCTTCCTAGATATCTTCACCATTCATTACTGTTGGGGTCTCAGTCGGAGGCGCCAGACCCTGCAGGAAACAGATTTAAGCTTTTCAGCCTTTCTCTGGAGGAGGACCTGGCATCGGAAGACTGCACCACCCTCAAGACAGTAGTTACGTAGGAACTTACAGTAACAGTAGATCTTTGAGAGAGAGGTTCCTTCAGTAGGTCATCACATATAGGACTGGCACCACCTGACGTCGGGCCGCACGGCAGACTTTTCTAGCAATACGTGACGGGGAACCGCCCACCCGCTGTCGCATGACTGTACATAGTGGGCGGTCCTTGTGCTTGGTGTTCCCAAAGGTGAGCTCCCCACCCCATATTCGAGGCATCCATGCTGAGGGTGGCTACTGGTGCAGAGTTCTGAAAGGGAAGTCCCAAAGAAACTTTGCGAGAATCCTTCCACTACTGCAAGTCTTTCTGAACTGCTGAGGAGACTAGAACCGGATGGTCCAGGTCGTCCAGGAGCTGATCCCACTGCACCCGCAACGATCAGGGAGTAATCCTCATGTGAAGCCTTGCTAGGAGAACGGTAGTGATGGAGGCTGCCATCAGGCCCAGGAGGCAAAGGACTTCCCGAGCTGGGATGGTCCCGAGGTAAGCCACTTTGGAGGCCTGACAGACAAAGGTCTCCATCCTGTCTGGAGGAAGGAAGGATCTGCACTAAACCGCAGCCAGGACTGCCCCAATAAACTGAATTCTCTGGGAAGGGATAAGGTATGACTTGGGAACACTGACCATGATCCATAGTCTGCTGAAAAGATCCAGGGTAAAGGAAAGAGCCTCCAGCAAAGAATCCCTGGACGGGGCTGAAATCAACCAGTCATCCAGGTAAGGAAAGACCACAATACCTCTGTGGCACAGGAATGCCGCGACCACCGCCAGGCACTTAGTAAAAACTCGTGGTGCCAAAGACAGGTCAAAGGGGAGCACCCAGAACTGGAAGTGTTCCCCTTGGAAACGAAAGTGCAGGTATCTGCGGTGGCTGGGGAGAATAGCAATGTGCAGGTAAGCATCCTGCAGATCCAGGGCATAGAACCAGTGGTTCTCCATGAGAAGAGGGAGGCGGCTTTGGAGTATGAGCATTCAAAATTTTTTGTACTCTACAAACTGATTTAGCTGACTTAGGTAGAGTATGGGTCTGAAGTCACCAGTCTTTTTTGAACAAGGAAAAAAAATGGGAATAAAATCCCTTTCCCCTTTGCCCGAAGGGGACGCGCTCGATTGCTTCTTTGAGCAAGAGCAAATTTACCTCCTCGTGAACGAGAAGGGCCTGGTCCCAAGAATAAGAGGACTTTTTTGGTAGAGCTTCTGGAAGAATCTCCAGAAATTCTATGGTGTGCCCGGCACTAGTTGCAGGACCCACTCATCAGAGGTGATTGCCCTCCACTCCTACGCCTATGGGCAAACCCCCCCCCACCTAACCTCCCCCACCTTCTCCCCATCGTGAGACTGAGGAGTCAGTGGGACCGGGGAGTCGAGAAGTGGCAGGACGTTCGGAGGGAGGGCCTCCTGAACGTCTCTGATTTTTGGAAGCAAGAGGGGTGGCTGTACCCATGGCCTTGCGCTTCTCTTGGCGGAATGCCGGAGCGTTCTTTCTCTGCCTCTAGGTCCTTTTCCGAAAGGGCTACTGCTGTTGTTGGGAGCCCGATCGGTACACTGACCTGACAGACCTAAGTGCAATGCCCTTGTCCTGTAGGTCTGTGATAATATCCTTGATGTCCCCACCAAAAAGGACAGAGCCCCTGAAAGGGGCATCCTGAATCGCAGACTGGACCTTGTTGGCGAGTCCAGAAAGCCGAAGCCAGGAATGCAGTCTGAGGGCAACGGCAGCTGCTGAGGTACGGGCCACTGAGTCGGAGTCGTAAGTGGCGCGTAAAGTGTGTCTACAGGAAACCCTGGAGAGGCAGAGATCCTTGGCAAGGTCCTCCTTCAAAGCCGAGGGATCCATGGACTGGACTTGTGCTTCCAGCCTGGCCAGGGTCGCTTTTTGATGGTACACCATGTCGGCCACGTAACTGAGGGACCAAAGGGCGCATGTGGCCGAGGAATAATCATCTTCCCGAACTGGTCCATCTTCGTCTGGAGGAGTAGTGCTCATGTGCTTGGGTGCTGAAGAGCGATCATGAGCCGCAAAGATGACCATAGAGTCAGCCTTGGGATAAGCCTTTAAGAAAGCGGCATCCTTCGGTGCCCGGTAGAGCCTGTCCACCCACTTGGGGACAGCCGGGATAGAATGAGGCATCTGTCAGATGGTAGTGGTGAGGTCTAGATGAGGGGCCATCCATGCAGGAATGGGGATGGAGATAGAGACTAAGTCTAGGTGTTCCACGAGCCTCTGTCTCATGGGGTCCTGATCCTCCAACTCCCAGTCAAAATAGTCCTTCATGGCCCTCAAGAGGTCAGAGAAGGCAGGGTCTTCTGGTGGCGACTTTGGCAAGACCTTGTCTCTCGTGTCCTCAGGGTCCTCCGGGACCTCGTCAGAGGAATCTTACCTCCAGTCTGAACTGTCATCATCATCCGCCTCCCTGACAGGACAGCGTCTGCTATCCGGAAGGAAAACATCCTGTCAAGTCTTCCCCAAGATGTGGACAGTGGCTATCGACGAACTACTCGGGGAAGGAGACCGCGGTTGTGGGAGCCTAGTCTCCAGGTCCGAGACCAACTCCAACCGAGCCCCCTGCCACCAAGACTGTATTAAGGTCTTGAAATCAGGGGTAACCGGTTGAGAAGGCAGAGGCGGGGAGAGAGATAACCGGTGGTGGATAATAGCCCTGGAATCTCGTGAATGGGGATAGGGATTAAACCCAGGGTAGAACTGCCCAAGATGACTCAGTCCGAATGGGACCCCGGTAGTGGTCCCCAGGATACCCCTAGCAGGTAATGTGGACAGTTCGAGTTGGGTATAAATCCCCAACAGATCAGGCGTCGGGGAACCCACGTCGGACCTACCGTTTTGTATAGGTTGAGGGTCCGGCGTCAGGACAGCTCATGTCAGGGGACCCAATGGAACTGGCACCACCCGATTAGGCGCCGAAGGGATCCGCGGCCAGAGGGCCGCGCCTGAACCGGACGGAGAGCGCCCTGGCCGGACCGCTCTGACATCAGGCCAAAGGCAAAAACCAGTGAGCCAGTCCGGGCTGCAGGACTGTCATCGGGATAACCGGTGTCGGAGGAAGTGCCGGAAGGCAAAGGAGGGGCTTCCACAGACAGGTCTGTAGACCGAGGAGGAGCCTCCTTCTCCTTGACCCCAGAAGGGAATTGCGGACTAGATCCCGAGGCATCGACAGGGTCGATGGGCTCTCCGCTGCCATCGCCAGATGTACCCGCCAGTGAACTGGAGGGCACAGGCGGGGGAGGAGGGAAGAGGGGCTTTCTCCCTCTGGTTCCGCCAGATGTTTGGTGAGGCGCCGTCAGGCCCCGACAGGGAAACCGAACCTGAGCGGTCGTCAAAGATGGCCGACTTAGCGGTTGGGGTCAGGCAGTCAGGGGAGGAGCCCCCGGCCGGCTTAGCTACCGGAGCCAGGCGAGTACCCACTGTCTGGGTAGACGACTTACTGGCCGCCACGCGGTCACCAGAGGAGCCAGGGGCCAACTTATCGGCTGAAGCGGGGCAGTCGTCGGAGAAGCGGACGGATCCGCTGAAGTTTTCCCAGACTTATCGTCCAATTTTTTGGGCGGCAGCTGGGCCTTGCTCATAGAGGGCCTGGCGTCATCCACGAAGTGGTCCCGCTCCCTGGTTTTCTTATGTTTCTTTGAAGGAGATTTTTTGGTCGAATCTCTAAGACTCCATCCATCATCTCGAGGGAAGCCAGGCGGGCTTTTAGCAGATGGGCCTCCAAAGCCTGCTGTCTCCTCTTTTTAGTGGCCTGGTTAAAGGTCTGGCACTCAGAGCAGGAGGAGACTGGATGGTCCAGGCCTAAACAGAGGACGCACTTGAGGTGACCATCTTTGTGCAGGATTTGCATGCCACAGGAAGAGCACTTCTTCTTGGGAGAAGACATCAATAATAGAACACTAATTGCAGAGAAAAAAGCAGAGAGGGATAAGCAGACGCGATAACTTTCACGACGATCGCGAACTGGAAGTCTGCAAAGCGATTACGGGAAAGAACTGTAGGGCGGGCATGGGGACTGCCCACTATATACAGTCACGCTGACGTCAGGTGGGCAGTCCCCCATCAGGTATTGCTAGAAAAGTCTGCCGTGCGGCCCGACGCCAGGTGGCACCAGTCCTATATGCGATGACCCACTGAAGGAACCCTCTTGAAGTAAGATCAACTTATACTGTGATGCTTGCATGTTGGCCAGTAACAGACGTCAGCCCCCCAATCTCAGTTCTGCTCGATGGAGAGGAAACCAGTTATAGACAAAAAGGAGGGAGGGTGGGGCAAGGGAGCCCAAGGAATAGAAAAAGAAAAGGATATAAACTGAAAAAAGAAATAAAGCCGACCACAGGAGAAGGGTTAGGGCTCTAAGGGTATCTGGGCAGGGAGACCCCAACCACTGGGAAGATCAAAGGGGAGGGAGGAAGAAAGGAAGGAAAAGAAAGGGAAAAGACGAAAAGAGAGAGAGCACCGTGGACCCCAGCAGGGACAGACCCAAGGATGGAAGGGTTTCCCCTCTGTGTTCCAAAAGAGAGGCAACCCAAATTATTCCAGGAGCGGATGAACCTAGGTTGCAGCTGAGTACAGGAACATATTCAGAGTGGCAAGGAAGCCCTGTAGACTCCAGAAGAGATCCACAGAGTAGGCAACACAGAAATGCGCCAGGCAGGAGGACAGATGATCCCTGCCCCCTCCTTGGTCGACAAGGAGAAGGGGGTCCACAAGAATCTCCCTCCTTGTCTCTTGCTGCAAAGGGGTGGGGCAAGAGCCACCTCGGGGTAAGATTCTCCCAGACAGGGAGGGTCACCTGGCTAGGTGAGCCCGGATATTTTCGAGTCGAAGGTTCAACCCCTTGGACCTACCATCACCAGACAAGTGGCATTGGGGGCGGGGAGACGGACAAAACTTGTTACCCTCAAAAGAGGGAGCAAGGGACTTGGATAGGGGGAGGTCAGAGGAGACCTCGCCCTGTAAGTAACAGAACTGTGTTACCGACAAGGAAAGAAAAGAAGTGGGCCATAAGGCTCCACTGGAGGAGGAAGAGGGTCACTGGGGCCCCTCTAACCAATGACAGGGACTCTGGATGTCAGAGGTGACCTCCAAGCTCAAGGATGCAAGACAGAATGCATACGCGAGTCATCAGAGATTGGGGGGAAGAAGAACTCCCAGCCCATGCCACTGTCCTGAAGTGGAGTCTCAATCCAAGGCCGTCTGGGGCCCCATGGTGCCCCTGCCTTCTCCCAGATGCCCATAAGGCAAAACTCGGGACGCCAAGAGGTGCCAGAAAAGGTCTCCCAGAGAAGGCACCACCCAGCGGTTTGGCCATGAGAGGACGGTGGAAGGGAAGTAATAATGAATGGTGAAGATATCTAGGAAGATCAAGAATTATGATGAGTACGTAATTTTCATATCTTCCTTAGATCAATCTTCATAGATACATACAGTGTCATCAGATAAGGGCCTACGGCCCACCCAGTCTGCCCATTTGAGTTTGTAAGTAAGTTTTCCTAGAAATCTGTTGCCCCTTAACCCTGACCTCCAGAATTCCTTTATGTCTATCCCATGCATTCTTAAATCCCATGATTTTTTCAGCCCCCACCACTTCCTCTGGCAGGGTGTTCCACTTGTCCACCACCCATTCTGTGAAGAAATTCTTCCTCACATTTACTCTGAATCGTCCTCCCTGCAACTTCATCCCATGCCCTCTAGTCCTGGAACATCTTTTTCGCTTAAAAATAGTGTATTCCTGTATCCTGTTCCTCCCTGTAAGATACTTATATGTCTCTATCATGTCCCTTCTCTCCCTCCTCTCCTCCATGGAGTACATATTCAATTCCTTTAACCTGACCTCATAGGACTTGTGATGCAATCCATGTACCATCTTTGTTGCCCTCCTCTGAACCTTCTCTACCCTGTATGTCCTTATGTAAGTTAGGTCTCCAGAACTGTACACCATACTCCAGGTGGGGCCTCACTAGTGTCTTGTATACCTCACCTCACCATTCATTGCTTCTGCATGAGTACCAAGCACCACAACTGTGGTGCTGGCACCTCCGAGGGCTGAATCGTCTCACAGCCTTCTGTGGAAGAGAGCACAGAGAGGAGGGGGCTCCCCCTCATAGACCTGTCGAGGCCAGAGACTGGTCAGGGTGAGGCGAAGACTCCCAATGCCTGGGAGATGGAAGACGCCCCGCTAACTCGCGCCTTATCCTACGGGAAAAGAAATGGGCCACCTGGAAGCAAGAGGCAATTACCCTATGCCGGTCCTGGGGTGGTAACCTAGAAAGGCGAAGCCACGCCATCCACCTAATGCAGACTGCAGTTCATGTCAGTCTAGACGCTACTTCACTGGCATCATGAGACACACTCACTTGGTGCCTCGTTAGCTCCAGACCACGTGCAGAAAGGCTGATGGCCTGCCTGGTCACCTCTGCGTCAGGCAAGGACGCCAACAGTTGACCCAGCATTGTCCACAGCTGCTTAGCGTAGGCAACCTGGTGTGCCTGGTGCATCGAGGCACACTGCTGAGAAGACCCTCCTACACAGGCGGTCAAACTCAGCTGAGTCTGACTCTGGGGGGCGGTCGTTCATTGGGCGATGATGCCCGGAAATGGGTATCCAGAAGCTCCACTACCAAACAGCGGTGGGACATAGCGGCTGGGGACCCCAGGGGTGCACAATATCTGCACTAGCAGTTCCTTGGAGCTAGAGAAATGGCAGAGGGACAATGCCAGACCCTATGCGAGGCCTCTCTGGAGGGACGAGGCCATGGAGGAATGACAAGATTTTCAGTGTTAAACTCCCCTAGGAAAGGGCACGTCACATGGGCAGGACTGCAACTTATCACATGGGAGAGATGGAGCTCCTCTAGCATCCCCGACAGGAACCGCTGATAGTTGGTGAGATCAGCATCCGAGGATAGGTGGACGGAGGGATCCTCTTCCTCGGCAGAAGACGAGGAGGCTGAGGGGCACGGTTCAGAGGCTTGGGCGGCTGGAGGTTCAGGTCTGAAAATGACCTCGTTCAGAGCTTTAAGGTAGCGTGGGAAAGCAGCCGCCGATGCCCTGAACCATTCCCAGGTCAATGACCCAGAAGGGCCACAGAGACCTGGGAGAGGAGGAAGCAGAGGAACAGATGGAGGAGGAGAACTCTAGAAGCCAGATAAGGACCTCTGATAGGGCTACGGGACCATGCAGGGGACCCTTCCCGAGGGTGAGGGCTGTGCAACTAGCCCACCACATGGCGCCCAACCAGACAGGAGCAGCCAGGATGGTACCTCGGGAGAGGACCCCAAGATGGGGTGATCAGAGCCGGTCTAGCTTTTTTGGGCGGTCCCTGACCTCACCTGCTACAGAACCTACCGGTTCCGGAGAAGAGGGATGGGTCAGCACTGCTGCTCCTCCAAGAGCCACCAGCTGCCCTGGGAAAGGGCCTGCGTGCTGACCTCTACCTCCCCTACTTCACCAGATAGGGACCTACTCATCAGTGGACCCCTAGTGCTGGAGAAAAGGGGCTCCAAGACAACTCCGGCATCAGAAACTGTGCCAGAATCCATCTCAGATCCCACACAATGCCAGAATCCTATCTGGCACAGAGAACTGCGCCAGCACCAGAGCCCACCTCAGTGCTAGAATCTGCACCTGCAGTGTCCTAGGCACTGGAGGACACGGAGGAGGCAGCCCCAAGGGCAGCCCTGAGAAGGATGGCAGCAGTCTCCGAAGTACAAGAGGAGAGCTCCAGGGTTCCTGAGAGCCAGGTAGCCAATTGAGGACATCCTGATCATCCCCTTCTGAAGAGAGAGAGATCAAGGAGATCACTGAAGAAGCCACCCCCAAAACACTCCCTCTCCCAGCACCGCGAACAATGCCGAAGGGGACACAGCACTGAAAGCAGCACCACCTCACTCACCCACACTGGGCTCCACTGGCTCGGGTAGTGTGTGGAGCTGTGACTGCAACACTGGTGGCGTCCATGCCTCCGAGGAGGCAACAGATCATTAGGAGTGCTCAGCTGACCCACCGGAGGAGGCAAACTGTCCCACCGACCCCTCATACAGGCCTCCTGTCTCAGCGAGACTAGAATCAGCAGAGTCTTGCTCCCCCTAAGTATGCATAGTACTGGAAGGAGACCCAAAGGAAGGGCCAAAGTCCTGGCCTTGGCGTCCCGGGACCGTCACCCTCCAAAGGATCGCGACCCACCTTCAGTGCATGGAAATTGTCCATGTCGTGCGATGGACCCAGGCAGGGCAGTGATCATGGCGGACAGTCACAGTCATCAGTCTGCAATGGGGCACTACCCGCTTAAGTTTGATGAAGGCCCCGAACTGGACAAGAGCACGCACAAATAAAATAAAACAGACAGACTCAACACCACACTACTGACAGGATAAGAAGAAAGAAAGAAAATAAAAGGAGTGGTTTTACTGGTTCCACGGAGTCAGAGGTGGTCTGCGGTACTGAGTGAGGCGGCAGCAGCAGAACTGACGTAGCTGTAATTTCAAAGAGCAGCTTCAGCTCCCACAAAGATGTAGCCTTGACGGCAGGAAAAGAACCAAGGAGGCTGGGGAGCTGGTGTCGGTTACTGGCCAACCCGCGAGTGCCACATAATACATCAGCATTGAAGGCGGCGCAGTCTAAGACACTTGCCCCTCCTCCAGAGAAAAGTTGAAAGCTACAAGCTTTCTGCAGGGTCTGGCACCTCCAGCTGAGACACCAACAGTAATGACTGGTGAAGACTGATCTAAGGAAGATCTGCTCGCACCTCCAACACATTTATATGGAGGCCAGTCTCCACAGAGTTCCACTGCTCTCGAGTCTGGTGGGCACACAGATGAGCCCCCCAGACTAGACCAAAGGCATCCATTGTGAGGATTTGCTGCAGGGGTGGAATGTAAAACAGCACCCCTCTTAGGAGACTGCTGGGCTCCAACCACCATAAAAGAGCCTTCCTGACCAGATCTGAGACCAGGACTGGCTCTCCAGGTCACCAACACGCTGGTCCCACACAGTCCACTGAGGGATCCCTCATACGTTGCCCAGCTAGGGGAACAGTAACAATTACCACAGCCATAAGTCCCAGGAGGTGAAAAAAGATCCCGGCTGGGATGTGACGGCAGGAGTAGAGCAGGTGGGCTTGATTCGTCAGACACTCCACCCTGTCCTGGGGGAGAAAGGCCTTCCCTTGGGCAGTATAGCTAACACCTCCCCAATGTACTGGAGTCGTTGAGAGGGGGTCAGAAAAGATTTGAGTAGGTTGATGGTAACTACCACACCCTGGAAGAGGTGGTAGGCAGAATCCAGGGTTTGGAGCAGACGGTCCCTGGACAGTGCTGCTGGCAGCCAGTCATCCAGGTACAGGAATACATAGAACCCATCACACCTAAGGGCAGCTGCCTCTACTGCCAAGCATTTGCTGAACACCCAAGGAACTGAGCACAAGCAAAACAGCAGACCTCTGAACTAGAAGTGGGCCCCCTGAAAATAGAACCTGAGGAAGCGCCTATGAGGTGTGCAAAAACCCTGATGTGCAGGTATGCATGCTGCATATCTAGGGAGCAAATCCAGTCCCCCTGGTGCAACACAGGCAACAGACCCTGAAGGGTAATCACCCTGAACGTTCCGTATTGGATGAACAAGTTTAGCTCACTGAGGTCCATGGAGCATTTGGGGACCAGGAAGTAGTAAGAGTAGAACCCCTGCCCTAGCTTGGACAGGTTAGACAGCTCTTATGTATAGCACAGCCTAGAGCTCCTCCCAAATTACTAGTATGTGGTTGGGAGAGTAAAATGACTAAAATGAGGGATTGTCTGGAGGCCACTCCAGAAGTTCTAAGAAGTGGCCATGCCATATGAGCTGTAGAACCCAACTGTCAGAAGTTATGTCCCCTCCACCTGTCTAGAAGGAAGAAGAAGCGATCCCCTACAACCACCTCCCGCATTACTGGAGAGAAGAGGGTCACAAGAAGTCGTGGGGGGCAGCTGCAGCACCTCCCTCAGAGCCTTTTTTAGCGGAGGGGTTGGGAGCAGGCAAGGTAGATGCCGCCCTGCGCTTGCCTTGGGGCTTGGCCGATGTACAAGACTGCCCAGTGGCAGTCTAGCGAAAGGAGGACCTCTGTCCTGATCTAGGCAGTGTAGGGTATAAAGAATGAACAGACCTAATGGCTCGCTCAGAGGCCCGGAGTCCAGAGAGGAAATCCTCTACATCACCTCCAAAGAGTAAACTTCCCATAAAGGGAGCATTCCTAATGGACAACTGGACATCTTGGGCAACCCAGACATCGTAGCCAAGAGTACTGATGCAAGCATACGCCAGTAGCCAATACCCAGGCCAACACATCCACAGCATCATAGGCCGCCCTGAGCAGGTAGGTACCAATGTCAGAGGCCAACTTGAGTGCATCCAGGGCTTGCTGCTTGGCAGAGTTTAACAGAGAATGGACAGCATGCCTGGCCATGTCCAACAATGCATTCTGATCCTGAAGCATGTAGGCAAGGTAGCTGGGCACACGGATTGCCAAAGTGCAGGAGGCGAACATACATTTCCCCAAAGAGGTCCAGCTGAAGGGGCTGTGGCGGTTTCCAGAGATCCGACAAGCACTGGTCAACAGCAGAAAAGAACTGAGGTGGTGTGCGGGCTGCCCACTCATAGGCTGACTGACATCAGTGGGTGACGTCGGTGGTGGGTGCCCCCTTTGGCCGACTGCTAGCTAGAAAGTTTCTGTGTGATCCTAGTGCCTGGTGGCTATGTCCTATGGGTGTGGCCAGCTGCAAGAAATACCCCTGAAGTAAGACTCTCAGGACATTCACAGCTTCACCACTGTGGGCAAAAGCGGATGCCACCCCCCCCCCCCCAAAGCGGGGGACGAGATCTCGATACCTTCCCAGATGTTACCAGTGAAAGCTGAGGAGATCCCTTGGAAAATGATGTCTTGCATATGGGTTCTGACAGGTTTCTTCTGCTGTCCCAGTGAGTGCACAGAAGCTTTATATGTTGCTCTGCTTAGAGAAAGACAACTCACTGCAGGATGGACAAAAGGAGCCATCCACAGTTGACAGCAGCCTAGTCTGGCAATTTTTTTTTTTTTTTTTTTTTAAACACATGGGGGCCTTAGACTTTGTTTCCTTCACTGCTGAATTTGAGAATTCAGTGGTACAACTCAGAAAGGTCCTAAATTCATTAAGCACTTTTTTGTTTTAAGAGCAGATTTTAAGCTTTGTGGTGAAAGTCCAAGCAGCAAAAACAAAGCAGCAGTCACTTAGATGGTGCAGCAGTGTTTTCCCGCTGAAAAAACGCAAGACAGCCACTGAGTTGTCTGCGTATGTGCAGCATGTACCAAGATGGCTAATGTGCTGGCACGAATGATACTGATGGCCTCCTAAGATGGTAATCATTGCGTATACAAGCAATAACACACGACGAGGTGTGGGTTATCTCCCTGATAAGAAGAGCAGCCCAGAGTGCGTTATGAGGCGCGAGGGCGGCTTACAGAGTGCCTTATGCACTGGGCGTGCTCTTATCAGGAGATAACCCACACCTCAGAGTGTGTTACTGCGCCTATAAAATAGGTCTCCCAACTAAGTATTTAATGGGTACTAAGTATTTAATGGGTACAAACAAAAAAGGAAAAAGTATAAAAAAGAGATTTCATTACCCCAGAGAGTAAAAAAATAGTCCCCTTAAGTTACAGTTAAGTGTTTCATTGGTAGTACAGTGTCCCTGTGTATTCCTGAGGTAAGCTATCAATTCTTTTCACATTTTTAGATCTGCCTCATTTTTTTTTGGTAGTTTTCCCTGTATAAATGGTTTGAGCAGTCATTTCCTTGACACTGAATATGCAGTGCCACTGACAGCTGTGACCATGTCTGCTGATATCGTTGTGTCAGAGTCCTCTCATGCTCCCTCCCCCTCCCCATAGCTAGAGTGAGAAATAAAGAGAGTCAAGAAGAGAGAGCGCTTATTCTGTTCACTTTTTGTATGGATTTTGTTTTAACAAAGGCAGTGAACTCGCCAGCAGTATCAGGAGTGAGCATGTCCTTTACCAGCTGCCGTAGGCAGCGGTCAACTCCTTTGTGGGTCTGAAATTACTGTGGTATTGCACTGTGCCATGGGAAAGAAAGTTATTGATTAAGAAGAAGAAGACAAAGAAAATTACTGATTGCCATAAAGAGGATTACGGAAGACTGCCCACGGGTTAGGACACACAAAAAAAACCTGCTGAATGTTTAGTAAGAGTCGTTGACTGAGACAGTTGCTAAAGTGAGTTTAGCTCTCCCTCCTCGAGAGTTTATTTTTGTGTGTGGTTTTCTTTTTCCATTTTTTACTGCTTGTTTTCAAAAGGAGATAGCTTTGTTGATAAGATTAGACAAAGGCTGACAGAGCCGAACGCTAAACAGTTACTTCTGGTTCTGCGTCGGAAGTCTGAAGATTAAGGTCGGCACTGTGGTGAGCATAGAACCTCTAGTTATATGGTGGTGAGGTTTTCCCATGTAATTCATTTTGCTATGGTGTCTTTATGAAAAGGGGACGTGTGACTTCTTTTTTCACATTTTTGAGCTGATATAGTGAGCCAACCACTGAGGAGCGACTTGTGGTTTTGCTGTCAGCTTAGGAGATCGCGGTTTTGTTTTGGAACGATTAGTGCACTCTTCAGAGAGACTTTGGGTAAGGGTTATGGATGCACAGTGATATTTTGCTGTTGTTGGGTCACTTCGGGAAGCTTAGTGCCGGCTGGCATCATTACCAGCTGATAAGGACATGGCTGAGGAGTCGTTTCAGCCAATCAGATTGTTGGATTTTATTTGCCCATTTTCTAAGCAGGGATAGTAACATGGGAACCTGTTCACACTCTTCCTCACAGTGATCGTAACCCACAAAAAAACACCCTTTCACCCACAAAACCCTTTTCCTTAGAAGTGGTAGGGAGGCAAAAGCAGCCCTTACCTGGAACTACAAGGAGGGTAGGGGCTCTAGTGGACCTAACAAGGAACCACATCTCAAGATTCCAAACTTGCAGACTAGAGTCCAAAGAAATGCTGTTGAAAATTCGGTTTTGTGCTTGAAATGATAGTGAGGCCCAAAGCAGAAATAATAAAGTCACTTGCTGTGTAGAACAGAATATCTTAAAAGCAAGGAGTGGTCTACCAGCTTGTACAGGTTGTAAGAAACTGAGAAAGTCTGGGAAGGAGACTGTTTCAACTTGTCCCATCTGGCAGGGGATGAAAGCCCATACCACCAGATTTGCTGTAGGAGCCGCAACAAAGTGGCTTTACAAACATACGAAATAGGTCCATCTCTACCCTAGCAAGCTTGTCTTAAAGGGGAACAGCATTAAGGAAATATTACTCACCGTTGTAATGTTTCTTCCAAAGGGTCCCTCACTATGCTTAACAACTGCAATCAGTCCACTGTACTAAGCTGCCCCAAAGAGTAGAATTTAATGCTAATTATGGAATCTTAGAATGAAACTCAAACCTCTGCTGTGTGGTCATGCTCCACTCTGCCCTCTAATGTCAGATTTATTTCTGGAGCTAAGGGAGCAGTGACCACTGAACTAGCCAAGTCTATCAAAAGAGTTTTACAAAAATGATGAGTCCCTGGGGACTCAGAAGTGTGACATAAATTTTAAAACTAGATTACCGAATATCAAATGTAAGGCAATGAAACTAGTAATGCTCAAGCAAAACGCAAAGAACAGATTCTTGGATAACCTTTTCCAGGTTCTGGAAAGAGGTAGGGATAGGTTTGTTAAGCATATTGAGGGATCTCTTGGAAGAAACATTACAATGGTAATTTTTTCTTCAAACCCCAGAAATCCCTCATTATGCTTAACTGCAGACTACAAAGCAGTACCCTTGGGAGGCTGGGTACAAAGATCTATTTTAGGACAAGGTTCTGCAAGACAGCAGTGCCAAAGCTGGCATCCTTTCTGGACTGCATGACCAGACAATAGTGCTTTGTAAAGGTTTGTACTGTTTTTCATGCAACTGCTTTACAAATTTCTTGCAAGGGAATGTTCGTTGCTGCTGCCACAAAGGCTGATGTGCCATTAGTGGAGTGTGCCCTAAGGCCCCGAGGTGGCAGCTTGCCAGCCTTGTTGTAACAGACCTGTATGAAAGAGGCAATCCAGCAAGTAACTGGTCTCTCAGATGCTGGCCTACCCTTGCCCACCTCTCCATATGCTACAAATAACTGGGAATTAAGCTGGCCTGCCGGCACAGCCGTTGGATTTCCGCTTGCGATGCCAGCGAACTGGGTTCGGGAACGGACCTGGGTCGGAGGGCTAGCCAGAGGGGAGAAGGATCGAGCGTCCCTTGGACAGCTCTCCTTCTCCGGGAGGGAGGGTGGTATGTGCTTGATGCACAGAGCGATGCCCGGCAGAGGCTAGGCGTATCACAACAGCACCAACGCCGGAAGATTTCAAGGGTGGGGCGGACGCTGGCCATCACTGCACATCCCAGACCCTGCTTACAGGGGGAAAACTCTGTTCCCAGATGTGTCTGTGAAACCCGGCCCGGGGCTTCGATTAGCCTCCCAGCCGGACTCCCCCGACCAGGGCCAGTTTCGGAGCACTAAGCTGAAGCAGTGCCACGACCCACCCTCTGGGAGGGCAAGCCAGAGGCAGAGGTGCTGCAGTATGGGCAGGAAGTCGTGGGTGCTGTGACTGGGGTGGATATCCTGACATCCGGAGTGGCAAAAAGATAAATTAGGGGAAAAAAAAAAAAAAACATCAACTGGGAATTAGAGGACCTGACCTTAGTACAGTCCAGATAGTAGGAAGGTGCTATTTTAACATCCAGACTCTGGGGCTTTTGCTCCCCAGAGCTGGATTTTGCTGTAAAGAACAATGGGAGAGTAACAGACTGGTTCAGATGAAACTGACACCACTTTAGGGAGGAATTTTGTTTGTCCTTAAAAATAGGTTACTTACCTGTAACCATAGTTCTAGGAGTGGTATATGGTGTACATCCACACTCCTGGCAGAATCCTTTCCCTTTAAGAGAAGGCTGGAAGGTCTTCAAGCTAGCTCCTTCCACCCACAAAGGTGGCATCCTGGTTGGCAACTCCCAGTGACATCAGATCACACCCGCTGGAAGCAAGATACCATGTGCCACTTGCCAGCGGAGGCTGGGTGGACTGTGGGGATGTACACCATATGCCACTCCTAGAACTACGGTTAGAGGTGAGTAACCTATTTTTGTAGGGGTGTGGATATGGTGTATTATCTGTCACCAGCCTTCTCCCATAGGGTGAGATTTCCCTCTCTGCATCACAGCGAAAATCCCTCTTGTGACAAAGGGGGGGGGAGAGAGAAGAATAGGGTCAGAGATACTTTAACTCTGTGCAAGGGGATGTAAATACAGTCTCAAGCCTGTGTTCCTGGGGTAGAACCCTTCCAGCCACTGCACCACGAACCAGAAAGCCATAGGCATGTATAGGCTTCGGGGGGCCCTATATACCTGATTATGTGTCTTTCCCCAGAAATGCAGTGCTCGGTTCAAATCCCACCACAGGCTCCTCTTGAGACCTTTCATATTTCCTCCCCTCCTTTTGTCACGAAGTCCCTAGTGAACTTCAATTTTTATAGTGTTTTGGCCCTTAATACAGCCACACAGGCACAGTATCGTTTGAACAACTTTTACCCAAGTAGCCACACAAACAACAGAGGCAGAATTATTTTAAAATAAACCAGTAGCTTTACTAATTAAATTAATAAGAAAACAGTAAATAAAAAGACAATAATTTGGAGCTTGGTTACAGGATATTGAAAATAAAAAGGAAAGTATACATAAAAAAACCTACACTTTAAACTCTGAGGTTAAAAGTCTACCTCGAGTCCTTAGTTGGAATTTTGAAGTGCAGAAGTGTCCTTAAAAATGTGGCAGATTAAGTCCTGATTGTGATCCAGGAGAAAATTGTCTCTGTTCAAGACAGCAGGGTCCCAACTGCTTCAAGCAAGAAAAAAGAAGGCAGCAAAAAGGCTCAGATACCCCTCTGCATCCTGGTTTTAAAAGGTGGTTGAAGAGGGCAGGTCCAGTCAATGTGGCTAGCCCTGCAACTGGCTAACATTTCAATTTCTATGGTTACCCAACCAATCAGAATTAAGAATGTTATTACAATAACACAGATATGCAGTTTCTGAACATAGGAAAAAAAACATGAGGTAGCCAGCCCAAACCAGATTCTCTGGGGAACATTACAGGCCTCCCTGCTGGGAGATGGCCATTGTTTTTCAACACATAAATACAGCTATTTATATAAATGGTCACCCTATTCAGTTTGTAATGAGCTTAAGTCATTGCAGACCTCTCAACACAAAGGAGATCCTGTCCTTTCACAAACAAATGGACCTAGCTGGCCTCCCAGCTAGGCTTAATCATTCTTTTTCTCCTTTTACATCATTTAACTAACTCCAGTTCCTGGGTAGGAACAGCCTGCTTTTCTGCTCAGAAACAGAAACTCCAACATTGTTCTAGGGCTCATCTACCCATACCCATGATTCCTTGCCCTTACACTGGCCAACTATGGGCATCTCAAATGCATTATATACATAAAGTTAAATAAAACATGACCCAAAATAATAAAATATGGTCTTATCTCACCACACTACCCAAACTTTTGACAGACTCCAAGCAGTTCTTTGGAAGGAGGCAGTAAGGCACGCACACACACACCCTAACAGAGCTTGGAGAAACGAGGCCCCCAAACCAGAATCCCAGCTTGACTCGAGGTCAATGTGGTAGTCAGATATGAAGGTGTGTACTGACTTCCATGCAGCAGCCCTGCAGATTTAATGGATAGGGACTTCCTTGGAAGCAGCAGTATGTCTGGTGGAATGAGCCTTAAGCCCAACGGGAGGCTCTCTACCAGACAACCTATAACAGAAGTCGATACAAGAGACTATTCACCTGCCAACCATCCGCTTAGCTGCTGGTCTGCCAGGTGCGGCTTCACTGTAGGTGACAGAGCTGGTGAACCTCTCCCCTAACTCCAGTCGTATGCACCTTATAATAAGGAAGCATTTGCCTCAGGTCCAACGTATGGAGCCTGTGCTCGGCCTCAGAGGTTGGAGTGGTGAAATACACTGGAAAGTACATCACCTGGTTACGGTTAAACTCCTAAATAACCTTCCGGAGGATGTTTGGGTTGGAGCAGAGGACAACTTTGTCTTTGTGGAAGATCAAATAGGGAGACTCCACCAAGAGCACCTGGAGCTCACTAATCCTTCTGGTGGAAGTAATGGCAATCAATAAGGCAGTCTAGCATGACAGGTGGAAAATGACACCTGTACATGGGTTTGAATGGCTTGTCCATGAGCACAGCTAAAACCAGCAACAAGTCCCAAGGTGGTGGAGGTTCATGCACCGACGGGGACAATTGGTCAAGTCCCTTGAAAAAGCACCAGACCACCTTCTCCTGTGCCGTCAGCATACCAACCCGCGCTTAGTAAGCAGAGATAGCTGCCAGGTGTACCTTGAGGGTCACTGACCAGAGGCCCACCTGGGAGAGGGACCACAGGTATGCCAGAATGCTCGCCACCGAGCAGGACAAGGGGTCTAGCACCTTGTCCTGACACCAAATGGAAAATCTCTTCCATTTTCAGGTATAGCATCTGTGGGTCGACTGTTTCCGAGAGGTCTCCACCACATGGAGGACCCTGTCAGAGAGACCCAAAGACTGTAACTCTAGCCACTCAGGAACCAGGCTGTCAGGTGCAGGAAAGTACAGTTACATACGAACTTACCGTAACAGTAGATCTTCAAGAGAGGTTCCTTCAGTAGGTCATTACATATAGGACTGGTGTTACCTGGCGTCAGGCCTCACGGCAGACTCTTCTAGCAATCTCTGACTGGGGACCGCCCACCCGACATCACGTGACCGTCAGCGTGGCCATATATAGTGGGTGGTCCCTACGGCCACCCTCCAGTTCCCCTGCCAGAGTCAGGAAAAGGCCTGAAAGCAGGAGCGAACAGGATTTGGAGTCCCTGTAAGAAATAAAATGAGGGGAAGGAGGGAGGGAAAAATATGACCTACTGAAGGAACCTCTCTCTAAGATCTGCTGTTACGCTAAGTTCCTACGTAACTGTACTATCTTATTTCGAGAGGGTTCCTTCAGTAGGTCATTACATATAGGACAGAGTCCCAAGCAGTCCCTCTAAAGAGAGACAGAGAAACCGGGGAGGAGGAGGAGAAAATGGCTCTAACAGAAACTGGGAACCAGAATGGACCCAGCCTAAGACAGAAGGCCCTGCAAGACAGCTAGGCCGATGCCAGCCCTCCTCCTAGAAGCAATGTCCAGACTGTAGTGTTTGGTAAAGGTATGGATAGAACTCCAGGTGGTTGCAGCACAGTTATCAGCTGCAGAGACGTTCTGCAAAAAGGCAGCGGAAGCAGCCATGCCCCTAGTAGAATGACCTCCGATGGGACCCGGCAGAGGTTTTTCGTACTTTTGGTAACAATACTGAAAACAGTTGCCTAACCATTTGGGATGGCACTGCTTGAAAACCGGTTTGCCCTTAGACCTGGGGCCAAAAAACACAAAAAGCTGATCACAGCTACGGAAATCCTTGGTCTGGTATGTGTAGCACCTAAGGATCCAATGGACTTCCATGGTGTGCAGGAGTATCTCACCTCTATTGGAAGGGGACGGAAAGTAAACAGGAAGCTCTACTGATTAATGGTTCAGTGTGGCTTCTGACACCACCTTGTGATTTGTCCCGAGGACCGCCCAGTCCTTGTGGAAAATAAGATAAGGCTCTTTACAAACCAGAGTGTGAAGCTCTGAAATCCTTCAGGCTGATGTAGTGGCAACTAAAAATAACGTCTTCCAGGAAAGGAAGCATAAATCACAGCTCATGGCCTGCTCAAATGGGGGAAGAATGAGCTTCTCCAACACAAAGTTCAAAACCCAAGGTGGAGTTGGACTGCAGATAGGGGGTTTCAGATGGAGCATCCCTTTCAGAAAGGGAATTAAGATTTCCAATGAGCCACGGGTTTACCATTTACCAGCTCATGGTACGCTGAAATTGTGGAAAGGTGGACCTTCAAGGAAGAATATGACAGACCAGAGTCTGACAGATGGAGGTATTCCATGATTTGAGGGGCAGAACAAGGAAAGGGGTTCCAATTCTTGGAAAGTCGCCCAGATGGAAAAATGTTTCCACTTCATGGTGTAAGTGGAATGAGTAGAGGGTTTCCTAGCCTCTATAAGGACTTGAGCAACTCTGGAGGAGACCCCGAAGTGAGAAATCGCTATGTCTGCAGGAGCCAAGCATGAAGATCCAGTGTCCTGAGCCCCAGATGTACAAGACTATCTCAATCCTGGGTCAAGAGGTCGTGGGTCACTGGTTCCCTAGATAGCAGTTGTAACAGCAGAAGCCAAATTTGTCTCGGCCACAGAGGAGCGATGAGAATCATCCTCGCTGTCTCTGCCTAAAGCTTGAGAAGGACCCTCTGGAGAATGGGAAATAGAGGGAAGGCGTACAAAAATTTCTCTGTCCAGGAGAGAGATAGCGAGCACACCAGAAAGCACCATGCCCCTGAACGAGCAAGCAAAACCTGGGAAGTTCTGCGTTGTATTGAGAGGCGAAAAGGTCGATTTCTGGACGCCCCCAATTTAGGAGGATATATTCTGCCACTTCCTGTGGTAATTCCCACTCGTGAGCTAGGGTCCGAGACCTGCTGAAACTGTCTGCCAGGACATTTAGAACGCCTGGAACGTGCATGGCCACAAGAGACAGATTGTGCTGGACCTCCCAGTTCCACACCCGCATCGCCTCCCTGCACAGGGGGTACAATCTGGTTCCTCCTTGTTTGCTGAGGTACCAGACTACCGACATATTGTCCGTTTGGACCAGCACTTATCCCTTGGGAAGGAGGGTCTGGAAGGCTTGCAAGGCATACAAGACTGCTCTCATCTCCAGAACGCTGATGTGCAAATGTGCTTCCCAGCTGGACCACAGTCCTTGAGCTTGGTGCTCCCCCAGATGCGCTCCCCATCCCATGTTTGAAGCGTCCATATTTAAGTATGCCAGAAGAGCGGGCTCCTGAAAGGGAGACCTAAGGAAATGTTGCAAGTGTCCCTCCATCAATACAATTCTTTCTGAACCGCTGCATAGACCAGAACCAGATGGTCCAGGTCATCCAGGAGTTGGCCCCACTGCACGCGCAAGGACCACTGAGTAACTTTCATGTGAAGCCTCGCCAGGAGAACAGTAGTGATGGAGGCTGCCATCAGGCCAAGAAGGCAGAGGATCTCCCGGGCTGGGATGGTCCTGTATTAAACCACTCGCGAAGCCTGACTGATCAGGGTCTCTGCCCTATCTGGAGGAAGGAAGGCTCTGCACTGGACCGTATCCAACACTGCCCCAATGAACTGTAGTCTCTAGGACGGGATCATGGATGACTTGGGAATACTGATAGTAATCCCTAATCTGCCAAAGAGGTCCAAGGTGAAAGAGAGAGCCTCCAGTAAAGAGTCTCTGGATGGGGCTGAGATCAGCCAGTCATCCAGGTAAGGTAAAACTGCAATACCCTGGCAGCGTAAGGAAGCCACCACCACCATCAGGCACTTGGTAAAGACCCGGGGTACCAAGGACAGACCAAAAAGGAGCACCAAAAATTCTAAGTGCTCCCCTTGGAATTGGAACTGGAACCGCAGGAAACGGTGGTGGTTGGGGAAGATCGGGATGTGCAGGTAAGCATCCTGCATGTCCAGAACACACAGCCAATGATACTCCAGAAGGAGTGGGAGGAGACTCTGGAGCGTCAACATCTGAAACTTTTTATACACAACAAACTGATTGAGGTTGCTTAAGTTGAGAACAGGTTTGAAGTCTGTCTTTTTTGGAACCAGGATAAAATGGAAATAAAACCCCCTGCGCCTATGCCGGAGGGGAACGCGCTCTATTGCTTCCTTGAGCAAGAGGCTTTGAACTTCTTCTCGGACGAGAAGAGCCTGATCGCTCGAGTAAGAAAATCTTTTTGGCAGAGATTTTGGAGGAAGTTCCAGAAACTCTATGGTGTGTCCGACAGACACTAGTTGCAGACTCCATGCATCTTGAGGTTACTGCCTTCCATTCCTACACATGGCAGGCAAACCTCCCCCCCACCTGCTCCTCGTCATGAGACTGAGGAGGTAGTGGGGATAGTGAGTCAAGAAGTGGCACGACGTTCAGGGGGAGGGCCCACGTATATGTCTCTGGTTCTTGGAGGCCGGAAGAGTGGCGAACCTGTGGAAATGCATTTGCCCTGGCGCCGAGCCGGGGCCTGCTTCCTTTGCCTCTAGGTCCTTTTCCGAAAGGGCTGCTGCTATTGAGTACCCGATGGGTACGTGGACCTCACTGATCTGAGGGAGAGGCCTCTGTCCTGGAGATCCGTGATATCTTTGGTGTCCCCACCAAAAAAGCACCGAGCTCCAGAAAGAGGGCATCCTGACTCGCCGACTGCACCTCGTTGGCAAGGCCAGTGATGCGAAGCCAGGAATGCCGTCTTAAGGCAACAGCAGTTGCAGAAGTGCGAGCTACAGAGTCGACAGAGTTGTATGTAGCCCGCAAGGCATGCTTACATGAAAAGCGAGAGAGGCGAAGGTCCTTGGCAAGCTCCTCTTTGAGGCTCGAGGGTTTCATAGACTGGACATGAGTCTCTAACCTGGCCAGGGTAGCCTTTTGGTGGGACACCATGTGGGTCACAAAGTTGAGGGATCCAAGTGTGCATGTGGCCGAGGCGTTAACTTTTCTACCGAACTGGTCCATCTGCCTCGACTGTCTGGAGGAGAGGTGCTCATGTGCTTGAAGGCAGCAGAGCGGTCATGAGCAGCTGAGAAGACAAAGTCCGCTTTAAGATGCGTCTTTAGGAATGGAGCGTCCTTCGGCGCCCGGTAAATCCTGTCCACCCTCTTGGGGACAGCCGGGAGGGAATGAGGCATCTGCCAGACCACAGAGGTGAGGTCTGATCCAGGGAGGAATGGGGACCAGAGACAGAGACTCTAAAGTCCAGGTTTTCGGCTAGCCTCTGTCTCACTTGGTCTTTTTCCTCCAACTCCCAGTCGAAGAAATCCTTCATGGACCTCAGAAGATCCGAGAAGGCAGGGTCCTCTGGGTAGGAGGGGGGGCTTGGGGGAACCTTGGGCTCCTCCAAGGCATCATCCGCCGACTCATCGGCCTCCTCCTCCTCCTCATCTTCATCATCTGCCCCCTTGTCAGGAACATTTTGGATGTCGGGGAGGATAATGTCCTGACAAGCCGTCCCTGAGACGTGTACCGTGGACGGAGAAGAACTTCTCGGGGACACAAACCCAGGAGACCAAGGAAGAGGGAGTCTTGTCTCCAGGTCTGAAACCAAACCAACTCAGAGCGTGCCCCCTGCCACCAAGACTGGATGAGGGTCTTAAAATCCAGTGTAGCCAGAAGAGGTGAAAGAGGAGGTTGTGGTGGAGGAGGAGGTATAACCGGTGTGGGCGGGTAATGGTAACACTGGTATCCCTGGTAATGGTGGTAGGGATTATAACCAGGGTAGTACTGACCAAAAGAGCTCCATTCAGGAGGAGGACCAGCCGGGAAGTGGTCCCCAGAATACCTGAAAGGGTAAGGTGGGACAGTCTAGGATATTGTATAAATCCCAGTCAGATCTGATGGAGGGGGTACCCTCGTCGGACCCGCTATAGTATAAATCGGCAGGGGGTCCGGCATCAGGATAGCCAACACCAGGGGGGCCGACGCTGGGACCTGCACCACCCAATTCGGCACCGGAAGGGGGTCCAGCGTCAGAGGGGCTGCTGTCTGGACCGCACGAAGGGGGCTCCAAACGGCGGGACCAGGTCTGGTGCCGGAGCAGAAGGCTGGGGCAGACCACAGGGCCCTGGCTGCGGAAGAGTCATCGGAATATCCGGCGTCGGAATGGGATTCACTGGATCAGATGGTGGGATCAGGGCCGGGAAAATAGTCTGCTCTGAAGGGATCCCACCTGAAGGAGGAGGGGCCTGCGCTGGAAGGCCAGACAGCAGAGGAGGATCCTCTTTCTCCATGACCCCGTCAGAAGAGCGGGGGGCAGACTGAGGAATCTACCATATCGAGGGGTTCTGCACGGTCTTCGCCTGAAGTAGCCCCCTGAGAAGGGAGGGTAAAGAGTGAAGGAGGAGGGTAGAGGGCCTCTCCCCTGGTTCTGCCGGTCATCATCGCAGGCGCCGCTGAAGCCAGACTAGAACCACGCCTGACTGGCCACGAGACAGGCATCTTATCAGGGCGGGGCGGGAGGAGCCTGCGGCTGACTTACCGACTGGTGCCGGGTGGTCCCCTGGGTGTTTGGAGCCGCTTCACGCGCTATGCAGTCCCCGGAGGAGCCGCTTAGTGACTGTAGCAGTATGATCGGAGGAGCAGACGGTAGACTGATCCGCTGAAGATTTCCCAGACTTGCCATCAGAAGTCTTCTTAGGCGGTGGTCGGGCCTTGCTCGTCGAGGGCCGCAAGGTCTCATCTGTGGAGCGCTCCTGAGATTTCTCCTTATGGTGCTTCTTTGAGGGAGAAGATTTCTCAGAAGAGGACTCTCTAATGTGGTCCATTTGCTTTTCTAAAGAAGCTAAGCATACCTTTAAAAGGTGGGTCTCCAAAACCTGCTGTCTCCGCTTTTTGGTGGCCTGATTAAACGTTTGGCACTCCGAGCAGGAGGAGACAGGGTGGTCTGGGCCCAAACAGATCACGCACTTAAGATGACCATCCTTATGAGGAATCTGCATGCCACAGGATGAGCACTTCTTGGGTGAAGACATCAAGTAGAGGAATATCGAAAATAAAGATTTGGCGAAGGAAAAAACCGATGCAAGCACTAACACAACAATCGCTGTATGGAAGTCTGCAATGCGACTGACATGAGGCAACAGCGGGAAAGAACTGGAGGGCAGAAGTGGGGACCACCCACTATATACGCCACGCTGACATCGGGTCACGTGATGTCGGGTAAGGCTCTCAGCCAGGATCACTAGAAGCCTGCTGCGGCGGCCCGACGCCAGGTGGCGCCAGTCCTATATATAATGACCTACTGAAGGAACCCTCTCGAAGTAAGCTCTGAAGGCCCAGCTGGAGGACCCTGCCTTGACAGCAGGTCCAGGCAGACAGGCTATCTCCATGGGAGCCTGCTGCGGACACAGAGGAGATCAAGGTACCAGAACTGGAGCAGCCAGTCCTGGGCCACCAAGATCATTTGCGTCTTGTCCCTCCAAACCTTGAGCAACACCTTGTGGATCAGGGGGAAGGGAGGAAAGGCGTACTGGAAGTCCTAGGTCCAGGGCCTTGTCAAGGCATCCCCTAGCAGTGTGCTGCACGGGGGGGGGGCCACAAAACATCCCCAGTTTTGCATTCTCCCAGGAGGAGAACAAGTCAATCAAAGGTGTGCCCCATCAGGTGAACAGGCAAACTACTACATCCTGGTGAAGGGAACACTCATGAGACACCTCGCCACTCGGCTGAGGGCGTCTGCCAGCTGGCTGGACACAATGGCCACATGAATCGCCAGAAGGTCTGCGTCCAAGCTGTGGATGAGGGTCCAGATGCACAGAGCTTCATGGCACAAGTCCCGCCCTGCTTGCTGAGGTAGAACACTGGTCGTGTTGACCATCTCGACCTGAACAACCTGACCCGGTACTACAGAATCGAAGGTCAACAGAACAAGACACATTGCAAGGTGCTCCAACAGGTTCATGTGACAAATGGACTCTGAGCATCCAGAGCCCATGGGCTCTGTGGTCCCTCAGGTGAGCATCCCCTCCCCATAAGAGGCGGTCGTGAAATTAACTGTCTGCTCTGGGTGGACAAACAGGACTCCTTACAGCAGACGGTCCGGGATCAGCCACCACTCGATGGCATCCCACATTAGCTGTGTCACCTTGCCAGTCGGTCCAGGTGACCAAGGCACTGGGACCACTGGTGGGCTAGTTCCCACTGCAGGGGGTGCATCCGCCAGCGGGTCTACCAGACCATGCTAGAGCAGGCTACCATGTACTCCAATAGATGCAGGTAGTCCCAGGCAGGGCGCAAGTGCTCAACCCGAAATGAGCAAGCAAAGGAGGTAAGGTCCTCCACCCTATCTGCCAGGAGATGGGCCTTGGCCTGAAGGGAGTCGAGCTCTGCCCCGATGAACTAGATCACCTGAGAGGGGCAGAGTTCCGACTTGGCCATGCTGACCAGGAGGCGCAAGACCGAACAGGACTGAAGGGCCAGGTCCCTGGACCTCCTCACCTGCGTCCGGGAGGAACTCACGATCATCCAGTTCAGATATAGGTACACCCCAAAACTTCAGCGCCGGAGGAAGGCTGCCATCACAGCCATGCATTAGTTGAAGACCCTGGCGGCCGAAGAGAGGCCGAATGGCATGGCCTACAACTCTTAGAGGACCCCTTCCAAGTGGAACTGCAGGAACTGCTGGTGGGACAGATGGATGGGGATGTGGAAGAAGGCGTCCTGAAGGTCCAAAGAGCAGAACCACATCTCCTGCTCTAGAGACGGGATGATACAATTCAGGGTGATCATCCAGAATTTGCACAGCCTTAAATACTTGTTCAGTTCCTGCAGATCCAGTATGGAGCACAAACCTCAGTCTGTTTTGGTACATGAAAGTATCTGGAGACCAACCACAGACCACCATGGATTCCTTGACATGGGCAACAGCATCTTTCTGAAGAAGCTGGGCAATGCCCTCTCAAAGAGTGGACAGCGTGTCCATGGGGACCACATCCTCCCTTGGCATTAGACTTCTCAATGCCCATCAATCCTGGGACTGAAGAAGTCTGTACCCAAGAAGGGAACGTCCCTCAACCTGTGCCGAGTTTAAGCCGTAAGGGTCAAAATTTTCACCCACGCTCAGTGCCGCATGGCCACTGCTGCGGCTACAGTCCTGGCACACGAGTCTCCAACATTCAGGGCCATCTGGAGCCATTGTTTGGTCCCTGCTCAGCTCTGATGCTGGACCATCTTGATCACCAGCTGAAGGTCAGCAGAAAGGCGGGGAACAACCTGCCCCAATGTGCCCAACAGGGCATGAGAGAAGTTAGCCATCATAACTGCAGCACCGGCCTGCCGTAGTCCCAGGGACAAAGCAGCACAGGCTTTTTTCACCCCCATGGTCAAGCTTTTTGGACTCTACTGTATCAGTGAGTTTGTCGACATCCCCAATGTTACCTGTGCGTCTGAATACCGAGTCGGCGACCAAACCTTCGGATAAAGGATTGGTGAACCCGGGCAGGGACCTGGTCAGCACCATGTAATTATGGACCATACAGGCCAACAGTGTTGGGCAAGAGGCAGGACGCTGCCACAGCTCCAAGGTTGGAACCAGGATGGCCTCCACCACAGGGAAGGCGATCCCAGGGGAGTCATCCTTGTCCAAAATCTCTAAGGGCTTCAGAGATCAGTTAGAGTAAGGCTCCAAAGGAAGAGTGGCTAAGTTCCAAAAGAACTTCCCCAATGAACTCCCGGACGAAGTCTGGAGTTTGAGAAGAGTGCATGGAGGCGCCCTCAGAGTCCAAGCACTCAATACTGCTGACCCCGTTTCCCTGCTGATGACACATGGCTTGTCTGTCCAGGAGATTTTTACCAAAAGCCTCCCGGGAGACCCGCAGCAGGGTGGGCAGTTTTGAGCAGAGCACCATGCAAGGGCTTCAGGGGCAGCTACTCCACCTAAATGGAAGGAGAGGCCGGTGTAGGTGGGGCCAGTGGAACTGGCACAGGCCGCAGAATCAGCAACCAATGAAGAGCCGAAACTGGCTGTGGAACACTGCCTTTACAGAGGATCCACTGCTGCCACTTCAGTTCCTTGTACCTGTGCTGCATCCTACAGCAGAGCCGGTCCTCACCCGAAGACTAGGAAGAGGTCAAGGAATCATGGGCGGTGCCTCTTAGCCGACGGTTGAGAGCAGTACTGCTGAGAATATCGGAAGTCTCAAGATCTCGAACAAGAAACAGACTGGTACCTCGAGCTTGACCGACAGTGTGCTGGTCGATGGGGAGAAACAAAGGGTCTCAGCAATGTGCTGGTCAACAGGGAGAAACCGGAGTAGACGAAGGATGCCTAGGGACCCCAAAAGGGTCAGCTCCCGAAAGGAGACAATCTGCTTGGGATGAACTGGCCCCTCTTGCGAGAGAGCAGCCAGAATCGGAGTCCTAAATAAGAAGTCCTCCCCTTCATCAGGCGAAAACGGATCAACCGGGGCAAGATAAATCTCGACCAGCTGGTCAATCTGCGTCTCAACGGGCTTTCCTTGGGACTATCGGCCTGAACTTGGGTAGAAATGCAAGCCAACGCCGATGGGTCAACAACTGCCAAGCCCGCAAAAGTGAGGGTATGGAACCTCTCTTGATCCCATGACCTAGGGAAAGACTTTTTAGACTTGTCCAGCTTAGACCTTCGGGAGGGGTGCTCCCAGTGGGCAAGAAGGGACTGACCAGTTCCGGGATGCCCCTGTAAAGGAGACACCCAAGCCTACAGAAGCCAAGGTGGACAACGAAGCTGAAGTGGCCTGGACTGAAGGATGTAGGGCTGAAGGGTCCGGTACAAACCACAGGCCTGCAGATCATGCTAAGCCCCTAAGCAATATACGCATAGAGAATGCAGGTTAGTACGCTACATTTTCTGGCTACACACCAAGCACTGCCTGAAGCTTGGACCAGCTTTGGAGTCCTCGCATTCTATGGCCAACAAGAGATGCTGAATGCTATGGTAAAATAATACTCTTACACCCAAAGAGACGTTTTTGGCGAAAAGTTAGGGCAAACACATAGCATGGGGCTGCAATGGAGGGAACCTGAAGCTCCGGCGGAAAGGAAGATCTGACGTCATGTGGCGGTGCCGAGGATACCAACCGGCTGGGTGAGAGGAGCTAGCTTGAAAACCTTCCTACCTACCCTTAGAGGGAAGGGATTCTGCCAGAAGTGTGGTAGTACACCATATCCACGCTCCTAGAAAAGTCAGTTTGGTTCCTGTGGAAAGACTGATCCACTACTTTTATTAGTATTTTATTTTACAAAAAAAAAAAATGTCAATCATGTCTCTGTTCCCCCAGGAAAGGGAACTGTGACAAACGAGCAAAAAGGAAAATGAGCCAAGAAAAAGCATTTTTTTTTTTTGGTCAACTCCGGTTCCGGGGAACTTAACACAGAGGATTAAAAACTAGAGGAAAACAAACTCAAAAACAGAAAGAATTAAAACAAACTGTCAACAGCACTGAAGACTCGAGATACTCTTCATGACAACTTCTTCCTCAGGCAGAGAAATAAATCTGACGTTAGAGGGAAGACTGGAGCATGACCACATAGCAGAGGTTTGAATTTCATTCTAAGATTCCATTATTAGTATACAATTTTACTCTATGGGGCAGCTCAATCCAGCAGACTGACTGCAGTTAAGCACAGTAAGGGATTCCTGGGGTTTGAAAATCCCCACACCCAAGTGTGGGTCTGGACACAATTTGCACTTTGTGCGAAAAAACTTTTTTTTTGGGTTTACTTACTGTTTACTGCAGTAAAGATTGTATCAGGCTGATTTTGCTAACTTCTAAGCAGACATCTGCTATAACCAGAAATCCCAGAATCCCCTGCAGTTGACAGACAAGAGCAGGGCTGCAGCAGTGAGGATTCAATAGCCTGCAGTACACAGCTTTTAAACTCAGAATACATGTTTGCCAATGCCACTATTTTCTCAGGGCTTAAATACAGTCAGTCCTCTGACTGTACATAGCCACGGAAGGCAAGGCAACTTTATTTCTATAGCACACTTTCCCAAAGGCTCAGGGCGTTTTACAATAAATATCAACTACAGAACTACAGTATAAAACTGGCAGAAGGTATGATTCATGAATAATGATTATAAAGTTCAGGGAAATGCCTCAGCAAAAACAAAGGTTTTTAAACTGGACATAAAGGCCCCTACCATGCAAGCTGACAGTACAGTTATATAAGAAGTACAGTTACATAAGAACTTACTGTAACAGTAGATCTTAGAGAAGATCTCTTGCAGCAGGCCATTACCGGTAGGACTAAGCTGTCAGGCACCAGGAACACACGGAGAACTTTCTAGCTAGCAATTTACCAGAGGGGGATGCCAGATGTCAGCAGCTGACATCAGCCAATCCTATAAAAGTCGGATGGCCCCCACACCCTCAGTTCTCCTGCCAGAGACCAAGAGCAGGATCCTGGAAGGGGGGAATGGAGGAGGAATCCAAGGCATCTCAATAACCAATAAAAGGTAAAGGCAAAAGGCTCACCTCAATGGAATGGGAAAGAGGCACAGGAGAAATGGGGGAAGGAGTGAGGGAAAAGCAGGGTCTGCTGCAAGAGATCCTCTCAAAGGTCTACTTTTACATTAAGTTCTTAATTAACTGTACTATCCTACTTCGAGGGTATCTCTTGCAGCAGGCCATCACCAGTAGGACTAAGTCCCAAGCAGTACTGGCACTACAGACAGTCTGGGCAGTAGGCAAAAGAACTGCCTAAGAAAGGAGGCCTTGGAGGGCAGCTAACCCAAAGTCGGCCCGACGCCAAGAGGCGATGTTCAGACTAATGCTTGGTAAAGGTGTGGACAGTGCTCAAGGCGGCAGCAGCAAAAATGCCAGCAGCTAACACTTTTCATAAGCCACTGATGCAGCCATACCTCTTGTGAAATAGCTTTTCACCCCTCTAGGAAGTTCCTTGATGTACTTCTGCTAATGATACACAACAAAGTTGGCTAACCATATAGACACACACTGTTTGGACAGCAGGGCACCCTCTTTCCCAGGGGCGAATGAAACAAACAACTGATTGGACTTCGGGAATCCTTGGTCCATTGTGTACAATACCTCAAGATTCTGTGCACATCCAAGGTACAAAGCAGTGCCTCCCCTTGATTGGACTGCTCTGGAAAATAAACAGGCAGGTGGATGGTTTGATTCAAAGTAAACTCCAACACCACCTTAGGCAGAAACCGAGGATTTGTATGCAAAGACATCACCTTGTCTTTGTGAAACACCAAATAAGGCTCCATGCACGTGAGGGCCTGAAGCTCGGAAATCCTTTGAGCAGAAGTAATGGGAACCAGATCGGACAAAGCCCAAAAGGAGCGATGAGGATCACTGCTGCCTCCTCCATCTGGAGTTTAATCAGAACTTGTTGAAGGGTAGAACTAGTGACACCACTGACTACCCTCTTTAACAAATCATGGGAGGATGGGGTGGTACCAGAGGACTGGAGGAGGGCAAATGTGATTCCCCTTCACAAAAGTGGGAGCAAGGCAGAAGCAGGAAACTATAGACCTGTTAGTTTAACCTCAGTGATAGGGAAAATGATGGAATCACTTCTAAAGGAAAGAATTGTCGAGTATCTAGAGGCCAGAGGGCATAGGACCCTAGGCAGCATGGATTCTGGCGGAAGGTCATGCCAGACGAATCTGATAGATTTCTTTGACTGGGTGACCAAAGTAGTAGATCAGGGAGGGGCTGTGGACATGGCCTACCTAGACTTTAGCAAGGCATTTGACACAGTCCCACACAAAAGATTAATATACAAGTTAGCCAGCCTGGGAGGGTCCCAAGATGACAGCCTGGGTAAAGAATTGGCTGGAGAATAGGACACAGAGAGTAATAGTAAATGGAGTCCACTCAGAAGAAAGGAGGGTTACTAGCGGGGTACCGAGGGTTCAGTATTAAGACCAGTCTCTTCAATGTTTTTATAGCGACATTGCAGAAGGACTGGAAGGAAAGTATGTCTCTTTGCAGATGACACTAAGATCTGCAACAGAGTTGATTCACAGGGTGGGGTGGAAAGGATGAGAAGGGACTTGGCAAGGTTAGAGGAATGGTCAAATGTATGGCAGCTTAGATTCAATGCTAAAGTGCAAGGTAATGCACCTGGGAAACAAAACCCAGGGAAGAGTACACAATGGGGGTGAGATACTAACAACAACAAAAATGGAAAGGACCTGGGGTAGTCATATCAGATGACCTAAAGGTGGGCAAGCAATGTGAGAAGGCAGCAAGGAGGGCTGGGGGATACTGGGATGCATAGGAGAGGCATCACCAGTAGAAAACAGGAAGTTATTATCCTCTGTACAGACAGCTGGTGAGACCCCATCTGGAGTACTGTGTGCAGTTCTGGAGACCCAATCTCCCATAAAGACAGACAGGATTGAAATTGTCAGAGGAGGCAACTAAAATGGTGCAGGGTCTGCACCGGAGGACATATGAAGAGAGACTTAAGGAGCTTAATATGTATAGCCTCGAGGAAAGGAGGGAGGGGGACATGATAGAAACTTTCAAGTACCTCAAGGGAATCAACAAAGTCAAGGGGTAGCATCTTTCAAAAAAGAGGTGTGCAAGAACAAGAGGGCACAATTTGAAGATAAATTGGGTAGCGGCTCCGAGGTAATTTAAGGAAGTATTTTTCACAGAGAGGTTGTGGATGCATGGAATGGCCTTCCGGAGGAGGTTGTGGAGTCAAATCAGTGGTGGAATTCAAGCATGCATGGGATAGTCATAAGGCAATTCTGGGGGTGGGGGTAGGAAGAAGTAGGCTGCTGGTTAGCTAGGATCTGCAGCTTATCCAGTAGGTAGGGAAATGGGCAGACTGGGTGGGCCAAGCGGTCCTTATCTGCCGTCAAATTCTATGTTTCTATGTAAGGGAGAGAAGGCACACAGAAACCTCCCTATCCAGGAGAAAGTACAGTTAGGTAAGAACTTACCGTAACAGTAGATCTTTGAGAGGAGCTCTTGCAGCAGGCTATAACAGTCAGGAGTATGCCACAGGCACTAGGACCCTCCAGAAAACTTCTCAGCCAGCAATACCAAGCAGGGACCGCCCCCGACATCGGCCCCTCCCCGACGTCCGCCCTGGTACAAAAGGAGGCGGACCCAGCTCCACCTCAGTTCCCCCACCAAGGCCCGCAAACAGGCCCTGACAAGAGAAGGAGATGAAGCACTAGATGAAGATCTGCACACCTCGAGGGGGAAGGTGGGTGGGAAAGTAATGCTTGCTGCAAGAGCTCCTCTCGAAGATCTACTGTTACGGAAAGTTCTTACGTAACTGTACTATCTTACTTCGAGTGGCAGCTCTTGCAGCAGGCTATAACAGTCAGCACTGAATACCAAGTAGTCCCACGCCAAAGAGGTAGTTGACCCCAGGAGGTAGAAAATACTGACTCCAGATGCCTAGGACAAAAGTCCCTGCAAAACAGCCAGACCAAAACCGACACTGCATCTGGAGACGATATCCAAGCTGTAATGCTTGACAAAGATATGCACAGAGTTCCAGGTATCGGCCGCACATATGTCCCTTATGGAGACATTCCTCAGGGCGGCAAAAGATGCAGACAGTCCCCTAGTGGAGTGACCCCTGACCAGACCCGGTAGGGGTTTGTTGTGCTTTTCATAGCAGAAGGATATGCAGTGGACGATCCACTTCGAAATCGTCTGCTTGGTCACCGGTTTGCCCAAGCATTGTGGTGCAAAGGCCACAAAGAGTTGCTCAGGCAGACGGTGCACAGCAGTCCTTTTGAGGTAATACCTCAGTGTCCTGTGGACATCCAATGTGTGAAGTACAGCTTCCCCTCTATTCGTAGGGGAAGGGAAATAGACCGTAAGGTCAACCAACTGATTAAGGGTCAACTCCGAGACCACTTTTGGAAGAAACTTAGGATTTGTTCTAAGGGAAACCCTTTCCCTGTGAAAAGCCAACTACGGCTCTTTACACATCACAGCCTGAAGCTCAGAAACTCTTCGAGCCGAGGAATAAGCAACCAAAAAAACACCTTCCAGGAAAGGAAACTCGGCTCACAATCCGCTGCCGGTTCAAAAGGAGGGGTTCTCCAGCACAAAAAGGAGGTCCCAGGGTGGGACAGGATCCCTAATGGGAGGTCTCATATGCAAAATTCCCCTCAAAAAGGTGCGGGCTACATCTAGCTGTGCTAAAGCCTCGTCTCCAATCACAGCATGATAGGCGGAGACAGCCCACATGTGCATCGTAATCAAGGAGTAACTCAAGCCATGTTGGTACAAGGAGAGGAGGTACTGTAATGCTGAGTTCACTGGACAGGTGATGGGGTCCAAATGCTGTGACGAGGCCCATAAACAAAACCGGTTCCATTTCATAGCATAGGCGGAGCGGGTGGAGGGCTTCCTCGTAGGGTTACCACCTTTTAAGAAGCCCACAGTGGGACATTTCTTACTGAAACATGATTTTTCGCAGGACAGTATGTAATCTCGACTGATGCAACAGACTTGTTTTCTCTATATAATCAGAATTAAGGATAACTGCAGTAGTTTCTTAGTTGCATCTATTGTTTATTATTTTAAGGTATTGTAGTTTTCTGCAACATTTAGTAGAACGTTAGAATATATTTTTTCTATTATAACATCAGGACATTTAGTATTTTTCGTGTTTTTTTGCAGGACACAGCTGCCCAAATCAGGACTGTCCTGTGAAAATCAGGACAGGTGGTAACCCTACTTCCTCGCCGACACTAGGACTGCCGCTACCTCCGGTGAGACCCCGTATCTCTGTTGGGCTATGTCTGAAGGAGTCAAGCATGCAGATGTAAGGAACGGAGGTCCGGATGGAGCAGCGATCCCTGTTCCTGGGATAGCAACTGCGAGCATATGGGCAGCGGAGTTGGTGGTTCCGTGGACAACCGCTGCAGAAGTGGGAACCAAATTTGCCGAGGCCACCGGGGGACTTTTACAATCATTCGAACCCCTTATGCCTGCAACTTCAACAAGACTCTGAATGAGAGGGAAGGGCGGGAAGACGTAGAGAAACCTCCCTGCCCAGCAAAGGGATAACGCGACTGGCCAGAAAACTTCAGGTGTGTGCTCTCGCGAGCAAAAAATTTGCAGTTCAGCGTTACGTGGTGACACAAAAAGGTCCAGCTCTGGACGACCCGACTTGTCAAAGAGCTGATCTGCTACGGACTGTAACAGCTCCCACTCGTGTGCTCTGGATCGAGACCTGCTTAAGCTGTCGGCCAGACTGTTAAGGACGCCTGGAACGTGCACCGCTGACAGCAGAATGTGTCGTTCCAATGCCCAGTACCAGACTCTCATCGCCTCCCTGTAAAAGGGATACAAATGAGTGCCCCTTGCCTTTATTTTTTTTTTTATTTTTCTTTATTGGATTTTATGACATTACAGTGTATGTTGTAGGCACATAAAAATTAAAAAGATATGAGGTGTGCAGCCCTCCAGACATATGTTCCAGTCAGTCTCAATATTAGTAACGATCAACTGAGGCGAATATGTCCATGTGTATAAAGTCCTGCCCCAACAGTCAAGTTAGGAGGAAAGTTTGAAAGGATTAAACCATATGGCGATGATACTCTCACCAAAGCCAGTTTTCCAGTGTTAACATGGACACCAATTTATCCCTTCCCTAGTAGGATTAAACATGGTGGAGGAGCTGAAGGGCTAGGGAGACATGGGATTCATTTTAAAAAGATGTCCTGGTCTCAATTAAGCTACACGACAAAGCCTACACATCCAGGTACAGCCTAAGCCCACCCTGTAGGCTCACAGGATCTACATTAAGATCTATCTTTAAAGTTCGCAAACTGAGTAGTGTATATTTACACTATCTATACACTCCCCATATTACCCCAGCATTACTATTCAGTGATATACAGATCTCTTATGAGTGGAGCACCAATAAACTAAGAGTAGAATAGAGAAAGCAAGGGCAGTATTAATTAAACAGTGTTATACTCCTCGAACCAGTCAGGAAGCAGAAGCCTTATTCAGTGATTCCTCTATAGCACAGAAGAAAAAATTACTCACCTTAGTAATTATGTTTCTTCTATTGGAGTCTTGCTGTATTCTGACTAATGCAGTTAGCCCCAGCCTTTAAACTGCCCCGGAGAACAAAAGATTAACTTTCTATGCAGAGCATAGAATGCTGAGCTCGAGCTTGGCTGAGGTCTGTCTGGAGCCCTTTGAAATCCAACCATCAGATTCTTACAAGCAACAACTCACTAGCTATCCTATGTGGAAAATTGTAAAAGTTTATTAGCCAACTGGCAACAAAAAGTTTTGCATTCCCAAAGGAAGACTCAAGTCATGAAACCCAAAACAAAAAAACCCTTCCAATAAGAACAGCAACAAGATAAACACCCAAACAAAAAAGCAGAGGGTGTAAAGGAGCACCCCTGAGGTACAACACTGCGCCTGCCCACCCACTTCCCAAAAAACAGGTTCTGAGAGGGGGGGGGGAGTCAGAATACAGCAAGACTCCAATAGAAGAAACATAATTACCAAGGTGAGTAATTTTCTCTTCAAACAACATGAAGTCTTGCTGTATTCTGACTAATGCAGACTACCAAGCACTATCTCCATGGAGGAGGGATAGAACCTACTTTGGGAATAGGCTCTGAAGTACTGCTGTGTCAAACCGAGCATCACTCCTAGCCTGGATGTCCAGAGAGTAATGCTTGGTAAAGGTATGAACTGTTTTTCAGGTGGCTGCTTGACAAATTTCTAAGAGAGGAAAATCCCTGGCAGCAGCCAGGGAAGCAGATGTACCTCTTGTAGAGTGAGCCCTTAGGCTAGAGGGTGGAATCTTTCCCAGTTTCTCATAGCAGAATTGTATACAAGACAATACACCTGGCAAAAGTTCTCTTGGTAGCAGGTTTGCCCTTCCCCACTTCTCCATAAGTGAGGAACAACTGGAGGGAATCAAACCTGTGACCCTTGGTACACTCTATGTAGTAGCTAAGGGCTCTTTTAACATCTAAACTGTGTAGCCTCCCCTCTCCTGAGGAAGAATGATCAGTGAAGAAAACAGGAAGAGACAGACTGATTCAAGTGGAAATCTGAAACCACTTTGGGCAAGAACCTTCTACTGGTTCCAAGGACCACTTTATCTCTGTGAAAGGAGATAAAATCAGGTTCCACTGACAGGGCTTGCAATTCACTGATACGTCTGGCAGAGGTAATGGCTACCAAAAACACAGTTTTCCAAGTCAAGTACTTAAGCTCTGCTGAGGACATAGGCTCAAAAGGAGGTTGCATAAGTTGAGCAATTCAAACATTTAAATCAGAGGCAGGGGCAGGGTCTCTAAAGGGAGGACTGGTATGAAGTAATCCT